>OX941087.1:94620834-95234167 GCA_954870635.1 Arctium minus
CAGAGATTGTTCAAGAAACGACAGATAAAGTGAAGGAAATCCGAGAACGATTGAAGGCGGCTCAAGACCGACAAAAAAGTTATGCGGATAAGAAGAGAAGACCGGTCGAATTTCAAGTGGGCAATCGTGTCATGTTGAAAGTATCTCCATGGAAGGGGATTATCCGGTTCGGGAAGCATGGGAAGCTTAGTCCTCGTTTCCTTGGACCCTTTGTTATTTTGGAGAAGATTGGACTTCAAGCGTATCGGTTGGACTTACCACCAGAGATGGATGGGATACATCCTACCTTTCACGTTTGTTACTTGCGGAAGTGCCTAGCCGAAGAGGAAAGCGTGATTCCTCTGACGGAAATCCGAGTAGATAACGGGAATCGTTGTGTAGAAGAACCGGAGGCAATATTGGAATCAAAAATGAAAAAGTTGCGGCACAAGGAGGTAATCATGGTTAAAGTCCAATGGAAGCACCATCGTAGTGCTAATGTCACTTGGGAGTCTGAAGATGACATGAGGAAGCGTTATCCTCACTTGTTTGCTTAGGGTAAGATTTCGGGGATGAAATCCTATTTTAGGTGGGGAGGATTGTAACACTCGGATTTCTAGGTAAGTATCGTATTTAGCTAAATCCTTCATTTTTACTTGATTAACTGAAGTTCTCTATATCTTTATGTTGCTATTCTATTTGAGGCGTTTCCGTATGCATGTTGCCTTACGTGACCCTAATAGTTCTGTCATAATTGAAATTGTGGTCGTGCGTGTGTCAGTTACTTTCGTGCGAAAATCAGGTCCCTGCAGGATGACGGTGACATTGCCCCAGCGACAATGCCCTGGGCAAAGTCGTCGGGCATAGTCGCCCAAGGCGTACCGTGGGTTTGGTTGAGGTCGCGACAATGCCTCAGCGACAATGCCATGGGCAAAGTCGCTGGGCAAAGTCGTTGGGGAAAGTCGCCTAAGGCGTACCGCGGGTGTGTGGAGGCCGCGACAATGCCCCGGCGACAATGCCATGGGCAAAGTCGCGGTGGCATTATCGCCCTCATTGCCCAGTTTCTGATTTAATCTGATTCAAATCCTCATTTATGTGAGAACACCTTAGAAAATACGGGAGAGCTCATTTTGGTGGCGATTTTGGAGCATCCAAGTCTCATTTCACTTCAAAGCTAGGGTTTGGGTTGGTGATCTCATTTATTGTTCTTCAAAGCTTCATCCAAGTGCATTTATTGGAGTGTTCTTCAAGGATTCTCACTCTTCTTCATCAAAATCTACCTTTGGCAACTTCTAGGGTTTTCATCTTTTCTAGGTTTTAATCAAAAACCTAGATTGTGAGTTTACTAAACCTTTTGTTAAAACTAGATATACATCATAATCTACTACTTGTTATCATCTTGCACATACTTGAAATGTTCATATTAAATGCTCAAGTATTTGGGGGTTTTTCTTATGAATACATGTTTATATGTAATATGCTTTGTCTTATTGAGAAATGTATATACGTATCTTGTGATGGTGATGATATCTTATTTGGGACACCCGTAATGGGTTTGAAACTACATGATTAAATTGTGGTCCTACTAGTCTTGTTATGGACTTTACATTAAATGGCTTAGTATTATTGTACCATGGTTGGTATGGAGAATATTTGTAACACTCCGATTTCGAAAAGGTATCGTTTCAAGTTAATACAGAAATCGGTAATTTTAAGGGAAAAATAAGATATAGCATTTTGGACTTGAATCCTATATTTTATAGTCTTGTTGGATTAATGATTCAATTACGAGTCCAACGGTTCTTTCCGGAGCAAAATCGGAGCTATAACGAAGAAGTTATGGCCAAAACAGTGAACGAGAAGAAAACCGGACGAATAGTGCATCTCGCGACTTATGTCACGACTTAGGACTTATGCCGCGACTTAGAGGAAGCGGACGACTTATGACGCGACTTATGGTCGCGTGGTAAGTCGTGAAATCCCCTGGTCGAGCATAAAACCCGATTTTCAGCCCTAGAACTTCATTTCTTCATAACTTTTGCTCCATAACTCCGATTTGGGTGATTCAAGTTGCCATGGTTTCGTTTTTGAGAGATCTACAAGGATTTATCAAGATATTAGAAGTCTATTGTCAGATCCAAGGGTATTTTGTGGTGGTAAGTTCCTTATCTCTCTCAATGTTAAGTTAGGGTTTGATGGTTTCACCATTTTTCCTTTCATCCTTCATCTTGGGTTTGATTTTGATGATTTGTGTGGTGAAGGTGATCTTGTAGATGTGTTGGATCTTATATATAGGGAGATTGTTTGTAGATTTCAAGCCTTCATCAATAGTGGTTCAAGTTTTGGGGGTAAAACCTAGATTTAGCCTAAATCTAGCAAGGTGAGTTCAAGTTGCTTTGTGAAAACTATGTACATGCCAAAATGAGTATTTTGAAGTAAAAATATTTTTTAATTAGGTGTCGTTTGTTTTTTAAGAGGTTTAAAGTCTGAAGTCTTATTTTAGTTATGATTAATAAGAGGTGGTGTGTAAAAAGGTCTGAACGATTCAGACTTAAGAGCCATTAAGAGGTTTTTTCTTAAAAACAAACAACCTCTTAGTAATTGTCAAAGTGTGGGTATTTTGATAAGTTTTCATATTCGATAAACTTGGGTTATTTTAATCTCGTGAAATGTCATATTTAGATTTTGAAAATTTCAACAAATAACTAGCATGACTTATGTATTCTTGGTGATTTTGTACAAATAAAGTCCATTTTATGATTTATACATCTTCGGTGATTTTTGTACAAATGAAGTCTAACTCATGATGTTCGGTATTTTGATGTATTGGAGTTCATAAACCGTTTGGGAAAATCCTTGGTTCCAATACATGGCGAGTTTTGGGTTAATCACATCTTTGGGTCATGTGTATGCATAAACATCGTTTAAAGGCACTTCATTATATGGGGGTCCATTGTTTATTGGTCAAATGGATTTTGAGCATTTTAGCTCGACGTTGACTTAAAAGAGTCTTGAGGACATTTGTCCGGTTTTAATGGCTCGATGTAGAGTCCAATCTATGAGTTACATACTAATGCATTTTATTGCATATTTATGATAATTACAGGCTCGAGTGCTTTAGTCATTCATGTGTAGTCATGTAATCTTAGACTGTGTTGCATTAGATCCATAAGCACGTAAGTCAGTCTTATTTGATGGTCAAGTGGGTGGTACGGGGTTGGACTCCGGGACTCATGTCTTATGACCTTGTCCTTTCAAGTATACACTAAGGGGGCTGAGTTCGGTTGTGCTATTGTGACAATGGGTAGGTCATGATGATCGTTTGGGGGCTCCGCCACGTTGGGGCAATGCCATGGTTGTATCCCCCTGCCGAGCCTTTGGTGATATTCTTGATAATATTCGCTAAGGTCAGCTGTCTCTTTTGGTGTAGCTTAAAGGAAGTCGTAGAGACACTTGGGCTTGTGTATCGTGAAGTGTCATACGATTAACGTTGTATGAGTGGCATACTTTTGTGTTCCTCCACTCTCAACGGATGCGGGTATCCCCCATTGTCGGCCCGTAGTATTTTGGATATTTAATTGTCCTTACTTAAATGTTTGGATTTCATTCCATTTTATGGTCGCGTGAGTATTAAGTTTCAGTTCCATACTTTCGATGATGTATCATACCTATATGGTTTGTTTTCCTTTATTTATGGGTCGAGTATTATACCTCGCCCGGGTTTTGGGTGTTCTGGGATATGAAGTGTCATTCACGTTTTTACAAATTGGGGGTCGAATTATAATCCCGTTTTGGGTGACTTATGGGTTGCATCGTTTTATAAAGAATGTTTGTTTTGGAGCGTTGTCTTAAAGATGCATATTATGGGGAAAACGAGTCGTTTCCATTTCTAAAGTAAACCATTTCAAAAGATCTAGATTTGAACTGAATTCCTTTATTTAAAAATATATTCATTCATGTTAAAACTCTTGAGCTCACTAGGCGTTAAGTCTAACCTTTTTATTTGTCGGCATGTGCATCAGGTTCCAGTTGGGGGTTTGGATTCTAGCAACACAAGTGTAAGTAGTTGGTGAAGTCTTCCGCGACTTGGAGATAGTAACTATTATTGGGTTTTAGTAACATTCGTCCTTATTATAGATTGTATGTATAGAATGATACGTGTGTATTAAGGTTAAATCTTAAATTGTGATTGTAGATGAAGCAATTATCGATGTATTTAGAAAATTGTAAATTAGTTGTTATTTTCAGTATTGAGGGTGTTACAATATTATTGTATTAAAAGTAAGCATGTGGGTTGTGGGCCAGTAGCATTAAAGGTAGGCTCTCCTAATTAACTAACCCGTTGCCATTACACCAATAATTCAAAGGCGACATTAATTACTCCAAGACAAGCAATGTTTTAAAACCCGGGTCGACCCGGCCGGTTCAACCGGTTGAACCGGGAACCGGTCGAGAGACTGGGTCAACTATCACCTGGTTTTTGGGGATTTATGAACCGGATCGAACCGCCGGGTTTTTGAGAAAACCGGTTGCACCGGTATGATTGAACCGGCAAAAACCCGAGTTGACCCGGTTAAAAAATAATCTTTTTATATTTGTGTTTTTTATGTTTTTAGATTGATATAAAACTTGTTGTTATGTGTTTTTTTTAATGTTTTTGGATTGATGTAAACTTTTTGTTATATGTATTTTTAATGTTTTAACTTGTGGACATCAAATTCTTGGTTTTATTGTTAGACCACAGTCTCATTGGATTCAAGATCATCCAAACTGAAGATCGCAATCTGAAGCTAAAGCCAGAACGTCGACTCTCGATAATAAAGTCTATGTCTATTTGTAATAAATGTCAATGTAATTCAATGTAATTGTTTGTTTATTATATTAGATTACTTAGATTTAATATCTAAGTTATAAGTATTGTAATAGTTAACTTAGTTAGTTTAGTTAGTTTCTAGTTTACTTTATTAGGAAATAATATCTAGATTTAATATCTAGATATTAAGTTAGATAGTGTGTTCAATACACTTGCTAGATATTAGGTGTATCTCTAGTTGCTCTCAACAAGATCAGATAAGAACAGACACACACAAACACACACATCAAGGTGTAAAAGAGAGAAAAACATAGAGAACACATCAAGAACTTAATCGATCAACCTTGTAATCGTTTGATATATTCAATACAGGTTGGTAATCGTTATTGTGTTGTTGTTTCTATAAAACTTGATAGTAGTAGTATTGTTAAAGGACCGACAATTGGTATCAGAGCCTGATTAAGATCAAAACAAGTTTTTCAGAAAAACGTCTCTGTGTTCTTCAAGAAAAATTGATTTCGAGTGTTAGAGTGTTTTAGGTGTTAGAATCGATCAGGGTGTGATCGAAATACATGCTAGATTGAGTTGTATGTGATTAATTTCAGTATTAAGCTTAAATCGAGTTTCAATTTGTGATTTTTGTGAGTGAACTGTCGAGTGAAGAAGGTCACTGTGCGATCAAAATAATCTTCAAAAAGTGTATTTTAGTGAGATCGAGTGCTCATAATCTGTTCTAGAAGTGTTTCTAGACATAAGGGTAGTGTTTGTTATTGCTAATCGTTACAGGAACAGATTTTAGACAAATTTTCGAAGTTCAGGACGATTAAAGCGCAAAGCAGAGGAAGAACGAAACGCAAAGTCCTACTTTGCGCGTCCCAAAGCAATCGCAAAGCTCACTTTGCGCGTCCCAAAGCAAACGCAAAGCCTACTTTGCGCTTCTCAAAGGAAACGCAAACCCCACTTCTCGGTTCAAACCTCAGACCCGCAAACCTCAATCTTGCGCGTCCAACTAGACCCGCAAACCTCAATCTTGCGCTTCCCACTAGACCCGCAAACCTCCATTTGCGCGTCCCAATAGACCCGCAAACTTCCATTTGCGTTCCTAACTTGAAACGTAAACCTTCTCAATCGCAAAGCTCCAATCCAGACTTAGAATATATTTCTGAGAATTTTTCGAAACTGTAATAGGGTCTTTAATTGTCATAAAAAAAAATTTCTCTAGGGGCGCTACCCCCATACCCCCGCAAGGGCGTTGCCCCTTGACCCCACCCGCTAACCGGGTAGCGGGACCCCCGTGCTAAGTCTGCCTAGGGGGACAAAATTTCTTGTGTGATCAAATTTTATTTGGATTAACGATCATATCTGTCAAGTTTTCTCTTATTCAATACAGGATGACATCCAAAGAAGCTCTCGCAATAGGAACCGACACCAAGCCACCAGTTCTCTTTCGAGGGGAATACGAACAGTGGAAGGATAGGTTTCTAAACTTCATTGAAAGACAGGATTTGGGTAATTTCATTATACAATCCCTAGAAGAAGGCCTAATGGAAACACAGTATAGGGAGCCAGCAGCAGGAACTCAAGAAGTAAGAGTTGCACTTTCTTATACAGATCTAACAGGTGATGCTAAGCTAAGAGCAAAAGGCGACAGGTTAGCCAAGTCATACATTCTACAAGGGATTACAAATGAAATCTATGTAAAGATTGACAGCTACAAAGCCTCAGCCAAACAAATGTGGGATCAACTAGAAAAAATGATGTTGGGTTCAAAGATTGGGAACCAACTGAAAATCTCTAACTGCCTGCACAGTTTTGAAGAATTCAAAGGCAGAACTGGAGAAACTCTAGAAGGAACATATGATAGGTTTGTGACATTGCTAAACAAATTGAGCAAGAACAAGGTCAACAAATCTCAAATCGAGCTGAATATCAAATTCCTGAGTATTCTACAACCAGAATGGAAAAGTTTTGCCAGGCAGATGAGGCAGATAAAAGACCTGAATGAGATTCCACTTCACGAGGTGTATGAAACCCTCCGACAAAATGAAGATGAGGTGGATGAAATTCTAGCAGAAAAGAGAAAAGGAAAGACAGTTGAAGACACAGTCGCTCTTGTTGTGAAGAAGAAGAAGAACAAGACGATTGTGTATGAATCAGAAGAAGCTGAAGCTGATGTTGTCTCTGAATCGGATGAAAATGAACAAATGCAGCAAGCAATGCAGTTTCTAACAAATGCATTTCAGAAAAAGTTCTACAGGAATCCAACGTCAAACAGTCAGAGGTACTCTTCTGGACCTAACAACTATGCTCACAAGGAAAGAGTTGAAGGAAGCAGATATGAAGGAAATAGGTATGAAGGGAAAAGATTTGAAGGGAAGAGATTTGAAGGGAAGAGACAAGAGGAGAAGAAATATGATGAGAGAAGATATCAGACAGAAGGAAACAGATTGGAAGAGAAGAAACCGGAAGAAAGGAAGTACAAAGCTGAAGGATCAAGTCAGCCAGGACCACCCATGTGCTACAACTGTGGCAAAACCGGTCACTTTGCCAAGAATTGCCGAATATCAAAGGTTAGAAACTCCGACTTCTACAAGAACAAGATGCTTCTTGCAAAGCAACAGGAGGCAGGCAAGGCGCTGATGGCTGAAGATGAATACTGGCTGGATCACTCAGATGAAGAAGAAGATGAAGAAGAAAAGGATGAAGTCGTCAATATGTGCTTGATGGGCAAGATGGAATCAGATGCTGAAGCTGATTCAGAAAATGAAGAAGAGGAGGTATGTGATTTATCGTATAAAGATTTCATGAATAAAATGCATACCATGAGTTTAAAACAAGAAGAGTTAGAATCTAATCTTAAGCGAGAAAATGGTGTTATTATTAATAAAAACCAATTGATACAAAAACTTAGCGATGAACTTGCTGAGAAGAAAGTATTAGTTGAGGTTTTACATACAAACGCTGACACCAACGCAAAAGAACAGACTATAATTCTAAAAGAGAATAGTGAGCTCAAGTCTAAATTGACAAAAAGTGAGATTGATTTTTATAAGCTTTCTGATATGCATTCTTTATGTATTAAAGAAAACAAGACTTTAATTGCTAAATTAGATGATTTGGAAAAGAAGCTATACTCATTAGGTCAAAGTGAGCAAACCATTCATCTTAACAAACTGAAAAAGAATAAAGAAAATTGGGGAATCGGTTATGTGAAACCTCAATGTCTTAAAAAGGGTATAAGAGAAGTGCCCGCACTTTATGACTATACCTCTATGTTTGTTTCTCACCGAATCGCCTCATTTAAAGTTTTTAATACTAAACTATCAGAAGAGGATGAAGCCAATGAATTTGAAAAACGGATGAAGTCAACTAAAGTTCACGCTCCATTTTATTATGCGAAGTTGAATAATAGTTATGACTTTCCAAATGATGAGAAGAAATCTCTTTCAACTGACTACTTTCAAAGTTATTCTGAAAAAGAGATGGAGGCGAAGCCTGTTATAGGTAAAATTTATGTCCCTTCTCTCGTGTTAGAAAGTAAAGTTTCTGAACTCGAGACCTCTTTATCAGATGAAAGACTTATGATTGAGATTCAACAAAAGGTTTTTTCAACTGTTATGAAAAATGTTGTTTTAACAAAGGCTTTTACTTCTAATGACATGTTTGGTTCATCAAACGAAGAGTTTAAATTTCTTAATTCTGACGGTGGTTTAGATGGTTGTTTTGAACAAATTGATTTTAATGCGAAACTTCCTAACCATGCATCTTTTGTTAAGAAAACTTCAAGAAAAACCAGTTTGCCTGTGTTCAGTGCAAAATCAACGAAAGCTTTCATTGATAAATCAGTCTTTGTGAACGCTAAGAGTGCTAAAGGTAAGAAAATATCTCAGCATTCACAGAAACCAACCACTACTGGTAATTCTAAGAAGAAGCATTTAGTTGTTGCTCAAAGGTCTAACTCACCAATTTTACATGTTTCAGATATGAGCAAGTCAAGACCTGAAGCCCATTCTCAATGGCAACCAAAACGGAAGCTTGACAAGGCCGTTTTATCGTCTAGTAGTGTTAATTGTAATAAGACTTCGCTTACTAAAGATGTTGTGATTGCTAAAATTGTTGTTTTGAATCCAAAACTTGTTGTTTCTCGTAAACAATATACAATGAAGCAATTATTTCAGTTATCTTTATCTGCTGGAAAGTCCTCTATCTATAATAAACATGTTTCTATTACTTGTCAAGATTCTGGAGATTGGTTTGGAAATTACCATGTGCATTCATCTCATACCAACTCTCATGCTTTTCAAAAGAACAAAGGATCCAATTTGAAATGGATACCAAAATCTTGTGCTAACACAGCAGGACCCAAATTCCAATGGGTACCTAAGGCTAAATCTGTGTTGCAGGCACACAAAGCTTAAAGAGAAAGCGACTTCTGATTATGTACAGATCCGGACTCGTTCTTCAATGTCAAAAATAGGTTTTTGGATAATGCAGTTCAAAACCCGAACATCAAAGTCGAAATAGGCTTTTGAACAAATCAGTTCAAGACCCACACTTCGAGAATCAGAGTGTAAATTCCAATGTTGTCATACGAAAATCTAAATTATGTTATTTTCTCTTATGCAGACTTGTTATACATGGTTCTTGGACAGCGGATGTTCCAAGCACATGACAGGGCAAAAAGAGATATTGTCCAATTTCAAAGACAAATTTTGTGGAACAGTAAGATTTGGCAACGACCAGTTTTCTCCAATCATGGGATACGGTGATGTACAACAGAACAATGTCACTATCAAGAAGGTCAGCTATGTTGAAGGCTTACGACACAACTTGTTCAGTATAGGACAGTTCTGTGACAAAGACTTAGAGGTCAACTTCAAAGCCAAAAGATGTTCCGTTCGCAATGAAGAAGGCGAAGAACTTTTGGTCGGTAAACGAGAATCAGACCTCTACACAATCAATTTATCAGATGTCCAGACTGACAAGCAAGTTTGTCTACTATCGAAAGCTTCGATGCAACAAAGTTGGTTATGGCATCGACGTCTTTCTCACCTCAACTTTCGGTACATCAACAATTTGGTCAGTGGAAAGCTCGTCAAAGGACTTCCAGAGCTGAAATACGAAAGAGAACATATATGTGCAGCCTGTGAAAAGGTCAAGATGAAGAGGGCACCTCATAAACCGAAGCCTGAACCAAGTACCAATGCTCCGTTAGAGTTATTGCATATGGACTTATGCGGTCCGATGCGAACTCAAAGTCTAGGCGGAAAGAAGTACATACTCGTGATCGTGGACGATTACTCGCGATACACATGGGTCAAGTTTCTACGTTCAAAGGATGAGACACCTGATGTTCTCATTACATTCCTGAAGATGACCTAGGTGAATCTGCAGAAACCGGTCAAGTTTCTACGAACAGATAACGGCACAGAGTTCAAAAACAACAAAGTTGAAGAATATCTCGAATCTTTCGGGATTTCACATCAATACTCTGTTGCTCGTATGCCTCAACAAAATGGAGTGGTTGAAAGAAGAAATCGAACTCTAGTCGAGGCTGCTCGTACTATGCTAAGTCATTCGGACTTACCTCTATTTTTGTGGGCAGAAGCTGTTTCGACCGCGTGCTACACACATAATCGATCCATGGTACATCGAAGGTTCAAGAAGACTCCTTATGCGTTAATCAACAACCGAACATCGACAATCAAATATTTCCATATATTTAGGTGTAAGTGTTTCGTGCTAAATGATAGGGAGAATCTCAATAAGTTCAGTGCTAAGGCGGACGAAGGAATCTTCATTGGTTATTCCTCGACATCAACTGCATATCGTGTCTATCTGAAGAAGTCAAAGACGGTGATTGAAAGCATCAATATCACCTTTGATGAAGAAATGGCTTCCGAACAACAACGTTCAGAACCCGTTATAACCGGAGTACTAGCTTCTGGGCAACTCAGTCCAGAACCTGCGTCTCAACAGAATAAATCAGATGAAGCATCAACTTCTACTAACCACTTATCTGATTTAGATTTTTTATTTGAATTGTTTTATGATGAATTTCTTGGATCTAATGTAAAGAAATCTGTTGTGGTTGACAGGATGGAAGACTCAAAAACTACTCATCCAACCAGTTCAGATGTTCCTATTGAATCAAACGCCCCGATTCAACAAGAAATTACAATTCAAATGCCGACTCCAACAGTTGAAGAAGTGACAATTGATAAAGAGACAGAAGTAGCTGAAACAGTAGGAGATTCTGTACAGATAAATCTACAGCCAGATCAAGTTGTACCTGCTGAGCCTTCTAAACCTGCCACTTCAACTGAAATCATCAATCCTCCTGCACAAACAGAAGAAGGTACAAGTGGATTCGTAGATGACACAACAGACATACAATCATCTAATCCACTGCCTCATGAACATAAATGGACCAAAGAGCACCCGCTAAGCCAGATTATTGGCGATCCATCAAAACCGGTGCAAACTAGGTCAGCATCAATGAACATGTGCATGCATGACTCCTTTCTGAGCAAGTTTGAGCCAACACGCGTATCAGAGGCACTTGCTGATCCAGAATGGGTGATCTCTATGCAAGAAGATCTAAATCAGTTCGATGCACTTCAAGTCTGGAGACTCGTACCAAAGCCTAAAGGTAAAACCATTATAGGTACGAAATGGGTTTTCAAGATAAAGAAAGACGAAGATGGTACCGTTATCCGAAACAAGGCAAGACTAGTAGCCAAAGGATATAGACAAGAGGAAGGAATAGACTATGACGAAACATATGCTCCTGTGGCGCGATTAGAGGCAATCAGAATGTTTCTAGCCTACGCAGCCCACAAGAACTTCACAGTCTTTCAAATGGACGTGAAGACAACATTCCTGAATGGAATTCTGAAGGAGGAAGTCTACGTCTCTCAGCCAGAAGGTTTTGTCAATCACGAGAAGCCGAATCACGTATACATTATCGACAAAGCACTCTACGGTCTGAAACAAGCACCTCGAGCCTGGTATAATGTCCTTTCCACTTTTCTAGTCAAGTCTGGGTTTTCAAAAGGTACGGTGGATACCACTTTGTTTATTAAAAAGGAAAAAGGCGATATCATTTTAATTCAAATCTATGTAGATGATATTATCTTTGGTTCTACTAATACTAAGTACTGTAAGAATTTCGCAAACCTTATGGTGTCTAGATTTCAGATGAACATGATGGGAGAGATGAATTTCTTTCTCGGATTGCAAGTCAAACAGTTTTCTACGGGTATCTTTATCAATCAATCAAAGTACATTAGGGATATTCTTCGGAAGTTCCAAATGGAAAATTCAAAACCGATTGGTACCCAATGGCACTAGGTACTAAGATTGGCAGCGATCCTTCGGGAAAGGCTGTTGATATTAGGACTTATCGAGGGATGATAGGTTCTTTAATGTATCTTACGTCGAGTAGGCCAGATATAATGTTTTCAACATGCTTATGTGCAAGATATCAGGCCAATCCTAAAGAAATCCATTTGTCTGCTGTGAAGCGCATCTTTAGGTATCTGAAGGGCACTGCAGATCTTGGTCTGTGGTATCCTAAAGATACTAGTTTTGAACTAACAGCCTACACAGATGCAGATCATGCAGGTTGTATGTTAGACAGGAAGAGCACGTCAGGACATGTGCAGTTCCTCGGTGACAAATTAGTAAGTTGGGGATCAAAGAAGCAACTTTGTGTTTCAACTTCCACGGTAGAAGCAGAATATGTAGTTGCTGCTAGCTGCTGTTCTCAGGTCTTATGGATGAGAACTCAATTACGCGACTACGGTTTCCACTTCAACAAGATCCCGATCTACTGTGATTCCAAGAGCGCCATCACAATAACGGCGAATCCTGTTCAACACACGAAGACAAAGCATATAGACGTCAGGTATCATTTTATCAAGGATAATGTAGAGAAAGGAACAATTGAACTTTTCTTTGTAAAGACTGAGTATCAACTTGCTGATTTGTTCACCAAACCTTTAGACGAAAAGAGGTTTACCTTTCTAGTCTCGAAGCTTGGTATGCTAAATCTCAAAGTATAACCAGTAATTACCTATAAAAGTTTTCTAATTGTATACTTTTTCATCCTTATCTTATTCTTAAATCTGATTGCTATCTGCAAGTTAACATTCTGTTCATGATAGAAGGGGGAGTATGAGAAGAAATTGACATCTGGTCAATATTACTTCGAGGGGGAGCTCATAAAATTTGCATATACCTTTTAAAAATGTCAAATTTTTTTGTAATGCAAGATTTTAGGGGGAGCTCTTCAAGTCAAAAGGGGAGTTCGGATATGACTTATGATTATTTCTGATTAGAACTCGTACTTTAAAAAGTTTTACTGCTTTTTGTCTTTTCAATTTAAGTGAATAAATTTTACTTTGACTTGACATTAGACTTTTGCAGAATTTTTGAGAGAAGCTTACAAATTCATATCTTTATGACTTTAAGCTTAGCTTCATGAGATGTAAAATCAAACGTTAAGGTATAATCCTTTATCTTAATCTCATATATGGTTGAAAGAAGGACAACTTTCAATCATAGAAAACATTGTTTTTTTAATGTTCAAACCACTTCCTGATTTTTCAACAGATTTTATATTTTGGGAGTGTATTTTAAATGTTTTCATGATCTAAATTGTGCTTTAACTGAAATAGTTAAACCAATCTGAGCATCACGTGCATCATAGGAAAACAAAGAATCATTGTGCTAGGACTTAACACAACTTCTATGGAATCACCTTAACCAGTGATTTCTACCCAAGAAGTTAATCCTTAGTGATTGAGTGTGCAAATAGAAAAAGAAATAAGTATGATTAGAGAAAGCTTAATGTTTAAAAGAAAGAGCGTGTGAGAACAGAGTTAAAAGAATATCACAACTCTGCACCAACTTTTTCTGAGCCGGGTAGCCACCATTCTAGTGATTCACAATTCTTTGGTGATCATTATTGAAACAGGCAACTAACCCATGCCAACTCTTGATCAAACCTCGCCATCTACTCATTTTCTTCTCAAAAAGAAAATGTTTCATTTTCTAAGGGGATGCAGCACATTTGCTATCTGATTTTCATTTGGAAAATCTGGATATTGAAAAGAAGGAAGTCTGCCCTACCTTCGCACTTCAATCATGCACATTGAGTCTGTGTTTAACTTACTGTTGTCTCAGTGGTTTACACAATTTTGAGCCAATAAGCAATCATCCGTGCTTAATTCTTTCAAACACAAGCACGAACACACAAGGAATTAGTTTCTTTGTCATAACGTTTATAGAAATAACCTTTGTGGTGTTTCGATGATTAAATGGAAGCCCTAGGGGAGTCGACATCAAACAGCTCCTTTCCAATGTGTATTTGTTACACACAGTGACTTAGTGTTACTGACAGGCATTCTAACTGATTCATTAGTTGATTCAGGTGTTACACATCTAATTTGTCTGGATTTGCAAAGATCTAGATGAATCTCTTATGAATTGACGAATCAGGAGCTCTAACCGCAAGATAGACATTTCTTACTACAAATTTTGATGAAGTCGTTGCACTTAACATCAAAAAGGGGGAGAATGACTACACAAGAAATGGCAAAGATCACATGTTTCAAGAATCACGTCCACTCTTCAAAGGTGGAGATAATTGTTAGATTGAAGACATGCTGATTTAAGAGCTAAAGAAAGAGATTGCATCTTCTGAGCTGAACAAGAAGACTGAATTGGATAAATCTTTTTATTAAATGATCTTGATCCAAAGGGGGAGATTGTTAGACCACAGTCTCATTGGATTCAAGATCATCCAAACTGAAGATCGCAATCTGAAGCTAAAGCCGGAACGTCGACTCTCGATAATAAAGTCTATGTCTATTTGTAATAAATGTCAATGTAATTCAATGTAATTGTTTGTTTATTATATTAGATTACTTAGATTTAATATCTAAGTTATAAGTATTGTAATAGTTAACTTAGTTAGTTTAGTTAGTTTCTAGTTTACTTTATTAGGAAATAATATCTAGATTTAATATCTAGATATTAAGTTAGATAGTGTGTTCAATACACTTGCTAGATATTAGGTGTATCTCTAGTTGCTCTCAACAAGATCAGATAAGAACAGACACACACAAACACACACATCAAGGTGTAAAAGAGAGAAAAACATAGAGAACACATCAAGAACTTAATCGATCAACCTTGTAATCGTTTGATATATTCAATACAGGTTGGTAATCGTTATTGTGTTGTTGTTTCTATAAAACTTGATAGTAGTAGTATTGTTAAAGGACCGACATTTATATATATACATATATAGAGGGAGGATCATGCGAGAGGTTAAACATTTTGCGAGAAGGCAAGAAGTGTTTAATCATATATGATTACACGACTTGTGAGTGTGTTTAATCATGTATGATTAAACGTTTATGTATTGCCAATATAACATGTGTTTAATCATATATGATTAAGCTTGTGTATCATATATGATTAAACATTTATCGCCTTCTTGCAAAATGTTTAATTTCTCGTTTGAACCTACCCCTACATACATATATATATCTATACTATATTATAAAGCACGGATAAAAAACTCTTAAATACAAATTATTAGACACAAGGTACCATCATTTTATGCAAGATTTTAAAAATCTCTTAATTTACAAATATCAAAGCACAAGATACATATTACTACTGCAGACTTCTAACACCCACCAATTTGGTATGTACAGGGTCTTCCTTTTATGCAGACCTTTCCATATATCACTATTAATTAATATATTATATTACTATAAATTTGTTTTAATTATATTATTAAATATGTAATTGGTTATTTTTTCTAGATGTCATTAAAATATAATTAAGATAATTATTGAATTCTAACAAAATACTTAATTTTTTTATATAAAAACATTATATTATTAAGCCTAAATTAAACAAATTTATAAAAAAAACATTATCACTTTCTCAAAACCATCCAAAATCATACTGTAAATCGACAAAAAAACAAAAAATAAAATGAAACATTAAAATCGTGATGTATCTCGTTGCATTGCGCGAGTACGCTTCTAGTATATATATATATATATATATATATATATATATATATATATATTGCAAGAAAATAAAAAATACGTAAAAATTTTGAAACCGGGTCAACCACCCGGTTGAACCGGTTGGACCGGTTGAACCGTGACCCGGTCACCACACCGGGTCAACCAAAAAACCGGTTTTTAAAACATTGAAGACAAGAAATAGATCAAGAGTTATCTCCAACAGTAAAGTTTTTTTAAAATAGAGTAAAAAAAATTTAAAATTTCTAAAGAATTTGTATCAAACTCTAATAATTATTCTATTTTAGCAATTGTAGTATTAATTATATTATTAAAATATTTAATTTATTTAATTACTACAATCGTACTCGCGCAATGCAGCGAGATATATCACGATTTTAATGTTTCATTTTGTTTTTTGTTTTTTTGTCGATTTACAGTACGATTTTGGATGGTTTTGAGAAAGTGATAATGTTTTTTTTATAAATTTATTTAGTTTAGGCTAAATAATATAATGTTTTTTATATAAAAAAAAATAAGTATTTTGTTAGAATTCAATGATTATCTTATATATTTTAATGACATCTAGAAAAAATAACCAATTACATATTTAATAATATAATTAAAACAAATTTATATTAATATAATATATTAATTAATTGTGATACATGGAAAAGTCTGCATAAAAGGAAGGTCCTGCACATACCAAAATCATGGGTGTTAAAAATCTGTAGTAGTAATATGTATCTTGTGCTTTGAAACTTGTAAATTAAGAGACTTTTAAAATCTTGCATAAAATGATGGTACCTTGTGCCTAATAATTTGTACTTAAGAGTTTTTTTATCCATGCTTTATAATATAGTATAGATAATGTAATCTCTGAATGGAAAAACCTGTTGGAGATGAACCTAATTTCTCAGAGATTATGACTTTTGATTCTTCAATTTAAAGAATCTGCTAAAAATGCTCTAACAATTTGGTCAAAATTCAAAATTATGCATAAAATTCTTAAGTTTATTGCCTAAGATACTAATATGAAATTGATGGTATCTATTGAGAACGATAATAATACTAAAGCAATTTACCAAGTAGATGCACTAGAAGTCTAAAATCATCAAACATTCAAATAACATGTTGATATATATTGTCTCATTTAGCTTTACATGTACAAGCATTAAAATTAGATATAGATAATACGAACACTCGCTAATAAAAATTACAAAAATTCAAAATTAATATAACCCATGGTCATTAAAAAGTAATACATGACTGGATATATATCTCTACTGAAAAAACCCGGTATCATCAAATACCTTTAATTAAAAGAAAATTAGAAGTTAAAAAAAATAGAAACTAGAAAATAGATTTTAGGAAACGAGTAAATTACGTTTTTCATCTTTATGGTTTATTATAAATTGTGTATTTCGTCTATGTGGTTTTGAAATTTCAGTTTTCGTCCTAATGGTTTGTAATTCATTTCTATTTTTGTCCCTGAGGCCAAAACACTACTTTTAAATATGAATGACTAAATTAAAAATGATTTGTAAACCATAGGGATGAACACAACAATCAAATTTGAATAATAAGAACTAAAAAAACAGCGAATTATAAATTAGAGAGATGAAAATCGTAATTTTAAAACCATAAGGACTAAAATATAAGTTTCCAAAATTGACAAGGATGGTACATCAATTGATTGGTTTTTCTTTATACAAAATTACACCCTAATATCAAAGTAGTGATTAAAAAATAATATTTAATTCTTCCACAATCAAATATTCACAAGTAAAATAGGCTATCAAACACAAGACACATAAGCACTTTGAAAAATGCATATTAACACACGTTACTTACTTACTTTGTTAAGTTTTTATATATAAACTCGTTGATTAAACATTTAATTTATATTTTTTTGTATTTATAGTACATACAAAATAATAATTATTATAAAGCAATTTAAAAAAAAATCAGTAAACAAGTGTTTTTATTATTATAAACTTCTAATAAATATAAAAATTATCATAGTCAGCTTGCGCCAAAGGAGAGCCTCATACATTAGGACTTCATTATTCTCGTTACGCTTTCTGACAAATACTCAGTTATGTCCTACGGGCTTTACACTTGGTAGGTTAGCACTACCTGACCAAATACCCGATCCTTTGTCAAAGAATATAATTCTTTCTGGATTGTTTCTTTACATTTAGGCCAATATGCTCTTTGTTGATATTATTCAACTGAGTCTGGTTCGATGTCGTCGTGCTCGATCATCTTATAAGTCATCGTATATGCGAATAAATCATCAAGGATTATATATGATATGTCCATCAACTCATATATACTCTCATAGTTCATTTGAGATTAATATTCATCTCTAGAATCAATATTAACTTCGGAGCGTCCTCCAGTGATGATTCATGGACATAATTATAATTAGAGACAATCTCATGAGAGTTTTATGTATTGATGATAAATGGATGTGCCTAACTATTCTCTTCCTTTAGAATAGTATCCATCGAACAAAGTAGCTTCCACCACTTCCATTTGGTAGCTACGACCTCAACCACACCTACACTATGTGTGATTGCAACGCACTTTCCAGTGGCGTTGTGCCCCTGTTGGGGAATTTTTAACCTTGCGAGTATATTTGCAGCTCGTATATGTGATCTTGTCACTTTTGAAATATTAAACGTATCAGGTATCGAGTCTGATTCGTTTGACTTCAACATTACGTTGTGAAGTTTTGAGGATCAAAATGAGACAGAGTGAGAATATTCAATGACACTTCCTGTCGTTCCCATGGAAAATCCTTTTTCCTATCTCCCCCTAACGACGGGAAGACTGTCTCATGAAAGTGACAACCCGCAAATCTAGCGGTAAAGAGATCACTCGTCAAATATTCTAATTAGCGGATAATTGTTGGGGGTTCATATCCAACATATACCAAGTTGTCTTTACGGACCCATTTCGATGCGCTGTGGGGGCACAATTGGCACATATACTACAGAACCATACATGCGTAAATGTAAACTATCAGGCTTATATCCAGTTACCAACTGATACGCATGAGGCTAGTTAGCAAACAGTGGGTCTAAAAACGAACAAAGAAAACTGCATATAATAATTGCATAACCTTAGGTAGATGTGGGTAAATTGATGTGCATTACTAATACCCTATATGTCATCATATTCTTTTGATAACAACTTCTATGAGATCATTTTATATATACACATGGGATATAGGAAACACTACATTGATCCTTATACATATGCAATTAACATCAAACCCTTATATTGTAAATTCTCCAGCATTCCAAGTCATGTAGACTTGATGAAATAATCAGGGTGGTGAGCCCTTAAACGTATAGCTAGTGCTAGGAGTGCAGTATTTCATGTGGACAATAATACGACATGCGTTCATCGAGTCGAAACCAGAACCATAATATACTTTAATGGCCCGCATTCTGGATGTTTATGTCCATAAATATCACCTTGTATTCGTTGTAACAATGGAATATTTTTGTGTTATGTCCTTAGCTTTAGGATGATCTCATTCCTGTCTTGACTAAGGGTTAGGGTATATACAAAAGTTTTAGGTATTCGAGAGGGCATGTTATGATGACAATGTTGTTTCTTATGCTGCAGAATTCAACAGTTGCAATTTGCCTTGTTTTGCCTTTCACTCGAAAGAGAATGTGTTTATGTGTATTTTGCAATACACGGATCACTATGTCATAACCATGGTGTCCAACATGGTCATGTCAAAACATATATGTGTCATTTCCCAAAAGTTCTTTATTGGTGACAAAAATGTTTCGATTACTCAAGAATCTACTAGTTTGACACATAGTTTCCATGATATATGTTTACTTTCATATTCATTAGAACTTATGTATATATGCTCATTTTCATTTCCATTTGATACGAATATCTTTATAAGGTTCCTATTAAACTTGTTCCACCAAGAAAGTGACAGTCCATCGTCTAAGTAATTTGGTTGGATGTATTATAAAACAAATATTAGTCTATCTTTTTTTTTTCGATTGTGTGATAGGTAAAAAAAATCAATTCTCCTCGATACATTTCTAAACGGAACGGAGAATATTAAATTTTTTTTTATTTGTTTTGATGTATTTCTTTACATCTATAATGGTTACATATTCGATTTTACTTTAGCAAAGAAATTAATTTTGGTACTTAAAATTAATTTCAAAGAAACATATACATAATCAATATTAAATATTAAAACAAATATGTTATATTTCATTTTCAACGTGTTCCCTTTTTGATAGAAGCACTTTTTAGTGCATATCTTATTTGATTGTCCATTATCACCTGGATAGTAGTTGTATCCTACTCCACGTGTTGAAAAATCCTTCCTGACTCTTACTAATACCCTGACCCTTTATAGGGTCTCGTCCACATGGTGTAGAAATGTCACATGTGTGAAATTGTTTTTAACTCACAATTCTTTGGAGTTGTTTCCACCTCTAACACTTTCACTATCGATATCGGGAATTTTCTTTATCCCGACATATGTGGTGTTATTCGAAAGAACCTTGTTATGTCTCTCAACCACTTGCATTAGGTTGATGAGTTTGTCTAAAGGTTGCATTCCAACTTATATTTATATTTAATTATATATGAAAGGTGGAAATAATGTTAAAAATCATGTCATCTTCTGTGAGTTCCTTGCCACAGAGATTAAGATGCGTTTTGGATATATTTCTTTGTTGACATCAGTTACCTTTTTGTAATCGAGTTAGTGGGTTTCATTCCAATGTACGATTAGTTCGGGAAGTACATATTCATGAGTACTTCCGATTATTCCTTTCGGGACATCCCACATTTCTTTGGGGGTTTCTAGTAAAGGTATTCCTATGAAATTTAGGATTTATATGTCGTTTCAAAATATGAAGGTATTTGCTTGTAGCTTTTCAAGAGGTTAGTTTTAGAGTCAATAGGGAGTTGGATTTAGGTATTTTCTTGTACCTTCTCAAAAGGAGGTTTATATACTCATTTATGATACTCAGATTCTTTTGAGTTTACGACGTTGATTTTGGGATAAGTTGTTTCAACCATTTACATATATAAAGGATAATATATGATTTTCTTTTTGATAAGAAAATGGATTATGGTTATAAAATTTTATTATCATAACAATATTGGATTTTGTATGCTTTAATTTTATTGATAATACTTCATCAATATTTCAATTTTTGCGAAAAAGAAATCACTCAATCTATTGGATTTCCAGGTAGTAGGGGAATCACATGGATTTCTTAAGTCCCTAGAAACCTTAGGGCTGTTTACACCCGTTTGACAAAATCCAGTCGATATCTTGTGATATATTTCATTTAGATATAACTAGTAATTATAGAGCATTTGGCATGAGGCCAAAATGACTATGAGTTTGGCATATGAAGCCAATTTTAATATTTTAATACCTTAATAGTATTTTTGGAGATTTTGGTAAAGACCAAAATATATAGGATTAAAAGTGTAACTTCCAAAAATTAATTATATAGTTTAAAATTATGAGTAGGAACTCATAATCAAGATAAATGTTTAAATTTAACATTTTCATGCTATTTTTGAACCTTTTGACAAAATAATAAAAATTATGGGGGTTAGAAGTGTAACTTCTAAAAGTTTATTATATATTATAAATTATAATTAAGATAAACATATAAATAAGATATGGATAAATAATAAATATTATTTAATAAGACAATAAAAGTCAATCATATAAATTAACTAGCCATGTAAATAACTATCATATTTCACAGTAATATAATTAGTCTAATTTAAAGATATAAATCAAATTTAATTATCAGATAAATAAATAACATCAAGATAATTAACTTATCCAACTAAACATATCTTATTATAAATTAATTGATCATGTCAAAATAAATGGCAATGATAAGTTTAAAACAATAAAATTATGCTATCATGATTGAAACTAAAGGACGATAAATTAGAACTAAATTAAGGGGCTGTTTGACAGTTGCTGAATGGTTTAGTGCAGAATGATTAAGTGGTCTGAATGATTAAGAGGTTTTTATGATATCGTGTAAAATGAAATATGGTTGCTTGCTAATTGTTCATAATGAAATCAGAGCTCTTAATGGTTAATGGAGGGTCAGGATACAAAATCATTAAAAGGATTTTGGAACCATTAAGAGGCAACACTTTTTTTTGCCAAACAAGATTTACCTCTTAGCAGTTCAGAGGTTGCCTCTTAATGGAACCATTAAGAGGTAAACAAACAACCCCTAAATATACAACCTAATATACCAATTATATATTCAATAAATGGATGGATAAACAAAATCAATTAAAAAAATGTATTACAGTTGATTTAAATAAAATATTAAAACAAATGTTAACCTCATAAGTAAGAACAGTTCCTTATTATCACTTAAAACCCTTAAAATTTTCATCTTTTTTTTTATATATTTAAGGCTCAATCAGATGAATAAATGAAAAAAAAAAACAAAAATATTTTCATATATTTATAGTCATGTATATTTATCACCATATTTTATTGTTATCATACAAATATTAACCATAAATTTAAATGGAAGCAAATAAATTTATATTCAAGCTTCGTAAGCATACAAAAACAATACATCGGTTACGAATCATGAGATTGACAACGCAACATCATCAAGATACATGATTATCTATATTATATCATCAAAACATAAGAGTTTTACATTATGTCGTAACTATTCTAATGAAAGCAATGACCATATTTATTTCTTATGGTATTAATTTTCAAGATTTATGTGAATTAAAGACAAATATACTAACAATATTCGAGTTAGAAGTCGAAAAATTCTTACTTGGATTGTAGAAGTATTCGAGTTGGAAGCTGAACTATTCGTGAATTGACTGAGCGTACGTGTTGATAACGTGTTAAAGAGAAAAACAAATTGAACAACAATATGGAGAGAATAACAATAAGACAGAGAGAAGAAGTCTATATTTCTCATTAATCATAAGCCCTTTAAATAGGGAGGAGTTACAAGTAGATAGTTAGGAGATATTTCAGTTCTAATCTAACTCTGATATATTTATCTCTATCTCTATCGTCATATCCTTTAGACGATGACACACTTATCCTACAACAAATAATAATTTTTTAAATAATATTGGGTAAATTACGTTTTTAGTCCCTATGGTTTGTTGAAAATTTTTATTTTCATCCTTGTGGTTTTAAAACTATAACTTTCATTCTTATGGTTTGTAATTCATCACATTTTCGTTCTTATGATTTAAATTTTATTGCTTTTTTCATCCCTACGGTTTACAATTCATTTATATTTTAGTCCTTCATGTTTAAAAAAAGTGTTTTGGCCTCAGGAATGAAAATAGAAATAAATTGCAAACCATAGGGACGAAAAATGAAATTCAAAACCATAGGGACTAAATTCGTAATCTTTAACAAATTAAATAAACGATTAAACTTTTCCATTTTGAATTATTAAGTCATTGAATTTTCTTTTAATAAATAAACCATTGATCATTTTAAAATTCGTTACATACATAATTTTAACCAAAAAAAGCTACCAGTAATCAGTTAGAAATGTTTAAAGTAGAAAGAATTTAAATCAGTTTTATGGTTCTAAAACACTATACAATTCAAACTCCTCGCACTCAACGACATCACTCCCCCCTCGCCACCCCTCGTCGTCCGCTCTCCATCACCACCCATTGTTATCATTACCCCTGCCATCGATCTTCCTCTTTTTTTAATGGTTTTTTTGTCTTTCAATCCACCCTATTTTCCAACAATTTGATAGAGTACAAATAGGCAAATAAAAAAGGGGAGAATCGAGAAAACAAATTACAAAGAGGGAGATCGACGGCAGGGGCAACGGCGACGACGGGGCGACAAGGGGGAACGATTATGGTGGATGCAAATGAATTGAATGGCGTAGGGATTAGTATGATACAACCGATTTAGATTTTTTTTTAAACTTTAAAACCTTCATAGTTGATTGACGTTAGCTTTTTTGGATTAAAAAGATATAAGGAATGTAATAACCGGGTTAGAAGTAAAGAAAATAAAAGTTGGGTAAGAAAGTAGAAAAGTCTTATTAACGAGGGGTCTATTGTGTAAAGTTGGAAATGGGGGTCTTAATCCTAAGAAATTAGGGTTGTGTGTGTGTGTGACGGCTAGTCTTGAGGAAAGCTCTTGGGAGATTTATGAGAGAGAGACCGAGAAAGAGCGGATTCTTCAAGATCATCAAGCTTTGGATTGATTTCGTTGAAGGTAAATTTTCTTGTGTTTAAAACTCTTCAATTTTATAAAGAATTTAATCATTGTGATTGAGTTGGGGGTTGTATATTGAACCTGAAGGTTGAGTTTCTGGATTTGGGTTATTTAGGAGTCGATGTTGGGTTTATGTATTTTAGGATTTCGTCGTTTTGGGTCTTGCATTTGTATTCTGATTAAGTGATTGAATAGTTCTAAATTCTGGAATCAATGTGACCCTGTGTATTCGTTGAATCGACCTTCGCTGGTGTTGTTCGTTCGGAGAGGACACCGGTCGATGAGGTGATCCGGTCCTCGGGCTGGACACCGGTCAACAATGGGTAGTTTTTGAATATCGATCACCGGGGGGGGGGGGGGTTTAAACCCCAGTCGCATTTCGCAGTAGTTCCCGAGGTTGAGACCCCGGTCAGGGTAGCACCGGTCGTCGAAGGGAGGAGTTCGGTCAAGCATGCCCCGGTCGAGAGGTGTTAGCAGGTTCCGGTCGACTCAGGGGGAGACCCCGGTCGACTAAGGGGGGGGGGGAGACCCCGGTCGCGGGCTGCACCGGGCGGCCAAGTGAGGCTCCGGTCCCCGGCTACACTGTGTGGGCCGAAGCCCAATTCCCATGTTAATTAGATTTAAGTTAATGTTGGGCCATGTTTTAGAGGTCAAACCCATTCCATTTTTCTTTTAAGGACTTCAGTATTTTGTTTCAAGTAGAGGTTGTCGGGTTAAGTTTTGTATAGGGTTTAGATATCTTTTGGATTATGGGTTAAGGTCAATATAAAATAGATTGAATTGAAAGTTCATCGGTCAATGTTTCCTTTATAGGTTTTGGATCGAATTATAAGGGTAGACGCGTGTTTGAAGCTAAGGACACCAGGTGAGTTTTTATGAACTAAACCTCTTTGGTAACAAAAGCATGTGAAGTTTAATTTTTTTAAACTTTGATTCATTTATGATGGCATGATATCTATGAAATGTTTTCAAGTGTGTTATAAATCGTTGTTGTTTAAATGTATGCATACATTATATGTGGTGATTTTGACCTAAGTCGGGGAGTGTGGCCCGCCTACTCGTGCCGGGGAGTGTGGCCCATTTATGCCGTTGGGGGTGTGTCCCAACATTAAGGCAGCGCGAGTTAGACACATCGTCTTTGACGGTCATGTGGTCAGTAGCGTGCTTATCCTTGTGTGTTTATAAATCTGTTGATTTAATTCTGGAAAGCTATTTTGTTGCTTAATTGTTTGATGGGACTCACTAGACCTTCGGTCTAACCCTCGCTATTTCAAAACTAAAAATCTTTTCAGGCAAACGTGTATTAGAGAAAGCAGATAAGGGCAAAGGGAAGATGTGGCGTGAAAAGTTAGAAGTCCGTCATCTTAGAAATTCTTTATTATTATCTCAGTTGTGTAGGTTGACTTTGAGAACCTTGAATTGTAAATTGTAAGCTTGGGGCCGTTTTGGCATGAATTTTTATTTATATTTTTAAGATCTAAGTTGCTATCTAGTTGCTTCTGGTTGGGTTGTTACAAGGAACCAATTTCTAAAAGTTTAATAGTTTATTTATTAAAAAAATGTTCATCGACTTAGAGTTGTTTGTTTACCTCTTAATGGTTCCATTAAGAGGCAACATCTGAATCGATAAGAGGTAAATCTTGTTTGGCAAAAAAAATTTGTCTGTCTCTTAATGGTTCTAAAACCCTCTGAATGATTTTGTCTCTTGGCCCTTCCATTCAGAGCCCTAATTTCATTCTGAACAATTAGCAAACAACCGTATTTTATTTTGCACTATCTCATAAGAGCCTCTTAATCAATCTGACCACTTAATCATTCTGCATCAAACATTCAGCAACTACCAAACAACCCCTTAATCATTTAAAATGAGAAAGTTCAATGGTTTATTTATTAAAAAAAAGTTAAGGACTTGATCATTTAAAATGAGAAAGTTCATTGAATTTTTTTTATAAATATACTCAAATATTCATGCATTTATTATCGTTTGATATGTTAGACAATTATTCATATAAGCATATAAGTTCAGTTCGGCCGATCCAACATTACAAGCCATCTTTTATATCGAGTTTTCCTGATTTTAAGTCTTCCAAACTTGACTAGCCATAAATCTATTAACCAACCAATTTATTTTTGTTTGGGTTGCTATGACGGTTTCAACCGAATCAATTATATTCCTAATTGTGGAAATTTAAGGTAATACCCTCATAATAATAAATATGGTCGTTCCAATCTTTTTGAAGGTCATGTTACATATACAGAAACAACTGATAAATAGTAAATTAATATTCTAAACCTACTCTTTCAGAGTTTATGAAGTAGAAAAAGACAGGAAAGCCACCTATAACAAAAACAAAAGGTCTGGCTTATTAACATTAAAGCCAAATCCATAAAAACAAGAAGGATTCAGTTTGGAACCCTAAGGTGGCGTTTGGTTCGCAGGAGTCTGATGGAATTGGAATGTTGAATTCCATTGACCAAATTTCATTCCTTTGTTTGATTCATTCTTTTTCATGGAAGGAATCTCTAAATTCCATCAAATTCCGGAAATTAACATTCTTTAGCAACTACAAGGTATTTTGATGGATGAAATTCTTTTTTTTTTTCATAATACCACATATGCCCTCAATCCAATATAACCTAATCACATAAAACCTATCTGATTAAACCATGCCTCCATCAGTTCCTTCTCTAAACCCCGCCGACCACCATCGATCTGAACCACCGCCGACCACCGACCACTGTCGTTCTGAACCATTGCCGATCTGAACCCACTACTGATCGAAACTACTGTCGACCACCACTGACCACCATCGACCACTGCTGTTCTGAACCATCGTCATTTTGAAACATCGCCGATCTGAATCACCGCTGACCACCACCGACCACCGCCGTTTTGAACCACCGAACACCGTCGCTCTGAACCATCGCCGATCTGAACCACCGTCGACCATTGTCGATCGGAATTACCGCCGACCACCGTCGACCACCGACCACCACCGACCACCGTCGTTCGGAACCATCGCCGATCTGAACCACCATTGACCACCACCGTTCTGAACCACCACCGACCACCGCCGATCTGAACCACAATGACCATCGTCGAGCACCGATCACCGCCGTTATAAACCACCGTTGATTTGAACCACCGCCAACCACCGTCGATCTGAACCATCACCGACCATCGCCGGCCACCGCCGTTCTGAACCATCGCCGATCTGAACCACCGACCACCGCTGACAACATTCCATTCCAATTCCTTCAAAGTCAAATTCCTTTGACAGATTGCATTCCATCAAAAAACATTCCGCGAACCATACGCCACCTAATATTCTGAAACCCAAAAGGCAATTGACTTTATAACATTCAAAATCAAATCTTTGCTTTTAATGATCAAAATTCTCACTTGGTAAAAAAACATAAAGCCTGTATGATGAAAATATACCCAATATTTTCAATATTGACGTCAAAGATGGAGGACAAGGTGGAGAAAGTTGAAACCTTGACATATAGTGAAAAAAACAAGAAGAAAGAATAGAGAAAACCCCACCAACAATAAGGTCAACTTAGGGGTTGTTTACTTACAACTTAATGAGTTTAATAATCTGAATGACCCATTCATTCAGCCATACATGAGTATTTCTTTACGACCTAATCATTGAGCCATCAGAGACGTTTAACATGTTAAATAAACGACTATGTTCAAAATCACACATATAACATGCTAAAGAATGGCATGTAAGCCATTAAGCCAAAATGGCTATATGCAATAAGTCAGGACTCCTCACTTGTCCCCATTAAGCCACCTCAATCAAATTAATACCAGAAATGCCCAAAAATTTATCCAACAATCTCTCTTAGCCTCGGTCTCTTTTTCTCAGACAAACAACTTAACACATTCAGGACTTCGTTGTAATAACCACATTAAAATGTTAAAAGTTGAAAGTTTGGGGAAATTTTGCCATTTTTAAAAGTGTAGGGGTCTAAGTGAGTTCTTCGGTGAAAAGGGGTTTTAACCCTAGACCTCTCATTCATTTCCATCTTGGCGGCTTCATTTTTTTAGCACACAGAGAGAAAGAAATCAATTTGGGTGATTTTTGGGAGAAAGCTTCAGGGAAGGAAATCAAGTGAAGATTCTAGTTGAGAATTCATCATAATCAAGGTAATGTTTCTTCTTCTATGTTGTTTTTCCTTAAAGGGTGTTAGAATAATCTCTGTTGTTGTTTTGTGATTAGAGGATGAAAGTGGAAAACTCTCTAAATCCTTATTAGTAAGTTCTTGATGGAATTAAGAGAGATGTGAATAGGTAACAGGATTAATGTTGGTTTGGGTTTCTAATTTCATTATATGGAATTTATTTGGTAATCAGTGGTTGGGTAATCTGTTGTTCAAGTTTGGGGTTTTGACTCCGGTCGATCGTCATTGAATCGACCAGACCGAATGACCCCGGTCGTTGGGCACCGGTCAAATACTTAGGCTCGGTCGAGATGGTGACCCCGGTCGAGAAGGGGGTGACCGGGGTGAGAGGCGGCCCGGTCAGCGCCTGGGGGGAGACCCCGGTCGACGGCGCAGAGGGGGAAGACCCCTGTCGACGACGCATGGGGGGAGACCCTGGTCAGCGCATGGGGGGAGACCCCGGTCACATTTTTAATCTGGGCGACCATGTTGGTCCGGTCCCCGGGTTCTGCCATGGTTGGGCCGAAGCCCACATCCAAATTTAGAGTAAAAATAATTTATTTATTGGGCTTTGAACTATTTGAAATATCGACCCAATTTCGGATTAGTCTAAGGAACCTTGTCTTGAGTCGATGTTTTAGTGGACCAGTGCATGTTTAGAGAATGGGTAAAGTTGGGATTATGATGTTAAGGTCAATCCTGTGTTAAAATAGAAAGAATCGCGAGTTCACCAGCCAATGTGTTGTTTTAAAGGTTCGGACCAAATTATAAAAGTAAGCGCAAGAATTAAGCTAAGGACGTCAGGTGAGTTTTTCTAAATTAAATCCTTTTAAAGTTATGCGGTTAAAGACTATGTGGAAGTTTACTTAAAGTATTTATAAATTTCGTGTTGCTCTACACATGCGAGTTTCATTAAAAGTAGTTTATATTTTATTGATGTTGAATGTATGCATACATTGTTTTATTTGATTTGTGCTCAAAGACGGGGGGGGGGGGGGGGTGTTCCTCCTGTTCTCATACCGGGGGGTGTGTTCCGTTTATGCCATTGGGGGGTGTCCCAAATAAGGCAGTGTGAGCCAGACACACCGTTACTTGCGGGTGACGGTAGTGTGAGCCAAAGTGCTTGATGAAAGTGTGAAGTTTTGACAAGTTTAAATTGAAATGTTTATTGCATTATTATTTCTTGATTAGTTGATTTTAAAGTGTTGTTAGGGGGGACTCACTAGACCGTTGGTCTAACCCTCGCTCTTTCAAAAATAAAAAATCTGTTTTTAGGTGGGCGCGAAGCTAGGGGATCGGGTAAAGGCAAGGAGAAGATTTAAGCGGTTTCGTTAATAGAAGACTTCCTTTTAGAAATTTTAAATTTACTCTCAGTTGTGTAATAGGTTGATTTAGTGCAAACCCTCAGATCTAATCGTTATTGTAAGACTTTTCTTTGGTATGAAATTTTGATATCCTTGACTATGTTGAATTTGCCGTTTTAGGTTGTTATAGTTGGTATCAGAGCCGTAGTTTAAGGGATCTAGGTGACCGGAGGGGCCTAGACTTAAACTTAGGAAGTAGAACACAACTGAGAAATAGGGGGACCATAGGAAACCAAGTGATAGGGTAGTGAGGATTAACATGTAAGGTAAATTTGGGATTACATCTGGCCAGTGTAATTACAAATTTATAGTTACGTGTGTGTGCTTAACTCGCCTTATTGCATTGAACCTGTTGTATTGAATTTTGTATGTTTATGTCTTGTCTGTAGTCATGTCGGAGCGAGTAACAAGGAGTCGATCGGTGCCAGTGGTGGAGACCGCACCGGTGAATGAAACTGTTGAGGGTGGACCAGTCGCTACTCCTCTAGCTACTGCCACACGCAGAAAAGGGCTTGGAAGACCTAAAGGAAAGACAACTCAAAAAGCAATCACTCAAGTAGAGGAACCAGAAGTGAGAGCTCAGGGAAAGAGAACAGTACGTACCGCTCGACGAGCTAAAAGTGTGGAGGTTATGGCTGAGCGGGAACCCTCTCTTTAAGAGAGTTCAACTACTGCAAGAGGGAGAAGGCCAGTAAGGAACCGTGGGGGGGGGGTCGGACTCAAGCATTCGTCACCCAAGAGACTTTCGCTACTGAAATAGGGAAACTGCAGGAGACCTTGCAAGCTTTATTGGCTCATCAGACTGGGGGAGTTGCGATGAATCAGGAAAAGAGCGAGGAGAGGGAGACAACTGAGATGGCTAACTCACCAATAGCTGTGGTGGGCAGTCATTCACAGTCGAACCCAAGTCTGGAAGTCAAGACATCATCTTAGAGGGTTTGTAGCTACAAAGTGTTCACCACTTGCAAACCTCCAACCTTCAAAGGTGAATGTGATCCCGTTATAGTGGTTAAGTGGATCGGAAACATGGAATTAACATTTGATACTTGCAAGTGTGCTGAAGAGGATAAAGTCGTGTTTGCGTTGTCAATGCTGAGGGATGATGCTGTCTTTTGGTGGGAGGAGGAATCTGGGGGTAAGGATTCGAGAGCAGCAAGTGGGATGGATTGGGATACTTTTGTCGCGAAATTCAAGCGACAGTTTTGTCCTTTAGCAGCAGTTAAGCGGTTGGAGGAAGAATTTCTGAATCTTGAACAAGGAGACATGACGGTTAGAGAATACACCCCCAAGTTTCTGGAAAAAGCTCGTTTTGCTGATGTTTATGTACCCAATGAGGATCGCCGTGTGGATAGGAATTTATTCGGATTGAGGAGCAACATTCGAGAATTGGCGGAAGCAAGAGAACCTGCAACCTTCCAAGCGGCCGTCAACGCAGCAGAAATGACTGAGAGGGACAAGGCAAGGAAGATGGTGGAGAGGGGCAGTGAGAAAAGGAAATGGGAAGGGCCAGTCCGTGAGCCGAAGAAATTTAAGGGTATCAAGTCGGATCTGCTAACGACCTCAAGGGTGGAGTTTAAACCGTGCAGTAAGTGCAACCGGATGCATAAAGGGGAGTGTCTGATGGAAAAAGATGGGTGCTATAAGTGCGGGAAAACAGGTCACATGGCTAGGGATTGTCAGGGGACACGAACTTGTTATCAATGTGGCTCACCAGACCACATCAAGACTGACTGTCCGCAATTGAAGAAGGGAACTGTTGGGAACTTTGGGGGAAGAGGAGGAGAGCGAAAAGTGGAACCTGCCCGAGCAAGAGCCAGTGCGTTTAATATGACAACAGAGGAGGCGGTGGAAACACCGGATGTGGTGACAGGTACTTTCCCTATTGACTCGATTTTTGCTAAGGTGTTGTTTGATTCGGGTGAAAACCGGTCGTTTGTATTGCCAAACTTCGTTCATAAGTTGTGTGTGAAACCCAGACAGCTTAGTCGTGGGTTTGAAGTAGAAGTAGCAGATGACAGTCGAGTCTTAGTAGGGGAAGTATATGAAGGATGTACTATTGATATCGACGACCATTCATTTCCATTGAAACTGTACCCGATGGGCATGGTGGAGCTTGATGTTATTGTTGTTGGATCAGAAATTGTATTCAAGATTAAATTGTAAAAGGGGTCTAGTTTGTAACTGTGTTTAATATCTTAGGGGGTGTTTTAGCTGATATTTAATAATGCCTAGGTCATGTTGACCTACATATAAAAGGCATTGTTCTCCTAGGTTTTGGAGGCGAACAATTATTGGTGAACAAGAGAAGGAGTCGTATTCTCTGTATTTACACAAGAGGTATTTGTACACCAAGAACACACACACGTATTCAACTTATTAATCAAGAGATCTATGGTATATTGTTTTGATTTATATTCATCTCTTGTTCTTATTGTGTTGTGATTGTTTATCAACTATAATCTGGGTTTAACAAGTGGTATCAGAGCCTGAGAATCAAGCTTTTTGGATTAAACAGTGTTTTTCGAAAACTTTACTGTGTGAAAATCGATTTCATGGTTTAATGTGTTTTTGTGCATAAAACTGATTTGATTAGGTGTGTTTCATGTTAAAGAACATCATCAAATTGCCTAATTGTTTTTGAAAAAAACACAAATCGATTGGTATTTTGAAGATTTTCGAAGTTTTGTTCATAAAAAGGCCGAACACTGTTCCATTCAATTTTGTGAACAAAGTTGTTTTTAGTCATTGATTTTGATTGGGGTTCTTTCATAGTATGTTTGTGGATATATTGCATGATTTTTACACTGTGTTTTAACCTGTTGATGAGTTTCTGGGTTGAAAATCAAGTACAGGGACGAGTTTATGATGAACTCGCAAGTTCTATGAAGAACTCGCAAAGCACCACAAAAATTCGCAGGGTGCTAAATTAGTCTAAGTATAAGTTTCGCAGGTGCTTGAGTAGCGAAAACCTCAGAATTCGCTAATCTCTAATATACGAAAGCTAAGATTCGTAGGGTATTTGGAACTCTGAAAATTTGATTAAGTGTAAGTTTCGCAGAATCCTTGTCTGCAAATTCTGAAGAACTCGCAGATCAGTGGCTTGCTAATTCCCTAAGATACGCAAGTAGTATTTACGAATCCTTGTTCATTGTCTTTCAAATTTTTCACAAGTATAAAATTTGCAAGATCTTAAAATCATATCCTTCTTTCAGGTTGCGAAAGTTAGTTTGCGAAAGTTAAGAGAAGAATTCAAAATTTTCTAAGTCTAAGATTCGTGAGTCTTTTAGTTGCGAATTCTAAAGCTTCTAAGTCCCATTGCTTGCGAATTGCACTCATCTGCGAATTCTTTCTATTTCTTTGTTTGCAAATTCTACTTGTGAAAGCCCGTTTTCTGCATTTTCTCTAAGGGAAGGATTCGCTGGATACTACCTTGAGAATTCTTAAGGTTTCGCAAGTCGTTGTTTGCGAATTTCTAAGTTTCGCATAAAACCAAGTTGCGAATTTCTCTTGTCTGCGAATCCTAACTATTTCTGCTTGCGAATTCTGAAAGCTTTCTTTGTGTTTGTGAATCTCTCTCTCTCTGTGTTCATTGATATTTGTGAATTCTACATTTGAGATTTTTGGAAATTTATTTTTCTGAAAATTTTTTAGTGTAGTTTTTATCTGATTCTTGATTCTAAGATCTTATTAATTGATTTAAGTGGTACAGATATCATCATGCCTTACATAGATGAGAAGGGAAATACAGTGCTGACCAAGAGAGATTGTGCTTTAGCATATATGCCAGAGATTCCAGCATTAGAAGCTGAGAATAAAGATCTGAAAATTCAGAACTCATCTCTTCTAGAACAGATTGACAGATTGAAAAATGATAAGGACTCAGAGAAAGATTTTGTTTGCTCAGAATGCATTAATGATTCTAAAATTGATTTTGCAGGAATAATTGAGTCTAAAGAAAAAGAGATCTTAAATCTTCAAGCAAAGCTGAAAAGATCTGAAAGTTTTAATTCTAGCTCAAGCTGGTCAAAGAAGGAATCAATGCAAAGAGAGCTTGATGAGCTTAGAAGAAGAGCAAATATTGCTAGTGAGACATCTGAAGGGCTTAGAAAGATAAACTCTTGAATTTATGCTGAAAGAGATTCTTTAAAAGATAAAGTCTTCAGTCTTGAGGTTGAGATTAATATGATAAAAGAAAGAGCAACCCAAGAAGGAGACCAATCAAAAGCCCAAGATGAGATGATGAAGATTGAAAAAGAAAGAAAATAATTTGCTATGAAATTCTCTGATTTCTCAAGAAAAGCCTTTGAAGAGAAGAAATCATTAGAGCTTAAATGTGTTAAACTTTCTCAACAAGTTTCAGACTTTGAGAAAGTTATTATTCTTGAAAGAGACAAAGTTGAGAAAGAGAAGAAAATAGTTGAGTAGAAGAAGGTAAATAAAGACTTTTCTAAAGAAAAGAAAGATCTAGTGACTGAGATAGCCAAGGTGACAAAAAGCTATCTGAGTTGTCAACAAACATTCTGAAGGAAAAGAAGACGAAATCTGAATTATAAAAGAAGTTTGATCTGATTGCAAAGGAAAGAAATTGTTTGTCATCAAAGATAAAGGAACTTGAAGAGATCGTATTCAAGGTGAAGCTAACTGAGCACAAAACGCCAGAGTCAATAGCTCAATCACCAAGAGAAGATCTAGCTGATTCAGAAGGCTCATTCAAAACAGCTTCAATTTCTCATTTTACAAATGTTTCTAATAATCCTTTATTTGATTCAGATGATAGTCTTACGTCTAAATCTAAAGATCAGATTCGTCCTTCTAACCTATTCTTTGACAAAAATGTTGATGGTTCAGGTAACTTCAAGAAGAATAAGTCTCGGAAGAAAAGGTTCTGGAGAAGGGAAGATGAAGAAAAAGATAGAGAAAATTGGATCTGGAGAATTAAAGGATCCTCAGAGGAGAAGAAGACCGATAAATCATTTGTGGATACATCAAATGCTAAAAGGAACAATGCTCCGAAAAGTAAAACTTTTGGCAAACCTGATCTGGTTTATACTATCTATCAATTGATCAGGTTAGCACAAAAGAAAATTAGTTGTTCCTATTGTGGCTCAAATGATTTTGTAAACAAAGATAATGTGAATAACTGGTATGGTTCTTACTTTATATCTCCCACTAGAACTGCAACTAACCCATTAGGACCCAATTACCAGTGGGTACCAAAAGCTAAATATGTGTTGCAGGCACTCAATGTTTAAGGGGGAGAAAGAACGTTGACTTCTAAGTACAACATCTTAGGACTCGATCTTCAATGACAAGAATGATGACTTCTAGACAATACAGTCTAGGACTCTGACTTCAATGTCAAAGAGTTTGACTTCTGAACTTACTTTAATCCTAGTAATTCAGAACTCGGTTTCATGATTAAGGATTATGCACATATTAAGGGGGAGCTTATATGCTTTATATTTTTACTGATGACTTTTATGATTTTTCAGGATAAGATTAATTACTATTCTCACCGGAGAATAAGTACTCATGGATTTTGAATACTTAAGTTCAAAATCCGTACTCAAATGTTTTCTTCTGATAGGATGCTTAAATGATAAAATCCTTTCTAGAAGTTTTTGAGTTGAGGGGGAGCTTAATTGTCAAACACTTTTTGTTTTGAGGGGGAGAATTGTATTGTCAAACACAAATGTCTTTGACTTCTCCAAAATTTTTATTCTTCATGTGTAATTGTGCTCCTTTGTGCATTCATGTACAAAAGACTGTTGAACAGCACATTCTTTTAGGAAAATACATGGGATTTGATGTGTGAGCTTAACTGTACTTCCATGGATTCACGATAACCAGTGTTTCCTATCCCGGAAGTATTCCCTGAGTGATTAAGGGGAGAGGGGTCAAAAGATTTGAGTGTTGGTGTGAGAAGAGGTAAAATGGAAAAGAGAGATTGGTTAGAAGTGAGATTTAACGTTTAAAAGAAAGAGGGTGAGAGATCAGAGTAAAAGAATATCAGACTCTGCACCAAACTTCTTTCTGAGTCGGGCAACCACATTATCTAATTGGTTCACATTCTTTGGTGACCATCATTGAAAAAGGCACCTAGCCCATGCCATCTCTTGCATAAAACCCCACCAGCTACTCATTCTTTTCTCAAAAAGAGAATGTTTCACATTTTCTGGGGACGCAACACATACGCTATTGGTTCTTCACTTGGAAGATACTAATATTGAAAAAGAAGGAAAGTTTACCCACCTTCGACCTTTTTCTCATGCACATTGAGTCCTTGTATACTTTGTTGCTGTCTCAACAAGTTTACATACTTTGAGCCTACATTGAAAAACAATCATTTGTGCTTAATTTCTTTCATACACATGCATGAGCACACATAAATTTGTTTTCTGTCAGAACATTCATAGATAACCATGTGTTATTCGATGATTGAATGGAAGTCCTGGGGAGCCTACATCAAAACCAGCTCCTTATATAGTAACTTTGTGTTACTCAGTAACTGTGTGTTACTGACAAACATTCCAAACTGAGTCATTTGTTGATTCAAGGTTACCACTCATTACTTATTTGAATCTGCAAAGATTGAAATAATCACTCTCTCCATCTGGGGGAGACTGCTCTTATTTTCACACAGGGATCTATACATGAAGAATGCACTTAACTGTTGATTTGGGGGAGAAAATTCCTAGTTTGTTTTGAAATGTTTTGATGATACTGATTCTCACCACTCATCAAAAAGGTGGAGAATACAAAAAGAGGGAGAATACAAGAATTTTTGAAGTGTTAAGAATGATTGAAGAATGCAGAAGAATTCAAAGATATCAAAGTGTCTGAACCTATCTAATTTATCAAAAGCCTGACTGAAGATGATCGTCAGAAGAACACTTCATTTAAAGAAAGAGGAAGATATCTGCTACAGTTTTCAAGAGAAGTGAAGACCCGAAGATAATTGAATTTTTTTTTTAATCTTGAATCCAAAGGGGGAGATTGTTGGATCAGAAATTGTATTTAAGATTAAATTGTAAAAGGGGTCTAGTTTGTAACTGTGTTTAATATCTTAGGGGGTGTTTTAGCTGATATTTAATAATGCCTAGGTCATGTTGACCTACATATAAAAGGCATTGTTCTCCTAGGTTTTGGAGGCGAGCAATTATTGGTGAACAAGAGAAGGAGCCGTATTCTCTGTATTTACACAAGAGGTATCTGTACACCAAGAACACACACACATATTCATCTTATTAATCAAGAGATCTATGGTATATTGTTTTGATTTATATTCATCTCTTGTTCTTATTGTGTTGTGATTGTTTATCAACTATAATCTGGGTTTAAAAATTGTGGGAATGGATTGGTTGGCGTCTAATGATGCACACATAGTATGTAACAAGAAGTTGATTCGTATAGCGGTGCCTGGTGAGGAAGAAGTGTTAGTGTATGGGGATCGTCGGGATAGGAAATCATGCTTGATTTCTATGATCAAGGCTAGACGGTGTTTAGGAAAAGGGTGTGTAGTAGATGCTAAGAAAGAGAAGAGGGGAATAGAATCTGTTCCGGTAGTGAGTGAATATCCGGAAGTATTTCCGGAAGATTTGCCCACTCTGCCTCCGGATAGGCAAGTGGTGTTTCATATAGACCTGATGCCTGGAGCGACACCTATTGCAAGAGCACCTTACCATCTAGCACCGGCGGAAATGAAAGAAATGATGATTCAGCTGCAAGAGTTGTTTGATAAGGGATTTATTCGCCCGAGTTCTTCGCCATGGGAGCACATGTGTTGTTCGTCAAAAAGAAGGACGGGTCCCTGTGGATGTGTATAGACTACCGCGAACTCAATAAGGTAACCGTCAAGAATAAGTACCCACTCCCTAGAATTGATGACCTCTTTGATCAGCTGTAGGGAGCGAGTTACTTCTCAAAGATAGACTTGCGGTCGGGCTACCATCAGCTGAAGGTGAGAGAGGAGGATGTGCTTAAAACTGCCTTTCATACAAGGTACGAGCATTACGAGTTCTTAGTCATGCCCTTTGGGCTGACAAATGCATCAGCAGCATTTATGGACCTGATGAATAGAGTATGCAGGTCACTCTTAGACAAGTGTGTTATTGTCTTTATAGACGATATACTGATATATTCACTGTAACACCCTAAAAACCAGAATGAATTTGAAACGCGGAAACTGGACAAATAAACATCAACACTTGGTATAAACCTCCCAAAAGGGGGAAATGTACTTAACCTTTACAAACCTGAATACTGATATTGAACTCAACAACAAACTAATCTAAACATAACCTATCTAGATTACATCGGTTGTTAATCCAATATCACCAAAAGAATGGGACTTAAACAATTGCCCAACATCAATAATAGTCATCTAAAAAATCCCCGAGACCAAGCTCGTCACTCAAGTCCTTAGCAACCCACCGCTAACAGGAACCTATTATACACATCATTTGAGAAAAAGTGTTAGGCTTAAAGCCTAGTGAGAACATACAGTTTATAGATTTCAAGAGATATAAACAATTGTATCATAAGGAAATCTTTTCAATAAGGTTTAATTTTCAAATGAAACCTTTGCCACAACCAGGCCTTTTAAATGTAAACTCATCATACGATGACAAGGATAACCAGTTCTTACCAAGGATTGTAGCGTAACACAAAGTAGGTCACAATCCGAGTTATGAGTCGAAACACTTGGAATCCATGGCCACGAACTATAAAGGTCCGTACTACGATGTGAGGGAGGGCCCCCGAGGAAACCAATTCAAAACTCGTTCACTAGGACTACACTATGACCCATGGCTAGTAACCGGTCTCACATAACCGTACCAAATGGCCCCCGAGGATCACATGCATCCATAGCTACAATTTAGGGAAAATATGATCCATGGCTAGTAACCGGTCTCACATAACCGTACCAAATGGCCCCCGAGGATCATATACATCTATTTACAAAGAGGAGAAAAGACATCCTAAATATAAGTCGACTCAATACCTAGGGATCCACTAGTAATGGTACAGACTTGTCACAACAACATATGTGACCAACCATAGATAGTCATATGGTATAAAATAACATTTATAAACAAAAATGCATTTTCAAGTTTAACTTCTGGTAAGAATGAAAATCATCCAAAATGAACTTTAAACATTTTTTCAAGTAACCCACATAAATGTGTAAGTAAAACATCCTTTTACTTCAAATAAGATGGAACCCATTATTTTAGTCGGAAATGATCGGGAACCCTAAAATCTCCCAAAACTCAAGTTATGTCAAAAATGTAGTAAACTCAGATCTGAAACCATGGAGATATATAGAAGTTCAAAATGTAAGTTTTGACATGTATAAAGTTTATAAAAAGGTAGTAGGAACTCACCCAATAGGTTTATACGAAAACCCGAAAAACCAGATATCGACCACGACGAAGAGGTGAAGCTTTTAACACCGAACCCTTGCTAGTAACACGAAATCTAGCAACCAAATGAAGCTCTAACGATCGAAGAACGAAAAGAGAGAAAGGATTCAGAGAGAAAGAGAGATTTTGAGAAAATGGATTCAAAAAATATCTGAGATATTTGTTGGCTGAAATATCCATAGTCGGCCAGGCAACTACGCGGGTTATACCGCGACTTCAACTCGCGGAATAACTCGCCCGTGTCCCTCAAACCCAAAACATCCAGTGGGTTTCGCGGGTTTTGCCGCGACCTCAAGTCGTGGTACAACTCATGTAATTCACTGTTTGTTTGCCCAAATTCTCCAAAATCAAACTCGAACTCGAAACCGAACGCGGTGCTAACGACAAAAGCTTAACACAAGAATAACAAGATTACATAACGGAAATCCGGGGTGTTACAATCCTCCACAACTTGGGAATGATTTCGTCTCCGAAATCCAACACACGAACTCGTCATGATTGTTCGCTAACCAATCCATTCCGACCACAACATCAAAACCCCCGATTAACATCAGCAACAAATCGATTGGGAAATCTCTCCCTTCGATTCCTAGAGTACACTTCTTCAGAACATCGCGGAGCAGAACTTGACTACCATTTGCTATCTCAACTACTAACACAACCTCAAGACTAGTAGTGGGCATAACAATCTTTTGACGGAAAAACTCAGATATAAAAGAGAAACTGGCACCCGTATCAAATAAAACACGAGCAGGTACTGAGTTTATAAGAAATGTACCTGATACCACATCAACTTATGCCTTGGCCTCATCGGCCGTCATCTGAAACGCTCGACCAGGAACCCTAGGTGGATTCTCTTTCTTTACTGGCGCGCTACCCGACATGAGCTTCGGGTAATCTCTCCTCATGTGCCCCGGTGTCTTGCACTCATAACAAACAAGACCTCTGATCGGACAGTCACGAGCGATGTGATCAGATTTACCACACTTGTAGCAAGATTGAGGAGTGGTGCTACAGTTACCGTGGTGCTTGGTTCTGCACTTTTGGCACCACCTAGCTTCTTGATAACTGTTGACACTTCGGTTTCCAACAAAAGGTCGGGTTCTCTTGGGAGGTACTGAACTGCTCTCCCATTTCCTCTTCTCAACAACTGCCATAGCCTTCTCCGGTTTACCTCTCGCGTAAACCTCTTCCATAAATTGCGCCTCTTTGATAGTCTCCCGAAGGTTAGAAGCCTTCGAGTTTCGGACCATAGTCATCATGTCCGACGGTAGACCCTTCAGATATGCCTTAATCTTCTCCTTCTCAGTTGAGGCCACATGCCCCACTAACCCCAGTTTCTCCATGAATTGACGAGTATACTCTCTCACCGACAAATTCCCTTTCTCCAGCGCTCGAAACTCTGCCTCGATCCGATCCACAACCCTCTCATTGCAATATTCTTCCAATAGCTTTACCTTGAATTCGCCCCAAATCAGTTGGGCCAAAACAGTAGGAGAGAGGGTGGACTGGATAACATTCCACCACGTCAGTGTCATATCCCTGAGCAGTTGGGTACCGAATCTTACCCTCTAGTCATCACCACACTCGGATGAACGGAAAGTGTTATCCCAGATTAATCTAGTTGATAATTAACACACAAACACAATATAGATCAAGAGATATAAAGATTAGAATAACATACCAATACCTTGAATAATCAATGAAAACCTTGTGTGTTCTTGATACCTTGAATGTAGGATTACAGAGAAAACGTAGGCTACCTCTCTAAAATATGATTATGAATAATAATGAGAGTTAACCTAAAACCTAAACTAATTAAAACATTAAATACCTAGGCTTTTAAGGCCTAATGGGCTTGGGCCCAACTAATAATAAAACTATTAACTTATTACACAATAAACCCTCTAATCTTTAACTATCAAATAAATACAGTTTAGACCCTCTAATTTAACTTTAATTTTGAATACAATTATTTGATCCAACAATTTCCCCCTTTGGATTCAAGATTAAAAAAAATTTGGCAACAGTCTTCAGGTCTTCACTTCTCTTCACTTTTCTTGAAAACTTCAGAAACAATCTTCATTCTTTATCTTCAAAATTCTTGAAATCTTCTTTTTATTCTCCGTCTTTGATTATTCTCCCTTGTTGTATATTCTCCCCCTTTTTGATGAGTGGTGAGAATCATCATCATCAAAACTTTGCAACACAATCTCCCCCTTTGAATATGGTCATCAATTTAGCACTGTCTTCACGTAACGAGCCCTGTGTGAAATAAGAGCAGTCTCTCCAAATGGAAAGAGTGATTATTTCAATCTTTTCAGATTTAAATAAAAAAAATGGTAACCCTGAATCAACAAATGACTCAGTTAAAATGTCTGTCAATGACACAAAGTCACTGAGTAACACAAAGTTACTATATAAGGAGCTGGTTTGGATGTTGGCTCCCCAGGTCTTCCATTCAATCATCGAATAACACATGGTTATCTATGAACGTTCTGACAGAAAACAAATTTATGTGTGCTCGTGCATGTGTATGAAAGAATTAAGCATTGATGATTACTTTTCAATATAGGCTCAAAGTATGTAAATTTGTTGAGACAACAACAAATTATACAAAGACTCAATGTGCATGAGAAAGGGTTCGAAGGTGGGGCAACTTTCCTTCTTTTTCAATATTAGTATCTTCCAAATGAAGAACCAATAGCGTATGTGCTGCGTCCCCAGAAAATGTGAAACATTCTCTTTTTGAGAAAAGAATGAGTAGGTGGTGGGGTTGTATGCAAGAGATGGCATGGGCTAGTTGCCTATTTCAATGATGGTCACCAAAGAATGTGAACCAATCAGATAATGTGGCTGCCCGGCTCAGAAAGTGGTTTGGTGCAGAGTCTAATATTCTTTTACTCTGTTCTCTCACCCTCTTTCTTTTAATGCTCACTTCTAACCAGTCTCTCTTTTCCATTTTACCTCTTCACACACCATTACTCAATTCTTTTGACCCCTCTCCCCTCAATCACTCAGGGAATACTTCCTGGGTAGGAAACACTGGTTATCGTGAATCCATGGAAGTTCTGTTAAGTTCTCACACTGAATCCCATGTATTTTCCTAAAAAAACTTGTTGTTCAACAGGCTATTGTACATGAAAGCACAAAGGAATACAGTTACATGAAGAATAAAACTTGGAAAAGTCAGAACATTTGTGTTTGACGATGCAATTCTCCCCCTCAAACTAAAAAGAGTTTGACAATTAAGCACTAAGGAGTTTTTCAATTAAGCTTATAAACGATTAAGCTCTTTTTCTATGAAGCTCCCCCTCAACTGAAGATTTTTTTTTTAACAAGAAAAAAGATAAAGCACTGAAGTGCGGGTTCTAATACGAAGTGATTAGAAGCCATAGTCACTTGACCAAACCAGCATATAAAAAAGATAATGGTAATCATTTGTGAAAATGATTCCTCTCTTGTTAGCAACAGTTGAAGAATAAAACACAAGATCAAGACTTAGAAGACTCCCCCTTGAATCATGTGTAAGGTCTAAGACATGTTCAACATACCAAGTTTGTTGATTAGAAATTGAAATCGCTTTTCATCCAACGGCTTGGTGAAAAGATCAGCTAACTGGAAGTCAGTTTGAACAAAGTGCATTTCAATGTCACCTTTTTCTACATGATCCTTGATGAAATGATAGCGTACATCTATATGCTTGGTCTTCGAATGTTGTACCGGGTTAGCAGTTATGGCGATTGCGCTCTTGGAATCACAATAAATAGGAACACGCTTGTAGTTGTATCCAAAGTCCCTTAACTGTGTTGTCATCCAGAGGACTTGAGAACAGCAGCTAGCAGCAACTGCATATTCAGCCTTGGCAGTGGATGTTGAAACACAGTTTTGTTTCTTTGAGGCCCAACTCACCAGTTTGTCACCTATAAATTGACATGATCCAGAGGTGCTTTTCCGGTCTAGCTTACATCCTGCATGATCAGCATCTGTAAAGGCGGTTAGATCAAAACGAGAATCCTTTGGATACCAAAGGCTTAGATTAGGAGTGCCTTTGAGATATCTAAGGATTCGCTTAACAACATTATAGTGCGACTCTTTAGGATTAGACTGATATCTCGCACAAAAACATGTGGCAAACATTATATCTGGGCAACTGGCAATCAGATAAAGTAAGGAACCAATCATGCTACGATACACCTTTTGATCAATAGGTTTCCCGGAGGGATCTGTGTCTAAGAGGGTACCAGTAGCCATTGGTGTTTTCATGACAAAACAATCTGACATATTAAACTTTTTCAAAACATCTTTTATGTATTTAACTTGATTAATAAATATGCCTTCGGGTAATTGCTTTACTTGTAAACCAAGAAAGAAATTCAATTCACCCATCATCGACATTTCAAACTTTGTTTCCATTATCTTTGAAAAATTCTTACAAAATTTCTGATTCGTCGACCCAAATATTATGTCGTCAACATAAATCTGAATGAGAATCAAGTCCTCACCTTGCCTTTTAAGAAATAAGGTAGTATCAACTGTACCTTTCTTGAAACCAGAAGCAAGTAGAAATTTAGTGAGAGTTTCATACCAGGCTCGTGGTGCTTGTTTAAGTCCGTAAAGCGCTTTGTCTAACACATAGACATGATCAGGGTGATGAGGATCAACGAAACCTTCAGGTTGTGCCACGTAGACCTCCTCATGCAGAACGCCGTTCAGGAAAGCTGACTTTACATCCATTTGGTAGACTTTAAATTTTTTGTGCGCTGCATAGGCTAGGAAGATTCTGATGGCTTCGATCCTTGCAACCGGGGAGAATGTTTCGTCATAGTTAATGCCCTCTTGTTGACAGTACCCTTTTGCGACCAAACGAGCTTTGTTTCTCACAACTACTCCGGCTTCGTCTTTCTTGTTTCTGAAAACCCATTTTGTTCTAATAACAGATTTACCTTTAGGTAGTGGGATCAAGCGCCATACCTTGTTCCGTTCGAATTGTAGAAGCTCGTCTTGCATAGCAGAAATCCAGAAGGGATCACGTAGAGCTTCAGACGCTTTCTTCGGCTCTAAGGAACTGAGGAAGCTTGAAAACATGCAGAAGTTGGCTGATGCTGACCGTGTTGTGACACCAGATTGTACGTCACCTATCACGTTGTTCAGGGGATGATCCTTAGTCCAACGATGGGTGCTTGGTAAGGATTCAACTGTTTGTTGCGTATTGGACGCATCGTTTTCATCGTGCACATCAGGTAACTCCATTGTTGTACTCGGGACATCTTGTACTGGAGTTTCTGATACAGATACTTCTGGAGTAGCAGTTGAAGTACTCGTGACTTCGTTTCCAGAAGAACTATCTGCAGAGACAGATTCAACATTAGGAGATTCAGAAACTAACGGTTTAGTTGTACCTGATGGAGATGAAGTTTCAGTGGCTTCTTCGGAAGGTCCAGATATGTCTTCAGAAATGGTAGGGACCTCCGAGCTTGTTATTGATGTAGATATGCCTTTATCAAAATCTGCACAAATATCATCAAAGGCATCAATAAACAATAAATCTAACTCAGATGAAGTAGATATAGAGTTAGAAGTAGTGGATCCTTTAGAAGCTGGTTCTATTCTGGATAGAATAGAAGCTTTATCCTTACGACCGAGTTCTGAACTGTTGTGTCCAGAAGTCCTCGTAGAATTCTCATCAAATGAGACATTCATGCTCTCAACAACCGTCTTAGTTCGAATTATGTAAATTCGATAAGATTTGGATGTCAGAGAGTATCCAACGAGATATCCTTCATCTGCTTTCTTATCAAATTTTGATAGACCTTGACGCTCGCGCAGAATGTAACACCTGTAACCAAAAACACAAAGGAATTTGATGTTAGGTATACGATTGTTGATTAACTCATATGTTGTTTTATTAAAACGCTTGACCACAATGGTACGATTCTGTGTAAAGCATGATGTCGCGGCTGCCTCGGCCCAGAGATACATAGGTAGATCTGTTGGGAACTGAAGAATTCATCAAGTATGGTTAATGCTGCTAGTTCAGAATTACTACTGCTAGAAGACTGCAAAGTTAATACTGCTGAGTGTTACTACTGCTAGTAGTTAATACTGCTAGTCAAAGTTAGTGCTGCTTGAACAAAGTTAGTACTGCTTAGCTAGTTAGTACTGCTAGTGGTTAGTACTGCTTGGTAGTTAATGCTGCTAAAACCAAGTTAATGCTGCTTGAAGAGATTAATGCTGCTGAGCATGGTTAGTACTGCTAGAGTTAATACTGCTCAGAGTATTAATGCTGCTTATAAGATGAAAATTATTATGGAAAGGATGACAGCTGGATAAACTGAAGATATTCATGGAAGCTTGAAGATAATGATGGAAGATATACTGAAGATATTTTATTTATTGTAATTATCTTTTTATTCAGTATATGTACAGATTTGATAGAATAGAGAATAAAAAAAAAATTCATTCTATTAGTGAGAGAAAATCAACCTCAAGGCATAGATCCTAATTCTAGAGAAGTAGAATTCGTATTGGTGAGTCTGTTCATCAATATTGAGGTTGTGTGTTTAATCTTGTAACTTTAAGCATTCAATACAAGTTTACAAGTTGTTGATTATATTCTGTTTTGATTTACTGTTTGATTGAATATCAAAGTGTCATTCCGCAAACTCCTTTGATATTAGTTTCTGAGAATTTATTCTTGTTAAGAATTCGATCCTGACAAGTGGTATCAGAGCCAAACTCCCTCAGAAACATCTACTCATTCATCATGGAAAACCTTACAGAATCAAACAGTACTCTGGTCTCTAAGGTTCCAATGCTCAAACCCAGTGAGTTTGACATGTGGAAGATCAGAATTAGACAATTCATTCTTCTTACTGACTACTCAATGTGGGATATCATTGAGAATGGTCCTTCTGAAGAAGGAAAGATAGGACCAGATGGGAAAAGACCTCCACCAAAGACAGATGGTGAGAGGAAGATCAGACAGATAGAGATGAAGGCCTTGAGCACTCTGCTCTTGGCCATTCCTAATGAATATCAGCATCAATTTTGCAATTGCACTGATGCTCAGATTCTATGGAATGCTCTAGAGAAAAGATTTGCTGGAACTAAAAGTATCAAAAGAAATCAAAGAGATGTTCTAAAGCAGCAGTATGAGAATTTCACTTCTTCAAAGAATGAGTCTATGACTCAAACTTTTGATAGATTCAATAAGCTCATTGGTGAACTGGCTACTGTAGGGGTGAAGATGGAACAAGATGATATCAACAGAAAGTTTCTCAGATCTCTTGGGGATGAATGGACTATGTACACTGTGTCATATAGACAGAGTGACAATCTGGAAGAGAAGGAACTTGATGATCTATATAATGATCTAAGAGTTTTTGAAACTGAGGTAGAATCCAAGAAGAATCCCACTGGTTATATTCACAATGCTGCACTTCTTTCAACATCTGCTGATACTACTGCTAACCCTGAAGCAGTTAGTACTGCCAGTGGAGTAAATTCATAAAAAGGCACTGGAACTATCTTTGAAGCCTTTTGTCCAGTTATAGCAACAATTCCTTGATTAATGATGATCTAGATCAACTTCACCCTGATGACCTGGAGGAGATGGACATTAAATGGCAGATGGCCATGTTATCTATGAGAGTGAAGAAGTTTATTAAAAGAACAGGAAGGAACAACTTCTCTCAAAGAAGAGAAGATGGAGCTGGTTTTGACAAGACTAAGGTGGAATGCTATAAGTGTCACTTAAAAGGACACTTTGCTAGAGAATGCAGGAGTGTTGTTCCAAACAACAACCACCAACAAGCTCAGAATGGAGGCTACAATCAAAACAAGAATCCTGCTCAAGCCCTTGTTTCTCAACAAGGAATGGGATTTGACTGGAGTAATCAAGCTGAGGAAGCCATTCAGAATCAAGCTCTTATGGCAGAAGTGTCTGATCTTCCCTCTGAGGTAACTTCTAATCTTTGCACTAAATCTTGCATAGAAACTGTCAAAAGATACAGGGATCACAATCAAAGTATGTGTGATGACCTCAAAAGATTAGAAAAGGACAGAACAGATTATGGGTTGATAGTAGAGAGATTTGAAGAACAAATCAAAGGCTTTCAAGCTAATGAACTGCAACACTCTTATGACACAAACTATTGGAAGTGGGAAAAGAATGAGTTAGAAACCAAACTGTCTAAGTCCTTAGAAGAGAATGATAGGCTGAAAGAGGAACTGTCTAAAGTTAAGCTTGACATAGAAAAGTTTTCTTATGCTTCAAAAGCAATGGATTCTCTTCTAAAGGCTCAGATTCATGATAAAATGAAGCCTGGTATTGGATACAACAATACACCCCCTCCTTACAATAACAACTATATCTCTCCTACATCAGACTTGTTAGAAACTAAGGAGAAAAAGGACTTGTCTGAGGAAGCTTTTAAGATAGATCCTTTGGATGAGGTAGTAGTTAAGGATTTGACTGAGAAAGAAGCCAGTGAGAATAGGGATAATACTGTTAGTAAAAAGATACCATTAGAAAACAATATTATCACCAATGAGGGATGTGGGAAAATCTGGGTCAAGTCCAAGGAGATAGAGAAGACAAAAGGAAAGGATAACAAGGTCCATTACAAACAAACCACAGTTGTGAATCCTGGATCTTGTAAACAGTGTGCTTGCAATACAACTAAGAGCCTAAATTCTGGTATAAAAAGAGGTAATCAAAGAAACTGGAATAATCAATGGGCTCAGAAACAAGGAGTTGATCTGAATAAAATCAATAGACCAAAACCTTGTTTCATATGTGGCAAGTTGAATCATTTGGCTAAGTATTGTTACTTTAACCCTATTAACCAACAGATGAACTTTCAAAGATTTGTGCAAAAACCTGTTGGTTATAGGAAGGCTGGAAAGAAACATGTGATAAAGAAATCTGTTGAAAGTAAAGGCACTTTGAAAAATAAGGTTTTAAAAGAAAGTATTTTACTATGGGTACCTAGAAGTACTAACAGTGTTAGTACTGCTAACAATATTACTGTTGCTAACATAGTTACTACTGCTAACAGTGTTAGTACTGCTGAAAATATTAATGCTGCTAACACAGTTACTACTGCTAACAAGGTTAGTACTGCTAAGCATGCAAGTGCTGCTAAGGCAGTTAGTACTTCTAAAATCAGTATTGCTTCTAGCAAAAATATTTCCAAGCCTATTATTGTGACAAAATACTCCAAGCATGAGGAATCAAAGTTTAAAAATCTTGTCAAGAAAGAATGCAAGTATTTTGATGAGAAAGGGGTACCCAAGACCACTTTGGCTTGGGTCCCTTATTCAAACTAACTTATTTATCTTATGTGCAGGGCAATCAACAGCTCAAGGGAAAGAGCATTTGGCATGTTGATAGTGGTTGCTCTAGGCACATGACAGGTAACATGTCATGCCTTCAGGATTTCAAGCATATCAATGGAGGACATGTTGCTTTTGGAAATGATCTTACTGGTGGTAAAATAAGTGGCAAAGGTAATGTCACAAAAGGTAATATGACATTTGAGGATGTCTACTATGTTGATCAATTGAAGTACAACCTGTTAAGTGTATCACAGGTTTGTGACAAACAACATAGCATATTATTTACAAACACAGAGTGTATGATCCTTGCTCCAGGGTTCAAAGTAGTTGATGAAAGCATGATACTACTTAGAACTCGAAGAAAGGACAATGTTTATTGTCTAGATATGGACAATGTTAATAGTGATTCATCCCTGAACTGTCTTGTTTCAAAAGCTTCTGTGGATGAATCCTCTCTATGGCACAGAAGGATGTGTCACATGAATTTCAAGACTATGAACAAACTTGTTAAAAACAACCTTGTAAGAGGTTTACCTTCAAAAGTCTTTTCATGTGATGATCATTGTGTTGCTTGTCTTAAAGGCAAACAGCACAAAACTTCTCATAAGACCAAAGAGTTAAATTTTGTTTCTTCTTGTCTCCAGTTACTGCATATGGATCTGTTTGGTCCTACAAATGTTATGAGTATAGGCAAGAAATCTTACTGCTTGGTTATTGTTGATGATTACTCCAGATTTACTTGGGTATATTTTCTAAGGACTAAGGATGAGACAAGTAGACTTATCAAATCCTTTATTCTAAGAATTGAAAACCAAACTAATCAAAGAGTAAAAGTCATTAGATCAGATAATGGAACTGAGTTTAAAAATCATGATCTAAACACCTTTTGTGAAGAGAAAGGTATTGAGAGGCAATATAGTGCTCCTAGGACTCCTCAACAGAATGGAGTTGCTGAAAGGAGAAATAGGACACTAATAGAGGCTGCTAGATCTCTGCTGGCTGATTCAAAATTGCCAATTACCTTCTGGGCTGAAGCAGTTAATACTGCTTGTTATGTCCAAAACAGAGTTCTAGTGGTCAAGCAAAAGAACAAGACCCCATATGAGCTTTTTAATAAAAGAAAACCTTTCATTGGATTTTTCAAACCTTTTGGGTGTCCTTGTACTATTCTCAATACCAAATCTTACTTAGGTAAGTTTGACAGCAAAGCAGATGATGGATTTCTTGTTGGTTACTCATCTCAGAGTAAGGCCTACAGGGTTTTTAACTCTTCTTCCAGAATAATTGAAGAAAGTGACAATGTCAAATGCAATGAGAACACACCAAATCCAATTGGGTCTGGTCCTCAGTGGCTATTTGACATTGACTCACTAACTAATTCTTTTGGTTTCAGTAGTGATGATTATACAGGAACAGGGAGTGGAGGATCAGGGACTACACAAGTCTCAGAAAGTATATCTCAATCTGTAATATTTCCCATACCCACAGTGAATCCTGTTGAAGACTGTGAAAAGGAACCATCTACTGGACCAAGTCAAGGTGAAGAAGAAAGCAGAGATGAGGAGACTCAAGAAAATAAAGAACCAGAAGTGGCTACTGAAAACACTTCATTTGAGTTGAATGACTCTAATCTAGAGTTGGGCATTAATGAAGAACCTAGTCATCACACCAGAATACAAAAGAATCATCCTCTACAGCTGGTAATAGGAGATATATCCTCTCGTATGATGACTAGAAATCAAAGTAGACTTCAAGAAATACAAGATCAACAACACATAGTGCTTTCTTGCTTTTTATCCCAGCTTGAGCCTAAAAAGGCACATGATGCTATGAAAGAATCCAGTTGGATAGAAGCCATGCAAGAAGAGCTACTGCAGTTCAAGCTGCAAGATGTTTGGGATCTGGTAGACCTTCCTAAAGGCCAAAGGGCAATAGGAACAAAATGGGTCTTCAGGAATAAGAGAGATGAAAGAGGTATAGTGATAAGGAATAAAGCAAGGCTGGTGGCTCAAGGGTATACACAAGAAGAAGGGATAGACTATGAAGAAGTATTTGCACCAGTGGCAAGGATAGAAGCAATTAGATTATTCCTGGCTTATGCTTCCTACATGAAATTCAAAGTCTATCAGATGGATGTGAAAAGTGCATTTCTCTATGGTTCAATTGAAGAAGAAGTATATGTCTGTCAACCACCAGGGTTTGAAAACCCAAGCTATCCAGACAGAGTATACAAATTGAAGAAAGCACTTTATGGACTACATCAAGCTCCAAGAGCATGGTATGACACTCTGTCATCCTATCTCTTGGAAAATGGCTTTGAAAGAGGAGTCATTGATAAGACTCTATTCATCAAGAGAAAGAAGAAGGATATCTTGCTGGTCCAAATCTATGTTGATGATATTATCTTTGGATCCACAAGAGACAACATGTGCAAGGAGTTTGAGGAACTAATGCATCAAAGGTTCAAAATAAGTTCTATGGGGGAACTTACTTTCTTCCTTGGACTCCAAGTTCAACATAAGTCAGATGGAATCTTCATCTGTCAGTCCAAGTATGTGCAGGACATTCTAACCAAGTTTGGTTTCTCAGATTCAAAACCTGCTAGCACACCTATGGAAACACACAAGCAAATAACAGCAGATCTTGAGGGGGAGGATATGGATGTTCATCATTATAGATCCATGATTGGCTCTCTCATGTATCTTACAGCCTCTAGGCCAGATATAATGTTTCCAGTGTGTGTGTGTGCAAGATTCCAAGTTAGACCAAAGCAATCTCACTATCAAGCTGTTAAGAGGATATTCAGATATCTCAAAGGACAACCTAGATTGGGACTTTGGTATCCTCATGACTCATCCTTTGACCTACTTGCATACTCAGATAGTGATCTAGGTGGAGCAAACTTGGACAGAAAATCTACTTCTGGAGGATGTCAGTTTTTGGGTGCAAGACTAGTTTCATGGCAGTGCAAGAAACAAACCACAATATCCACATCTACAACAGAGGCAGAATACATAGCAGCTGCAAGTTGCTGTTCTCAAGTCCTATGGATTCAGAATCAAATGTTGGATTATGGGGTAACATTTCTACACACTCCAATTTTTATTGATAATAGCAGTGCTATTAGCATTGTGAATAATCCTGTCAAGCACTCAAAGACAAAGCACATTGAAATCAGGTACCACTTCATAAGAGACTGTAATGAAAAGAAACTTATTCAAGTTGTAAAAGTTCACACTGATAATCAGTTTGCTGATCTATTCACTAAAGCTTTTGATATGGGTAGATTCACCTTCTTGGTAACAAGTGTGGGAATGATCAACTCTGAATAAGCCCCTTCTCAAAAAGTGACTCTATACCTGTATATTGTTTATTCTTGGTGTTACTAATCTTCTTTTTCAGGATATGCATAGCAGTACTCAGGGTTTCGCAAGTTTAAAGGAGTATTTCAGTTAATACTGCTAGTAGTTAATACTGCTAGTAGTTAATACTGCTTTCAGTTAATACTGCTAGTAGTTAATACTGCTAGTAGTTAATACTGCTAGTAGTTAATACTGCTAGTAGTTAATACTGCTCTCAGTTAATACTGCTAGTAGTTAATACTTCTAGTAGTTAATACTGCTTTCAGTTAATACTGCTAGTAGTTAATACTGCTAGTAGTTAATACTGCTAGTAGTTAATACTCCTCTCAGTTAATACTGCTAGTAGTTAATACTGCTAGTAGTTAATACTGCTTTCAGTTAATACTGCTAGTAGTTAATACTGCTTTCAGTTAATACTGCTTTCAGTTAATACTGCTAGTAGTTAATACTGCTCTAGGTTAATACTGCTTATGTCCCGAATACTATAAATACTCTTTGCCCGCCTAAAAGTTCATAACGACTCTTTGCATACTATTCTCTTGCACTCTAAACCCTTTCTCTCTCAAGTTCAAAGTCTTCAGGCAAGAATCTTCAAGGTCAATGGCATCCATGGCGTTCATTGATGAGCACAATGAAATTGCGATGCTCCAAAAGCCAAAACAATCTGAAGGTTTTCATCAGATAGTCGACTTTCTGAAGTCTAGCCACATTGCCCATGCTCTCACTATGTCTCCAACTATCTTCATAGAGCATCAGAAGCAATTCTGGGCACATGCCACCATTGTTACTGAGGATGGTGTGTGAATGATCAAGACGACAGTATGTGGCAATCCATTGACAGTTACTGAAGAGATAGTTCACATCAGTCTACGTCTAGACGATGCCTCTGGTATAACTTCTATCCCTAATGATGAACTGTTTTCTACTCTGACAAGAATGGGGTATGGAGGCCCATTGGGTGTTTTTAAGTTCTCAAAAGCTAAATTCTCACCCCAATGGCGTTTTCTTGTTCATACCTTGATGCACTGCATTTCGAAAAAGACCACTGGATGGAGTGAGTTCAGCAGTCCCATTGCTTATGCTTTGGTCTGTTTGGCCACTGCCAGAAGGTACAATTTTTCACAAATGATTTTCAATGATCTTGTCTCAAACATGGGAAACAAAAAGAGCTTTTATATGTATCCCAGGTTTATTCAAGCAGTAATCAACCATGAATTGACGGATATTCCTCAGTCTGATGGAATATATGTACCAAAACCCCCTAAAGGCAAGGTTTTCTCAAATATGAGAAGATCTGCTGGGGACTCGGAAGGAGTAGACACCCCATTGTTCTCTACAATGATGGTGGTGTCCCAAACTAATGAAGGTATGGTAGCAGGGTCAAGGCCCCCATTAGACCAACCCACTGCTAGCCAATCCCAACCTTCCCACTCTAAATCAATTCCTCAGTCTCTTCTTGACAAACCAACTTCACCAATCACCCAAACTTATCAAAGAAAACAGGTAAAGAATGCTCCTTCCCTTCTTGTACCATCACCCACTCAGCCTTTAAGCCCTCTATTGGAGCATTCTCCAGTAGAGAATATCCAAAGGGAATCCACAAGGGTGTCTCCCAACCCAAAGGAGGTGCTCTCTGAGGAGGAGGTAGAGCATATGGGTACTGAGGCTGCCACTACTTCTGCTAGCACAGAGAAGGACAGTGGTACCATAAATAAGACCTCACCCATGGCAACTTTGAATGAGCAATCATTCAAAGGTCCCTGGTGCCAAGAAACCAAGGGGATGGATAGTGCTTCTGCTAGGCAGAAGACTTCCACTGCAAAAAGATCCAATGATCCTTCAAAAGAGGGTCACACTTCTGGAGAGGGTGAGGACAGATATACTTACTATGAATTGATGGAAACAATGGGCAACATCAACCAAGATGTTCTCAAACAAGGCAAAGAAATAGAGGAAATGAAATTGGTAATCTTGTCCCAACAAATACAGATTACCAAACTCAAGAAATTGGTGATGAAGCTTGTACAGAAAAAGAAGAAGAGACAATTTATGTTAAGGAGAAGGCAATCTAGGAATGATGCTCCCAAAAAGGGGGAGATCAACATGGAAGAAGCTACAGAAAATAGGGAACTTGATGGTATGCAATATGGTAGTGAGGGGAAGAAATTTGATGTTGAGGGGGAGCAGGAACCAGAAACAGAAAAAGAACCAGTGCAAATAGAAACACAAGAAGCAGCAGTAACAGTAGAGCAAGCAGTAGAAATCATTAATACTGCTAGTTCAAGTAAAGCAGCAGAGATAGTGAAAGAAGTATTAACAGATCTTGAGATTGCAGAAACCTTACTTAAAGCCAAGAATGATACTTCCAAGGTTACTTCAAAGACCAAAGGAGTAATCATCAAAGATCAAGGTGAAGTGATCAAGAAAGATAATAGCAAGAAGGCAATGAACAAAGACAAAGGAAAAGCAAAAATGGTGGAATCTGATCAACCAATCAAAAAGCAAAGGTTGGTTGAATCAGATGAAGCCTTAGCTAGGAAGATGCAAGATGACATTGAAGAGGAAGAAAGAGTTCAGGTTGAAAAGGACAGGGAAATGGCAAAGGTTCTAGCTGCTGAACTAAATGCAGCCTATCAACAAAGCCTGGCAACTGAAATTGCACAGAAGAAAGCTGAAATTCTGAAGAAATCAGTAGTAGTAAAAGCAGCTACAAAGAAGAGAAAACCCTCAAAGACATTCCTAGGTACCCAAGAGAGAAACAAGATGATTATATTTCTCAAAGGTGCTGTAGGAGTCAAAAAGGAGATGTTCTCCAAAATGTCTTTTAAGAAGATTAAAGAGCTGTATGATTCAGAGATGTTAAAGCTGCAGGGGAATGAAACTGCAAGGGTGGAGATGGAGAAGAGGATGAAAGAAAGTAATGATTTTCTGATACAAAAGCCCTTTCCAGATGAGCAGGAAACACCATCAAAGAAAGAAGCTACTCTGGGAGAAAGTCTAAGGACTTTAAAGAGAACCAAGATGATGGCAAGGAGAAAGTCAATCAAGAAGCCTAGAATAGCTGAAGAAGAGGCTGATAAGGTGGTTGAAGAAGAAGGGGTACCTGAGTCATCTGAAAAGAAAGAATCTTCAAGTACTGATGATTTAAAGATGTACATGGTAGTGATGGACAAAGTTCCTGAACCAATTTCAGCAGAACCTGTTGGTATAAAGCCTCCTGAAGTTATTCACTGGGATACATTGACATTGGATGGAAAGGAGTACATTAGACTCAAGAGGAAGGATGATAAATATGAGGTATTCAACACTTGGGTCAAGATTGTCAGAACATGCTCTAGGTCAGATATTGAAGAAATGTTTGAGATAGGAATAAAGTTGTATGCAGATATACTGAAGGCTTCAGGGATTTCACTTACAAAACTGGTGATGGAGTATCTGTATATGATGTTCAAGCCTGATGAAGTAGAGCATGTGATCAAGAATGTGTTCAAATCAGTCAACAAGTGGACTCTATATGAAACTAGTGGAGTATATGCAGTGACTTTGGATTTAAATCACACTGAATACTTTCTAGTGGATAGAGTATACAACCATAGCAGATTAAAGCTTCATGCCATGCTGAAGAAGAAGCTAGTGTGTGTTCCAGATTCAGAAATGGCTAAATACTTGATTCAAAGAACAATTAATCAGAGTTTGGGATTGGATGCAAACACTGGAATTTAGGCCATGATAGAGTTTTGGGAGCATCTTGAAGAAAATTTGAAGAACTTGACTTCTCTTCCTAAAAGTCAAGTTAGGGGGAGATTGTTGGGAACTGAAGAATTCATCAAGTATGGTTAATGCTGCTAGTTCAGAATTACTACTGCTAGAAGACTGCAAAGTTAATACTGCTGAGTGTTACTACTGCTAGTAGTTAATACTGCTAGTCAAAGTTAGTGCTGCTTGAACAAAGTTAGTACTGCTTAGCTAGTTAGTACTGCTAGTGGTTAGTACTGCTTGGTAGTTAATGCTGCTAAAACCAAGTTAATGCTGCTTGAAGAGATTAATGCTGCTGAGCATGGTTAGTACTGCTAGAGTTAATACTGCTCAGAGTATTAATGCTGCTTATAAGATGAAAATTATTATGGAAAGGATGACAGCTGGATAAACTGAAGATATTCATGGAAGCTTGAAGATAATGATAGAAGATATACTGAAGATATTTTATTTATTGTAATTATCTTTTTATTTAGTATATGTACAGATTTGATAGAATAGAGAATAAAAAAAAATTCATTCTATTAGTGAGAGAAAATCAACCTCAAGGCATAGATCCTAATTCTAGAGAAGTAGAATTCGTATTGGTGAGTCTGTTCATCAATATTGAGGTTGTGTGTTTAATCTTGTAACTTTAAGCATTCAATACAAGTTTACAAGTTGTTGATTATATTCTGTTTTGATTTACTGTTTGATTGAATATCAAAGTGTCATTCCGCAAACTCCTTTGATATTAGTTTCTGAGAATTTATTCTTGTTAAGAATTCGATCCTGACAAGATCTGAATAAACAAGCATAGTACGAGCTACTTCAACAAGAGTGCGGTTCTTCCGTTCAACAATGCCGTTTTGCTGTGGCATGTAGGCTGCGGAGAAGTTATGTGAAATTCCTACAGAGATAAGATAGCTCTGCAAGGTGGCATTCTTGAACTCCGTGCCGTTATCACTGTGAATCGTTCGAACTAGCAACTGAAGACGTACTTGGATGCGCTTGATAAAAGCGATAATCAACTCTGGCGCATCTGACTTGTTGCGAAGAAACTCGAGCCATGTATACCTTGAATAGTCATCTATCATTACTAAAACATACTTCTTGCAGTTGATAGATGTTGTTCGCATTGGGCCGCAAAGGTCCATATGAAGAAGTTCCAGTGCAGACGAGGTCGATGATTCAGCTTTGGACTTGAAGGAGCTTCGCTTCATTTTGCCCAACTCACATGCAGAACACAGTGAGTCTTTCTCAAACCTCATTTCTAGTAGACCTTTGACCAGACCTTGTATCTGTAGCTTAGCTATGGATCGGAAATTCTGATGAGACAAGCGGCGATGCCACGTCCAAGATTGTGCTTTAGTTGATTTGGCTAATAGGCATACTGGACGTGTGGCAGACAGTGTTGGAAAATCTACATAGTATAGATTTCCATGGCGCTCAGCTTTGAAGACTTCGTAACCATCGGGATCCTCTAGATAGCAATGAGTGGTTGTGAAGCGGACTTGATATTTCATGTCACAGAAGTGACTGGTACTAAACAGATTGTGATCAAGTGCTTCAACATATAACACTCTTTGAATCTTCACAACACCATTATCGAGCATTCCATATCCTCTGACGTGTCCTTCGGCTTCAGAATTGCCAAATCTAACTGCTCCGGCAGGCTCCTCCACATAGTTATGCAAGAGGTGCTTGAATCCTGTCATGTGGCGTGAAAATCCGGAATCTATTACCCACAATCGACAGGCCTGCAAAAGAGACAATTAGTTTTGCTTAGGTACCCATATCAGGATGGGTCCTTCGCGGTTAGCATCAAGCAATTCAGGAATATCAGCTGGTTTAACTTTCACTCTCCATTCATAACGGGGTTTTGGAACCCATTTCCAAACCATCTTAACATTTAGTTCCTGAAAGTGCTTTTTAGAAGTAGGATTGGCAACTTTAGCTCGAAACACTTTGGGTTGTGCGGAAGAATTAGATTTAGAATTAGAATTAGACTTAAGGTTCAGTTTAGCTGTTCTCTTACTCTGTTTGGACTTTAGAGGGGAGTAATATTTGAATGAGTTATCCCAGCAGTGTTTGCAATATAGATTCTTTCGAGCAAAATTCATAAACTTAGATTTATCGGAACAAATCTTACATTCATGTTCACCAAAAGAATTACTTTTCAAAATAACACTGTCTGAAGTACAACTATTTGAAGCAAAAGTTTCACTAGATAACCTATCATTCTTATTCAAACTATTGTCTTTATTCTTCTTACTCCTCCCAACTCCATTTCCTTTTATATCTGAAACAGAAACAGGAACCTTGTTAGTCTCTAACTTAGAGGGTGGTTCTTTTCTAGAGCTATTTGAAGTCTCACCCTTCTAAAAAATACTCGGTGGATATTCAGGACAATCAGAGTAAACAACTGAAGGTTTTGCAGGAGCATCAAATTCTGGATTGGTTCTTACCTTCCAGCTTGGATCATTGAACATTTGTTTATCATTTGAACCATTTTTAAACAAAGTAATTTTCAAATCATTGATCTCTGTGCTAAGCCCTTGATTTTCTTTTAAAGATTTCTCAAGTTTATATTTGAGATCAAAGTTTTCATCTTCAACCTCATCAAGATACCGTTGCAACATATCAATTTGCTTCATCAATTCAGATGTATGATCATTCACAGAATTTGACTCCTTTGAATCAGAAACAGGATCAGAGTCTGAAGCATTCATCATTTCAGAAAATATCTCTTCAGTCATGGACTCAATAAACTCTGTTTTATCATTTTTAACACAAGAGTCATTCGTGCTGACATTTTCTTCTTCAACCTCTTCAACAAGTAAAGGTTTAGAAGCAATGGGATTTGAGACTGATGGTATAGTAGATGGATCAACATCCGATTCATACTCATCATATTTGCATGCAGTCTCAGGTAGAACTGTGTTGGTGTTGACTGATTCTTATGAGTGTGTGGTGAATAGTGATTCAGACTCAGTAAATTCAATTTTTCGAGTCTCATAGCTTTTATTCAAATCACCATATTTAAAACCAACTGATTTAAAAAGATTTTGAGAATCAGTGTCACCAAACTTGTTCTTTCCCATTTTTTCTTGACCTTTGGTCTCTTTAGAAGGTTTAAGAGAACTTGCTTCAACAAAGGATGCACGAATGTTAGGAATGGGTTTGATTGCGGAGCCAAATTTATCAAAATTATATAAGTGCTCCGGTGCCTTTTTCAAAATTTCATTAGTTGGCACACCCAAACCTGGTTTAAGTTTATAAAACCTTTCGTCTTGGAGTTTATTGGTCAACAGATTTAATGTCTGCTCAGTCTGACCTCGTTTCATATTAATGTCCTCCAATTGCTTGATTTTGGTGAAAGCTTCATTTCTTTTTTTATAACAAACTTCAAATTTAATTTCAAACTCACCCTTTTCAGCATTAAGATTCACAAGATCCGTTTCTAAACCAGATATTTTTCTTTTTAAAGTATCTTTTTCAACTTTTAAATCATCCTTTTCTTTTTCTTTTTCTTCCACAACAACTTTTAATAAAACATTTTCATCACGAAAACTTAAGACAGATTGATGTGCAGAGCTGAGTTTACCTTTCAGTAAAGCAAATTCATCTTTCATACTATGTATTTGGGCCATTAAAGATTCAATAAGTTCAGAATTATCACTTACCTCAGAGTTTGCATCTTTGGATTGTGCCTCAGACTCTTCATCGTCACCATTCAGCTTTGCCATATAAGATACTTGGGTGAAGTGCGTTTGCTCCTCGTCATCGGAACTTTGGAACAACCAGTTTTCTTCTTCAGCCATCAGCGCTTTTCCTTCTTCAGCTTTCTTGGCAATGAGTGACTTTCTTGCGTAATACTCTGAGTTCTTCACTTTCTAGAACTTGCATTCTCTCGAGAAGTGCCCAAATTTGCCGCAGTTGTAGCATCTTCTTGGTTCATCCTTTCGTTCTTCTCGCTTCTCCTCTCTCTTTCCTTCTCTTCTATCTTCCTTCCTGTCTTCTCGTCCTTCCTCTCTCCTTCCATGCCTCGGCTTGTATCGTATCTCAGACTTCTCTTTCTTGTATCCATCATACTTTGATTTTGAGTAGAATTTCTTCTTTCCAAAGTTCTTCTTGAATCGTCGCGTAATTAGAGCCAAGTCCTCAGAGAACTTCTGAATATTTGGATTTGAATCTATTTCCATTTCTTCATCGCTTGAAGCAGAGTCAGAGTCAGTAACTTCGGTAACTAGAGCTTTAGACACCTTTTTCTTTGACCTTCCAGAGGATACAGAATCTTTGTCGGCTATGAGAGCCAATAAATCCTTTAGTTTATTTGACTCATTATTGATGGTTCTCACTTCGTCCTCGTGCTGAGAAAGAGTAGAGAAGATATCAGTGACGTTCTCTTGAGCCATGTTCTTTGACATCTGAAGGCTGATAGCAAAGTTCTTCCATTCCGGATTTAAGTTCTTGATGAACTTATAATTTATCTCAGAAGCAGATTTAGAGATATTGTTCCTCCGCAAGTCATTGAGAATGATGTTATATATGTTGTAGGTATCTAGTAGCAACTCTCCTTCTTTTGCATGAAATCCCTCATATGCATTTATGCATAGATTCTGCTTAGCTTGGATGGAGGCTTCACTTCCTTCAAACTGTCTTGCTAGTTCATCCCAGATTGTTTTAGCAGAGTTCTGACTGTCTACACGATTGTAGATGTCGTTTGGAATAGCCATTGTCAGATAAATTAGAGCCTCTTCCTCAATCTTGTATTATGCTTTCTGCTTTTCAGTAAAGAACTTATAAGGTTTAGGAACAAATCTGTCAGGGATTTCTGGAGAGGTCTCTGTTGCAACTTGACCCTTTACTGTGATCGTTGGATTTTCTGGACCATTAATGATCGCTTCCATGTAATCTATGTTCTTGTGATTCAGAAACTGGATCATTCTGGTCTTCCATTGCTGATACTCATTAGCCATGAGGACAGGAGGTTTGGACAGAGAGCCCATTGAGAGAAGCTGATTCGGCATCTTAGTTGTACGGTTAGTAATCAAACTTTTCTGTATCAAGACAACCAACTAGATGAGATCGTTATAATCAAGATAAAAACCACACTAAAAAATTTTCAGAAAAATAAATTTCCAAAAATAATTAAATGCAGTCCTCGTAAACAGTATAAAACTCAAATAGATAATACTGAAAAATTAACTGTGAAACTCTGACAAAAAAAAATATTTTCGCAAAAGTGAATAGTACCAGCGTGAACAGTACTTGCGCGAACAGGGATTTGCGCGAACCGGTACTGGCGCAAAATGAGGTTTGCGTGAGATGAGTGTCGCGCAAAGTGAGAATTGTGTATGTAGTGGGTCGCGCAAAGTGTGGTTTGCGCGAGCCTTGAGTGGCGCAAAGTTGAGTTTCTCGCGAGTAGACAGTGGCGCAAAGTTGGTCGACCGGGAACTTGCTTCGACCGGTATGTTTCTTTGACCGGTATCGAGTTCGACCGGACAAGAGTGTCGACCAGTATGTGATCAGACAAGAACCGATATGGACCGATATAGTAAATTCGACCGGTAAGTTGTTATGACCGGTATTCTATATGACCGATGTTCGATGTGGACCGGTAAAATGGTGTCGACCGGTATTGGTCTTCGACCGATAATGATTGTGAGTGGGCTGACCGGTAAGTTGTATTCGACCGGGGTGGACTGTGTGTGTACCGGGCGACCGGACTAATGTGAGGACCGATATTGATATGGACCGATAAAATGTGTGTACCGATATTGAATATTCGACCGGTAAGGTATCGACCGATATGTTCCTGCTAAACAGCCCAGAACGACGATACTCAACCCAGAAAATTAACTCAGAAATCAAATCGAGAACACAAAATCAAATGCAGAAATCAGACTTTGGTATCCAATAACATATATCGATTATCATGCAATCAAAATCAAAGGCCAAATCCAACTTTCATGCATCAATTTTAAGAACACAGGCATCGACAGATTATGAACCCAGAAAACCAAAAATTCAATAAATTCAATCACTTGATGCTTTATAATGCAATTAACCAATCAGATAGTGTTCAATCGCATAAAACTTATCTTAATCAAATCAATTTTAAGCATAAAAACATATCAATTCAAGAACTTGATTTTCACTTGATGAACCCAGAAAAATCGATGAACAGATTTAAATCGATGAACAGATTTAAATCGATGAACAGAAATATCAAAACAAAAATCTTGATTCTTTAGGCTCTGATACCACTTGTTATCCCAGATTAATCTAGTTGATAATTAACACACAAACACAATATAGATCAAGAGATATAAAGATTAGAATAACATACCAATCCCTTGAATAATCAATGAAAACTTTGTGTGTTCTTGATACCTTGAATGTAGGATTACAGAGAAAACGTAGGCTACCTCTCTAAAATATGATTATGAATAATAATGACAGTTAACCTAAAACCTAAAGTAATTAAAACATTAAATACCTAGGCTTTTAAGGCCTAATGGGCTTGGGCCCAACTAATAATAAAACTATTAACTTATTACACAATAAACCCTCTAATCTTTAACTATCAAATAAATACAGTTTAGACCCTCTAATTTAACTTTAATCTTAAATACAATTATTTGATCCAACAGAAAGCCTGTTCGACCGCTCGGACCCACTTCACACACGCAACTGGGTCTTCGGAACCAGAGAACTCTGGTGGTCCGCAACTTAGAAAAGACTTGTAGGAACAACTCTTCCCTCTTTTCGGAACACCTACCACTCTGTGCTCCTCAGATCTGATCCTGTTCCCGGTGCCCCCAGAGCCAACCAACACATTCTCCTCCACTGCCTCATGCCTCCTGAGGCTCGTGTCCCGGTCCTCCAACATCTTCTGAAAAACCTCTTGTTGTTTCTCCATGGCCGACGTCACCATCTGCATGACGTTGGCCATCATATCAGCTTGAGGGTTTGCCACTTGAATAACGGGGTTGGTGGATGCCAAATCTACTCTTGGCCCCAGCTCTACCTCCCCAGTAAATATCGGTGGCATGACCGGAGGAACAACTGCTGACACTCTAACCATAGGATTCAGCACACGCGAACTAACATCGCGAAGATCACCGTCGCCTGATGGACGACCACGTGTGTTCACCATACCTAAGTAATGGTTGCCACACAAGCACGAATAGAATAAGAGACAGATCAACAGAACAAATACGAAAGAACGAATACCACATTACCAATTGTCATAGTAACGATACATTAAGCACAATCACGTATAAATATTCTCATAATAACATTAGCTAAGTGAAATTATGAACATACAATACATAAAGGTTCTTAATACCATCGCTACAACGTTCGATAACTATAATTTCCGTCGACTCTAAGACTAACCAATCTTACAAATTATACCCAAGCTCACGAATCCATGCTTAACATACTCAGTCTAAGTCTAGACATCTTACATTCATGCCTAGATCACTTAAACTAGAGCTCTGATACCAACTTGTAACACCCTAAAAACCAGAATGAATTTGAAACGCGGAAACTGGACAAATAAACATCAACACTTGGTATAAACCTCCCAAAAAGGGGAAATGTACTTAACCTTTACAAACCTGAATACTGATATTGAACTCAACAACAAACTAATCTAAACATAACCTATCTAGATTACATCGGTTGTTAATCCAATATCACCAAAAGAATGGGACTTAAACAATTGCCCAACATCAATACTAGTCATCTAAAAAATCCCCCAGACCAAGCTCGTCACTCAAGCCCTTAGCAGCCCACCGCTAATGGGAACCTGTTATACATATCATTTGAGAAAAAGTGTTAGGATTAAAGCCTAGTGAGAACATACAGTTTATAGATTTCAAGAGATATAAACAATTGTATCATAAGGAAATCTTTTCAATAAGGTTTAATTTTCAAATGAAACCTTTGCCACAACCGGGCCTTTTAAATGTAAACTCATCATACGATGACAAGGATAACCAGTTCTTACCAAGGATTGTAGTGTAACACAAAGTAGGTCACAATCTGAGTTATGAGTTGAAACACTTGGAATCCATGGCCACGAACTACAAAGGTTCGTACTACGATGTGAGGGAGGGCCCCCGAGGAAACCAATTCAAAACTCATTCACTAGGACTACACTATGACCCATGGCTAGTAACCGGTCTCACATAACCGTACCAAATGGCCCCCGAGGATCATATACATCCATTTACAAAGAGGGGAAAAGACATCCCAAATATAAGTCGACTCAATACCTAGGGATCCACTAGTAATGGTATAGACTCGTCACAACAACATATGTGACCAACCATAGATAGTCATATGGTATAAAATAACATTTATAAACAAAAATGCATTTTCAAGTTTAACTTCTGGTAAGAATGAAAATCATCAAAAATGAACTTTAAACATTCTTTCAAGTAACCCACATAAATGTGTAAGTAAAACATCATTTTACTTCAAATAAGATGGAACCCATTATTTTAGTCGGAAATGATCGGGAACCCTAAAATCTCCCAAAACTCAAGTTATGTCAAAAATGTAGTAAACTTAGATCTGAAACCATGGAGATATATAGAAGTTCAAAATGTAAGTTTTGACATGTATAAAGTTTATAAAAAGGTAGTAGGAACTCACCCAATAGGTTTATACGAAAACCCGAAAAACCAGATATCGACCACGACGAAGAGGTGAAGCTTTTAACACCGAACCCTTGCTAGTAACACGAAATCTAGCAACCAAATGAAGCTCTAACGATCGAAGAACAAAAAGAGATAGAGGATTCAGAGAGAAAGAGAGAGTTTGAGAAAATGGATTCAAAAAATATCTGAGATATTTGTTGGCTGAAATATCTATAGTCGGCCAGGCAACTACGCGGGTTATGCCACGACTTCAACTCGCGGCATAACTCGCTCGTGTCCCTCAAACCCAAAACATCCAGTGGGTTTCGCGGGTTATGTCGCGACCTCAAGTTGCGGTGCAACTCGCGTAATTCACTGTTTGTTTGCCCAAATTCTCCAAAATCAAACTCGAACTCGAAACCGAATGCGGTGCTAACGACAAAAGCTTAACACAAGAATAACAAGATTACATAACGGAAATCCGGGGTGTTACATTCACGGTCCGTAAGTGAGCACGAATCCCACTTGCGAGCAATATTGGAATTGCTTAAGCATGAGAAACTGTACGCCAAGTTCTCAAAATGCGAATTTTGGTTAAGAGAGGTACAGTTCCTAGGCCATGTGGTATCGAAGGAGGGGATTAAGGTTGATCCAGCTAAAGTAGAGGCTATCAGGGGGTGGGAAGTGCCTAGATCGTCAGCTGAATTAAGAAGCTTTATGGGATTGGCAGGTTATTACAGGAAGTTCATTCAGGACTTCTCGAGAATAGCCACGCCATTGACGGCGCTAACCAGGAAGAATGTCAAGTTTGCATGGGCGGAGGCTCAAGAGGAAGCATTCAATAGATTGAAGGAGAATCTGAGTAGTGAACCTATCTTGTCCTTACCCAACGGGACGGAAGGATTCGTAATCTACAGCGACGCTTCGAAGTTGGGTTTGGGGTGCGTGTTGATGCAAGAAGGTAAAGTGATTGCTTATACGTCTCGTCAGTTGAAGGAGCACGAAAAGAATTACCCGACGCACGATCTGGAACTGGCAGCAGTAGTTTTCGCTTTTGAAGATATGGAGGCATTATCTGTATGGGGTTAAATGCCAAATTTTTACGGATCACAAGAGCCTGTAACATCTGTTCAACCAGAAAGAACTGAATATGAGGCAGCGAAGATGGATGGAGCTGTTAAGTGATTACGACTGTGAAATTCTTTACCACCCGGGTAAAGCTAATGTAGTAGTCGACGTTCTAAGTCGGAAGGAGCGCAGCGAAGCAACGAAGGTTGTAGCATTTCGAGTGGAGGCAACTTCTACTTTCTTGGAGGAAGTCAAGACACTGCAAAAGGAAGCGCTAGTAGAAGGGAATCTGAAAAGCGAGAGATTAATTGGGTATATTAACTCATTAAAGACAGACGGTCGAGGGGTGAAATGTTTTAAAGACAGAGTGTGGGTTCCGAAAATAGGAGATCTTCGAAAGAAAGTGTTAGAAGAAGCCCATAAGACTCGTTATTCTATTCATCCGGGAACCAACAAGATGTATCGAGACTTGAGGAAAATTTATTGGTGGCCGGGTTTGAAGAAAGATATCGCCCACTTTGTTGAGCGATGTCTGACATGTTTAAAGGTGAAAGCGGAGCATCAAAGACCGTACGGGGAGCTTCAGCCATTGGAAATTCCGGTATGGAAGTGGGACAAAATCACGATGGACTTTGTCACGGGACTTCCACGAACACCTAAAGGACACGACGTTATTTGGGTAATAGTGGATAGATTGACAAAGGCAGCTCATTTTCTACCAATCAAAGAGACGAATTCGTTAGAGAAGCTGGCAAAACTTTACATAGACGAAATAGTATCTCGTCATGGAGTATCATCGTCTATTGTGTCAGATCGAGATGGGCGTTTCACCTCATCATTTTGGAGAAGTCTTCAAAGAGAGTTGGGTACGCAACTTAAGTTGAGTACAGCGTACCATCCGCAGACGGATGGCCAGAGTGAAAGAACCATTCAAACATTGGAAGACATGCTTCGGGCATGTGTGATTGATTTCAAAGGCTCGTGGGAGATTCATCTGCCATTGATCGAATTCTCCTACAACAATAGTTATCACGCGAGTATTCAAGCAGCTCCATTTGAAGCTCTGTATGGACGAAAGTGTAGAACACTGTTGTGTTGGACCGAAGTAGGAGAGAGACAGTTAGCCGGCCCAGAGATTGTGCAAGCGACGGCCGGCAAGATCAACCAAATTCGGGAAAGGTTGAAGAAAGCGCAAGACCGTCAGAAAATGTACGCTTGTTATTCCCTATTGTCAAGTTCTAATCGCTAACAAACAATCAAGATGAGAATTCGAAATCATATGTCATTGATTCATTCATCAAGATTACAAACTTACAACTTTCTCTCTACTTTTTCGCACTAGAATAATATTCAATGAACTCTTCTCTAATATGCTCTCTCAATCACAATCTGAATTCACACACTTACAATCTTACTTACTTCCTGATTACAAAGGAAACAAGGTATTTATACCTCCAACAATTACAAAGAAACAAAATACAAATACATTGACTTTGACATTATTAACAAAAGACTTTGACTTTAAGTAAGAGTTGACTTTCTCAACTTTGACATCTTGAACTTTAGTCTTCAATCTTTATGATCTTGAATCCAACAAATATGTGCTCTAACAATCTCCCCCTTTGGATCAAGAGCATTACTAAAAGACTTAGCAATGCGATCTTCTCTCTTTAAGCTCGATTTGATTAAGCTCCCCCTTTTAACAATCTTTATCTTCTCTTGTAATCCCCCCTTTTATACAAAACAATATACAAACTCCCCCTTAACACGATGAAATTCTTCTTTGATAAGCTTTGTCTTCAAAAACTTTCAGCAATCTTCCCAACGTCTGATCTTCAAAAATAGTAACAATATCCCCCAAGATTATAAACAAACCTCTTTCAGACATTGAAAGAAATTATCTTCATTTCCAGCTCTGAATGATTTATCCAACTTTCTTCAAATAAACTTTCTCCAAAATCTGCTTGCTTTCGAAATTCTTTGAACTTTCGCTTATCAACTTTGAACAAACTTCAATTCTGAAATATCTCTCTCCATATCCAATACAAATACTTCTTTCCGGACAATTCTTTCAATTTTAACATTTCTTTGAAATACACATTTCTTGATCTTCTCCCCCTTTTTGATGATTAGAGCATCTATATCATCAAAACTTGTATTCCAAGAAATGTCTTTGACCATTCTGATCTGTTAAACTGAGCCTCTGATTCTGTGATCCATAACCAAGTATTCATCTAGATCTTTGCAAATCCAGACAAAATAAGAACATGTAACTCCTGAATCAACAAATGAAACAATTAAAATGCCTGTCAGTAACACAAAGTCACTGTGTGTAACGAATACACAATATAAAGGAGCTTTTTGATGTTCACTCCCCCAGGGCTTCCATCCAATCATCGAAATACCACAAAGGCAATTTCTATGAATGTTATGACAAGAAAACAAATTGTTTGTGTGTTTGTGCAAGTGTAGAAAGAATTAAGCACAAAAAATTGCTATTTAAGGCTCAACATAGTGTAAACCACTGAGACAACAGTAGATAAACACAGACTCAATGTGCATGATTGAAGTGCGAAGGTGGGGCAGACTTCCTTCTTTTTCAATATCCAAATTTTCCAAATGAAAACCAGATAGATTATATGTTGCGTCCCCAAAAAATATGAAACATTTTCTTTTTGAGAAGAAAATGAGTGGTTGGTAGGGTATTAAGCAAGAGTTGGCATGGGCTATTTGCCTGTTTCAATAACGTTCATCAAAGAGTTGTGAAACGCTAGTAATGTGGCTGCCCGGTTCAGAAAGTAGTTAGTGCAGAGTTTAATATTCTTTTACTCTGTTCTCACACCCTCTTTCTTTTGATCATTAAGTTCACTACTAACCAAACTCTCTTTTACATTTTACCTCATCACACCCACACTCATTTCTTTTAGACTCCTCACACTCAATCTCTATGGATTAACTTCTTGGGTAGAAATCACTGGTTAACGTGATTCCATAGAAGTTCATTTAAGTCCTAGCACAAAGAACCCATATAATCCTATGAAAACATAATGTTGCTCAAATGGTTTAACTTTAGCAGTTAAAGCTCATATACAAATGTCAGATGAATGTATGCTCATAAAATATAATCATGAAGATTTGAGCATTTTTAGACATTGAAGCATTTTCAAACAAGTAACTGAAATGAATGAATATGAATGCAAAAGACTTGTTTGAAAATATGACATTGTATGAAAAATGATCAGAAATGAATTATATATCAATTAAGGCTTATGGTCAAGAATAATGGATATTGTCTATACGAAACAAAAATATAGACATTCTTGAAATGACGTTTCGAAATGAAATATCGCTCAAAATTCTTTAAAGTACAAGCGGGGTGTCTTACCATCGAAAAATTGTTTCAATTTAGAGACATGGTAGGAACAATTTGATAAAAAATTAAACCGATGTGTGTGAATACTTGAAAGTATGTAGAAAAGACAATACGCAAGTATTTATCTTTGGAAACACACGGTTTGTTTATCAATTAAGCACAAAAATAAAATGAAAACATTTAAAATCACACTTCCAATTCATGAAATCGGTTTAAGAATCGGGAAGTGGTTTGAACATTTCAGAACATGTTTTCTATATCTGAAAGTTGTCCTTCTTTCAGATATATTTGAGATTAAGATAAGAAATTTACCTTTTCGCGCAATCTTAAATCTCATGAAGTCAAGCTGAAGTCATTAAGATATAATCTTGTCAGCTTCTCTCATCCTACAAAAGTCTCAAAGTCTAGTCAAAGCAACTTTATTCACAAAGACATAAAGCAGTAAAACGATGAAAGTACGAGTTCTGATCTGAAATAATCAGAAATCAATATCTTTTACTCCCCCTGAAATTATGCATCTAAAATATATTAGTGAAAAAATACATGATAGAGATCTACAATTCTCTTGTGAATTGTAGTTCGTCATATCTTTCCAATGCATAAATTTCAGAAAATTATGTACTCCCCCTTGAAGGTTGATTTCCTCATTTGATTATCTGAGTACACTCTCTTATCAGCCCGGGAGTAGCATTTCTTTTTCATCATTGAAGAGTGAGTCCTAAACTTTTGTGTTTAGAAGTCAAACTTCGTTGAAGTACGGGTTCTAAGTTGATTTACTTAGAAGCCTTCGCTCATTGGTTCTCTTACTCCCCTTTGACTGTTGATGCCTGCAACACAGAATCAACTTTCGGCTTTGGTACCCACTGGTATTTGGGTCCATAATTGTTAGTTGCAGTTCTTATGCCAGTAATGATCACTAGCTTTATGAACAAAATCATATGTATGACAATAAGAACAATACCTCTTTTTAGATAACCTGATCAATTGATCTCTCGAATAAGCAAGATCAGGTTTACCTTTTAGCACTTTGTTCTTCTTGACTGTTGATGCATGTATACATGATTTGTTACTTGTCTTCTCTTCCTTCTTTCCTTTCTTTTCTTTCTTTTCTTTCTTCTTCTCATCATTCTTCTTATCTTCAACCACTGGTTTCACTCTCCATACCAGTTTTTCTTCTTAATATCTCCTTCTTCTACGTGTACCTGAACCATCTATTTTGCTATCATAGAAAAGATTAGTAGTACGAATTTGATTGGAAGATTTAAATGACCTTTTTGTAGAAACAGTTTGCTGATGTGAGCTTGATGCTGGCTTATTAGAACCAACTGAACTATTTCTAGGTGAGTGGATTTTTGACTCTGGAGTCGTTTGCTCAGTCACCACCACCTTTGAAACAATTTTTTCAAGCTCTTTTACCTTTGAAGAATAACTGTCTCTTTCTTTTACAAGAAGGTCAATCTTCGTATTGTATTAAGACTTCGTTTGTTGCTCTATAAGCACACAAGTAGATAGCTCAGATAACTTTGCAGTTAGATTCTTTATCTCTGCTTCAAATAAGCTTCTTTCTTCCTCAAAGCCCATTTCAGCATTTGTCCTTTGACCAGATATTTCTTTGAATATCCCAACATTCTTTTGCTCTATGGTCTTTCTTTCCTTTGCAAACTTTTCTCTTTCCAGAATAATTACTTTCTCAAATTCAGAAATCTGTTGAGAAAGCTTTAAACATTTCAGCTCAACTGTTTTCTTCTCGTCAGCACATTTTCTGGAAAAATCTGAGAGTTGCTTAGCAAACTCTTTCTTTTCTTTCTCAAAAACTGATCTTTCTTCAACAATTTGCAATTCTAATTCAAAGATCTTCTTTTCATTAGCACACCCTGTTTGCTGAAACTTGACAATGTGATCTTCTAATTCTGAGATCTTGCTCTTTAACTCAGTGTTTTCAGCTTCCAAAAACAAGACATTTTCTTCATTAAGCCCAGAAGTCTGTTTTAGCAGATCTTCATTTATTTTCTTTAACGCACTGACTTCTTCTCTCAGTAGCTTCCTTTCATCATTATATCGTTTTGACATCTTTGAGTAGTAATCAATTGAAGAAGCAAGATTTTTGTTCTCTAATTTGAGCTTTTCAATCTTCGTTTCATCATCATCAGAAAAATATTCCATCTTGAATATTTGTTACAAAAAGAAACTTGAAATGATCGTTAGAAATTCAAAAACAGTAGATCACAATAAGAACTTTGTCCCCCTCCGCAGACTTAGCACGGAGGTCCCGCTATTTTGAAAATTTCTCAGAAAATATTCTAAGTATGGAAACACGCAGATCACTATGAAAATTTGAAACTCGCAGATCACTATTCACTGAGAAACACGCAGACGCCTAAACTCGCAAACCACTGTTCAAAGAGAACTCGCAGACTTAAGCATGTGTGTTTGAGAAACTCGCACGCAAAGACTTGCATGTTTTGATAAACTCGCTAATTGCTGAAACTCGCTAGTCGTTGAAACTCGCAAGTAACTATTCACAATGAAACGCGCTAATAGAGACGTGCGCGTTTCCAAAACTTGCTAGGCACTACTTGCGCGTTTGAGCAAACTCGCTAACCATGGCTTGCGAGTTCCAACACTTAGAAATTTTTTCCCAAACTTCAAACTCGCAGGCTTCGATCTGCGCGTTTCTAGAACTCGTAGATAACGACTTGCGCGTTTTGTCCAAAAATCAATTTCCTTCGACTTGCGCGTTCTTCCAGATGAAGCTTGCGCGTTCTTTCGATGAACTTGCGTGTTTCACAGATCTTGCGCGTTCTTGGGCTCTTCGAACAAAAAATCAATTTTCCCACTGAAATCCATCAAAACCTTCGAATTTGATCTCGAAACTTTGAACGAATCTTCTATTTCATCACTCGATCAGGTTACAATAGAACAATTTCAGATTAAAACACTAAAAATACAATTCGATCTGAGAACAGTTCGTATACAGACTCGAACTCAAATCCAACAAAAATTCAAAATTCATGTCTAAACAGTGTGAATTAGACAAAAAGAATCAAACACAATGTGTTCTAAACACCAAATCGAATCTAAAACAAGCAATTACACGGCCAAAACAATACAAAATCGAAAAAATCAAATCTCAACAGTTCCTTGCAAGTTCTTGAAAATGTCGACCAAAATTTCTTGAATTCGATCCTTGTTTCTGAATTTCTTCTGCTCTGATACCAATTGTTATTCCCTATTTTCAAGTTCTAATCGCTAACAAACAATCAAGATGAGAATTCGAAATCATATGTCATTGATTCATTCATCAAGATTACAAACTTACAACTTTCTCTCTCTACTTTTTCACACTAGAATAATATTCAATGAACTCTTCTCTAATATGCTCTCTCAATCACAATCTGAATTCACACACTTACAATCTTACTTACTTCCTGATTACAAAGGAAACAAGGTATTTATACCTCCAACAATTACAAAGAAACAAAATACAAATACATTGACTTTGACATTATTAACAAAAGACTTTGACTTTAAGTAAGAGTTGACTTTCTCAGCTTTGACATCTTGAACTTTAGTCTTCAATCTTTATGATCTTGAATCCAACAATATGTGCTCTAACAATGCTGATAAACGGCGGAAGCCATTTGAGTTTCAAGTGGGGGACGCAGTCACGTTAAAGGTTTCACCGTGGAAGGGAGTGATACGTTTCGGGAAGAAGGGTAAGTTACGACCAAGATTCGTTGGACCATTTGCTATTATTGAGCGAATTGGGGAAGTAGCTTACAAATTGAATTTACCAGAAAATCTGCGGGGAATACACCCTACATTTCATGTATCTAACTTGAAAAAGTGTTTGGCTGAAACCGATGTGGTGGTGCCTTTGGAAGATATTCGGGTCGATGAGAAACTAAGCTATGTGGAGGAACCGGTGACCATTCTGGACCGAAAAGTGAGAAAGCTGAGGAATAAGGAAATTCACTTTGTAAAAGTGCAGTGACAGTTTCACAAAGGTCAAGAGGTGACTTGGGAGTTAGAAGCGGATATGAAGTCCCAATATCCCGAATTATTCAGCAATGAGATTCTGGGGACGGAATCCTTTTGAGGGGAGGATATTGTAATAACCACATTAAAATGTTAAAAGTTGAAAGTTTGGGGAAATTTTGCCATTTTTAAAAGTGTAGGGATCTAAGTGAGTTCTTGGGTGAAAAGGGGTTTTAACCCTATACCTCTCATTCATTTCCATCTTGGCGGCTTCATTTTTTTAGCACACAAAGAGAGAGAAATCAATTTGGATTATTCTTGGGAGAAAGCTTCAGGGAAGGAAATCAAGTGAAGATTCTAGTTGAGAATTCATCATAATCAAGGTAATGTTTCTTCTTCTATGATGTTTTTCATTAAAGGGTGTTAGAATAATCTCTGTTGTTGTTTTGTGATTAGAGGATGAAAGTGGAAAACTCTCTAAATCCTTATTAGTAAGTTCTTGATGGAATTAAGAGAGATGTGAATAGGTAACAGGATTAATGTTGGTTTGAGTTTCTAATTTCATTATATGGAAGTTATTTGGTAATCAGTGGTTGGGAAATCTGTTGTTCGAGTTTGGGGTTTTGACTCCAGTCGATCGCCATTGAATCGACCAGACCGAATGACCCCGGTCGTTGGGCACCGGTCAAATACTTAGGCTCGGTCGAGATGGTGACCCCGGTCGAGAAGGGGGTGACCGGGGTGAGAGGCGGCCTGGTCAACGCCTGGGGGGAGACCCCGGTCGGCGGCGCATGGGGGAGACCCCGGTCAGGGCATGGGGAGAGACCCCGGTCACATTTTTAATCTGGGCGACCATGTTGGTCCGGTCCCCGGGTTCTGCCAAGGTTGGGCCGAAGCCCACATCCAAATTTAGAGTAAAAATCATTAATTTATTGGGCTTTGAACTATTTGAAATATCGACCCAATTTCGGATTAGTCTAAGGAACCTTGTCTTGAGTCGATGTTTTAGTGGACCAGTGCATGTTTAGAGAATGGGTAAAGTTTGGATTATGATGTTAAGGTCAATCTTGTGTTAAAATAGAAAGAATCGCGAGTTCACCAGCCAATGTGTTGTTTTATAGGTTCGGACCGAATTATAAAAGTAAGCGCAAGAATTAAGCTAAGGACGCCAGGTGAGTTTTTCTTAAATTAAATCCTTTTAAAGTTATGCGGTTAAAGACTATGTGGAAGTTTACTTAAAGTATTTATAAATTTCGTGTTGCTCTACACATGCGAGTTTCATTAAAAGTAGTTTATATTTTATTGATGTTGAATGTATGCATACATTGTTTTATTTGCTTTGTGCTCAAAGTCAGGGGGTGTGTTCCTCCTGTGCTCATACCGGGGGGTGTGCTTCGTTTATGCCATTGGGGGGTGTCCCAAATAAGGCAGTGTGAGCCAGACACACCGTTACTTGCGGGTGACGGTAGTGTGAGCCAAAGTGCTTGATGAAAGTGTGAAGTTTTGACAAGTTTAAATTGAAATGTTTATTGCATTATTATTTCTTGATTAGTTGATTTTAAAGTGTTGTTATGGGGGGGGGGCTCACTAGACCGTTGGTCTAACCCTCACTCTTTCAAAAATAAAAAAATATGTTTTCAGGTGGGCGCGAAGCTAGGGGATCGGGTAAAGGCAAGGAGAAGATTTAAGCTGTTTCGTTAATAGAAGACTTCCTTTTAGAAATTTTAAATTTACTCTCAGTTGTGTAATAGGTTGCTTTAGTGCAAAACCTCAGATCTAATCGTTATTGTAAGACTTTTCTTGTTAGTGAATGCCCAAAATCTAATCATACAATGATTGTAATTTTGAGTTTTGTTTCATGAAATTAATAAATAAATAAAAGGCATTGCCCAATTTATTATGTATATGTTATATTATGTGTTTTAATTATTCATAATAAATAACCTTAGAATAATGTATTCTAAATGTCCCTAGTTAAATATTATTTTGGGTTTTAAGGTTGAAGTAATATGATAATGACTAGCATATGTAGGGATTCATATAGAGATATTGAATCTGCATATGGGTACAAAATGGAGATTTTGTGTATCGGACGTGACTCGCTATGAGAACACTTCATTGGATGTCATGTGAGTGTCATAAGTGTTTCTCATGTGGTCAATGTACATGTAATTCTTTGACTTGAGAAATATGGAGTTTGCTATGTATGAGTAATATATTTTGACATTTGTTCTAATCATTCCGTAACTGGGTGACATAATTATTGTTAGGTATGTTATAAATCACATGGTAGAACTAGCATATATCGAGATAGGATTTGTCCATCCTTTATGACGGGAGTGATGTCTCTAGGCCTCTTGATAAATATATATACTAAGGAAATGCATGCATGCTCGGATAATTGATATGAGATATCATGATCTGTTTTATTAGTATATTAGGGAATCAAGAAACTAGAGATTGGACATAACGAGAATGACACATTCAATGTCTCGTGTTCAATCTAGACATCAAGGACAAAGGAATTAAATGTGTAAACTAAAATTGACTACAAACCGATAATTTGTTGTATCACCAATTCTCGTCATTTGGGTGACGATGATGTATTGCTAGATACCACTCATTGTTTATAAATATAAATACGAGATTTATAATTATTACCAACATGTCAAGAACCCATTGGGTCACACGCTTTGGACATATTCGAATAAGGAGTTTAAATAATTAAAACGTTTAATTATTATATCTGATTTGTATTGATTTAATCTGATTAAATAAAACCAGATATTATTTGTGTTGGACATAAATAAAGTTAACTAGGGATGGCCTTTGTAAGGGAGTGATGGTGTATGGAAAGTCTTACACTCAAGCATGGATACTTCTACACTCAAGTAAGGTGTAGGGATGGTGGTGCTTTCATGTCATGTCTTTCATATCCATATAAATGTATGACATTTTATACAAGAGTTGTTCTTGCAAATCTCTCTAAAAAATCACCTACAACTATATGCTCCCTTTCCTTTCTAAGTTTTGAAACTATGACTAGCATTACGAGAAGGCAAAGGATTCGGATTGTTCGCGTGGATACCGTGGAGGCATCAAGCTTGCTTTGTTGTTGTGATTCAAAGTCTCGTTAACTGTGAGGTATAATTTTGAAACACCCGATTTATTCCGATTCGTATGGGTCCTTGGAGGGTTACGGTTTTATTTTCCGCTGTGCTGGAGATCCCGTAACCCAACAGTGGTATCAAAGCTACTTACGAACCTCTAGATCGGTTTTTGGTGACATGCATGCATTTTTAAAAACTATTTTGCTGCTATATGTTTTTGTTTCGTAAATGTTTTGGTTTTTTCGTCCCAGAAATATTCTGAATCTGAGAAAACTTAAAACATGAAAAACGTGGAACTTTCTGTTAGGGTTCCACAGGATTTTGAATCGCATCATTTTGACTTCGTATGAATTGTTTATGAATTTTTTACGACAGTGTCGCAATGCTGTCCAAAAATCGAACCCACTACGTTTTGATTTGATTTTCGACCCATAAGGGTTCTAGATCTTTGAAATCCTAAAACATAAAAGATGTGTATCTTTTTGTTAGTTTTCCAAAGAACTTTGAATCACCCTTTTTTGATATCGTATGAATTTTGTATTAATTTTATACGGTAGTGTTGCAAATCGGCTTTATGTTTCAATATGATTGAATATGTATAATGTGATTTGTTTGGTGAATGGTTATAGCCCTTAGTCATGGATGTATTATATTTGGTAAATATGACTTGCATGTCGTGCCTTTCTCTATATTCTCTCTTTGTACATTCTCCTCTCATCCAATCCCCTCGAATGTAACTCGAGGTTTCTTTGTTTGAAATGTAAAATATTTTGTATAAAAGAAAGCAAGAGATGGAGGCGTTATGAAATGATGAAGATGAGAAGACTTAAAACCATAAGAGTTTATTTTATGTAATGATATTCATACTTGGCTCTATGAATATCGCATAAGGGGGCTATAACCATCTCACATTTATTTTTACGCTTTATATATTATGATATATTATGCGTGGTTGTATGTATGTGATATTTGTTACAACATTTAAAAACAAATATGATTTTAAAATATATAAGTAAAAGGAGTTTTACAAATCAAAATGAGTTTTGATAAAATAAAAATTGATATTTATATAAGATATAAAGTGGACCGTCGATCTTGAGTGATAAGGTCTTAGTACATCATAGTAAGATTTCAACCGGTTTTGTCACAAAGGCCTAAACCGCCAAAGAAAGGAAGGTATTTAAGTGATCCTCGTGATCCTCCTCCAATCTGGATTCCGGTTAAATCAAACTATGAGGAAACGATCTATTACAAAAGAAAGAATGGTAAGATCAAACTAACTAAAATCCCTCACCAAAATATTAAGTTTAAGGTGTCTTCCAAACATGACATTTGTCAAGACTTTGATCATTGAGGGTGGGTCATGCTAAAGTTGGGTACTCTCTTTAATCTTAGTAAGATAAGGTAAGCATAGGATTCCTACAAGCCATTTTGGGTCGGACTTAACCAAATTAAGCCTAATAGGATTGGGGATTTGGAGGCATATGTTGGGAACATTCATTTGATGAATTTAAATAAAAGTTATTCACCTAACTATCCAAGAGTTACATAAAGATGTAATTAGAAATATTGTTGCTTACCTAAAACATTATTGGTTGATCGGTTAGCTAAAGTTAAATTGATCGATAATGAGAATATGAATCTTGGCCCGCTAGAAAGCTTATGACGTTTTCCGAAACAATAAAAGAGGGTTGTTGTTTTGATTAAAATAGTGGGAGATTGTTTGATGAAAGTCCTTATTAAACAATAAAATTTCATGACACTAAGAACTCTGCTTTTCTATTGTAGATTACCAATGGCACAAACCAACAATGGAAACAAAAACACTTTGCGATCGATTCTTGAGAAAGAAAAACTAAATGGAACAAATTTCATCAACTGGTATCGTAATTTGAGAATTGTCCTCAAAGTTGAAAAGAAATTGTATGTCTTGGAGCAACAAATCCCTGAAGAACCTAATTCTAGTGCTCCTAGAACTGAAAGGGACACTTTTAAAAAACATGATGAAGATGCTTTGGACGTCTCATGTCTAATGCTAATAACCATGGAACCTGAGCTTCAGAAGCAACATGAAAACATGGGGGCGTTCGATATGATCGAACACCTAAAATTGCTATTCCAAGAGCAAGCTAGACATGAGAGGTACGAAACATCCAAGGAACTGTTCCGTTGTAGAATGTCCGAAGGTAGTCCTGTTGGCACTCATATGCTTAAAATGATTGGGCATATTGAGCGTCTTGAAAGACTAGGTTTTTCTTTACGAAAGGAGTTGGCCATTGATGTAGTTTTGCAATCATTGCCAAATAGCTACAGTCAATTCGTGATGAACTACAACATGCATGACTTTGACAAATCCCTTCCAGAATTGCTCAATATGTTACGAACAGCCGAGCAAGATCTTGCAAAGAACAAGTCCACCATTTTGATGGTCCGTAAAGACAAGAAAGGGAAAGGCAAAGGAAAGTCCATTGCCAAACCCACTTCTAAATCTTTGAAGCCAAAAGGAGGCATTAAGAAACTCAAGGTAACTGTACCTAAGGAGGGTGAGTGCTTTCATTGCAACAAACCCGGGCATTGGAAGAGGAACTGTCCTCTCTACCTTCAGGAAAAGAAGAAAGGAAGTGTAACTTCCACTTCAGGTATCTATGTGATAGAAGCTAATATTTCTACTTCTTATACATCATGGGTATTAGATATTGGATGTGGTTCTCATATTTGTAGAAATGTGCAGGAACTCAAAAGGACTAGAAGGTTGAGTAAAGGTGAAGTTGATCTGCATGTTGGAAATGGGCCAAAGGTTGCTGCTATAGCCGTAGGATCTATTTTGTTAACTTTACCGACCGGATTATTATTAGAACTTGATGATTGTTATTGTGTACCATCTATTTCTAGAAATTTGATTTCTGTATCTTGTTTGGACAAGAAAGGTTTTACCTTCAGTATTGGAAACAAATGTTGTTCATTCTCTTTTGGTAATATATATTATGGTGACGCAAGTTTGATTAATGGTCTTTATGTTCTTAATATGGATAATCCGATTTATAACATAGATAAAAGGGATGTCAAATCGAATAGTTCAAATTTAACCTATCTCTGGCATTGTCGTCTTGGTCATATAAACGAAACTCACATTTCCAAACTCCATAAAGATGGATTATTGAACAAATTAGATTTTGAATCATATGGGACGTGTGAAGCTTGTTTAATTGGAAAGATGACAAAGACTCCTTTTTTGGACAGAGTGAGAGAGCAAGTGATATATTGGGAATCATACATAGCGATGTATGTGGTCCAATGAACATACATGCTAGAGGTGATTATAGGTACTTCATTACATTTACTGATGATCTCAGTAGGTTCGGCTATGTATATTTAATGCGACATAAGTCCGAGTCCTTTGAAATGTTCAAAGAATTTCAAAATGAAGTACAAAACCAACTTGGAAAGAGTATTAAGATTCTTCGATCTGATCGAGGTGGCGAATACTTAGACCATGCTTTTCTTGATCATCTTAGAAATTGTGGTATTGTATCACAACTCACTCCACCTGGAACACCACAATGGAATGGTGTTTCCGAAAGGAGGAATCGTACACTGTTGGACATGGTACGATCTATGATGAGTCAATCTAACCTTCCGACATCGTTTTGGGGATATGCTCTAGAGACAGCGGTTTTCACACTAAACTGAGTTCCATCAAAATCTGTTGAAAAGACACCATATGAGATATGGACTGGGAAGAGTCCTAAGTTATCTTTTATGAAGATTTGGGGTTGTGAGGTTTACGTACGACGTCTAATCACAACTAAATTAGAACCAAAATCTGATAAATGCATATTTGTAGGATATCCCAAAGAAACTATGGGATATTACTTCTATCATCCTCACGTCAATAAAGTGTTTGTTGGGCGTACTGGGGTCTTCATGGAAAAGGAATTTATTTCCAAAGGTATTAGTGGGAGGAATGTAGAACTTGAAGTTGTTCAAGATCAAAATATTTCAACACAGATGGAACTAACACAGACACCACAAGTAATTGTGGATCCACAAAGCGATGTGGAAAGGCAGTCTGATGTCGTAACACAAAGTGCTCGTAGATCTAGTAGAAAACGGAATGAGCCTGAGAGATATGGATTTCTCATAACTCATACCGGGGATGTGATGCTCATGGATGATGAGCCCACTAGTTACCAAGATGCTATGGCAAGCACCGACTCCAAGAAATGGCTAGAAGCTATGAGAATAGAAATGGACTCCATGTATGAAAACCAAGTTTGGAACTTGATTGACCCACCCAACGAGGTACGACCTATAGGGTGCAAATGGGTTTTTAAGAAAAAGACCGACATGGATGGTAATGTGATTACCTATAAAGCACGATTGGTTGCAAAAGGTTTCAAACAAATTCAAGGTGTTAATTATGATGAAACTTTCTCTCCGGTCGCAATGATTAAGTCTATTAGAATTTTACTAGCCATTGCAGCATATCACGATTATGAGATTTGGCAAATGGATGTCAAAACAGCTTTCCTTAACGGAAAGCTACTTGAGGATGTATATATGATACAACCCGAAGGTTTTGTCGCTCCTAAAAAATCTCATATGGTATGCAAGTTGCAACGATCTATTTATGGATTGAAGCAAGCTTCAAGGAGTTGGAATCATCGTTTTGATGAAGCGATCAAAGAGTTTGGCTTCTTAAAAAATGAGGATGAACCTTGTATCTACAAAAGGGTTAGTGGGAGCACCGTATCATTTCTTTTATTGTATGTAGATGACATACTACTCATTGGAAATGATATTCCGACGCTTGAGTCTGTAAAGGCTTGGTTAGGAAAATGTTTTTCAATGAAAGACTTAGGTGAAGCTGCCTATGTATTAGGCGTTCGAGTCTATAGAGATAGATCGCGAAAATTACTTGGCTTAAGTCAGAGTACATATATAGACAAAATGTTGAAACAGTTCAACATGTCTGATAGCAAGAAAGGGTACATCTCAAGAGAGTGAACGAATGAGTAAGATTCCATATGCTTCGGCAATTGGGTTTATCATGTATGCTATGATATGTACTCGACCTGATGTATCGTATGCTTTAAGCATGACGAGTAGATACCAATCCAATCCAGGTGATGGTCACTGGATTGCCGTCAAGAATATCCTAAAATACTTAAGAAGAACAAAGGATTCATTCTTGGTATATGGCGATGAAGAAGAGTTAAGTGTAAAGGGTTACACTGATGCAAGTTTCCAAACGGATAAAGATGATTTTCAATCGCAATCGGGTTTTGTGTTTTGTCTTAATGGTGGTGCTGTGAGCTGGAAGAGTTCCAAGCAAGCAACAGTAGCTGATTCTACAATGGAAGCTGAGTACATCGCAGCATCAGATGCAGCCAAGGAAGCCGTTTGGATCAAGAAATTTATTTCTCAACTTGGACTGTTCCTAGCAGTGATTGTCCTATAGAGTTGTTATACGACAACAATGGAGCTATAGCATAGGCTAAGGAACCTAGATCTCACCAAAGATCCAAACATATTCTTAGAATATATCATCTCATTAGAGAGATTATTGAAAGAGGCGATGTTAGTATAAGCAGAGTGTCAACTGACAGCAATGTTGTTGATCCACTAACCAAGTCGTTAACACACAGAAGCATGATGGCCACTGTAGATCCATTGGTATACGATGCATGGATGATTAGCTTTAGTGCAAGTGGGAGATTGTTAGTAAATGCCCAAAAGCTAATCATACGATGATTGTAATTTTGAGTTTTGTTTCATGAAATTAATAAATAAATAAAAGGCATTGCCCAATTTATTATGTATATGTTATATTTTGTGTTTTAATTATTCATAATAAATAACCTTAGAATAATGTATTCTAAATGTCCCTAGTTAAATATTATTTTGGGTTTTAAGGTTGAAGTAATATGATAATGACTAGCATATGTAGGGATTCATATAGAGATATTGAATCTGCATATGGGTACAAAATGGAGATTTTGTGTATCGGACGTGACTCGCTATGAGAACACTTCATTGGATGTCATGTGAGTGTCATAAGTGTTTCTCATGTGGTCAATGTACATGTAATTCTTTGACTTGAGAAATATGGAGTTTGTTATGTGTGAGTAATATATTTTGACATTTGTTCTAATCATTCCGTAACTGGGTGACATAATTATTGTTGGGTATGTTATAAATCACATGGTAGAACTAGCATATATCGAGATAGGATTTGTCCATCCTTTATGACGGGAGTGATGTATCTAGGCCCTTTGATAAATATATATACTAAGGAAATGCATGCATGCTCGGATAATTGATATGAGATATCATGATCTGTTTTATTAGTATATTAGGGAATCAAGAAACTAGAGATTGGACATAACGAGAATGACACATTCAATGTCTCGTGTTCAATCTAGACATTAAGGACAAAAGAATTAAATGTGTAAACTAAAATTGACTACAATCCGATAATTTGTTGTATCACCAATTCTCGTCATTTGGGTGACGATGATGTATTGCTAGATACCACTCATTGTTTATAAATATAAATACGAGATTTATAATTATTACCAACATATCGAGAACCCATTGGGTCACACGCTTTGGACATATTCGAATAAGGAGTTTAAATAATTAAAACGTTTAATTATTATATATGATTTGTATTGATTTAATCTGATTAAATAAAAACAGATATTATTTGTGTTGGACATAAATAAAGTTGACTAGGGATGACCTTTGTAAGGGAGTGATGGTGTATGGAAAGTCTTACACTCAAACATGGATATTTCTACACTCAAGTAAGGTGTAGGGATGGTGGTGCTTTCATGCCATGCCTTTCATATCCATATAAATGTATGACATTTTATACAAGAGTTGTTCTTGTAAATCTCTCTAAAAAATCACCTACAACTATATGCTCCCTTTCCTTTCTAAGTTTTGAAACCGTGAGTAGCATCACGAGAAGGCAAAGGATTCGGATTGTTCGCGTGGATACCTTGGAGGCATCAAGCTTGCTTTGTTGCTGTGATTCAAAGTCTCGTTAACTGTGAGGTATAATTTCGAAACACCCGATTTATTCCGGTTCGTATGGGTCCTTGGAGGGTTACGATTTTATTTTCCGCTGTGCTCCCGTAACCCAACATTTTTTTGGTATGAAATTTTGATATCCTTGACTATGTTGAATTTGTCGTTTTGGGTTGTTATAGTTGGTATCAGAGCCATAGTTTAAGGGATGTAGGTGACCGGAGGGGCCTAGACTTAAACTTAGGAAGTAGAACACAACTGAGAAATAGGGGGACCATAGGAAACCAAGTGATAGGGTAGTGAGGACTAACATGTAAGATAAATTTGGGATTACATCTGGCCAGTGTAATTGCAAATTTACAGTTACGTGTGTGTGCTTAACTCGCCTTATTGCATTGAACCTGCTGTATTGAATTTTGTATGTTTATGTCTTGTCTGTAGTCATGTCGGAGCGAGTAACAAGGAGTCGATCGGTTCCAGTGGTGGAGACCGCACAGGTGAATGAAACTGTTGAGGGTGGACCAGTCGCTACTCCTCGAGCTACTGCCACGCACGGAAAAGGGCGTGGAAGACCTAAAGGAAAGACAACTCGAAAAGCAGTCACTCAAGTAGAGGAACCAGAAGTGAGAGCTCAGGGAAAGAGAACAGTGTGTACCGCCCGACGAGCTAAAAGTGTAGAGGTTATGGCTGAGCGGGAACCCTCTCTTCAAGAGAGTTCAACTACTGCAAGAGGGAGAAGGCCAGTAAGGAACTGTGGGGGGGGGGGTCGGATTCAAGCATTCGTCACCCAAGAGACTTTCGCTACTGAAATAGGGAAACTGCAGGAGACCTTGCAAGCTTTATTGGCTCAGCAGACTGGGGGAGTTGCGATGAATCAGGAAAAGAGCGAGGAGAGGGAGACAACTGAGATGGCTAACTCACCAATAGCTGTGGTGGGCAGTCATTCACAGTCGAACCCAAGTCTGGAAGTCAAGACATCATCTGAGAGGGTTGTAGCTACAAAGCGTTCACCACTTGCAAACCTCCAACCTTCAAAGGTGAATGTGATCCCGTTGTAGTGGTTAAGTGGATCGAAAACATAGAATTAACATTTGATACTTGCAAGTGTGCTGAAGAGGATAGAAGACTTAGCATTTGATACTTGCAAGTGTGCTAAAGGCAAGGAGAAGATTTAAGCGGTTTCATTAATAGAAGACTTACTTTTAGAAATTTTAAATTTACTCTCAGTTGTGTAATAAGTTGCTTTAGTGCAAAACCTCAGATCTAATCGTTATTGTAAGACTTTTCTTTGGTATGAAATTTTGATATCCTTGACTATGTTGAATTTGCCGTTTTGGGTTGTTATATTCGTAGAAAGAAAAAATAAAGTAAATAACCTCTTAGTTGTCTTGAAATTTATTATATAATAGAAATGAAGAACTTTAAAGAGGATAAATCCAAAAAAAATCGAAACAAAGAACACGAGAGAAAACATTAAAAAAAGGATCATGGCTTAAATCAAGAATCAAGAAATCTAGGGCTCTAAAAATTTAGTGACTCTTTTATAATCCATATTTAACATGCAACGACCCTGCTAATAAATAATGCTCCTTTTAAAATAAATATATTCAAGCCTAATCATTCAAGGAAATAATGGGAAACAATTTAATATTTAATTCTTACGTAATCAATTTAATATTTAATTCTTACGTGCGTACGTTTACTATTTATTGTGTCTTTTAATAATTAGTTTTCTTATAATTTATATCAAATAGGGTGAACATGTTACGGTAACATGTTTTTTGTCATATATTGTGTATCAATTAATTATAAGTGTTACACAAATTTTTATACCGTGTACTAACCAACTCTATTTGATACCAACTTTTTTCGGTTGGTACATGTTGGTCCGATTTTGTACCAACATCGCAAAAGTTAAAGTTACACATCTATTTTATATTGATATATTTACTAAGTAGATGCACTAAAAATCTAAAACCATCAAGCATTCAAATAACATGTTGATATATATGGTCTCATTTTGCTTTACATGTACAAGCATTAAAATTAGATATAGATAATATGAACACTCACTAATAAAAATTACAAAAATTCAAAATTAAAATAACCCATCGTCCTTAAAAATTAATACATGACTACATATATATATATATATCTACTGAAAAAACCAGGTATCATCAAATACCTTTAATTAAAAGAAATTTAGAAGTTAAAAAAATAGAAACTAGAAATTAGAATTTAGAGAAAAAAACAATAAAGATAATTTTAAATTTTAAAAATCAAAATATGTGGTATTACTGATTAAACTTTTAATGAATAAATAATTTAAAAATAAGTCAGTAAAGTATTACAGTGGTATACGACTTTATAAACCACGTACCAACTTTATATTGTTGGATGATACTACAACCAATTACAAACAATAACAATTATATTAATACCCATTTTTTTTAACAACAGAAAATTTAAAAAACTAGCAAGACGCTAGAGAAAGAAATTACATATCAGAGATGGCGAGTAGTGGGTTTTGTAACCACCCCACCCAGTTAATCTTGATCTTCCTACTCCTACTAGTAGCCCAAAAGTACGAATGAATGACAATATTATCCCACAGCTCCGCCTTCTTGGGCTTAGGATTTCTAAACAACGTCTCATTCTTGTGAGACCAAATACACCAAAGAGCCGTAAGTAAGACCGCCTCTAGACAAATTGACTCCACCTTCTTCAACCTCAACGAGCTCAACCAGTTCGTCCAATCCGAATTAGACTTGAGAGTCGGAATATCTAAACTCCACCGCCGGCCAATTTTCATCCAAATATCTCGTGCCATATGACATTCGAAAAATAAATGTTCTACAGATTCGATATCCACGTCACAAATCGGGCATAGGATGGAATGCACATCAATACCTCTTTTAACAAGATTATCCCTAGTTGGGATCTTGTTCAGACCCAAATGCCATTCAAGGACATTGACCTTTATGGGAACAAGTTTGTTCCATCTAATAGAACCTGATCAATCACCAAAATTTTAGAGCCTATGTGCTTCCGAGTGGAAGCGACCGAGAATTCACCCGAGCCGTCAATGCACCAACACCATCTATCCCGTTGACCAGAGAGCATCACAGTTCCAAGGAGATCTCGTAACGCTACCATCTGAGTCGCCTCCACACCACCTCTAGGCATCCTGCGCAAAAACGAACCCCAATCCCCCATTTCCACACACTCAATAACCTTTGCCATTTTATCACAATCAAGCACGTACACCCTTGGGAATTGCATTTTAAGAGTAGTTTCTCCCAACCATACATCTTCCCAAAAAAGAGTAGCTCTACCATCCCCCACTTTTTTCTTACAAAAAGATAAGAGGTTTATACCGTTATTTTCCAATTGTTGGATCGCCTTCAAAATACCAACCTAGATAGAATTTGAATCCTTATAAAGTAATGGCGAGCCTATAAGACCGTTCCTACCGTATATTGACTTGATCACTTTTACCCATAGCTCGTTTTGATCCATCTGGAATCGCCATATCTATTTGAAGAGAAAAGCTCTATTGAATGCAAACAAGCTTCCAATTCCAAGACCCCGTCCCTTCTACTGGCCAAGCACTTTTTCCATTTCACCCAAGTCATTTTCTTATCGTCACTATCACCTCCAATAAAGAATCGGTTCCTCAAGGACTCCAAAAAATTTTCAACCGAGCTAGGCATTATGAAAATGGACATATAGTAAGTAGGAAGGCTTCCCAAGACGGATTTCAGAAGCGTGACTCGACCCCCTACAGAAAGAGTCTGAACTTTCCAATTAGAAAGTTTAGATACAAATTTATCAACCACTCTTTTCCAGCCGGCATTTTTAGACATATTGCATCCAACTGGCAACCCAAGATAAGAGGACGGCGTTTTATCACACCCACATCCCACCATGCTTGCCAAATTTTCAAGATCCACATGTTCAACCCCAACACCATACACGTTACTTTTTTGAGTGTTGATTTTAAGCCCAGAGATCAAATAGAAACAACGGAGAGTACGCACAATATTTCTTGCATTAAGTTGGGGCCAGTCACCAACGAAAATAGCATCATCCGCATAAAAAAGGTGAGAAACAGAAAGATTACCATTTCCAATAGTTGCCCCATGAATGATGTTCTTCTCTTCCGCTTCCCGAATGATTGCGTGCAATCCTTCCATAGCCAGAATAAAAAGGAAAGGAGATAATGGATCCCCCTGTCGAAGGCCGTGACCAATCTCGAATTCCTTTGTAGGAGAACCATTAACGAGCACCGAGGCCGAGGAATTGCCAAGGCATCCAGCGATCCAACCTCTCCATTTACTGCCAAACCCCATCTTTTCCATGGTCAAGTCGATGAAGTCCCATCGAAGAGGATCATAAGCCTTTTCAAAATCAACTTTGAATATTAATAGTTTTCTTTTACGCTTCTTGTATCAGTCCATCGCTTCACTCAAAATTAACGGTCCATCCAGAATTTGCCTCCCTTAATGAAAGTCGATTGGTCCGTGCTCACACAAACTCCAATAACCAAGCAAAGGCGATTAGCTAATAGTTTGCCAATAATTTTACACTGACACCCTATCAAGCTTATCGGGCGGTAGTCTTTGACAAATTTCGGGTCTTTAACTTTCGGGATAAGAGCAATGAAGGAGGGATTACACCCTTAAATTGACAAGGATGGTACATCAATTGATTGGTTTTTCTTTATACAAAATTACACCCTAATATCAAAGTAGTGATTAAAAAATAATATTTAATTCTTCCACAATCAAATATTCACAAGTAAAATAGGCTATCAAACACAAGACACATAAGCACTTTGAAAAATGCATATTAACACACGTTACTTACTTACTTTGTTAAGTTTTTATATATAAACTCGTTGATTAAACATTTAATTTATATTTTTTGTATTTATAGTACATACAAAATAATAATTATTACAAAGCAATTTAAAAAAGAATCAGTAAACAGGTGTTTTTATTATTATAAACTTCTAATAAATATAAAAATTATTATTTTTAAACTTAATCTTACATAAAACGAATATTTTAAAAGTACGTGCCCAAAATAAGAATTTGAACAAAGTACGTTACGGCTATATTTGGCAAACTAGTTGATATTTGATAGGCTAGTTGGTAGCTGATAAGCTAGCTGATGACTGATAAACTAGTTGGTAAGTGCTGACTGATAATCTAGCTGATGAAAAAGTCAAGTTTGGCAAAAACTAGCTTATAAGAATATAAAATTACCAAAAAACACATATAGAAAAAAATAATCAATTACAATATTTAGTAATATAATTAAAACTTATTTATATTAATTAATACAAATAAGGTATCAAATAATATAACATGTTAATTAAAATAATTTAAAATTTATTATTATTATTATATATATTATAAAATTTGGATTTTAACCCAAATTTATAAAACATCGACATTAACTTATAATTTTAAATAATCGTTACATATAATATCGAAAAAATAATCAAATAGTAATTACAAAAATAATAATAATTGATAACTAAAATATATTGATCAATGTTATAAAAAATTGATATAATTATCAATAATTCTAAATAATTAAAAAATAATATCAATGTGTAATTATAATTTATAGTATAATTTTTAGATAATATTAATTAATTAATAATAATTAATAATAATAAATTTTGATAATTAATATTTATTTATAATTAATAGTTGATATATAATAATGAATATTAATGAGAGTATAATTGGAATAATTACAAAAAGCTCGTCATAAGCTACTTCAAGTAGCTTATCAAAAAGTTAGCTTATAAACTATCTTATGTTCATCCAAACATGTACCCAAAAAATAGGCTAGTTTATTTTTGTCAAACGATGCCTACATTTTCATGCAATTTGTTCTTTACTTTATTATGTAGTTTATCGATTAGTTTTTACCAAACATAATTATTATTGATCAACAACTATCTTTTTGGTTAACACATAGTTTTTTAATAAATATAACCAAAAACAATAATATGACAATAATAATTTAATAAAACAAAATAAATAAACCTAATATTTATAACTAATGTTGACTTTATAATTGGGACTCACCCTGATCTCTCGATTTTTTATATAATAGTTTTAAAATACAGTGGTTCACTTTTTTTTTGGAAGGGTGTCCTACGTTATGCCTAGACTAATCCCTTGGAAAATTATGACTGTAAGACATCATCCATGATTAAACCTCAGTGGCCACAATTGTTGTGTACGTCTGGATTCGAACCCTGGGCAGATGGATATTCCACTACATCCCCCAAGTCCTTGACCAGTACGCCACAACCCTTGTGATTTACAATGGTTCACTCTTCTCTCATAGAAAAACTCCATGTAGTAGAGGCGGGCGATGGGAGTAGGTAGAGCCGTAGAGTGATGATGATCATGACTAAATGTATACTGTAAGTCCTACTATTTTGGTCAATTCTTTAAAATAAACCCATCAATTTTTAAAAAGCAACTCAATTTATATATCTAAATATTTACTTCATATAGTTCAATTTTGATCTACTTGCTAGCTTCATGTTAGCATCACAACCGATTAATGCTATATTGTCATTGTTCTTGATGGATAATTGTTGCTCCATCCGGTCTAGAGATCCAATCAAAACAAATTACATATTTAATAATATAATTAAAACAAATTTATAGTTATATAATATATTAATTAATAGTGATACATGGAAATGTCTACATAAAAGGAATGCCCTGTACATACCAAATTGGTGGGTGTTAGAAGTCTGCAGTAGTAATATGTATTTTGTGCTTTGATACTTGTAAATTAAGCGATTTTTAAAATCTTGCATAAAATGATGATACCTTGTGCCTAATAATTTATATTTAAGAGTTATTTATCCGTGTTTTATAATATAGTAAGTATAGATTATAAACGAATAAAAAAAATCTTAAAATTTTGTTATAAAATAAATAACTCGAACAGTTTTAAAATCACTCATAATATAATCAAGTGTTTACAATACTTTAATAGAATTTAATTATTATTCGAATAATAATTTTTTTAATAATATTGAGTAAATTACGTTTTTAGTCCCTGTGGTTTGTTGAAATTATTTATTTTCATCCTTGTGGTTTTAAAATTATAATTTTCATTCTTATGGTTTGTAATTCATCACATTTTTCGTTCTTATGGTTTAAATTTTATTGCTTTTTCATCCCTACGGTTTACAATTCACTTCTATTTTAGTCCTTCATGCTTAAAAATAGTGTTTTGGTCTCAGGAATGAAAATAGAAATAAATTGTAAACCATAGGGACGAAAAATGAAATTCAAAACCATAGGGACAAAATTCGTAATCTTTAACAAATTACAGGGCCAAAAAATGTAATTTACTCAATAATATTTAGAGTGAATTGTGGATTTGGTTACGTAGTTTTTTGATTTCTTTGACCATGGTTCTCATTCTATGTTTATTGTGGATATAGTCCTTGTGGTATGCAATATATTGTGGTCTAGGGTCCCTAAACACTAACACCGTTAACTTTTAAGGGTTAAAGACATCATGTGCCTTCCACACTATGGGTATAATAGTCATTTTACTTTTTTCCTTTTAATTTATTCTATATGTCTTTAAAACAAAGAATACTAAATTGTGAATTTGGTCTCTATACATCACTCATCATCTTTAAAACATATTTATCATCTTTCCTAAAAAAAAATTCATCTAATTTTCATTGTCAAAGTACAAGAAAAATCCATTTGTTAAAGTGCAAAAAGACATTACTTGCATTTAAAAATAACAATTGTTTGAACCCAACACTATATCATAAAAAAAACCTATCAAAATAACAATTATTTGAAACCAACATTACATCCCGAAAAAAACAACCCATCAAAATGACAATTGTTTTATATCAATATTACATCCCGAAAAAGTAAACCCATCAAAATAACAATTGTTTGATATCAACATAATATCCCGAAAAAGAAACACCAACCAAAATAACAATTGTTTGATATCAACATAATATCTCGAAAAAAAACCCCATAAAAATAACAATTGTTTGACCTTGTTTTTAGCTTCCACTTGTCTGTCATTTACAAGTTCTTGAGTTGTGACCCTGTTTTTTGCATTTCACACATCTCATCGTCTTTCCCACTAAACTTAGTTTATTCACAATATAAACACGGTTATTACACCTGTTTCGATAACCGAGAAACCAACCATAATAGCTTAAAAGGACTTAATGACACTAGTCCAATACATTAGGACGAGATCCTTGTTTGCACCATCAAGTTTATGATTATCCCATTAATTAGTAAAATATAGTTTGACGTGTTTATAACAAAATATAGTTTATGATTATCCTTTAACCAACATTAATTTTCTACGTATACAAAATGAGAAAATTAGTTTTTTAATCACTAGTATGGTTTAAGCCCCTTTGGTTAGAAGGCTTGCGTTCCGCCACTAGAATAAGCTTCCCATATCATTAAGCCAAGTAAGTTCTATATAAATAGCCCTTGTATCTTTAGTGCAATTAAGAAAGCGTACATGTTTAAATAAGTTAACTTATAAGCTACTTTTTATCCATTCATAACTTCATATAAAACTTTTAAGATAATCTCAAAAAATTAAGTTAGTTTGTTAATGGATTGGGCCTCCACAAAATCTATTGGGCCAATAGTTTGTCATTTGGTGATTTCTTTTTATTTTATATGGGGGCAACATTGTGGGCTAACTTCCTTTTTTTGTTCAATGGTGAAACCTTAACTTATGTATAGAATAAACCACAAATTTGCTTCATTTGATTTGTCGAAAATAACATTTTTGGTCCCTAAAGTTTTAAAATTACAAGATAGCTATTATGATTTATAAAAACTTCAGGATTTAGTCCTTTCCTCTAATGGACGTTAAGCAAATGAGTCTTATATCCAATCAATATTTTAACTTTTATTCACATATGAATGTTTTGTTGATGATAAAGGATTGTTTGTACATTTCCATCATTATCATTTATTTATTTATTTTGGGCCATGATAATCTTGTACAATCCATTTGTGTAATCAAGCTCTTGTATTTCATGTCCAAGAACATGTGTATCAACATCCCTAAATATTTTATATATACAGTAGGAAAGTTGTATTGTAGTTTAAAACAATTATACTGTATATAACCACAAGGGTTGTTGTGTGGTGGTAAAGGCTTGAGGAGTTCATAGCGCTCAACCCGGGTTCGAGCCCCACTAGCAGCACTTGTGGCCACTGAGGATAAACTCATGGCTGCACGCTTTAGCAGCTGGGCCAGAGACCCTTATTGCCAGGGATTAGTCTGAGCCATAGGCCCAGGATACCCTCTCCAAAAAAAAACAATTATACTGTATATTTTTAGTAAATGCAATTAACTATTGAAGCTTAATTTCAATACTTTTGGGTTAAAGGGTGTTAAAGACAACATAATTAAATCATAATCGAAAACAGGATCCAATCAAAATAATAAAGACCAGGTGTTTCAAAATCGTACCTTTTAAATTCTTGAGCTTTTGACGATGGTTATTGAATCTGAACAACCATTCACAACTCATTGTCACCATGGTGTCTATATGAATTGATTTGCGTTAGACAAAACAAAAGAAGTTTATATCGATTTTTTTATAGATTTATCAATGAAAGAAAGATCAAAACTCACGAAAATTGAGGGGCTGTTTGGCAGTTGCTGAATGGTTTAGTACAGAATAATTAAGTGGTCTGAATGATTAAGAGGTTTTATGATATAGTGTAAAATGAAATATGGTTGTTTGCTAATTGTTCATAATGAAATCAGGGCTCTTAATGGTTAAGGGAGGGTCGGGATACAAAATCATTAAGAGGATTTTGGAACCATTAAGAGGTAGCACTTTTTTTTGCCAAACAAGATTTACCTCTTAACGATTCAGAGGTTGTCTCTTAATGAAATCATTAAGAGGTAAACAAACAACCCCTGAGTATACTCTAATTTAGAAATATAAATTCATTTTTATATTTATACTTTTATGGAACTTGTGTTCATTCAACAATTATGTAAACAGAAAATTAAAATGTTAATTTTTATTATTCACGACAAAAATCAAACAACAATTTATTTTAATTCATCTAAAAAGTTTAATGCTTACAAACAATTTGATTGATAGATTCAGAAATTAAAAGGATAGAAAATAAACAACCCCTAAATGTAAAGTAAAATAATAGTGAGAAATAGAAAACAATTAAAACACTATGATTTTTACAAAAGAAAAAAAATATTAAAATTATGTATGATTTTTCTCAATATTTTTTAAATAAAATATTTATTTTTTCCTGAAAAATCCTGATTTTCATGTATTGTATTTTTTAATCTTTATTTAAATTAACTTTTTCTTGATTAATTATATCATTTTTAGTTGATTTTATGAAGAAAAAAATGTTTATACATAACTTAATTAAAAACCATAGTTCAGTTGATATAGAGAGTAGGGACAAAACGATTTTTCCTAAATACAAGACAAGTTATGGGTTTAATCACAGACCCCTCTGTTAGGGGCTGTTTGACAGTTGCTGAATGGTTTAGTACAGAATGATTAAGAGGTTTTTATGATATAGTGTAAAATGAAACATGGTTGTTTGCTAATTGTTCATAATGGAATTAGGGTGTTTAATGGTTAAGAGAGGGTCAGGATACAAAATCATTAAGATGATTTTGGAACCATTAAGAGACAGTCTTTTTTTTGCCAAACAAGATTTACTTCTTAGCGATTCAGAGGTTGTCTCTTAATGTAACCATTAAGAGGTAAACAAACAGCTCCTTAGTCTCAGCCGACAACCATTGAGTGAGCTAAAAACAATACCCCTCACATTGACGTCCATAGAGGCGGATTCTGTGTGAAAACGGCCGGAGTTGCCACTAATAAACTTTCTGCCCAAATTAAAATTCATGCGAACTGTAATCGCGACATTAAAAAAATTAATCACGTGTTCAGTTGTTTTTAGTTTTAGTTGTAATCAAAAATTTCAAATTTAAGATTTTTTTGATATGCTTTTGCTAAAAAAGATTCGTCCTTTTTAATTTTAAATAACTTAAACTTACAAAAAGAATTAAGTATATCATTTTTTATTTCTAAAAGAAGCTTGTTTGCAAATAATTAAAATCATGTAACCTATAATCACACTGCTAAAAAAGTAAAAATATATTCAATACTTGATAACTAAGAGCATCCCCAATAGTTTTCTAAATTTTTTAAAAATAGAGAATCAAAAGTTAAAATCTTAAAAAAAATTTGCATCTATCTTCAACAAATTATCTATTTTAAAAAAAAAATCCAACATTAATTATAATATTAAAATATTTCATTTATTTATTAAAATATCATTTCTCTCTCTACATATTTATTTGCAAAGTTTCTTATTCGTTATCTCCCTTGGTAATCATTTTTGGGGTAACCTCCATATTTGGAGAAAAAACTCTTATTTCTCCTACTTTCTTCATTTTGGAGATAATTTTGAGAAAGCTATTGGAACACAATTTAAACCCCAAATCCTCATTTTCTCAAAAATGGAGAAGCTGTTGGAGATGCTTCGAGTATTGTATATATTTTTTTATGCTATTTGAACTATTTTGATTTTGGAAAATAAATATGTCAATACTATGAGGTCCGTCGGTTAGATTTTCATTAACTCATGTATGAATACAATTATTTGTATGAATTAATTTGTCAGTATAAATTGAAACTCTTTTTGTTAGGGAGCGTTTTTACATAGATAAAAAGAATGTGTATGGTTAACCGAATAAGTTGTGAGACCTGAAAAATGGATGCAAGAAAGAAGAAGTGGCATTTGGCATAGAAATTTACTGAATAAATCACTTTATATATCATTAAACCACTATTAAATAATCATATACGATTAACCAAATAATTATAAATCCTATTAAATTAATTAACAAATAGGACATAAATAATTTATAAAAAGAAAGTAGTACTATTTGAGAACAAATAGTACTATTTAGGTATAAAAAGAGTAATATTTTGAAAAATGTGCAGCAGACGTTGTTTATGAAAAACGGTGCACCGACTCACTGGGGATGGCACGTGACCACGTGACCCCTTAATCTTCATTTATATTATTTTAATTAATAATAAATCCTTTAATTTATTTAAAAATATTAAATCCAAATCTAATCCTAAAAAATCCCCTCCTCCTTTTGACCGGTAAAGATTCCTTTCTCCTCACTCCTTATCGTTTTTTTTATTTTTGAGTAAATTACAAGTTTAGTCCCTGTGATTAATCAAAAATAATATTTTTCATTACTGTAGTTTTGAAATTACAATATGACAATCGTAGGTTACAAAATATTCATGACCGTTAAAAAATTGTGTTAAGTAAGAAACATTTCGTTCTTTTATCGATTTTTTCGTCTTTTACCCAATAAAAAATTAGAGGGATTAAAATAATAAACTAGATTTTTACCGGGTAAGAGATGAAAAGAATAGATAAAATGATGAAAATGCCAATTACTTGACGAAATTTTTAATGACAATTAAAGAAAGAGATTAAATACAGACGTTTTCACAAACTGTGATGGCCGTTTTATAATTTTAACACTAAAAGAACGAAAACTGTTACTTTCTGCAAACCACATAGATCAAATTTGTAGTTTACTGTATTTACCTTTGAATTCATCCTCTTCGAACCAAAACAAAACAATCAAATTCAGTGAGTTTTAACTTTTAAATCCAATAATTGAATAACAACCTTATGTATTACTAGAATCGTACCCGCGCAATGCAGCGAGATACATCAAAATTTTAATGTTTCATTTTATTTTTTGTTTTTTGTCGATTTACAGTACGATTTTGGATGGTTTTGAGAAAGTGATAATGTTTTTTTTAATTTGTTTAATTTAGGCTTAATAATATAATGTTTTTATATAAAAAACTATGTATTTTGTTAGAATTCAATGATTATCTTATATATTTTAATAACATCTAGAAAAAATAATCAATTACATATTTAATAATATAATTAAAACAAATTTATAGTAATTAATAGTGATACATGGAAAGATCTGTATAAAAAGAAGGTCTTGCATATACCAAATTGATGGGTGTTAGAAGTCTGCAGTAGTAATATGTATCTTGTGCTTTGATACTTGTAAATTAAGAGATTTTTAAAATTTTGTATAAAATGATGGTACTTTATGCCTAATAATTTGTATTTAAGAGTTTTTTATCCGTATTTTATAATATAGTATAGATAATGAAATAATGGTTAATATAAGATATTGTTTCATATGATTTTTTCTACTAATAATATAATTTAATATATTAACTAACATATATCTTTGTTTCATAGTGTGTTCATTTTATATGCGTTGGACTCATAATGTGAAACTTTTTATTTGTATTTTTTGTTTTATAAATACGCATGTCAGTTTTTGTTCCACCACAACTTTTATTTATACGTTTTGATCCATTGTAGTTTTAAGTTAAATTTAAAGTTATTTAATTAGTTTGTTGTTTTGTACTTGATGCATTACATTCAGATTTTATAAATGATATGCATATTTGCATATGATTAAATGTTTACGTTTTTAAGGCATTTAGACGAGTTTGAAAAGTTCAAACAATGATTTTCTGTTTGAGTGGCGGTGTTTTTGAAAATCTATCATTTATTTCCAAACAAAAATCTTGGATTCGTACCGAAAATTATATTAATTTTTTATTATTGGTTTACAATAAATTATACATTATGCAGTGTAACACGAGTACCCAACTAGTTCTAAATAAATCCTTCTATATTTTATATGATCTTGTTTAAACCGTCTCCAACCTATTATACAATTTAGTTGTAACAAAAGAAATAAATACCAATTCATCTCCAACTCATTACACGAGTTTTAAATTATTAATAAAAACTAAAAGCGTACTCGCGCAATGCAGCGAGATACATCACAATTTAAATGTTCTTTTTTTGTTGATTTACAGTACGGTTTTAGATGGTTATGAGAAAGTGATAATGTTTTTTTATAAATTTGTTTAATTTAGGCTTAATAATATAATGTTTTTTATATAAAAAATTAAGTATTTTTGTTATAATTCAATGATTATCTTATATATTTTAATGATATCTAGAAAAAGTAACCAATTACATATTTAATTAAAACAAATTTATAGTAATATATAATATCTATACTATATTATAAAGATGACATAAAAAAACTCTTAAAAACAAGTCTTAAAGCTTAATGTACAGCTATTTAATGTTAATTACTTAAAAAACAAAAATTAAAGTTGTATGTACTACACTTAATACTATTTATTAATTTTCAATCATTATCTCTAACCATTTTAACTCTCCTAAAATCATTTCCCACTTTAACTCCCCTAAAATAACTCTCAGCATAATTAAATATAGAATAAAAATCAAATTTTAAATATAAAAATATAAAATATAATTAAAAAAATCTAACAGGATATTTTATAAAAAAAAATTATATTATTAAACCAAAATAAATTACATTATATTATTAAGTCTAAATTAAACAAATTTATATAAAAAATCATTATCAATCTCTCACAACCAACCAAAATCGTAATGTAAATCGACAAAAAATAGAAAATAAAATGAAACATTAAAATCGTAATGTATCTAGCAGCATTATGCGGGTACACTTCTAGTATTAATTAATAGTGATACATGGAAATGTATGCATAAAAGGAAGGTCCTGCACATATCAAATTGATGAGTGTTAGAAGTCTGCAGTAGTAATATGTATCTTGTTCTTTGAAACTTGTAAATTAAGATATTTTTAAAATTTTGCATAAAATGATGATACCTTATGCCTAATAATTTGTATTTAAGAGTTTTTTATCCGTGTTTTATAATATAATATAGAAGTATAGATAACAATGAGTTTGTATAAGTTGAATACATAAAAAAATTAATATAAACCTAATTTGGAATATAATATATGTAATAACAAGTAAAGTTAAAATGTCATTATATAATAAAATAAAGTAAACCTACATAAATCTCATATTTAAATGACTAAGTTGCCATTCTAAACTTTTACATCAAATATAGTGTAAGAGCATCTCCAAAATTATGTTAATCTAAAAATTTTAGAGATATGAGAAAATTTTACGATAACGGTTTATGCTAAACACTCCTTTAAAATAAAGAAAAATAGAAAAGATAATGGAGAAATTTCCAAAATTGGAAGAAAAATGAGAAAATTAAGTATACCGGTTGGGAATGCCTATGAAAGTATGAATAGTAATACACTAAATTTGGTGTTTTACTATTCATTACACAAATTTAGTTTAAAATTTAATGTGTTCATTGAAGACATGAATGGTGGAAAACATAATATGACATAAAATTTAATGTGATATATGCTTTAAAAACATGTCCGACAACTATGTTATAATTTTTCTTAAATATAGTATATCAAATCAAATTCTTTAAAAAATTTACTTCCAACTCCAATGACAATTATTTTTAATAGTTATAATAATTATTATATTATTAAAATACTCTATAAATATATAACTTTAAAAAAAACTTTATAAAAAACTATAAAACATTCAAACTCGTGGGTAGAAACAATTAATATATATATATATATATAGAGAGAGAGAGAGAAGTTCAAATGAGAAATGCTAAGTGTGTAATAAATTATCCTAGCTCTTCATCTAGTCAACATTTGTGGTTTTGACCGTGAAACACCTGATAATTACTTGCGTGATTTGTAAAAGATAGAGGGTATTTTCGTACAATACGTGAGACGAGTTCATATGTGAACCTATGTGATTCACATATGAACTATGCGTTCATATGTGAATTAGTTTATTAGTTCATATGAGAATAAGTTAATTAGTTCATATGTGAATTTGTTAATCAGTTCAACTGATTAACATATGAACATATAGTTAATTAGTTCATATATGAACCAGTTAAAAAGGTTCATATATGAACCAGTTAAAAGAGTTCATATGTGAATTAACTGGTTCACATATGAACATATAATTCATATGTGAATCATACAAGTTCATATATAAACTCGTCCCGTATATTTGTAAAAATTACGAAACTATCATTCTATTTTTGGAATAGCCGCAACTTTTGACTGATCAAAGCCGCAATTATTGACCAGTCAAATTCGATTTTGACTGTATGAATGGCTAAAATTATTTCTTTATTTCTCATATTTAACATTTCTCATTCGAACCTATATATATATATATATATAGGGGTTGTTTAATTTGCAACACTTCAAAAAGTTGCAACCCTTGCAACCCACATCTTAACCGTCGGATTCATGATCGGCGGTTATAAATAAATATGGAGCCCAATATTTTTAATTAAAAAAATAGAAAAATAAAAATAAAAATAAAATAACCGTCGATCATGAATCCGACGGTTAAGATGTGGGTTGCAAGGTTTGCAACCTTTTTAAGGGTTGCAAAATATCCTTCCACTATATATATATATATATATATATATATAAACGAATGATCGTATGAGAATAAGAATTAAGGTGAGAAACTTAAGAAGGGACTTTTGATCACTTTTAATCTCAAATCCATCTATGAATTAAGATTGATACGAGAATTGATCTGGTGTATCTCATTCTAATGTGCATCCACCAATAAGAGGTATTAAAAATAAATGTTTACGATAGAAAAATAGTATGTTCTTAAATATATCTAACATTTTAATAATATAATTAATGCTATATTTAAAGTATCCGTTGATGTTGAATGTAATTTTCTCAAAAAAAAAAAAAAAAAAAAAAAATTGACTTCCAATACTCTATCTTACAAAAATTATACCAAAATCTCTATTTTTAACATACCTCTTAAAATACTCAAATATTCCGAATTCCCAAATAACCAAAAAAAAAAAAAAAATAAAAAAAAAAAAACACTCTGACTTTGCTATTCAATTTAAAAACAAAAAAAATTCCCCTTTTTGTAAACTTCATTGTTCTTTTTGCTACTTTTGTTACTTTTCGAGTAAATTTGTCAATTGAAAGTGAGAGAAACAGAAGAACAAAAACAAATTCACCCCCATTACAAAGATCAAAACCTCCTCACAAAAACCCAAACTAATTTCTTCAAAACACACACACACACAATCATGGCGGGTTCAGGATCAACAGATAGAGGCAAAGAAGCAATTGGAATGATGGCTCTTCACGAAACTCTCAGAAACCTTTGTATCAATTCCGATTGGACGTATTCCGTCTTCTGGACCATTCGTCCTCGACCGTAAAATCTTCTAATTTTTCATCTTCAATCTCGAATTGAAACCCTAATTTCTCCATTTTTTTGATTCGATTTTCCCCCTTTGTTTTTACTTGCAGGCGACTTCGAGGTGGTAATGGTTGCAAAGTTGGAGACGACAATGGTAGCTTGTGAGTTCCCTCTTTGTTTCCAGTTTTTTTATTCGTGTAATTTTAGGTAGGGCTGTAAATGATTAGAGCTTTTAACGTAAAATAGAACTCGTTTAACTTCCTAACAGTAATGTTTGACTCAGCTTGTTCGAAAACTCGATTAAAATTTTCAAGTTAGAGTCAAGCTGAGTAGAGTATACGTTTTTTCGAGCCATATATATTCGTATATTTATTAATCATATAATAAGAATATAAAGCCTATTGAGCTCTCAAGCTGATAAACGAGTTAATTGATTGGTTGGGATGAGTTGAGATTTTTCAAACCGTAAACATTTGGTTGGGTTGCTCGAACCCATGAGTCGTCGGCCATAGGGGTGTAAACGAGGCAACTAGAGTCGAGTAGTAGGTTAATCGAGCCGGGCTCGAAAAATTAATATCAGGCTCGAGCTCGATTAACTTTTTCAAAGTAGGTTCGAGCTCGAAATATTTTTTGAGTTATCGAACTCAAGCTCGATGCTCGTTTATGGGTTCGAACTCACCTTAACCCAAGCAAACTTACAACCCAACCCAACCCATGCGGGTTGGGTTAGTCGGGTTGATCAGGTTGATATTTTGATACATCATTTTACAATCTAGTTAAGCGTTTATGTTTAATATCATATTGAGAAGATACAAAAGAAAAAAAAAACTAACAAACTCAAAAAAAGTTGAAAGTTCTTGCGAATAATAAATTAAATTATGGTTGAGATTGTAATATAATTTTGAATATAGCTAATGATAGGTTGGTCATATATTAATTAAGGACTAAACAATCATATTAAATCTATAATATAGAAAGACATCTGATTTATCGGGTTGAGTTGAGTTCAAATTATCCTAACCCAATTCCAACCTAATGGATGCGGTTTGACCTAATTTTGTATTATATGTCAGGTTATTTCAGGTTGATTTTTTTTTTTGGTTTCTTCAAGTTGGGGTTGGTTGGGTTTTTGAGCACTCCTAATTTTGAGGTTAAATTTGCAGGATGTTGATGTGGGAAGATGGGTTTTGCAGAGGAAGAGTTGACGAAATGGATTCGGGTGAAGATCAAGTTAAGAAATCATTCAGCAAAATGTCGATTCAGCTCTATAATTACGGAGAAGGGTGGGTACTTGGTAGGTGTTTATTAAATAATCTGATTTTACTACCATTTTTTTATAATGATTTTGACGTCTAAATTCACCTTAAAAACCTGCAAAATCATAATCATAATCTTAACGATTTAGGTTTTCTATTCGGAAACCGAAGAAATAGCTATTTCTCTCTCCTAAATTGGTCGTCCAACATTCCTCACCCCATTTTTATCAAAAAGTCACTACCACTGCAAGTTGTTTCTGAACATGCTTCACAAGTGTAGGGGTCAAATCTGTAAAATAATTTAGAGAAATTGACACAAATAGTCATTTCTCTCTTAGTTTTACCAAAATGTTACTACCTTTGCAAATGGCAAGGGGTGTAAAGGTAAAAAAATAAAAAAAAGGAAAGTTTCTAAACATGGTCCGCAAGTACAGGGACCAAATCCGTGCTTTTGTCTATGTCTACAAGCTGTGCGGAGCATTTCAGAAACTTTTCTTTTTCACCCCTCCGCAATTTGCGGACTTGTCACTTGCGAAGGTAGTGACATTTTGGTAAAAATGGGAGAAGAATAGTTAAGAAGACCAATTGGGGTGTGAGAAATGGTCATTTCGGTCAATTTCCCAATTATTTGAACATGCCTGCAACTTTGGGACCAATGGATGTTGACAAAAAGTACATATTTGGTCCCTGTACTTGCAGACCATGTTCAGAAACTTTTTTTACCCCTCCATAAATTGAGGAGTTGCGACTTGCAGAAATAGTGACTTTTTGGTAAATGAGGAGAGAAATGGTTAGGAGACCAATTGTGGAGAGATGAATGACTATTTCTGTCAATTTCCTTTTTTTTTCTTTCTCATTGTGTTTGATTTGGATTTGATATGCAGATTGATGGGGAAAGTTGCTTCTGATAAATGTCATAAATGGGTGTTCAAAGAGCCTTCAGAATCTGAACAGAATATATCTAATTATTGGCAAAGTTCTTTCGATGCCGTATGCTTTCTCAAGAACACACCCTTAATCTTCATAAACACCAATTAATCATGATCAAATTAACAATGGTTTTTATGTTATATTTTGTGGGTTTATAATCATTTTAAAACTTTATATGAATTCTTGGTTTTGCAGATTCCTCCTGAATGGACTGAACAATTTGATTCAGGGATTCAGGTGAGCTTTTTGATCATATGTTCTTTTTTGTTGTAATAATATATATATATATATATATGACGTTTTTGACCTAACTCGTTTATGAATCTATACAGATGCCTAGTCAGCAAACTTTAGGCCTTTCGGCCGATGAACATGTCGTACCGATTAGACTAATGACATAACCTTTTTTGTTGTTGATGCCATCACTATTATTCTTTTGGACCATCTCATCATCATTGATTGAAAAAAGTTCAAGAAAATGTCAAAAATAAAGTAAAAGTCACATTTGATATCAACATGTACATAAACCTCACCTGGTCTCCTGTTGAGATGGATTACACCCGGGCCTAAAAAGTACGTTCGGGCTTTTTAGGCTTGGGCCGGGCCTGGCCAACTTTGGAGTTGAAAAAAGGTCCCATCAGTCTTTTTCAGGCAGAGCTTTTTTGTACTTTTTCGGGCTTAACCACTCTTTTACAATCTTTTTTGAGTCGGGCCTTGGCCCAGGCCCGCCCCCCAAATTTCGGTATAACCAGGATTTGAGCCATGGCCCGAAAGGCCTTCGATGTAAAAACTCGTCCACCATGGATAGAAAATGGGATTTATAAGCTCCTTATAAGCCTCACGTTGTGGGCTACCAATAACTTCCACCATGGTTTTAAGTTAGGGGTTGTTTGTTTACTTCTTAATGGTTCCATTAAGAGGCAACCTCTGAATTATTAAGAGGTGAATTTTGTTTGGCAAAAAAAAGTCTACCTCTTAATGGTTCCAAAACCCTCTGACTGATTTTGTATCTTGGGTCTCCCTTAACCATTCAGAGCCCTGATTTCATTATGAACAATTACCAAACAACCATATTTCATTTTGCACTATATGCCTCTTAATCATTCTGTATCAAACCATTCCGCAACTGCCAAACAGCCCCTTAGGTTCGAAGTTATTAGGTCAGCCTGTTGCTTTGGGGTGTTACATTTGAACTCACTAGGTTCGGGGGTTTTGGGTGGGGATCGGGATGGACCTGAGTTGGGCTTCGAGATTGCGTTTTTTTGTGCATCCCTGGTCTCATCATGTACCCTGAAGGGTAAAACGACAGTTTTCGCAAATTGTAATTATTTTTTTTACGGCTAAAATCGAGTACAATGGTAAAAAAAATCTATGTTGGTTCCTAATTTGTAATGTTTTGCCCTTTTCTTACACAGACTATAGCTGTTATTCAAGCTGGCCATGGACTTTTACAACTTGGTTCATGCAAGATTGTAAGTTTAATCTACTTTCCTTTATATATGTTGTAATAATGACAAACTCATCGTCGTTTTCTGACCCGAATGGGTCGGGTTGTTAGCGATGGATGTGTTTTTTTTGGGGGGGGGGGGGGAGGGACTAAAAAACGGTGATCCGTGATCTTAGATCTATCGATGGGTACACTGCAACAAATCAGTTTTATTGGATACCAAATATGTTTAAATGTCCTAATAAACGTTTTATAAGACTTAAGTTTATAGATTTAACAATTATATGTCTTATATAAAGGTGTTACAATAAGTTAGTATGACGATTTTGTTGGGCGTCCTTACAAGTGTTTTGAGACACTTTTAAAATAAAACGTGAAAATAGATTTTTTAGAGAACATTTTTAAGAATTGTCCCATAAATACATATTTTTACCAGACATTCTTTTTCTTTATATAATGTCATATGAAAAGACTAACAGAATACTTTATTTAAAAAAAATGTCATGAAAAAACTTGTTAGGACACCCAAAAGCGTTACATTAACTTATTGTAACCCATTTACATGGGACGAACAATTATTTGATCATAAACTCAAGTCTTATGACGTAATCTATTAGGATATATATATATATATATATGGGCAAATACAAACGAGAAGTTAAACATTTCGCGAGAAGGCGAGAAGTGTGATATCATATATGATACACAAGATTAATCATATATGATTAAACACATGTTACATTGACAATACATAGACGTTTAATCATATATGATATCACATTTCTCGCATTCTCGCAAAATGTTTAACTTCTCGCATGATCCTTCCTCTCTCTATATATATTCCCCCCTCTCTCTCTATATATATATACACACACATACATATTTGACGTAAAAGGGATTTTGTTGTACCGGTGGTGGTAGAGAAGTACTATATGTACTTGTACCTTTCATCTCGCTATCTTGATGGGACCGACCGTTTTTTAGCATCGTATTACAAAAAGTAACGTTTTTTTGTGATCTATGGACGTACCGATAATGAAATGGACTTACGTTACTAGTTACGTCATTGCTATGTGTTTAGATACCCGAAGACCTTCATTTCGTGCTTAGAATGAGGCATACCTTCGAGTCGCTTGGATATCAATCGGGTTTCTATCTTTCCCAACTATTTGCATCGACTAGGGGCAACATTTCATCGCCCACTGCCTCCGCGATCCCGCTAAAGCAACCCCCGATCCCGACCCGGCCGCCACCCCTCTTCAATTGGGCCCCACCTAGAACGATGCCATCACCCAACTTCCACAACCCGACCCAGCTCGGATACCCACCGGGCCCATCAAAAGACGAAACCCACATGTTCCTCCTCCCTCACTCCTCCGAACCCCAAATGGAAAACATGATGGGTGGTCCGGACCACCATGTCCAAAACGACATCAAATGGCCCAATGGGTTGAGCTTCTTCAACGCCCTCACCGCTAGAAGTGACGACGCGAAGCTCCTGTTCAACTCGGACGGGCTCGGGAACAAGCCCGAGGGGTGGCACCCGAGCCCAGAAATGAAGAACCCGAATGATTTCTTGAGCTTGGATAATACAAACTCGGATCATGGCGTCGGAAAAGTGGATCATAACAAGTACAAGAGGAGCTTCACGTTGCCGGAAAGAATGGCGACTTCTTCTTCGTCGTCTTCGTCGCTTGATCACCATAAACATAATCTTAACGGAGAATACCGGAATCCGGAGGCGGCGATGTACTCCGATGTCATGGAAACTTTCTTGGAGTGATTATGAGATGAAGGGATAGTATCCATCTGTTTGCATTTTTCATAGTTTCTGAGTTGAACACTTTCTAGTTTTTAACATAATCCATGTTTCTTTGATCCAATTGTTTGCATAATATCTGGATTTCATTATATACTTGCAAAACTTATACACAATTCTCACCTAGAGATCCATGAGGCTCGGGCCTGGGCAGGCCTTCCAAGACTGGTTTTCAATAAGCAAAAAAATTGCCTGGGTTTTGGGTTGAAAGATGGCTCGGTCAGGCTTTTTTTTCGAACCGGGCTCTTACTGGGCCTTTGAAAAGTTGGGTTGATCGGGCATTAAGGCCATGATGGGCATTGGTTTAGGCTTTTTCGGTCTTGATCGGGCCATCCAAGATCCGTTTTCAGTGAGCAACCCCCGACTTTTACTGGGCCTCGAGAAAAGTTGGGCTGATTGGGCATTAAGGCTTGGGCCTCAGGTCGAGCTTTCTTTTTTGTATCTCTATTATCACCTATGGTGAAACTTAAATCCATGATCATTCAACTAATATTTAGGGGTGTCAAATTTGTACCATGATAAATCAACCAATTGCATTACCAACCGTACCAACTAAATTGGTACCAACTAAATTGATAACAACTAAATTGGTTGGTATACCGTACCAACTTCATAAACTTGGTTGGTACGTGGTATTGAAAGTCGCCTACCACGGTAACAGGGCCGGCCCTAGCCCATGGCCATGAGGGCGGCGGCCATGGGCATCAAGGCCTAAAGAAAGCAAGAGAGCATCAAATTTAACAAATCCTAGGCATAAGCTGAGGCTACTGGCTAGAGTCTAGAGGGCAAGACACACTTTATTAATTATTTGATTTTTTGTCATTATCTAGAACTTGGGGAGGAAGTAGGCTACAACACGATTTATAAATTATTTAATTTTATTTCATTAATTAGAGTTTTTATAGATTTCATGTTTTCAATTTATAATTTTATAAATTATATATTAATGAAAAAGAATTTGAGGAGGAAGGTGGCCAACAACAAAGATTATTAATTATTTAATTTTATGTCATTAATTAGAGTTTTAATAGATTTGCTATTTTTATTTATATATTTTTTTTAATTCTTTTCTTTTTTAATAATGTTAATTATTTTACTTGGTAATTGAATCAAAATGCCTTAAATATCAATTTTAGGGTAATTGTGGGTTTTTCGGACCAACTTATGTGTACCGACTAATACCTCGGATGACCACAAATGACCTGAAGTCATCACAATTGAACCTCTATGGTCACCAAGGCTTTTTTTGAAGTATATAATAATTATATATGTCAAATTCAACAAATAAACTCACATCCCTCCTCATCTTTGACAAGGTTTGAATCCTTGACATGCTAGGAGGACAAATGTTCCAATACTGTTAGGCCAAAGGTCTTTTGGTGGTCACCAAGGCTTTGGGAGAGCCTGAATTTGAACCTAGGGAGGATGAGATTTCCATTACATCCCCATGAGTGTTGCCAGTGCACGATAACCCATGTGATTATATACTTTATGTTTTGTTATTTGAGTTAGTTTATGACCCATATTGTATCATTTTTATTATATTTAATAAAAATCCATGTGGGTAGAACAACATAGTTTGAGTAGATTCCAACCCCTTTAAATAGTTTATTTGTCATATACATACACACATATATATAGAGGGAGGTTCAAGGGAAAACCTCAAAAAAACGGAAAACTGAGGAACACCGTGGTAGCCTTTAATCTGGACGGTATGCACTTGTGCATACAAGTAATTTAGAACATGCACACGTGCATATGCACACGTGCATATGCACACGTGCATATGCACACGTGCATATGCACACGTGCATATGCACAAGTGCATAATATGCACTTATTCATAAAACCAAAAAAACAAATTAATTACTTGTATGCACAAGTGCATACCGTCCAGATTAAAGACTATCAGAATGTTCCTCAGTTTTCCGTTTTTTTAGGTTTTCCCCTGAACCTTGCCTTATATATATATATACACACATATTTAGAGGCATTTTTTTTTCATTTTCGCCATGGGCAATCAAAACCTCAGGACCGGCCCTGCACGGTAATACCGTACCGTACCGACTTCTATATATATATATATATATAATTATTTATTAAGTAAAAAATCAATTAAGTGAATTATATTTAATTATTAAGCCTTTTCTTTTAGAGGAATTTATCAATTTAACATTTTATTGTTTAGTAAATTATTAACTCCTCTATGCCTCCTCATAACAACCCCAACTCATTACTCAGGACTCCTCGACTCCTCTCCTCAACGCATACCTCCAACCTCTATAATCCGCATTTCCATCGTTCGACAACCACACGACAACACCTTTACACGAGTACACGATCACGCGAATCTGCAATCGATCCTCGAAGACGCTCTAATGCATTTTCTTCTAATGCATTTTCTATATCTATTTTTTAACCTATTAGAGCCCATTGTAACTTCAACATTTGAGATGTTGGTACAAAACCGTACCAACATGTACCAACCGAAAAAAGTTGGTACCAAGTAGAGTTGGTTGGTACATGGTATAAATATTTACGTACCAATTATAATTGGTTGGTACACGGTATTGAGAAAAAAAAACATGGTACCGTACCATGTTCACCCCTACTAATATTATTGGACTCTATTAGAGCAGCTCCAACAGCTTCTCCAAAATTTCTCTAAAACGGAGACCAAAAGTCAAAATCTTCAAAAAAAAAATTATATCCATCTCCAACAGATTCTCCATTTTGGAGAATCAAACATTAATTATAATATTAAAATATTACATTGATATATTAAAATATTATTTCTCTCTCCTAAATATCTACTTTTCAAGATTTCTATTGGTGTTCGTAACTAGTAATCATTTTTGGGGTTATCTCCATATTTGGAGAAAAATTCATTCTCTCTCCTACTTTCTCCATTTTGGGGATGGTTATGAAGAAACTGTTGGAACAAAAATATAACTTAAAATCTTCATTTTCCCTATTTTATCTTTTTTGAAGAAGCTGTTGGAGATGCTCTTAGTAAATCGAGTATTATTGTCCCAATCATTTTTTTAATGTACTTTCTGAATCTTGATGGGTCATAAACTGAATTATTACTAGGATTTATTTTAATTTACAAGTTATAAATCTTAACCAATATCATTCCTAATAGAATTTCCAAAATAAAACAAATACAATTTTAATAATATTTTAATAAAAGTTTGTTTCAACACAATATGGGAAATTAATTGAAATAGTCATCTCTCAAACGCAAATTTTAGAAGTAGCCATTTTATCCCTGATTTTATCGAAATAGCCAAGAAAATCATGAAACCCCTCTCATTCACGAAGTCATCCCTAAAGTTACGAAAAAGTCCCTTCCCTCATTGCGAGGCCCTCCCTGAAATTTGTTTTTTACGTAGTAACCAAAAAACCTATGTTCGTACAAAAAAGAAAAAAAAAGGAAAAACATACCCAAAGAGAAAGGGAGTGGTGAGAGGAGAGAGGTGTAATTTACCTAATTATTAATACAATTTCTCCTCTTCGTAATTGCGATTGGAGGGTAAAAACATTAATTGTTTTAACTAAAAAACCGACATACTTAACTTCTTCTCTTCGTAATTGCGATGGGAGATTAAGGTTCTAAATGAGGGAGGGTCTAGGTTCACAAATCTGAGCCCCCTTTCATGAGGGAGGGGCTATTTATGTAAATATCGAAAGTTTCAAGGAGGATTTGCGAGGCCCATTTTCACGATCAAGGGCTGTTTTTAAAATATATGGACCGGGTTTACGGAGGACCTTGCATTAGAGAGGTGTTTCACGAGTTTATTGGCTATTTTGGTAAAACTAGGAAGAATTTGGCTATTTCGTGAAGTTGAGTGTAAGAAATGACTATTTTAATTAAATTTCCTTAAATTATTCTTTAAAATAATTAAAATCTCCAATTGTTTTGTGTTTTTCAGTTAATTATTTGATTTTCATCCAAAATAATGTCATCAACTGAAGTTTTTATACCTATTTAAAAAAAATTAATTTGGAAGAAACCGAATGTATATATATTAAAAAAAAAGGATAGCTAATCCATTGATATTTTAATATTCGTTTGAATTTCTTAGAAAAAAAAATCATTAGAGTTACAATTAAATTTCTGCATTCATTGTTTTAAAGAAATTATACATAATTTATTGAAGACTAAAAGCGTACTCGTGCAATTCAGCGAGATACATCACGATTTTAATGTTTCATTTTATTTTTTGTTTTTTTGGTTGATTTACAGTACGATTTTGAATGGTTTTGAGAAAGTGATAATGTTTTTTTTATAAATTTGTTTAATTTAGGCTTAATAATATAATGTTTTTTATATAAAAAAAGTTAGTATTTTGTTATAATTCAATGATTATCTTATATATTTTAATGACATTTAGAAAAAATAACCAATTACATATTTAATAATATAATTAAAACACTTTTATAGTAATATAATATATTAATTAATAGTGATACATGGAAATGTCTGCATAGAAGGAAGGTCATGCTCATACCAAATTGGTGGATGTTAAGTCTGCATTAGTAATATGTATCTTGTGTTTTAATACTTGTAAATTAAGAGATTTTTAAAATCTTGCATAAAATGATGGTACTTTGTGCCTAATAATTTGTATTTATAAGTTTTTTATCCGTGTTTTATAATATAGTATAGATTAATTTGGAAGAAAACGAATGTATATATTAAAAGGGGGGGGGTGCTATTTGCACCAAAAATGTGCAAATAGTGACTTCTTGTTTTCCGATCTAATCATTAAAGGTACAAATAATCAAATCATTATTATTAGAGTAAACTACGATTTTCGTCCCTATGGTTTGTTGTTTATAACGATTTTCGTCCCTGGTTTTTAAAAACTGTTTTTTTGGTCCTTGTGGTTTTCATTTTGTTGCTATTTTCGTCCTTCTTACTAACTCTGTTAAATTATCTGTTGAATCAAGGACAATTTAGTCTTTTTACTCTTTTACAATTGTCCTTTTTTATGTAATATATATATATATATATATTATTAATATTAAAAATCCCCAAAAGTCGGAAACCGTCCGCCAACCCTTTTCAGGTGAACGGCGACCAGAAACCCTCTCTTTCGACATCACAAACAAGAAGCAAGGTTACCAATGTAGCAACGTCTGGAATCAAACTGTCTTCACAAACCAAAAACTCCATAAACAAATCAATACTCTTTTAAGAAAACCCATTGTTAGCAAACCCAGAAAATCAGTGAATTCCAAGTCACCAAACACCTTATTTGCATCTTCAACAAATCCAAACTTACGATACATAGCAATCAAAGCAATACCTATAAAAACATCCGAAATCAAACCAACCTTCAGTTCCATTCCCTGAATCCTTTTTCCAAATCGCAAGTTCAAAATCCCAACACAAGTTTTAATCAAACACGACACGGTGAAACAATCAGGTACATGTTCCGTTAGCAAAAACCGGCGAAAAACGAGAATCACATCAAACCAGAGATCATTTCTAGTGTATGCAGTAATGATTGCATTCCATTGATACAAGTTCTTGTTGTGTAATTGTTCGAAAACGAGACGTGAATCGGAGAGAGATACACAAACAGAGTACATTGTAATGATTTGTGTGTTGAGGATTATGTTGTTTCTCAAGTGTGTTGATGATCGAGCCAGTTTGATGGAGTTTTCAGCCGATTTCGATGTCTTTGTTGTTATTGCATGCTTGTTTCTCAAAAACGATGGGAGAAACCTCGGGATGGAGATCGATGGGAGCAAAATTGGGGAAAAAGATCGATGGTACACGACCATTGGAGGTGGTGCTGGTGTTCACCGGAAAACAGGGGGGAGGCGATTAGGAGGCAGCACAGGGGGGAAGGCGGTTGTCTGGGTAGGGATTGAGAAATTAGGGTTTATACTTTAATACTGATATGTATATATTGTATTTTTTATTGTGTTATACATTAAAATTTTAATTGAAAATATAAACAAGTAAAAAGACAACAATGCCCTTCACTTAACTGAATTTTTTAAACAAAATTAGACTCAAGGACGAAAAAAGAAACAAAATGAAAACCACAAGGACCAAAAAAGCAGTTTTTAAAAACCAGGGACGAAAATCGTTATAAACAACAAACCATAAGAACGAAAATCGTAGTTTACTCTTATTATTATTATTATTATTATCTTTATATATATGTGTGTGTGTGTTTTGATTTTATAAATTTATAAAATTTGTAACTTTTGATTTTATTTTATTCTATAAATTTGTAACTTTTGATTTTATTTTATTCTATAAATTTGTAACTTTTAATTTTATTTTATTCTATAAATTTGTAACTTTTGATTTTATTATAACTTTGTAAAATGTATTTTTCTTTTTGTAACAATTACATTTTATCATAACTTTCTAAAATGTATTTTTCTTTTAGGAAGCAATTCCGTAACAAACGCCAAACGTTAGTGTAAAGCCCGTGTCCCGGTACGGTTTTAATTTTTTTTTATGTTTTATGTAAATAATGCGTTTGTAAACATTTTTGGTCCTTAGGGGTTAAATATTTAAAAATCCAAAATTTTGTGGGTTAAAATTTTGGCAAGACTTTATAGCGAGGGACTAGTTTTGGCAGTTAGTAAAGGTTGCATGGGTCGGGCCTTGAGGACCGATTCTATTTCCTCATGGCCTTGATATTTAAGCAAGGCAAACCCTATTTGGCTAAAAGAAAAATATTTTTTTTCTCTCCTCCTCCCTCCCTTGCGCCATGAGTTTCCCAAGACCCCACCGCCGCCGCCGCTGCTTGCCGCCGGTGTGAACGAGAGTGAGAGAGAGAGATACGGAGCCGTCAAGTCACGTTTCTCGAGAGGTAAGGTTTCTTTTCTCTTTCTCTTCTTTTCTTTTCGTTTCGGCGTTGAAAACCAAAGAAAAATGCCATCACCGCTGGTGGCCGCCGCCACCGACCACCACTGCCGGAGGTGGCAGAGGGTGGTGCGTGGTTTTGTCCAGTTCTTGCAAACTCTAAAACCCGGACTAGTTGCAAACCCGAAAACCCTTAGCCGTTTTAAAAAAAAAGGGGGTATCAATTTATATGAGAATGTGTAATCTGCCACTGTTTTGCGGCGGCCATAACTTTTCCGTCGTAGCTCGGTTTGAGGCGAAACTGGTGCCCACGGTTCACATTCTGTGTTGGGCACATTTTTCGTGTTTTAGCGAATACCTGATTCAGCTTCTAACTATGTGCAAATTAGTCATTTTTACAGAAGGTCCGAATCTGCCAGATTGACGCTTCAGTTTTAGAAAAATCATATAAAATCGTAGAAAAATCGTTAGAACGCGTATAAAATGTCCCTGGAATGCTAAGACCTAGATCTATTTGATTGTAAACAGTGATCTCTAAATTCGTGGGTTTAGAAGTGGCTAAACAGGTCCCGAACAGACCTGCAGTTTAGACCGAAAAGACGAAATATCACCCGTGTAATCTTATGCTTATAATTAAGGGTCCCGGGTTTCGAATTGACACTATATAGCACTTATCTAGGTGTTGAGAAGTGATTTTGGATTTGGCTAGCTCGTGTGAACATTCGAGATTTTTGTGCATCGCTTTTGAGGTGAGTTCACTCACTACGTAGAACTATGGTTATATTTACATCACTGTATTTTGCTTGTGCTTATGTGGTATTACTTATTATGTGGTACTAAATGGTGTTGTGTCTAGTATGGACCTTGGAGGTCGTGTAAACTCGGTGGGACCGAGGATTGTGTACACGAGTGGCGTAGGAACTCGGTGGGACCGAGGGATACGTGCACGGTTATCGTGTGTCATCGGGGAGACCGATGGATGCTTGGTTAGGTGGGTTAGTGTGAGTATGCTTGTTAAGGATGCGTTCTTTGACTTGGATGCTCGGTTTTGTATATCTACCTGTTTAGGGGTAAGGTTATAATCGTACTATATGTGGTGTTGAATTCACTAAGCTTCGTGCTTACCCATTCCCTATAAATTGTGGTTTCAGGTACTAGTGGCTCCAAGGCGTGACGGTACATACTGGCGCGTACGAAGGGCTCTTTGCAGTCATGAGATTTAATTTATGTTTTAGAACAATTTACTTCCGCTGTCTAGTTTAAATAAGAACATTTATTATTTAAGTTTTCAATGAAACAATTATTTGGATTATTAATGGTATCTTATGCAATTAAATGGGTATTTGTAAAAGTTCAAATTTTTTTGAAATTGTTGGGATGTTACAGTTAGGGACAAAATCTGCAATTTACTCTGTAAGACTCAAGTTTTTTTTTAAAAAACATATAATTATTCTTACCCGAATTGAAACGTAAATAAAAATGACAACTAAAGATAGTTAAGGGTTAAAACTGTCATTAACCTAAATTCTTTATATATATATATATATTACACATGACTTAAGTTCGCGTGAGACCAAACAGTTTCCTTGAGACCGGTGAAACCAAACTTTAAAGTTTGAAACTTCACACCAAAAAACTGTGAATGTAAAAAAAATCAAACTTTTCATAGGGAAAACACCGTAAATGTTACGTTCACGGTGTTTTTCGCTGTGAATGTTCGTTTTTTTTACCTTCACAGCGTCTTCACTGTGAAGGTTCGGATATACCTTCACAGTCTTTTATCTGTGAAGGTTTGATTTTTTTAACTTGGTTTAGGTTTTTTTACCTTCATAGTGTTTTTTAACTTGGTATGCCTATCTACCAGGGTTCGAATCCTGGGGGATGCACTTCGGCGATACCCAGACCTTGGGTCGGCCTTCGGGTTGGTTCGGGTCCAGGTTTACGGGCATACCAGTCTATGGGTATGCGGGTTCGGTCTTGACCGGGCTTAGTCGTACCTGGGTGGGTCCAGTCGATTTGGCTGGGCCGGGTCGCCGCGGATTAGTCGGTGCTGCCCAATTGAATGCCCGGATACCGCGGGTGCGTGTGTGTGTGGGCATAGCCCAAGTTGTCGTACAAAAAAAATGTGAAATTAAATATGACAGAAGGATATTCGTTTCCGCAAATTGTATCACTTTTTTTCCATCACAGTTATCGGTGTGCTACTGGATGGGTTACCCCGTATTCAGAGTGAATAAAGAACTACATGAAGCTTTTACGTGTTAATTGTACTACGGATAATGTTATTTTAGAATAATCGAATGTAATATAGATTATTTTATGTTTTATTTATATATTAAATCGCAATATTTATGTTTTATATTTATAATTATATAATTAAAAAAAATTAGTAATATTTATATTTATAAATATTTATTTATTTTCAAATCAAAACAAAAATATATAATAAAAATAAATAAAAAGAAAGAAAAAAAAGACGAAAAAACAAAAAAACATAATCACTTTTGCAATCATTTTGTTGTATTTAGCAAAAAAAATATGCATTTAGCCCTCCCATTAAAAAAGAAAAGGATATCTAATCCATTGATATTTTAATATTCGTTTGAATTTCTTAGGAAAAAAAAAATCATTAGAGTTACAATTAAATTTCTTTTAATTTTGACATTTGCTTTCATTGTTAATGAAATTATACATAATTTATTGAAGATGTTATTTCATCATGATCATGAACACCATGAATTACTTGGAAGTATGTTGAATAATTCCATTTCAACAATCAAACTCAAACCCCAAATTTTAAACGAAGAACAGAAACGACACGAAATCACAGAATCAAACTCATGAATCATCCAAAAGAGAATCAATCAATCAATTAACAATAACGAAATTATTCATAATCACATACTCACTTTCAATCTCTTCGAAGGTTCAATCGCATGGCACTCTTGGCATGTCGACACAATCCACCGCAAAAACCTCCGGCAAATCCCCTTCCTCACGCCACCGTCTTCCTTCCGGTCACCTCCCTTCCTCTTCTTCAAAGAATTCCGGCGATTCAGCGCCGGAACCGGCGCAATAAACTGCCATCTCTGCGACCGTCCATAATCGCTACAATACATTCGATTTTGACCTTCCTTTTTCAAAAACCTAGCGCTCGTTGTGCTCGTTTTCGCTTTGATCGCACCAGATCTGACTTGATCGATCGGCGATAACTTCCTCCGATTCGAAAAACCTAAACCTTCGCTAGTGCTCGTTCTCGCACTGCTGCAACTACTGTTAGTAGTAGTAGTAGTAGTAGTAGTACTGTTGCTGCTGCGACTGTTTGTGCTGTTACTTCGAGAAGACATCAACGATCCTTTGCTGCTGATGCTACTGGTTCTGCTCAGGATCGTGGATCTCGGAACTGTGAAAGTTGCTGGTTGAACGGGGAAAGCGTGGAGGAGAAGCTTGCCATTGGAGAATAACTGATCGGCTAATTCTGGATCGAAGCCGATGTCTCGTGAAATTGGTGGAAAAGTGAAGAGATCTCCGGTGGAATGTGCTTTCTGCCGGCGATGATTCTCCATGACGATGGTGGAATTTGGGAATTTGATGGCATTTGGATGAATTTATATCGGAGTTATGGGGATTGGGACCAATTGAAGGTTCTAATTTTTCCCCCAAAAGTGGAGGTCATATGGGACCTGGATCATAAGGTTAACATGGCCAATCCGTTATTATCAAATTGGATAATGTGGATCAGCGGTATTCATGAGTTTAGTTGATCGGGTTGAAGGCATTTCAACAACCTAACTCAATGTTGGCGGTTTAAAAAATTTCAACCTAATCCAACCCAAACAAAATTGCAACCCAACCCAACCCAACCCGTTCGGGTTAGTCGGTTTGGTCTAGGGATGGGCATCAGAAGCGGGTACCCGCATTTGGAACCGGAACCGCTTCGAAACTGCCAGTTTTGGAATCAGAACCGATATGAATGGTTCCGGTTCCTAAAATATGGAACCGATTGGGACCGGTTTCAGTTTCGGTTCTCATCTTTTTGAAACCGTTAACCGATGGGTACCCCTGGACCGGTTCCTGGACTGGGTACGCGGTCCCGCTGGGTACCCAGAACCGGAACCGATGGGTACCCACTATTTTTTTAATAAAATATATTTTATTTATTTATAAAATTTTTAAAAACTACCTTATAGGCGTTTGTAGTATTTATTAACATTAACTAATTTAATAACATTAAGTGTTTTGGAAACATCGTTTATAGTATTTATTTGTTTTGGAAGTACCGTTTGTAATATTTATTTGTTTTGTAAGCATCGTTTGTAGTATTTGTGAGTTTTTAGTTTTTATTGTAAAAGTATTAACGTTTGTGGTATTTATTTTTCTACGTTGGGACTTTGTAATATATTAATATTTAACTTTTTATAATATGAATAATAAAAAAATTAAAAGAATCAGACAGCGGGTACCTGGTACCGGAACCGGAACCGGAGGTTCCGGGACCGGTTCTCAAATATAAAGAACCGGTGTAACTGGTTCCAGTTCTGGGAATTTTAGGCTGATAACCGCCTTTGCTCACCCCTAGTTTGGTTGGGTTGTATTTAAACAAAATAAAAATAATATTGAAAACATAAAAATAAGGAAATTTTTCTTTGAAATACGATCCATCATTCAAAATGATATACGAGTTTATCAAATATTTAGGTATTAATACATTGGTCTTCTTTTAGGTAACTGTGGGTTTCTGGTTCAGTTTACGCACACCGAATAATCCTGAGTGACCACGAATGGTCAGGACCCAGGAGTTATCGCAGGTAAACCTCCATGGTCATAAAGGCTTTGATAGTGGATTCATAGTCGGGAAAGATAAGATTTCCGCTACATCACCTGACGCTTAACTAGTGTGGTACAATTCTAAGTGGTTTCATGATAGGGTAAATTACTAAATGGGTAAATGGTATAGTGGTAAATCCGTAATTGGTAAATTGGTTACAATTTTGAAGGGTTTTTATGTGTAACAGTAAGTAAAAAAACATGGCAGAAAACATGAAATCATTAGGATGCTGATTGTGAAACTTGGTTGATACTGTAGTAATGTGGTACTGAAATAGTTATACCAGTGCCATACCAATTATTCATAGTTGATACGTACTACCGACCAAACATATTGACTACCCGTGTAATTGCAATAGTTGGTAACATGTTGATTCATTTTGTTCGATACAAATTTAGCATTACTTTAAAGTCAGTTAATTTACGTTAAAGATTTCATCTGAAAAAAAAGGATTTTTATTATTAATTACTGTCGTTGGAAAAAAAAAATGTAAACATGTAAATAATTAGAACAAAATAACATAATTTAATCTTCTCTTTCTAGAAGTTTTCCAAGAAACAATATCAAATATTCACCAAATGTGTTTTAATTTTATTTTCAAAGCAAAAACCATATAACATCATTTACTTTTTAAAAATAATTACAAAAATTTATTCAAAAAAATAATTACTTGTTGTAGGATTATGTGCCATCATCAAAAGGAAGTGATTGATATAATATTTTCCTAGTATTAGAATTTACCATAATGAATGTTTCCTTTTCTTTGTAAACTCCTCCCTATTTAAAGGGCTTATGATTAATGAGAATTACATACTTCTTCTCTCTGTCTTATTGTTATTATCTCCATATTGTTGTTCTATTTGTTTTCCCTTTAACACGTTATCAACACGTACCTAAAACTTTTGTATATACCCTAATTCTTAGCCAAGACAGGAATGAGATCATCATAAAGCTAATGACACAATACAAAAATATTCCATTGTTACAACGAATACAAGGTGATATTTATGGACATAAACATCCAGAATGCGGGCCATTAAAACTTTATGGTTCCGGTTTCGACACGATGAACGCATGTTGTATCATTATCCACATGAAATATTGCACTCCTAGCATTAGCTATACATTTAAGGGCTCACCACTCTGATTAGTTCATCAAGTCTACATGACTTGGAATGCTGGAGAATTTACATCATAAGGATTTGATGTTAATTGCATATGTATGAGAATCAATGTAGAGTTTCATATACCCCATGTGTATATATAAAATGGTCTCATAGAAGTTGTTATCAAAAGAATATGATGACATATAGGGTATTAGTAATGCACACCAATTTACCCACATCTACCTGGTGTTATGCAATTATTATATGCAGTTTTTTTTTTCGTTTTTAGACCCACTGCTTGCTAACCAACCTCATGCGTACCAGTTGGTAACTGGATATACGCCTGATACTTTATATTTATGCATGCTTGATTATATGTGCCAATTGCGCCCCCACAGCGCATTGAAATGGGTCCTTAAAGACAATTTGGTATATGTTGGATATGAATCCCCAACAATTATCCGCTAATTAGAGTATTTGACTAGTGATCTCTTTACCGCTAGATTTGCGGGTTGTCACTTTCATGAGACAATCTTTCCGCCGTTAGGGGGAGATAGGAAAAAGGATTTTCCATGGGAACGACAGGAAGTGTCATTGAATATTCCCACTCTGTCTCATTTTGATCCCCAAAAAACTTCACAACGTAATGTTGAAGTCAAACGAATCAGACTCGATACCTGATACGTCTAATGTTATTCCAGAAGTGACAAAATCACATATACGAGCTGCAAATACACTCACAAGGTTAAAGTCCCCAAACAAGGGCACAACGTCGCTGGAAAGTGCGTTGCAATCACACATGGTGGAGGTGTGCTTGAGGTCGTAGCTCCCAAACGGAAATGGGGGAAGCTACTTGGTTCGATAGATACTCATCTAAAGGAAAAGAAGAGTAAGGCACAACTATTTGTCATCAAAACATAATCTTCTCATGAGATTATCTCTGATTAAACTATGTCTATGAATCATTACTGGAGGACGCTCCAAAGTTAATATTGATTCCAGAGATTAAATAAATCTCAAATGAATTATGAGAGTGCATATGAGTCGATGGACAGATCATACATGCTCATTGATGATATATTTCACATATATTGTTGCTTATTAGATGATAAAGCACATTAACATCGAACCATGCTCAGTTAAAAAATATCAACAAAGAGCAAATTGGCCTAAATAAGCAATCCAGGATAATCATATTATTTGACAAATGAACAGGTATTTGGTTTGGTAGTGCTAACCCACCAAGTGTAAAGCCTGTAAGATATAGATAAATCATTTGTCGTAAAGCGTAATGAGAATAATTAAGTCATAATATATGAGGCTTTTCTTTGGCGCAAAGTTTCTCACAACGCCCTGGATTGACCACAAGAATACTTACTCTCCCGTGATGGACGTTATAACATTATGCTAATTAATTATCCTAGTAGTTTCCGAAGGACTGGAAATGCATATCATAAATGTGGTTACCACATATCTCTACGGGGATCTAGATTTAGATATATAAAGGTGCTTGATGATATTACATTACCAAAATCAAGTAACTCTAAACCACGAAATGCGTTTGCAATAAAATTGAAACGCCCACTTTATAGATTAAAGTAATCTAATCTATAAAGGATATAAAAGAACTAATGGAATAATTGATTGGGAAAGGATATATAAGAACGATGAACTGTTCCCTTACATATTTATTATGGAAAACAAATTCTAGATTTTCAAAGTAGCTCTATATGTCAATGTTATGAACATAATAGGCACTCTTGATGAAATAAAAGGAACCACAAGCTACTTGAAATCTGATTTTGAGAGGAAATATCTTGGGAAAACTTGGTTTTGTCTAGATATTTGATCTAGGACACCGAGTTTGTGAAATATTATTTCACCGATCGCATATGTCCAGAAAATAATCAGACAATTTAATATGGACAAAGCGCATCCGGTTAGCACTCCCATGATCGGTCGAAGCGTCGGATATAAGGAAAGATTCATTTCGTCTAAAAGGATGATGACGAAAAATATTGGGAGTTGGAATTCCCTATCTAAGTACAATATGCGAATTATTGTACTTAGCACAATACACTTGACCGTATATTATATTTCTCAATGAATTTGTTAGCTAGATTTAGCTCAGCGCCAACGCAAAGTCATTTGGAATGATATCAAATTAATCTTTTGGAACCATTGACGTGGGTTATACTTTCCCTATAGAAAGAAAAATGGAATTGATAATGGAACTTCAATACCTACTTAGAATATAAGCAGTAAAAGTACTAGTTCTTATAGAAAAACACCAAACAATGTCTTGGTATGTCTTCGTTGATACTAGGTATATGTCTCACCCATACAAAGGTTGTTCTCAAATTGAATAAGGAATTACCACTGGAATACGCCGATTGTTTGGAAGTAAGCTAAACAAACCCTTGTAACTACCTCCTTGAACTAATCCAATAATATTACTCTCCATGAGATAATGTATATGATTAAGGACTATCATTACATATATTAGAGGAATTAGTAATTCTGGGTTCAACCAGTATCCTACTTGCATATATGGAAATAATGCATCATGTATCGAAGAAATAAACATAAGATATATCAAGGGTGATAACCAAAAGGCATATTCTGCTTAAGTTTCTATACAATCAGCAATAAAAGACTCTCCTTTAGATTCAAGTGAATCAAGTAAGGTGTCAAAAGAATGTGACATATTTTACTAAGTCATTACCTAAAACAATATATTGGGAAACATGTAGAAAGTAAATGGAAATGTTTTCAAAACTCCCTTGATTAACGCACGAATCAGGGGGAGTAGTAGACAAAAGGGGGAGTCTACTATATTTGTGATATTGGTATGTTGTGCTCTTTCCTTCAACCAAAGTTTTATTTTTCCCATTAGGTTTTGTTCCTTGGTGTAAGGTTTTAGTGAGGCAACTGTTTATATACCATCATGTTTTCCTAACTCTCATGATTAGTGTACGAATCTAAGAGAAAACTAGACTGAAGGAAAAGTCTATATATTGCAAAGAAACTGATGCGTTGTACTATTTCCTTCGTCATATTTTTTTTATCCCACTGGGTTTTTATTTTGGCGTAAGGTTTTAACGAGGCAACAATTGTGCACCATCACTCCTTTGACTCGGCACAAGGGGGAGTGTTGTAGGATTATGTGCCATCATCAAAAGGAAGTGATTGATATAATATTTTCCTAGTATTAGAATTTACCATAATGAATGTTTCATTTTCTTTGTAAACTCCTCCCTATTTAAAGGGCTTATGATTAATGAAAATTACATACTTCTTCTCTCCGTCTTATTGTTATTCTCTCCATATTGTTGTTCTATTTGTTTTTCCCTTTAACATTACTAAAAAATAAATATATATTTTGTATATTCGAAGTTTTTTGAATTTACATCTTTCACCTTGATCTATCTTAACCTTAAAAACTTCTTTTTTTGAAATGTGGCGTCTAACACTTTAGATATTCTTAATCCATAAGCTTTATGTAAATCTTCTGTTTCTTAAAACTCTGATAAAATATTCGTATTTTCAAATGATTGGATTGAATGTGAGTGGAAAGTGCTCATTTCTATAATCGACCTTGGGTTTTCCTATTAGGGCTTTTTCCATATCTTCTGTTAATGTACTGACGCAGCGTAAATTTGCGGAAAAATCGACAAGCGTCCAAATCCTTTTGATAACAAGAATTACGAAACTTAAAACTCAAAATTAAGATAGAACTCTTAAAAAGTTAAACTTTTATTGAATAATTGAACTGATTAACAATAAAACTTAATAAACTTATTTATAATCTAGACTAAGAAAAAGATAATTACGTAAAATAAATCTAATCCTAATCTAACTAGAATAGATAATTATTAAATCTAAAGATAATTAATTAAATAAATAAATAAGTAAAAACAAAGTAGAATTATGTAATAACCAAGTAACTGGCAAATTTAGAGTTGGGGGTGAGGAGTGGTCTAAATCCAAATTCAAAGGGGGGCTAAATGTAAATAGGGTGCTAAAAGGGCTTTTACCCTAGAGATTGTCTCATTCAATTTAGAGGCGGCTGGAAGAGAATGAGAGAAAGAGGAAGAAGAGCTAGACCGATTGGAGAAGAGAAAATAATCAAAGAGTTCGAGAGTGTTCGATTGATTCCAAGGTAAGGTTCAAATCTAATTCTCCTTTTTAGATTTATCTTTTGAATCTAAGATTTGAAACGGGTCTGTATGTGAGTTTGGGGTTGGGATGTTTAAGAACCTATCGCTCTCCTTAGTTCTTCTTATTTGTTGCTTAATAGTATTGGTTTTGTTTGAGATAATCTATTGAATCTATTAGTTTGAGGATAGAAGTTGTAGGGGTCGTTTTATTGGTTTGAGATCGAAAGAAGGGATTGGTTCGATATTTCAGGATCGCCTCCAGGAAAAAGGGGTGATTTGGGCGATTTTCCTTTCGAGGACCAAGGTGTGGTGATGACACCGGTCGGCCATAAGGCTTCGATCGGTGAAGGCTCCGGTCGGCCATAAGGCCCCGGTCGATTTGTATACCGGTCAAGGTTGAGTGCCGGTCGCTAGACACCGGCCGGGCACCGGTTAGCGAGTGAGTCCGGTCGAAGAATCGGTCAGTTTTTGAGACCCCGGTCGGGGTGTAGGGGACCGGGGGGATGTTCGGTCGGGCAGATTCCAGTATACAGGGTAACCCAGATTGTCTCTAGGATGTGGGATGAGTGTGGTAGAATTCTAATGTCTTGTCAGTTCTTCTTATCGGGTTATCGATTTGTCGTAGGTGTGGTTTCGTAGAGCCGGATTGTGAGCAAGCATCAAAGGTGAGTTTTTCTAAGCTTAAAGAACCTCGTAAATTTATAAGTTATTTATGCACTTGATCTTTTAATTCAATGCCTATGTTGCTTTAAATGTTAAAGATTCGAAGAGGTTATTTTATGACACATCTTTATATACGCAAGCATCTCTTATGTGAGTTCTTCTGTTAATGCAGTATATGTTTCATAGTTTTGTATATGTATGCATACATTGTTTTGAGCGGCTAAAGTCGGGGGTGTGGCCCGCCTGTACTCATACCGGGGTGTGTGTCCCGTTTATGCTATATGGGGGGTGTCCCATCTAAGGCAGTATGAGACAGACACGCTGTCACTTTTAGTGATGGTAGTGTAAGCCGGAAGAGAGTTTTTATAAATATGGTTTATGTTCTTCTGTAATGCTGAAAGAATTGAGTTATGTTGTTAACTGCTTTGAACTTCGTTTTTGGAGGGATCTCACTAGACCGTTGGTCTAACCCTCGCTCTTTCAAAACTTAAAACCTTTTTCAGGTAAGCATGAGACTGGTGGTTCGGGAAAAGGGAAGGAGAAAGTTTAAGCAGCGTCCATTATTAGAAGATTCTTGATTAGATTTTGGAATTTTTCTTTATATCTCAGTGGTGTAATAGGTTGTTTATTCACAAATCTTCAGATATTACTGTTGAATTGATCCATTTTTCGGCGTGAGTTATCTTATGACAGTTATGTTTATGTTGGATGGTTTTGGTTGTTATAATTGGTATCAGAGCCATAGTTTAAGGGATCTAGGTGACCGGTCGGGCCTAGACTTAAACTTAGGAAGTAAGACATAACTGAGATAATAGGAGGACCTTAGGGGGACGAGTGATAGAGTAGTGAGGACTAACATGTAAGGTAAATTTAAAATTACATCTGGCCAGTGTAATTATAAATTTACAGGTACATGTGTGCGCTTAACTTGCTTTATTGCTTTGGGCTTATTTTTAATTTGTGTGTTGGTACTTTATCTGTAGTCATGTCAGAGAGAGTGACTAGGAGCAGATCAGTGCCGGTAGCTGAGGTGGCACCTGTGAATGAAGTCGTTGAATATGGGCCAGTCTCTTCTCCTCGAGCAGCTGCTACTAGAGGAAAGGGTCGTGGGCGACCTAAGGGGAAGGGAAAGACAACAAGAAAAGTGGCCACACAAATGGACGAACCAGAGGCTAAGGCTCAAGGGAAGAGAACGGTACGGGTAGCCCGTCGGGCTAAGAGCGTGGAAGTAGTGGCAGAGCAGGAATCCTCTCGTCAGGGAAGTTCGACTCCGGTCAAAGGAAAGGGACCAACTAAAAATCAAAGGGGAGGTCGGGCTCAGGCTTTTGTAACACAAAAGACTTTTGCGGAGGAGATGGGAAAGCTTCATGAGACGCTGCAAGCCCTTTTGACTCAGCAAGCTAAGGAGACATCAGCCAGTCAAGGAAAGAGTGAAGAGGAAGAGTCAACTGAAATGGCTAATTCGCCAATAGCAGTGGTGGGTAGCCATTCACAAGCAACATCTGGCATGGAAGTTAAAGCGGATGCTGGAAAGGGATGCAACTATAAGGCGTTTACCACCTGTAATCCTCCTACCTTCAAGGGAGAGTGCGATCCTGTGGTGGTTCTTAAGTGGATCGGAAATATGGAGCTGGCATTTGACACCTGCAGGTGTGCGGAAGAAGATAAGGTAGTGTTTGCATTATCTATGATGAGAGATGACGCTGTGTTCTGGTGGGAGGCAGAGATGGGGGCAGAGGCTCGAAAGCGGCGAGAGGAATGGACTGGGAAACTTTCGTTTCAAAGTTCAAGAAACAATTATTTCCTCTAGCAACTGTGAAGAAGTTGGAGGAAGAATTCTTGAACTTAGAGCAGAGAGATATGACTGTGAGAGAGTATACAACCAAATTCTTAGAGAAGACACGTTTCGCCGAAGTGTATGTGCCAAATGAAGAACGTCGGGTGGACCGGTATTTGTTTGGGATGAGGAGCAGTATTAGAGAGTTGGCGGCAGCACGAGAGCCTACTACTTTTCAGGCAACTGTTAATGCGGCCAAAATGACGGAAAAGGACAAGGCGCGCCAGATGTCTGAGAAGAGTGGTGAGAAGAGAAAATAGGAAGGCCCAACGCGTGATTCTAAGAAGTTCAAAAGCAATAGATCTGATCAGCGAGTTGTAACCAAAGTCGAGAACAAGCCATGCAGCAAGTGTAACAGGATGCACAAGGGGGAATGTTTGGCAGATCGGGAAGGTTATTTTAAGTGCGGGAAAACAGGGCATATGGTACGTGATTGTCAAGGAGTTAGAACTTGCTACCAGTGTGGGGTTGTGGGTCATATGAAATCATATTGCCCACAGTTAAAAAGGGGATCAGTTGGGGTTGCTGGAGGAAAAGGAGGGGAACGGAAGGTGGAACCCGCCCGAGCCAGAGCGAGGGCGTTTAATATGACGGTGGAGGAGGCGGTAGAGATACCGGATGTGGTCACAGGTACTTTTCTTATAGACTCGACTTTTGCAAAAGTGTTGTTTGATTCGGGCGCAAACCGTTCGTTTGTGTCACCGAACTTTGTTCGTAATCTGGGTGTGAAACCTAGGGAGCTTAGTATTGGGTTTGAAGTAGAAGTAGCGGATGATAGTTGAGTCTTGGTGAGGGAAGTATATGAAGGGCGTTGTATTGTCATCGATGGACAGTCATTTCCCCTTCGGTTATACCCGATGGGTATGGGGGAATTTGATGTCATCGTAGGGATGGAATGGTTGGCGTCGAATGACGCTCATATTGTATGTAATTAGAAATTGATTCGTATAGCGTTGCCGGGAAGGAAATAGGTAGTAGTGTATGGGGATCGGAGGGATAGGAAGTCGTGCTTGATCTCAATGATCAAGGCTAAGCGGTGTCTAGTAAAAGGGTGTGTGGGGTTCTTAGCATATGTAGTGGATGCCAAGAAAGAGAAGAAGGGGATTGAGTCAGTTCCAGTGGTAAGTGAATATCCGTAGGTTTTTCCGGAAGACTTAACCGCTCTGCCTACTGACCGGCAAGTAGAATTTCGTATTGATCTAGTGCCCAGAGCAGCACCCATCGCAAGAGCACCTTATCGGCTGGCACCGGCAGAAATGAAGGAGATGATGACCCAAGTGCAGGAACTTATCGATAAGAGGTTTATCCGTCCTAGTACCTCACCGTGGGGAGCGCCAGTGTTGTTCGTTAAGAAGAAGAATGGATCTATGAGAATGTGCATAGACTATCGGGAGCTCAACAAAGTCACCGTCAAGAATAAGTACCCGCTTCCTAGAATTGACGACCTGTTTGACCAGCTGCAAGGGGCAAGCTATTTCTCGAAGATAGATCTGCGATCGGGGTATCACCAATTGAAGGTGAGGGAGGAGGATGTACCTAAGACTGCCTTCCGTACGAGGTACGGGCACTATGAGTTTCTAGTTATGCCCTTTGGGCTAACCAATGCGCCTGCAAATTTCATGGACTTGATGAATAGAGTGTGTAGCCCACTCTTAGATCAGTGTGTCATAGTCTTTATAGATGACATACTGATTTATTCACGATCTAAGGAAGATCATGAAACTCATTTGCGAGCAATATTAGAATTGCTTAAACGAGAGAAATTGTACGCCAAATTCTCAAAATGCGAATTTTGGTTGAGAGAGGTACAATTTCTAGGGCACGTGGTGTCGAAAGACGGGATTAAGGTTGACCCGGCTAAGATTGAGGCCATTAGAAGGTGGGAAGCGCCGAAAACACCATCAGAAGTAAAGAGTTTTCTAGGATTGGCGGGTTACTATCGAAAGTTCATCCATGACTTCTCGAGGATAGCCACGCCACTAACGACGTTAACCAGGAAGAATGCCAAGTTTGTGTGGGCGGAAGCTTAGAAGGAAGCGTTCAGTAAATTGAAGGAAAGTCTGAGTAGTGCGCCTATCTTGTCCCTACCTAACAGAACGAAAGGATTCATAATCTATAGCGATGCTTCAAAATTGGGTCTGGGGTGTGTGTTAATGCAAGAAGGCAAGGTGATTGCATATGCATCTCGTCAGTTGAAAGAACACGAAAAGAATTACCCAACGCATGATTTAGAGTTGGCAGCGGTAGTCTTCGCTTTGAAGATTTGGAGGCATTATCTCTACGGGATCAAGTGTCAGATTTACACGGATCACAAGAGCCTTCATCATCTTTTCAACCAGAAGGAGCTCAATATGAGGCAGCGTAGGTGGATGGAGTTGTTAAGCGATTACGACTGTGAAATCCTGTACCATCCGGGCAAGGCCAATGTGGTGGCGGATGCTCTAAGTCGTAAGGAACGTGGAGAAGCAACAAAAGTGGTGGTTTATCGAGTCAAAGTCGTTTCCAATTTCCTAGAAGAAGTCAGAAAGTGCCAAGAAGAAGCGGCGTCAGAGGAAAACTGGAAGAGTGAGAGGATAGTTGGAATTGTTAATTCGTTAATCGTTGACAATCGCGGAGTGAAGTGCTTCAATAAGAGAGTGTGGATTCCAAAAGCGGGAGAACTGCGGAAGAAAATATTGGAAGAAGCGCATAAGTCGCGTTACTCCGTGCATCCGGGAACCAACAAGATGTATCGAGATCTGAAGCAAAGCTATTGGTGGCTGGGTTTAAAGAAGGATATTGCTTACTTCGTCGAGCGATGCCTGATATGTTTGAAAGTTAAAGCAGAGCACCAGAGACCGTACGGGGAGCTTCAACCGTTGGAAATTCCAGTTTGGAAGTGGGACGATATTACGATGGATTTTGTTACCGGGTTACCGCGATCACCTAAGGGGCACGATGCCATTTGGGTGATAGTGGATCGACTCACAAAGTCGGCTCACTTCCTACCGATCAAGGAGACGTACCCACTAGAGAGATTGGCTCGATTGTACATAGATGAGATAGTAACCAGACATGGAGTACCGTCATCAATTGTGTCAGATAGGGATGCTCGTTTTACGTCATCCTTTTGGAGAAGCGTGCAAAGAGAGTTGAGGTCGCAACTTAAGTTGAGTACAACTTATCACCCACAGACTGACGGTCAAAGTGAAAGGACCATTCAAACGCTCGAAGACATGCTCCGAGCCTGCGTGATTGATTTCAAAGGTTCATGGGAGGTCCACCTACCGTTAATAGAGTTCTCTTATAATAACAGTTATCACACGAGCATTCAGGCAGCACCGTTCGAGGCGTTGTACGGTCGAAAATGTATGACACCGTTGTGCTGGGGCGAAGTGGGAGATCGCCAGTTGACAGGCCCAGAGATAGTTCAAGTGACTGCGGACAAAGTGAACCGCATTCGAGAAAGATTAAAGACGGCTCAGGACCGGCAACGGATGTACGCGAACAAACGAAGAAAGCCTATCGAGTTCCAAGTAGGAGACAGAGTCATGTTAAAAGTCTCGCCCTGGAAGGGAGTAGTCCGGTTCGGAAAGAAAGGTAAGTTACGCCCGAGGTTTGTTGGACCGTTCGCTATTTTAGAACGTATTGGAGAAGTAGCATACAAGTCGGAGTTGCCTGGGGAGTTGCGAGGAGTTCACCCCACCTTCCACGTATCGAATCTGAAGAAATGTTTGGCGGAGACAGATGTAGTAGTACCGTTGGAGGATATTCAAGTGGATGAAAAATTGTCTTATATCGAGGAACCAGTGGCAATTCTAGATTTTAAAGTAAAGAAGCTGAGAAATAAAGAGATTAGATTGGTAAAAGTGCAGTGGAAGTTCCACAAAGGACAATAGTCAACGTGGGAAGTTGAGGCAGACATGAGATCTCAATATCCCCACCTGTTCAATAATGGAATTCCGGGGACGGAATTCTTTTGAAGGGGGAATATTGTAATAACCAAGTAACTGGAAAATTTATAGTTGGGGGTGAGGAGTGGTCTAAATCCAAATTCAAAGGGGGTCTAAGTGTAAATAGGGTGCTAAAAGGGGTTTTACCCTAGAGATTGTCTCATTCAATTTAGAGGCGACTGGAAGAGAACGAGAGAAAGAGGAAGAAGAGCTAGACCGATTGGAGAAGAGAAAAGAATCAAAGAGTTCGAGAGTGTTCGATTGATTCCAAGGTAAGGTTTAAATCTAATTCTCCTTTTTAGATTTATCTTTTGAATCTAAGATTTGAAATGGGTCTGTATGCGAGTTTGGGTTTGGGATGTTTAAGAACCTATCGCTCTCCTTAATTCTTCTTATTTGTTGCTTAATAGTATTGGTTTTGTTTGAGATAATCTATCGAATCTATTAGTTTGAGGATAGAAGTTGTAGGGGTTGTTTTATTGGTTTAAGATCGAAAGAAGGGATTGGTTCGATATTTCAGGATCGCCTCCGGGAAAAAGGGGTGATTTGGGCGATTTTCCTTTCGAGGACTGGGGTGTGGTGATGACACCGGTCGGCCATAAGGCCCCGGAAGGTGAAGGCTCCGGTCGGCCATAAGGCCCTGGTCGATTTGTATACCGGTCAAGGTTGAGTGTCGGTCGCTAGACACCGGTCGAACACCGGTTAGCGAGTGAGTCCGGTCGAAGAACCGGTCAGTTTTGGAGACCCCGGTCGGGGTGTAGGGGACCGGGGGGGTGTTCGGTCGGGCAGATTCCAGTATACAGGGTAACCCAGATTGTCTCTAGGATGTGGGATGAGTGTGGTAGAATTCTAATGTCTTATCACTTCTTCTTATCGGGTTATCGATTTGTCGTAGGTGTGGTTTCGTAGAGCCGGATTGTGAGCAAGCATCAAAGGTGAGTTTTTCTAAGCTTAAAGAACCTCGTAAATTTATAAGTTATTTATGCATTTGATCTTTTAATTCAATGCCTATGTTGCTTTAAATGTTAAAGATTCGAAGAGGTTATTTTATGACACATCTTTATATACGCGAGCATCTCTTATGCGAGTTCTTCTGTTAACACAGTATATGTTTCATAGTTTTGTATATGTATGCATACATTGTTTTGAGCGGCTAAAGTCGGGGGGTGTGGCCCTCCTGTACTCATACCAGGGGGTGTGGCCCGTTTATGCTATATGGGGGGGGGGTGTCCCATCTAAGGCAGTATGAGACAGACACGCTGTCACTTTTAGTGATGGTAGTGTAAGCCGGAAGAGAGTTTTTATAAATATGGTTTATGTTCTTCTGTAAAGCTGAAAGAATTGAGTTATGTTGTTAACTGCTTTGAACTTCGTTTTTGGAGGGATCTCACTAGACCGTTGGTCTAACCCTCGGTCTTTCAAAACGTAAAACCTTTTTAAGGTAAGCATGAGACTGGTGGTTCGGGAAAAGGGAAGGAGAAAGTTTAAGCAGCGTCCATTATTAGAAGATTCTTGATTAGATTTTGGAATTTTTCTTTATATCTCCGTTATGTAATAGGTTGTTTATTCACAAACCTTCAGATATTACTGTTGAATTGAGCCATTTTTTTGGCATGAGTTATCTTATGACAGTTTTGTTTATGTTGGATGGTTTTGGTTGTTATAAATTAGATGAGGAATGGTGGTGTCACGCGAGGATTTGAGTATTTGGGTGGAAATTTGATGCATGGTCAACAGCATGTCACGATGATGGATTGCCTAAATAATGTCTAAAGTAAGTTTCATATGGGTTAGACCACATGCAACTTACTTGCAAGTCACTTTGGTTTATGTGGCTAGTTTCATGTGGGTTAGGCCACATGTAATTAGCATCAAACTCGCTTCCATCGTTGTTTGCAATTCCCAATTTGTTTCTCAATCTCTCTCGCATTCTCCCTATATCATGTACGATAATGACCGAGTCTAGAGTTGTATGTAAAATATATTATCTGTAAAACTTATAGTAGTTACTAACTTACTATTGTTATTTGATATTTTTAATATAAAATCACAAATAAATTGAGTTTGATCTCCATTTTCTTTTTGTACATTACACTGATTCATTTTTTTGATTTTGCTACCTCGATGTAACTTCCAACATGTTATCAGCCCAATAGTTAAGATGCAAAAGTAACCCAATGGGACAAGATTCAGAAAAAGGTTACTAAGAAGACTTATACTGAAAATCCAATACTACAAGTACATCCTAAGACAATTAATCTTAAATTAACGTGATAAATCCTCATAACAGAGATATTCCAAAGCATGACTCATCCACAATATGTTCCGTACATGCACAAAAGTAAACTGAAAGTTATATGTTTTGTACGCTTTGTCGACATATAAATAAAATTCGTAAAATAAAATAAAAAGTAAACACCCATGATCCTATGAATCATTTGGGATTCACTTGAAGGCAACTAGTCCTTAGAGTATTGACCAAGTCATTGAGTGATGACCAAAGGACCATATAAATTTGGGACACTTGTAGATTATTAGTGTTACAAAGTACCTTTCAATGTTTAAAGAAACCCTTATTATAATCATTATTTTTTACTTTAATTCATAACTTTTTCTTTTTTTAATTACATGAGTGGGGTAGTGTAATCCAACCATTTTAGTACACATGCATTTGTTGTCTACATGTAAAAATACATTTTTACCCCTTTGTTGAGAATAAGTATTATTACTATTCATACATTCTCTTGTATGAGGTATTTGAGTTAAGAAAATGATAAAAAAAAATAAGATGGTATGTGAGTGAGAAGGGAGTATAAATAAAGACGGACCCATCTTTTCAAAAAAATAAAAATAAAGACAGACCCACTTTATTAGGTATGGTGGCATGGGCCACCATTTCGTTCATCCATCATATGTAAAAAATTATAGAGTCATGAAAGGTGTCACCGTATCATTTTGTTGTGTGCAACCTTATATATTTTGAAGCTATAATGATGACACAAGTTTCTCTTAGAAGAGTTGGTTTGTGTGACTATTCCCCCACCCCATGTGTGGGTTTGAGTCATGTTTATGTCATTTTCTTAGTTTTTATCTTTTAATTTCAGATGCAGCTAGTTCAAGACTCTGTTTGGTAGCCTCACAGATAATTTCATTATTATTTTTCTGAATTTTTTTGGTATAAAAGACTCAAACACAAAACCTCACATATGAAAAACAAAGATCTAACCAACGAATCAATGACGATTTTGTAAAAAATATCCAACTCTTTGTTTCTTATAGTCAAATGGTAACACCCCTTCAAAAAGGTATAGGTCTGCTTTTGAGTATAAATGGCAACCCTTTTAAAAAAAATATCAAATTTATTTATGCCACATCAGTCTCGTGTTGGTATTTGAATTTTTTTTAAATATATATTGTTTAAGCTTTAGACTGTTTGATTAACTTTTCAAATGCAGTTTTATAATATATAGGAATGAGACTAAGGGGTTGTTTGTTTTAAAAAAAAACCCTTTTAATGGTTCTTAAGTCTGAATCGTTCAGACCTTTTTACACACCACCTCTTATTAATCATAATTAAAATAAGACTTCAGACTTTAGACCTCTTAAAAAACAAACGGCACCTAAAATATGTTATACTTTTATGTTGTTGCCCTTTATTTATTTTGAGCGTGTGATATTTGACTTCTTGGGTCTTCATATTCATGACATGAACGTAAAATGTCTTTTTCTTCATATGAACTAAACAAGTTTTCCTCTTTCTGAAGGCAATCGTGACCATGCACAAATAAATGTCCTTCATGGTTTTGAACTTCGATTTCTCTAACAAACTGACCAACTCAAACAAATTCTCCAATAAATTGAGAATCAAAACTCAAAATCTTAAAAAAAATACATTTAATTCTAACATATTCTCCATTTTGGAGATTACAACATTTATTATATTAATATTTAATATATGTAATAAAATATTATTTCTCTCTCTATAAACATTTAACATCAAGGTTTCTTATAAGTGGAATATAATTATAAAAAAAATCTCTTTCAAAGTAATCATTTTTTGCGAGTTTCCAATTTTAGGGGATATAATTTAGCAGTAGAGGTGTAAGTGTAATTCATATGTGTGAGTTGTCAGATTCAGCCCAAGCACTATTCATTTGCCAATATTGCAACCCCTCTATCCATCACACATTTTATGTAATTAAAAAAAAGGAAAAAGGATAAAAGTAAAATATGTGGTGGATAAAGGGGTTGTAAGGGTTGTATCATGTAAAAAGTTGCATAATAACTCACCCCTATATATATATATTTATATAGCCTTAAGTTCATTTGAGAAATGACAAATATATGAGAAATAGAGAAGTAATCCTAGTCATTCATATGACCAAGATCGGATTTGACTGGTCAAATATTGCGGCTTTGACTGGTCAAAAGTTGCGGCTATTTTCCAAAAATAGAAGGACACTTTCGTAATTTTTACAAAATATACGGGTTGTGTTCATATATGAACATGTATAATTCACATATGAAGTATATGTTCATATATGAATCAGTGTAATTCACATCTGAACTCTTTTAACTGATTCATATATGAACTAATTAACTGATTCACATATGAACTAATTAACTGTAAGTTCATATATGAATCAGTTGAACTAATTAACAGATTCATATATGAACTTTTGTGATTCATATATGAACATATAGTTCATATGTGAATCATATAGGTTCATATATGAACTCATCCTGCGTATTTTACGAAACTACCCCTCTACCTTCTATAGACCATGCAAGGAATTATCCGGTGCTTCGCGGTCAAAGCCGCAAATGTTGACCAGATGAATGGCTAAGATTACTTCTCTATTTCTCATACATTTACCATTTCTCAAATGAACCTCTCCCTATATATATATATATCATGAGGGAGGTTCAAGGAAAAACCTCAAAAAAATGGAAAACTGAAAAACACTTTGGTAGTCATTCATCTGGACGATATGTGTAACACCCGGAAATTTATAAGGTAAGTAATCGTTTCTCCTACTTTTAATTTCGTAAATTGCTAATGTGGAACCTTAATTTGAGCACATGTCCACTCTTAAGATGCCTTAATGTTATATGAACTGTGTATTAATATTATCGGTTGAACCTCGCGCTCGTAATTGAAATTGGTTGAATTTTCGGGACTTCAGGGAGTTGGCGCGACTATGACACGCGATTGTGACATGTCACTATCGCGGTGTCACAGTCGCTGGAGGTGTACCGTAGGTGGGTTAGAGCTCGCGACTATGACACGCGATTGTGACATGGTCACTATCGCGGTGTCAATGTCGCCGAACATGTACTGTAGCTCAGGGGGAGACCGCGATTGTGACACGCGACAATGCCTATGGCATTGTCGCCGGGCAAGGTCGCGAGCGGGATGAATCCCTTAAATGGGTTCCAGCCGATCTTATTTCATTCAAAACACATTCTACTCCTTTCTTTGGCGATTTTCTCTCCCAAAATACTGATTCCTCTCCTCACCAAACCCTAACCCCATTTATTTCAAAGTAGTTGGGAGGTTGAATCTTTGGCTAGCATTAAATCATCAAGGAGGATTTCTAGGGGTCTCCAAGTTGACCTCCTCTTCACTTCAAGTCTCATCTTCTTCAAAAGCTAGGGTTTCATCTTTTCTAGGTTTTGGTCAAAAACCTAGATTGTGAGTTTACTAATCTTTTGTTAAAACTAGATACACATCATTATCTTCTACTTGTCAATGTCAATGTATATCTCAAATGTTCATATTTAATGTTTCAAGTATTTGGAGGGTTTTTACCCATGGATTTATGTTTATGGAAGTTACCATGTGTTATATGTGTATATCTTGGTATGTTGATGATTCCTTCTTGGAATGCCTTTTTGGCGACCTTATATTCTCACGAAGTATTTGGATGGATATTATGTTATATGTTGGATTTACATGAGTAGGATGGTAATAGTGTGTTCCTAGTGGATATCCGAAATGTTACGGAAGAAATTACATCTTGAGACCTCCTAAATGCATTATGTGGACGAATCAAGTCTGTGATTCACTATAGGAATGTAGGTGGGTGACATTTGGAGAATTTCCTAAGGCGGTAGTCTCCTATGTACCTAGACCTCCGCCGTCGGGGAATTTCCAAAGGCGGTAGTCCCCGGTGCGTGTCGGACCTTTGGGTTGCCAGAGAAAGTGGCTTCAAGGTGCATTGCCTCTTTGGGTGAACCGGATTGGAGATATGGGTCGCTCCCGTTGACTCCACATCTATGTGATTATTTGTTAACTGCTGATAAGAACTGTAACTGTTTCTGGCATGATTTTACTTGTTCAACTCACTAGGCTTTTTGGCCTAACACTTGTTTGGTGTCGATGTGTATCTCAGGTGTTAGCAGCGCGACTCCTAGACAGGTATAGATGCTTTGGGCAAGAGTTTGGGGATACGGCACTTGGACTATTTTGAGAAGCCTTGGGTTTATAGATGACACTCCTTTTTGTAATCTCTTTTCTAGATGTAGAAATTAGATTAGTTGGTTGTTGTTTATTTATCCGTTAAATTACAATTGTGATTAAACATGTTTAATTGTATTATCCCCCTTTTTGGGAGGCTCTTGCTATGGCAATTTTAGTATACCTCATGTCCGTTTTTCGGATTTTTGTTATCCCTATTTTTAGGGTGTTACAATATGCACTTGTGCATACAAGTAATTTATAACATGCACTAGTGCATAAACACCAAAAAACTAATTAATTACTTGTATGCACAAGTGCATACCGTCCAAATGGAAGACTACCAGGGTGTTTCTCAGTTTTCCGTTTTTTTAGGTTTTCCCTGAACCTGACTCTATGTATCATTTATAAAACTATATTGAATATATAATTCCCAGTTAAAAACTTACAAGAAAGTTATGATTTTAACACATTTATCACATTGTGATAAAATAATTTTGTGGAGGTATAATATATGATTGAACGAAACTTGAATTTCACACTTGTTATGTCCCAAATCCCCATCATGGAGACAACTCAAAACCCTAACAAAGCCATTGTCTCCCCATTTGGTATAATGGGAGGAAACTCTTTTTGGGATCTAATACTTATGTTCTAAGGGTTATGTGGCAACTTTGACCAACTTAATGAATGCCATTCTTAATCCTATCCACTCAACTTATTATGCCACACTACTTACTTTTATTCAAAATACTAATTAATCAAATTAATTAACTAATATATTTGTTTGTTTATTTTAATAAGAATTGTTAATTACTTATCTTGATCTTTATAATCATAAGTTTTATTTGGATTAAATTTGTTTGTTTTAACTTGATATGATAATAATCGGTTTTGAAGTGTTTAATCTGTCTAATTTTGATTTTTTTTATATCAAAACTGGAAAATAAAGTAGTATATGTTTAATGTTTCTTTTTTACTTCTTGTTTCTTGATTTTATAAGCCAAACATTTCAAAAATGATTGTTGTTATATCAAATTAACGAAGACAATTAACCCTCTCAGTATGATTAGAATCTAAACAAGTGATTAACAATTCTTATTAAAATAAATAAATTATTAATTTGATTCCTCGACTCACCTGCATCTCGTATTCCTTGCCTTCATGGTACACGTACCTTCTCCCTCGTAAGTTTTTGCGCTTAGATTTGTTTAAATGTCGTGCTTCGATTTGTTTTTATTTTATTTTGTTATCGCTTAGATGTAGATTACATATTTGTAACTGATTGAATCATTTGAATTCCATTGAATTCCACAAATTAAGGAATTCATCGTTCCTTAGCTTAAGTGAAATAATTGAATTCCATCCAATTCCTACCAACCAAATGCTGGTCGATTCAAATTCCATTCTGCAAACCAAACGTACTCTCGTGTTATATGTTTTCTCACCTACTCTTAATCTTTCTATATGCTCAAACCAATTCATTAAGATAATTATAAGATAATAGTATAATTTGTTATTCGGTTAATCCGCAAACCGAATAACGTGAAATGAGTTTGGTCTGAATGAGTTATTCGGTTCATATTTTCTTACTACCCTAGGACCCACAGTCAACTAAGGGCGCGTTTGGTTTGCGTGATTGGAATGGAATGGATTGGATTTCAAGGAGGGATTTGGATTTGGGGGGATTTGAAATCCCTTCATGTGTTTGGTTTGTAGGATTTGGAATGAATTTCAAATCCATTGCTTTACAAGTCTTGTTTGGTGTTTAGGATTTGGATTGAGTTTTTTTTTTTTTATAAAGAATTTTTTTTTATTAGTAAATTAATTTTTTTATCGGTTTTTTTAAAATTATATATTTAATCATCAATTTGAAGTCTGGATCACGCTTTAGCTATGTTTTAAAAACCGGGTTGACCTGACCGGTCGAACCGGTGAAGAGACCGGGTCAATTGCGACCGGGTTGATGCCATTTTATGACCCAGATTGAACCAACTGGTTCTATTTAAAAACCGGTTGAACCGGTCATAACGAACCAGTTGTCTCGATAACAAAAGTTAAAAACCAATAGTCCAATAGGCAATACGTATTAGCATTAAAAACCAACACTCCAATGTCTCAAGATCCATGATTTGGTTAGATCGTTATGTTTCGTTTTGATGTTTCTGGATTGATGTAAAACTTGTTGTTATGTGTTTTATTAATGATGTAAAACTTGTTGTTATGTGTATTTTTAATGTTTTAACTTGTGAACATCAAAATTTTGGTATTATATATATATATATATATACACATATATATATATGTAGGAAAATGAAAATTACATAGAAATTTTTGAAACCGGGTTGAACCGTGACCCGGTCACCACACCGGGTCAACCAAAAAACCGGTTTTTAAAACATTGCGCTTTAGAATCCTTCTGGATTTGGATTTCAAATCCCGGCCCAATGCCAAGGATTTCCAAATTCATCATATGAGGGATTTTAAAACGGTCAACGAATTTTAAATCCGGTCAACGAAATTCTTTCCTGCAAATCAAACGCAAGATTGGAATGAATTTGAAATCTAAATCCCTCCAAATCCTGCAAACCAAACGCGCCCTAAGGGGCTGTTTGCTTCATGGAATTGGAAGGAATTTGAAGGAATTGGAATCGCCAATTCCATTGACCAAATTCTAAGCCCATATTTGGTTCACGGAATGAAAGCGATGGAAGCTTGTCTCGCCCAGGAGGCGAGAAGAGTTGAGAACAAAGTGGCGAACGGGTGCGTAATGCGTGGGAATCTCCATTCCAATTCCTTCAAAGTCAAATTTCTTCGATGGATTCCAATTCCATCAAATTCCATTCCGCGAACCAAATGCTCCATAAGTCTCACGATTCGTCAATCTTTGTTCATAATTACTGAAATTAAATTGCATCTAAATCCTCATACAATATGACAGAAGAGAGCAAGCATGATGATCGATCCTAAAACGATCTCAACGAATCTGAAACTGTTCACCACCGAGGGCCACCGGAGCCCGGCGTCTCTGATCACCGACCTGCCCAAGACTCGAACTTTGGATGTCAACCGTAGTTGCTTCCGATGATGACTTCCGACGCCGTTCATTGTGCCCGGCTAAACGGCTCCGACAACTTCTTCTTGCTTCATCAAACTCCGATACCTCATGAAATCTAAATGCAAAAAAAACCCATGAAATATTTATCGTTTTTTAAGAACTTATCAAAACAATTCATCGTTCAAAGAATTCGTGAAATTTGAATAATTTAATCAAATATTTCAAGATTTCTCGATTAGTTAATTCAATTCAAGGAAAAAAGGGGAATAGTTGCGATTTTGCATGGGTTAGTTGACTGGGTTAAAGGCATTTGAATAACTCAGTCCAATTTTTACGATTTGAAAAAAAGCTCAACTCAACCTAACTCAACTCGAGCAAAACTACAACTTAACCCAACCCAAACTGTGCGGGTTGGGGTCGGTTGGTCGGGTGACGTTTTGATAAATCATTTTACAATCTAGTCGTTTATGTTTAAACAAAGTAAAATCAAAATAAAAACATACAAAAACGCTAACAAACTCAAAAAAAAGTTAAAAGTTCTCGCAAATAAGAAATTAAACACAAATCATTTCTAGCTCAGTTGGTTTCCCCAAGGACGGTAACATCCTGGGTGGGTTGTGGATGGTATCCCAACCTACCCGAGTTTGAATCATTTGAGGGCATGCGGAGTATCCAGTCCTTGGGTCGGTCTAGTCGTTAACTGAACTGCCCCCAGCCCAGTCTTAGACTGTGGTTGGGCTCTAGGTTCAGCGTAAGCTGGGTCGGGACAGCGGCGGATTAGTGGGCTGCCCGTGGATACCCGATACCGCCGGGGAGGCGTGCGTGCGTGCGTGAGTTCGTGGTAGTCGTTCGTTGGTTCGATGCCGCTATGCCTTCCAAAAAAAATAAGAAATTAAACTACGGTTGAAACTGTAATATAATTTTGAATATAGCTAATTACGGGTTGGTCTAGTGACGGATCCAGGATTTTTTGCTTGGTGGGACAGGCGTGCAAAGTCAGTCGTGTTTTTAGCCTAATTCCACCTTTTCGAGGCATTTTTAAAGTTTTTTGGTTGATTTTGAAGACTAATTATTTTTGTCGATTTCGAGAGATTTTCAGTTTTCTCCGTAGAATTCAAAATACTTTTTTTTCCGCAAGTACTTTTTCTGGTTGGTGGGGGAATAGGCAGAAAATTTTCCAACAAGACCTATGGTAGAAAATTAAAAAAAGGATGCTAATGGCACCCTTTACTTTGCTAATGTCACCCTTATAAATGTTTTTTTTCTCACACATATTGACATCAAAATCTGTTTTTTAGATTCCCAGTGCATGAATTCACCAAAGAATCCTAACCTAATTCCAACCAAGGGGGTGTTTGAGATTGCTTATTTTAAAACAATTTTTTTTGAGTGCTTATCAACTTGTGGAGACAAAAAATAGTTTTATAAAAAATGTTTGAATTAACTTACTGTGGTACCAAAACATAATAAGCTAATAAGTTGTTATTTAATGGTGTTTGGAATTGCTTATACATTTAAAATAAACAAAATAAAGTTATAAGTTGTTTCAACTAAGTTGATAATTTAATATGAACTAACTTATTAAAAACAACTTGTCATAAACAGTTATATTTCCCGAATCCAAACACTAGTTTTAACTTTTCTGCACTGACAAAATGAAATAAGCAAATAAGTCAAGTAATCCTAAACACCTCCAAATAGATACTATTTGGCCTAATTTTGTATTGTATCGAATTAGTTGATTTTTTTTTCTGAGAACATTATAAATCTAGTGTTTTGATTTTGAAGAAGACGAACCTGCTACATTGTTGACAGAATCTTTGAAGGATTCCGGCCACCACCACCACCGGAGCTTTAGAATGAACCTCACAGACCTTATGCCGCCGGTGGTACGCCTTCGCCGCCGCAAGATCAGTACCACAGCTATCAACCTGACAGCACGACGTCGACGGTGGTGTCATTCTTCCACCAACGGCACCTGCTATCTCTCTCTTCCCACCACCGCCGCCGGAATCCACTGTTTTCTTCTTCTTGAAACCAACGTCAGCTCCAAACTGCAGGTACCCTTCTTCTTCTTCTTCTTCGTCGTCGTCATCGTCGGAATAATCGTTTTCAGCTAATTGTTCAATTGCCATTGTTGGATTCTTGAATTTCAAGATTATTGTGGGGTTTCTTGAAGATCGATTTCGAGAATCCATTTTTCTTTTTTCTTTTTTTTTGGTGGGTGTGATTCTTTTTGTTGTGGGTATGTTTTTGTAATTTGGAAAATGATGAATTTTCTGGAATGAAAATGGGTGGAAACATTGGGTGGTAACATGAGTGAAAGAATAGAATGCAAAAAAGGGAAAAGGTTACAAATGTGATTTATATAAATAGTCCCTAAGATTACTTCTTGTATGAATTTAGTCCCTCAAGTGCAAAAATGACGCATTTAGGGATCTTTTGTGTGCATAAGCTGGGTGTTTTCATGGAAACAATGTCTTGATGATGTTAAGAGTGTAAATGATTCGAGCTTTTACGAGCTAGAACTTGCATATCTTGAGCTCGAGCTTAATAATTATTGAGTTCGAGTCAAACACAAAATAAAACTCGTTTAACTTAACAAGTCTTGCCTCGTAACACCAATGTTCGACTTGGCTCGTTCAAGAACTTGATTAAAATTTTTGAATCGAGCTAAGCCGAACCGAGCTATTCGGGCATACACTTTTTCGAGCCAAACATTCATAAATCATACAATAAAAATATATTAATTATCGAATTCGATTCAATAAACGAGATAATCGATCACGTTCGAGCCCATAAACGAGCATCAAGCACTGAGCTTGAGCCCTACTTTGAAAAGCTACTCGAGCTCGAACTTGGTATAATTTTTTCGAGCCGAGCTCGAATAACCTACTACCAGACTCGACTCGACTCGACTCGCTGACACCCCTAGTTGAGGTAATTAAATTCTGCTTACATCGTACCTTCCTCATCTTCATACTTTCAAATGAGATATATTAGGTTCATTTTAGTTCGATTTGGTTTGGATATGCCATGGAATTAACTATATATGATTTCATCAATCTGATTAGAAGATCAATATAACTAAATTTTAAGGAAAAAAAACTACTCCAATAAAACTAACTTATGAGTAAATAATCCTTATTTGTTACCTAAAACATTTTAATAGATTATTTTAATAGATTATTTTAAATAAATAGACTAACCTATATTAATTCTATCATTTTATTTACAATGATGTCAATAAATGAATAATTATGATATAAAAGACTAGTCAATAAATAAAATATTGTGATTTTCATAACATGATCTTTGAAGGGGCCATGTAGATATAAATAGTTATGCAAGGACCATATGTTGTATTGATTTGATTAGTTAGGGAGATTGCAACCCATGTGAAAGATAGAGGGGGTATATGTAATTTAAGGAAAGAAAGGGGGTCAATAATGTAATTTTAGTCGAGGAGACAAAGGTTTGGGCTACCCATGTGGCAGAGGATCACGGCAAGAGAGGCAGGAGCTGACACTTGTACAAATGGGCCCCACTTTTATTTGGAATTTTCCAGAACTTTTGACTTATGCGCATAAATCACCTCTATTTTGTTTCCATTTTTATTTTAATAATTTATTTCTATAAATTTCAATTTTAGAATTTAATATATGACCGGTTAAATATTTACATAATTATTTGTTGGGAAAAGTTCATAAAAACCCAATAAACTATTATATTTTAAATAATTAAGTCATTGAATAAATTTTTTGAATGAAAAAACCATTAATTTTTTTTATTTTGAATGATTAAACCTCTGAACTATTTTTTTGAATGAAAAAACCATTAAACTTTCTCATTTTGAATGAAAAAACGATTACATTTTATCATTTTGAATAATTAAGTCCCGGAACATTTTTTTTCAATAAATTAAATCATCGAAACTTCTAGAAATTTGTTACTTACATAATTTTAACCAAAAAAACTACCTGTAACTGGTTATCTTTTGATTCTTCCTCTTTCGATCGATAAAAAATAGATCAAAAAAGAAGGAGATCGATGACAGGGCCAACAACATGTTAGGTGATATGGAGAACGGATAACGTTCGGGCAATGGGGAGTGGCGCGGCGGAACGATACGATTGTTTGTGAGGGTTTTAATGGCGTAGAGCTTGAAAATGTTAAAACTGATTTAGATTTGTTTTTAATTTAAAATTTCATAGTCAATTCCAGGTTCCTTTAAAAAAAAGGTAACTAATTTTTAGAAGTTCGATAGTTTATTTATTAAAACTTTTTTTAGGGACTTAATAATTCAAAATTAGAAAATTTAATGGTTTTTTCATCCAAAAATATAGTTGAGGGACTTAGGCTATGTTTGGCAAAAAAAAACTAGCTTCAGCTAGCTTATAAGCTAGTGTACATGTTTGGATGACCATAAGCTAGCTTATTGAAACGTTACTTAAAGTAGCGTTTTGAAAAGCTAACTTATTAGTTACAAGCTAGCTTATAAGCTAGTTTGCCAAACAAAGCCTTAATCATTCAAAATGTAGAAGTTTAATGATTTTTTTCATTTATAAAAATAGTATAGGGACTTAATTATTTAAAAATTAATAATTTATTAGGTTTTTTTTAGGGAAATTGGCTCAAATAGCCACATTACATTGGCATATTGGTCTCCTAGCCACTTCTCTCCATCATTTACCAAAATAGACCTAGGTCCGCAATGGTGGACCTGCAGGTCCTCTACCTCCGCCATCCTCTATTGTCGTTGAGTGAGATCGTGACACGTGACGAAATGGCGGACCTGGATCGAGTGGCGGACCTACCCGTTGCGGATCTGGCTTCGACCGACAATTTTTTTTGTTTTTTTCTAGAGATAGCAGACCTGCAGGTCCGCCATTGGCGGACCTGGGTCTATTTTCGTCAATAAGGTAGAGAAATGACTAAGAGACCAATATGCCAATGTAATGTGACTCTTTGAGCCAATTTCCCTTTTTATTAACTTTTCCTTTATTTGTAAATCTTTTTGAAAATCGATTTTATAAACCATTCAAACTAAAAAAACAAAAAACGTAGTATGGAAAAAATAAAAATAACAATTTGTAAACTTAATTTACTCAATTAATCGGTCTAGAGTTTAATATTCATATTCATATTTTAATTTATTTTAATAAGATGGAAACTTTTTCATTTTTATCATCAAGGTTAAAAACATCACCTCAATTGAAATATATAAATAATTATAAATTTTTAAAAGAGAAATTGATTAAAATAACAATTTGAGGCAAACAATTACCAAAATAGCCAATAGTTCCGCAAAAACAATTGCGGACCTAGCTTAAAAACACACACACAAAAAAAAACAAATATGAATTATTATTATCAATTTTCTTGTGGATCTGGGTCCACAATTGCGAATCTGAGCCAATTTTTTTGGCGCAAATCATTTAGATTCATATTTTTTTGGTGTTTTTGAGTTAGGTCAACAATAACGACTATTTATGTATTTTTTTGGTAGAACATGGTTAGGAGATCAATTTAATGGACATTTTTTGTGAAGAAGTAGGAATATTTAATTTATTCTTTTTTTTTTGAAGATATAGCGGCATCGAACCAACGAACGACTACCACGAACTCACGCACACCCGCACGCATGCCTCTTCGGCGGTATCGGGCATCCACGGGCAACTCACTAATCCGCCGCTGTCCCGGGCTAGCTTACGCTGAACCTAGAGCCCAACCACAGTCTAAGACTGGACTGGGGGGCAACCCAGTTAACGACTGGACCGACCCAAGGACTGGGTACTCCTCATGCCCTCAAATTGACTTCCCTTGGATTCGAACCCGGATAGGTTGAGATACCATCCACAACCCCTAGGATGTTACCGGCCTTGAAAAAACTAACTAAGCTAGACATGATTTTGTTAATTTATTCTTTTCTTTCTACGCCCCACTTGGCACATAATAATATCGAAAATGGAGCTTTAGATATACCCATGTCTTTATCTTCAAATTTTCTTTTTATTTTGAGTAAACTACAATTTTGGTTCCTATGGTTTATCACTTTCTTTGAAAGTGGTCCCTGTGGTTCAAAAACTGCAATTATCGGCCCATGATTTGCATTTTGTTTTGAAAATCGTCCCTCATCGTTAACTCCGTTAAATTTGTCCGTTAGAGTCAGGGGTATTTTTGTCCAACCATGGGTTTTTCTCTTTTTTTGCAATATTTCTTTGACTTTTTATTTTTATAAAAAACATGAAAGATTAAGGATCTGTTATGTAATTTTATTTAATTTATATGAATATTATATTAATTTCACTCTCTCTCTCTCTCTATATATATTAATATATATATATATATATGCATACACATACGCAGACGAAAATCGTGAGAGAGACCCACCACCTGGACGAAAATCGTGACCTACCGCCGACCGATCACCACCTCCGGCCAACCTGCAATTCCGGCCAACCTTCTTCGACTCCGACGACCACCCCAACCCTCCCAATCTCCCAACCTTCTTCCAACCTGCAACGAGATGATTTCAGATGTATATGAAGAAATGACGTCGTACCATGAAACCTTTAGGAGAAATCATTCCACCAATCGGAAAATGGAGGTAGAGAAAGCGACGGAGCAACGGTGGTGGTGGTGGGAGGAGGATGCTCAGCCCTCCTTCTTGATTTGAACCTTCTTATGGGCCCCATTAAAGGATCAAAAAGAAGAACAAAAGTCAAAGGAGATCACTGTGAAAACGAAAAGGGTGAGGATCAAAGAAGAAAACAGAGGAAAATGGGGTTTGTTTTGATCCATGTGGTATACCACTTTCAGAGATTCATTTGATCAATCTCCGATTCCAGACTCCCCCATTCGATTTCAAGTTCTTCTGTGTCTCCAACAACTGTAGCTTCTGCCTTCTTGCTTGAAAGCTCTGCTTTCTTTTCTTCGATGGTCATCATGATCACCAGAAGCTTTGAGATGAACGAAGACCGTCTCTGTTCCATTTGAGGTGGTGATGTGCTCGCCGGAGAAGACCGTCGGAGCTGTGACGATTGGAATCGATCGTTGTGCTTTGAATCAGATGGGTGGAGGTGGTGGTGGTTCTGTGGAGTTTCACCGAGGGGGGGGGGGACGATGGCATGTTAGGGTTAGGTCGCCGGAGATCGCCGGTGAGATCGTCGACGTGTACTGCGTCTACGTGTATATATATACAAAATTATATAACAGGTCCTTAATCTTTCATGATTTTTATAAAAATAAGAAAAGCCAAAGAAATATTGCAAAAAAAGAGAAAAAACCATAGTTGGACAAAAATACCCCTGACTCTAACGGACAAATTTAACGGAGTTAACGACGAGGGACGATTTTCAAAGTAAAATGCAAACCATGGGCCGATAATTGCAGTTTTTGAACCACAGGGACCATTTTCAAAGAAAGTGATAAACCACAGGAACCAAAATTGTAGTTTACTCTTTTATTTTTTTAAAATTAATTTTCTTTTGCAGAATTTGATTTTGCAAGTTTAAGGGGCTGTTTGTTTACCTTTAATGGTTCTATTAAGAGACAATATCTGAATCGTTAAAAGCTGAATCCTGTTTGACAAAAAAAATGTCTGTTTCTTAATGGTTCCAACATCCTCTGAATGATTTTATATCCAGGACCTCTCTTAACCATTAAGCATCCTGATTTCACTCTGAACAATTACCAAATAATCATATTTCATTTTACACTATATTATAAGAGTCTCTTAACCATTCTGATCATTTAATCATTCTAAAACAAACCATTCAACAATTGTCAAATAACCCCTAATTCTTCTTTCTGGATTTGTTTTTAAACTTGATATTTAATCTTGAACTCTATTGTGACTTCGTTCGTGTAATTCAGTTGATATTTATTTACGAAACGACTTTGTTTAAATATATAAAAAGTTTTAAGCTCAAATTTTACAACACACGGATTTTAATCCCTCTGCTAGCTTTGCACATCGAATGAGCTCTAAAATATCTTTTTATATACGGGTTTAGGCCTCTTTGTTTAAATATATAAAAAGTTTAATCTCAAATTTTACAACACACGAATTTTAACCGCTCTGCTAGCTTTGTGCATCGAATTATCTCTAAAATGTCTTTTTACACACGGGTTTAGTGTAGGACTGGTTGAGATTGCCATTAATAAATCTTTTCCCTCCAAATCTTTGTAGGACATTTCTTCAAATAGCGTTCTATAAAATATTTAATACGACACTTTATTTTTAAAAACATCTAGAAACTTGTTATGAAGTTCAAAAGCGTCTTATATACTTACCTTTGTAATTTAAATGTTTTATAAGATGGTATATTATATAGGCAAAGGCAGGGGCAGAACCCCGTTTTTTCTATTGTCAAGAGGAGTATATCTGAGCTCCATTTGTTTTTTTTTTTAATTTTTTGACTTGGGCCCCACGTTAGTCCAATTTTAAGCCCATTTATTAGTCCAAGTCCATTTAGCGATGCAGGTCGATGTAGAGAAGCAAAGAACTGAGGGGTTGTTTGTTTACCTCTTAATGGTTCCATTAAGAGGCAACATCTGAATCGTTAAGAGATAAATCTTGTTTGACAAAAAAAAGGTCTGCCTCTTAATGATTCCAAAACCCTCTGAATGATTTAGTGTATTGACCCTACCTTAACCATTCAGAGCCCTGATTTCATTATGAACAATTAGCAAACAATTATATTTCATTTCACACTATATCTCTTACTCATTCTGACCACTTCATTCCAAATCGACAACCCCAAATCCAATCGCTCTTCTGCATCGACAACCCCTGCCCCAATTTGACAACCTCAAATCGTTTTTCTGCTTCTCTACATCGACATCGACTTGCAGGCTGCATCGCTATTCGTTTTTCTGCTTTTCTACATCGACAGCCCCAACCCCAAATCGGTAATTTGATTATTTGAAGTTTAACCTAAATACCTGATAACACCTGGGTATTTCTGTTAAGTGATAAGTGCTATTTTGTTTTATAATGTATAATTTATGCTATGATGAATAAAAATTTATCTCAGATTGTTGTGCACTTGTGCTTCTCTCAAAATTCATGTCTGTACACAGTTCACAGTACACTATCTAGTTCTATTCTATGTCAACTATTTTTATGCTTGGTAATTTCTAAATTTGAATCTTTTTATAAAGATTTCTTTTCTATAATCTCAAGATTTTTACTGTTTTTTTTTCGTTTTCATTTATCACCATTTTTGGATTTTTACAGAATTTTGTTTCTATAGTATCTGATTTGGGTTCTTACTGTTTTTTTAACAGATATTCGTTTTCATTTACCACCAGTTTCATGGTCGAAGTTGGTGTTTTTAAGATCAAATCTTTGGTGGGTGTTCTTAAAATGTCCCTCAGATTTATGTAATTTTGGAAAATGGTTGTTTTTGGATAAAATATTTGATGCAACATTACAAAAAAAAGGTGGAGATTAAGTTTCTCTGTCTGTTCGTCCATCCTAGGGTTTTGATTTTAGTTTTAGGGTTTGATTTTGGTTTTAGACTTTGATATTAGTGTTTTTGATATTTGGGTAACTATGTTTTTTTTTCTTTTCAATCTCTTGTTTTCAACCATAAAGTATAAAAGCAGGCCTTGTTGTGGATTTGGTGGAGCTGCTTAATGGCATAAAACAGTTGGCTTGTTGTGGATTTTTGAAAAGGATAAAGCATAAACCTTTTCTTTCTGTTTTGTTTAAATAGGAGATAGGGATGAAGCCTATGGTTGAGAAAAAAACACTCTTTCCAATTAAGGTTGCAGAATTGGATAAGATTCAAATGAAAGAGGTAATATTCTTTCTGTTATCCTTTTTTGTTCTAGAAAATGGTCGGTTGTAACCAAGTAAGTTTTTGTGCGTTCTTTTATACTTTGGATCATTTTTTGAAGGGTCTCTAAGATATAGGTTTATGTTATATGCATAGGTGTGGGGAGTTACCTGCACAGTAACCTGATACAGAGAAAAGAAAGAGGAGAAGAGGAAGTTATAAACTTGTCTCCAATTCTGAAACATAAAACCAAGAAAGAAAGTATCAAGATTAGATTTTTCTAGCTTTTCCTTATCCAAAATGCATATCCTTTTTGCTTCAGTCATATGCATTTTGGTTTTAACTGCTTATTTGTTTTGATTTCAATTAGAATCTTTAAAAATAGAGGTTTTGGAGATTTTTAGATAAAATTGGCTCAACAAAGTTTATACCTGTGGTGCAGAAATACAAATCAAAATCAAAATCTCAAAATTGAGTAGATTTTATACCTTACTGTGCAGAGCTAACTCAGGGTGGAGCAAGATGGAATAGAGCATAGAAGCTTCAATGGTGAGGTGGGTTTCTTTGGTGCAGTACAAGAACCCATTAGTTTACATATAACATAAAATGTGGTGCTTAAATACAAATCAAAATTAAAATTGAGCTTTATACCTTAATATGCAGTCAACTTCAATACAAATTGATTATCACTATGTTAAAGGCTTTGGGAGCTTTCGAGCGTTGGAGCTGAAATATGATGTTGGAGCTTATTTAGAGCACCCACAATGTGGAAGGGCATGGACTTTCTTAAGTTGTTTCTATGCATTGGGTAGTCCAGGGTGACAAACCGTTCCATGCAGATGGAGCGGTACATGCCACAATATTTTAATTTTTTATAATTAAAAAATAATTTATAAATCAATTAAAAAATAATTTAATAATTAATTAATTTTCAACTTTTTACCTACATAAATTAATTACAACTTCCAACTACACAAATTTTTTATTCAATTTAATTACTAACTTCCAACTACACAAATTAATTACCAATTTTACCTATAAAAAATTTACCTACATCATTTCAAATTACATATTCCTATCTTCAACTCTTTCAATTTTTTACCCTCTCTAAAATTTTTACTCTCCTTCAGTATGGATCCTAACTAGGAGTGTACATAAAACCGTCAACCCGCGAAACCCGACCAACCCGACCCGCTCCCAACCCAATTAAACCCAACCCGCGAAACCGCAAAACCGCAAACCGCCAAACCGCTAATTAGAAGGGTTGAAATTGGGTTAGAATAACTCAACCCAACCCAAACCGCCAACCCGCCGCTATTTTTTTTTATAAAATTATATATATATATATATATATATATGCAGTTTATTCACAACCCAAATTAACTTTAAGACTTATGGATTATAATTTATAATTAGATGATTGTAATTAGAGCTGTAAACGAACCGAACGTTCAGTGAACCGTTCGTGAACCGTTTGGCGGGAAGTTCGTTTATGTTCGTTCATTTAATAAATGAACGAACATGAACACATTTTTTGTTCGTTTAGTTAAATAAACGAACATGAACAATGGTCTTGTTTGTTCATTTATGTTCGTGAACGTTCGTTCATTTATGTTAGTTCATTTGCATTCGTTTATGTTTGTTTACGTTTGTTTATGTTCATTTACGTTTGTTTATTTTTGTTTATTATATAAATATATTTATATATTGTGACATTAATATGTAAAATCATTAAGTAAGACGGACATGCGGTATTTAAAAATCATTAAGTAAGACGAACTGTAACACCCTAAAAATAGGGATAACAAAAATCCGAAAAACGGACATGCGGTATTTAAAATTGCCAAAGCAAGAGCCTCCCAACAATGGGGAAAATACACAAACCTGTTTAAATACAATCGTAAATAAACGGACAATAAATAACAACCAACTAATCTAATTTCTATAACCAGAAAAGAGATTTCAAATAAGGGTGTCATTTATAACCCAAAGGTTCTCCTACCAAAAGTAAGTCCGATTGCAATATTCCCAAATCTCTCACCCAAGCACTACGCCCGCTTAGAACCGGTGCCGCTGAAACCTGAGATACACATCGACACCAAACAGGTGTTAGGCTAAAAAGCCTAGTGAGTTGAACAATAAATAGCATGGTAGAACATATACAATTCTTATCAGCAGTTAACCAGTTTTCAACATGTATGGAGTCAACGGGGGAGACCCATAGCACCAATCAATTACACTCCAAAGAGTCGATGCACCTTGATTCCCTTAACAAGGAACACCCCAAAGGCCCGGCCCACCCGGAGATCAGACCGTACAGGAAACTTTCCGAGTGGCGGAGGTCTACTGGGCACATACCATCACAGTGGCGCCCCGAGACTACATCCTCCTAGTGAACTTGCCTTGGTTCGTCCAACATAATTTATATAGGAGGTCTTTAGGTATATATATCTACCAATGCATTTCGATACCAACCATGGGTACTATGCTACCATTCTCACATAAGTCCAATGTGAGACTCAAATTCCAACATATTCAATGTTCAATAATTAAATCGCCAAGAAGGCATTCCAAGTAGAATTTATCATATGCTATACCACATATAATCTATATCATGCCAAAATGCCAACAATGTACATTCATGAAGCAAGTTCCAAATATTCGACCAATAGAGCAAATCATGGCAGATACTCATAAAAGATAACCCAAAATACCCATTATGGGTGTACATAATGAAGACCCCAAATACTTTCACAAAATAAAGTAAATCATGGGATGATACTTGTTAAAACATATTTCTCATATAATCTCATGAAAACACCATCAAATACTTAAACCCGTAAAGATGAATATTTTGAGCAAATATGTGATAATAACAACAAATAAGCAAATATGATGTGTATCCAGTTTTAACAAAAGTTTAGTAAACTCACCTTGCTAGATTTAGACTAAATCTAGATTTTACCCACTTAGAACTTTCCTTGAAGAACTTGATTCTTCAAATCAAATCTTCCAAAACCTAGATCCACAAGGTTCCAACCATAAATATACATATTCTACCATAAACAATCATTTCCCAAACCATATACATGGATACCTCAACTAATACCGAAACCCTAACTTCCATAACCGAAGAGAATAGAAGATTACCTTAACCCAAGCTTGAATTCACCAACCAAAACACTTCTAGTTCACCAAAAATGATCACAAACCTTCAATCTATGAAAGGGAGAACAAGGGGTGGATGAAACCCTAGAATATTTTGGGGAAGAAGATGAATAGGAAGAGATGAGAAGCTTACCACCACAAAATGCTCTAGCATACTTCAATATACTTCCAATCTCTTGCTAGATCCTTGAAAAGCTCTCAAAAACGAAACCATAACACTTTGAATCACCCAAATCGGAGCTAGGATGAAGGAGATATGAAGGAATGAAGTTTGGGGCTGAAAATCGCGATTTAAGCTCGATCCAGTGGATTTCGCGACTTGTGCCGCGACCTTAAGTCGCGACATAAGTCGCCCGCTTCCCTGGTTTTCTTCTCGATACTGTTTTGGCCATAACTTCTTCGTTATAGCTCCGTTTTTGCTCCGGAAAGAACCGTTGGACTCGTAATTGAATCCTTCATCTATCTAGACTAAAAAATCAAGGATTCAAGTCCAAAATGAAAAATATTATTTTTCCTTAATATCTCGGTTCTTGTATTAACTTGGATCGATATCTTTCGAAAATCGGGGTGTTACAATCCTCCCAATCTTAAAAGAGATTTCGTCCTCGAAATCTGGAACCACCAAGAACCCAATATCACACTTGGAAATATTGATTGATTTATTATCCAAAAGGAATACCTTCATGAGACTTCACCTCATATACGGTCCGATTGCATCCCGGTTTAGGTTGTCGCTGCGTTTCTCATACCGTGCCATTACAAACTAAATCTTAACGTTCAATATATTTTGCCGATGCCAGGATGAACATTGAGTCCCTGATTAATCATTTTCTTAATCATTAAATCTCGGTTGCCTCCCAACCTTAGATTGCTCGTATTACCCCAAGAGTAACCTACGACCTTATTCAATTATTTCCACCAAAAATACCCCAAATCAAACATTTCGTTTAGATACCTCTAAATACGACATATCAAGGTCTCCTTGATAATCGATTTGTACTTAAAATCCACCTTGACGTTCTCACCAAATGTATCCAATAAACATTACCACCAACTCCCACCATGCTCTCAAGCATCGATTTCCAAATTGACGGAAGTACTGACAATTATCAAAATACCAATGGTTGATTTCTTAATGATCAACATCTAATTTCCTTAAGTTTACCGCTCGTCCTGCAGAAATACCAGATCTAACGAAAAAAATACATTGAAGCATACCAACAGTTATTGTCCTCAAAATAGAGTGTCGACACCTATCCTCAGGATGACCATTCTGCAACCGTGGGTATACTACCAAATATTTCCTTCCCGATTAGTAATGTCGATTCAAAGTTGACACCTACTCTTGGAAATAGTCACCCAAATCCAACATCCTTACCAGTCAACCATAACATCATCATTATTCACGAATACCCAACAATATAGTACACCGCCAACACATAACAGGTCGTCGTATCAAATTCCCATAATTCCAAAACCTACCACACCCGAGCAACCGAACACGATGTTAATCCGTAGGTTTAGCGAAGCATAAAGATCGTCACTTAACTGACTGGGAGAAAGCATATATCTAACACCTCAAACTTCGAGGACATCTTTTTATCCTTAATATTGACTTCTAACGCGAGGGGGCTTACACCTATAGTCCAGTGAGTTCAAGGTTTTTCACACTACTATGCCAATTTGAAATTTATAAAACTCTCAAATACATAAGTTTTATAACAATTAAACGTGTGTGAAAATACAATATCGTGCATTCGATAGGTTTCAAGATTTGTTCACCAATGCCACACATATAAAACCATTTTCAAAACTCCTTTGATCAGTACTTACGCTAATAAAACGATAACGAAAGATGCGTAACAAAATTTTCAAACGGACTACCAGGGTCTTAGTATGCATCAGTTTATGCTATGCATATGAAAAATAACTTCCGTCCCATAACATATGCAATAAAAGTTTGTACAACTCACAAAAGAGGATTTCACAACTTCAACTTTAAAATCTTTTAATTTAACACAAAAAGTCGGAAGATAAAATTTCCAACAAGACCTATATACGTCCGATCATTTCCCAAATGTAACAACACAATAGGAACGTAAATAAATAAATATATATGTATATATATTTTTATTCGCGTTTCAAATTTAGGCCGCACCGATAAAACGTACTTGCCCAAAATTGTAATTACTACGACATGCAAACCGAAAATTCATTTCATGCATTGCGGAAAAACTCCTATCAGTAAAATCAATAACTGAAATATGTTATGGGCAAAAGTTCTATCCGAAATACCATAAATCTTCCATACAAAGCTACAGAAGGGAAATTCACAAAATTGATCCTTAAAATTTCTGCAATTAACCATGAAATGTCATGAAATAAAACTTCTCATAGTGACTCGCATACATCGGTTTATTCTCCAAGATTTAGTAAAGACATATGCATGCGATTTGAGCAATTGTAAGAGTAATTTAGTTTAATTCCAAACTGTATAAATAAAATGTTTGCAAAATCCAAGACCACATGCTCAATATCAAACTCTTAAAGTTTTCTCTCTTTTAGTCACAATGCGGCACGAAATAAGATTTCACAACAGAACTTGCATGCGACTGTTTATTTCACAAAGCTAGTAGATAGATATGCGTATACACCCGGTTAAAACATGAAATAATTTATGTCATTTTCGAGTTCAAAGCCAAATATAAACATGCTCTCATCGTTCTAAAACATTGGCTAAAATACCATGACGGAAATTTCCAATAAGATATGCATACATGACCCAAGTATAATTAACTAAAATCTCATTGCTGGTTGAGACAAACCATTTTTCAAAGGAACTCATATTCTTATGTTTTTAAAATGCCTCATAACACAATAATATGTATTTTCTGAAAAAGGTTTATAAGATCAAATACACTAAATGACACTTACGTCAATTGAACTCCAATTATATATGTAAAATCATCGAGGAAACATCTCAACATGATTTATTTACCAAAATCCCCAAAGATTCCAAAATGGATGACTCAACATGTTCATAAAACTAAACATTTCAAATAATCAAAACTTCCCATTGGTTGTAACAAAATGTTTTTCAAATGAACTCTTTCTCTTCATGTTTTCAAAATGACTCCTAGTTCAATGACACGAATTTTCCAACGGTTTATAAAATCGTATGCACCAAATGGACAATTAAATATAAAAAATACAGCGACCAATAACGGGGATACCCGTATCCGTTGAGAGCGGAAGAGCATGATGTATGCTACTCCTACAACGTTCATCGTATGACACCTAACAACATGAAAGCCCAAGTGTTCCTACGAATCCTTGACAAGTTCCACCCAAGGGACGAGATACCTTGATGCCACAAAGGACACCCGAAAGGCCCGGCACGTCCGAGGACTACTACTGAGGAAATTCCCCTACGGCGGAGATCTAGGCGCACACCCACACAGTGTCGCCCAAGACTATCTCATCCTAGTGCCTACTTGTCAAGCTTCGGTCATAAAACATGAGTCCCGGAGTCTAACCCCGTACTACCCAATTGACCATCCAATAAGACTGACTCACGTGCCTATGGATCCAATGCAACACAGCCTAAAAAAATACGCGACTACACATGAATGACAAAAGCACTCGAGCGTGTAATGATTATGCATATGCAATGAAATGCATTAAGATGTACGTCATAAATTGGACTCTACATCGAGCCATTAAAACCGGACAATTGTCCTCAATATTCTTTAAGTCGACACCGAGAGCTAAAATGCTCAAAAATCCGTTTGACCAACAATTATCGGTCCCCCAATTAATGAAATGTCTTTAAACAACGTTTACGAAGACAAAACCTCAAAGACGAGATTAACCCCAAAGCTCAATACATAATGGGACCAAAGAGTTTCAAAAGAGTTTATGAATGCGAGTACGCCAAAATGCATATAACATATAATTGACTTCATTTGTACCAAAATTACCAAGATGCATAAGTCATGAAATGGACTCTATTTGTACAAAATTCCCAAAATGCTATAATCATGTTATTACTTATCAAGATATCCAAATTCCAAATATGAGTATTTTATGGAACTAAAATAAGCCAAGTATATCAAATATGAAAACTCATCAAAATACTCATACTTTGACAGATACCAATTAAAATACATTTTTACTTCAAAATACTTGGAACTTACCGGTAGTTAACCATTTCATGTAAAACACTTTAAAATAACCATTTTGGCATGTACACCGTTTTAACAAATCAACTTGAACTCACGCTCCTCGATTTCTATAGTTACACTATCGTCATCCAGATGCTCAACATCTTCAGGCAAGGCCACAGACTTCATAGGTTCACCTTACAATTTCTCCTCGAATACACCGATTCAAAAGTCAATGGTTCTAATCCAACCAATTAATCCGACTCGAAACTGTCCACTTAATGCAGTCACCATACTTACCGTTACTCCAAGTGACGAATAATAAAATCATCAACTATTTCTAATAGTTACCCATCCATAAACTTTCTTATTACTCCAACGGTCGACATACCAAGGCAGTTCGTACAAGCACGGGGATGAATAAGAAGGAGAGTAACAGAATTGAACACGAAGGAAACGTACTACTACTACGTCTACAAAATATCATAACATTAGTAAACCAAGCACAAGAGAACGTACTACTACATTACCAATTGTCACAGTAACGGTGATTCAAGCACCATCACGTATAAATATCCTCATAATAACATTAGCTAGGTGAGATTATGAACATATAATACATAAAGGTTCTCGTTGCCATCGCCACAACGCTTGATAACCATAGTTTCTGTCGACTCTAAGACTAACCCATCTTAGAATTCTACCCATCTCACAAATCATTGCCTAACGTACTCAGTCTAAGTTTAGACATCTTACATCCATGCCTAGTTCACTTAAACTAGAGCTCTGATATCAACTTGTAACACCCTAAAAATAGGGATAACAAAAATCCGAAAAACGGACATGCGGTATTTAAAATTGCCAAAGCAAGAGCCTCCCAACAATGGGGAAAATACACAAACCTGTTTAAATACAATCGTAAATAAACGGACAATAAATAACAACCAACTAATCTAATTTCTATAACCAGAAAAGAGATTTCAAATAAGGGTGTCATTTATAACCCAAAGGTTCTCCTACCAAAAGTAAGTTCGATTGCAATATTCCCAAATCTCTCACCCAAGCACTACGTCCGCTTAGAACCGGTGCCGCTGAAACCTGAGATACACATCGACACCAAACAAGTGTTAGGCTAAAAAGCCTAGTGAGTTGAACAATAAATAGCATGGTAGAACATATACAATTCTTATCAGTAGTTAACCAGTTTTCAACATGTATGGAGTCAACGGGGGAGACCCATAGCACCAATCAATTACACTCCAAAGAGTCGATGCACCTTGATTCCCTTAACAAGGAACACCCCAAAGGCCCGGCCCACCCGGAGATCAGACCGTACAGGAAACTTTCCGAGTGGCGGAGGTCTACTGGGCACATACCATCACAGTGGCGCCCCGAGACTACATCCTCCTAGTGAACTTGCCTTGGTTCGTCCATAATTTATATAGGAGGTCTTTAGGTATATATATCTACCAATGCATTTCGATACCAACCATGGGTACTATGCTACCATCCTCACATAAGTCCAATGTGAGACTCAAATTCCAACATATTCAATGTTCAATAATTAAATCGCCAAGAAGGCATTCCAAGTAGAATTTATCATATGCTATACCACATATAATCTATATCATGCCAAAATGCCAACAATGTACATTCATGGAGCAAGTTCCAAATATTCGACCAATAGAGCAAATCATGGCAGATACTCATAAAAGATAACCCAAAATACCCATTATGGGTGTACATAATGAAGACCCCAAATACTTTCACAAAATAAAGTAAATCATGGGATGATACTTGTTAAAACATATTTCTCATATAATCTCATGAAAACACCATCAAATACTTAAACCCGTAAAGATGAATATTTTGAGCAAATATGTGATAATAACAACAAATAAGCAAATATGATGTGTATCCAGTTTTAACAAAAGTTTAGTAAACTCACCTTGCTAGATTTAGACTAAATCTAGATTTTACCCACTTAGAACTTTCCTTGAAGAACTTGATTCTTCAAATCAAATCTTCCAAAACCTAGATCCACAAGGTTCCAACCATAAATATACATATTCTACCATAAACAATCATTTCCCAAACCATATACATGGATACCTCAACTAATACCGAAACCCTAACTTCCATAACCGAAGAGAATAGAAGATTACCTTAACCCAAGCTTGAATTCACCAACCAAAACACTTCTAGTTCACCAAAAATGATCACAAACCTTCAATCTATGAAAGGGAGAACAAGGGGTGGATGAAACCCTAGAATATTTTGGGGAAGAAGATGAATAGGGAGAGATGAGAATCTTACCACCACAAAATGCTCTAGCATACTTCAATATACTTCCAATCTCTTGCTAGATCCTTGAAAAACTCTCAAAAACGAAACCATAGCACTTTGAATCACCCAAATCGGAGCTAGGATGAAGGAGATATGAAGGAATGAAGTTTGGGGCTGAAAATCGCGATTTAAGCTCGATCCAGTGGATTTCGCGACTTGTGCCGCGACCTTAAGTCGCGGCATAAGTCGCCCGCTTCCCTGGTTTTCTTCTCGATACTGTTTTGGCCATAACTTCTTCGTTATAGCTCCGTTTTTGCTCCGGAAAGAACCGTTGGACTCGTAATTGAATCCTTCATCCATCTAGACTATAAAATCAAGGATTCAAGTCCAAAATCAAAAATCTTATTTTTCCTTAATATCTCGGTTTCTGTATTAACTTGGATCGATATCTTTCGAAAATCGGAGTGTTACACGAACAAACACGTTTTCTTAATGAATGAACATGAACACAAAAAAATTCATTTTTTTAAGTATATAATATTTATATACGACAAATGCAACAAATAAACTCACACACCCTCCTCACCTTTGGTGAGGTTCGAACCTCTGACCTCCTAGGAAGTCAAAGGCTCTTTTATCGCTAGGCCAAAGTACCTTTGGTCTAAAGAAATTTCATTCGTTTACCGTTCGTGTTCGTTCGTTTGTTCGGTTAAGTTAAACGAACAAACACGAACAAGCCCTAATTGTAATAACTAACAACTTTGTTGAGAATAATTTTAGTATTATTGATCGTATTTCAATCGGCAAATTTATGTATATTACTAACCCGCCAACCCAACCCAACCCAACCCGCCATAACCCGCAAGGGTTGGGTTGGGTTATATTTTTGAATGAGTTGGGTTGGGTTGAAATTTTATAAACCGCCATAATTGGGTTGGGTTGTAAAAACGTCCCAACCCGCCCAACCCAACCCGCGTACACCCCTAATCCTAACCATACAAACTACTTTACGAATTTGTTGAACTCACCCGTCAGTGATACAAGTTCACCAAATACAACAAATAGACAAGTTCAACCGAATTTTCTACCATATCAATTTCCACCGCTTTACGCACACACTCAAGATTCTTCTCACCGTATCTCAAGGTCCCGTTCAACAATTTCAACAATACCTTCAAATGAATGCTGAAATACGTGACCGTTCAGTACATCATCAACTTCGAGCAGATTTGGTCGAACATATTTGGGAAAGGTTTAAGGAAGATTGATGTAGATTTATTAAAATTATTTTTTAGTTATTGTAACTTTTAATTATTATGGCTTGTTATTGTAAGTTTTAATTATTAAGGGTATTTTAATTATTGTCTTTTAATTATAATAGTAAATTATTATTATTATTATTATTATTATATTTTTATTATATAAAATATGGACCGGTTCATGATTGAGAGTGAAAGGCTTATGAAATGTGTAGGAAAGAGAAAACTGATATGGCAGAGAGAGAAAGCTGATGTGGCAAAACTATGGACTTTTGATAAGGTCCATGATTGTAGATGCTCTTATGATGTTGGAGCTTTGGAGCCACTTATTACAGCTGTCGTTTACATAAAACAGGGATGGAGAAAAGCTTGTTCTTCAAAAGGATCCTCTGAAGTTACCAAGGTTACTGCTTTGTTGTCATTTTGCAGGTTAGAGCTTGAAAAGAGGTGAAGAAAAGTCTTTACAAATGAAAGCAATTCTGAACCTTCTAAACTTGTAATTCATAGTCATCTGGCAAGTTCATCTTAATTGAATTTGAACATTTAGGGGTAGATTGCAGGAGAAGTTTGAGCGGGAACAAGTGAATCTGGGAAACCTTGGGAATACAAAATCTAAGTGCGCAATCATCGCTTGTACATCTTGTTCCACAACTTGTAATTAAGAGATTTTCAAATTTGATGGATAAAAAGGTTGTATCTTGTGCATTATATGTTGTAATTAAGACTTTTGACTTGAATGCTTATTAATGTAGTATAGATATAGATAATAATCTATTGTATAATTTCTTTTTTATTTCAATAACTATACAAAAAATGGACAAAACATATTTGAACATAAAATGCAATGGTTTCTTATTCAAGAAAAAAAACAATCAATCCCATGAATGAGATGTATTCATTCAGCTATATCCACCAGGGCGATCCCTCACATCTTCACAACTACTATCGGTCGATTCAACGCCATGATTAAGATTCGGGTCCTTGCTCGGGTGGCCGGAGGCGGAGGAGCAGCTGCCGGAATTCGCCTTTCCCATCACACGATCTTTAAGCTGTTGAGTATTATCTTTCGCCGCACCCATTACATTATCCATCGTTTGCTTTGCCTTCTCTCCGATTCCCTGCGCAAACCCATCGTTAATTCACCCGCAATTTTCATAATTTGATGTTTTGTGTCGGGTATTTGGTTTTTTCCACATAGACCAAATCCTGAAACTCTTAGGGCTTGTTTGTTAGCATGTTAATGAGCTTAATGAGACTCACAACTTATTCGGTCAGCTATACATGTTTAGTAGTGGCTTAATCAGTGGCGGACCTAGGATTTTAGGTGAGCGGGTACACAAACGAAAAGCTTAAGAAATTGTTGTCGATGTGTTTTTAGCTGAATTCCCCTATTGGGGGACTTTTTATGTTTTTGGTTGATTTCGAGGGATTTTTTAAACTTCTGTGTTGATTCGAGGGATTTTTTGGTTTTTTTGTGTTGATTCGAGGGATTTTTTGGGTTTTTTTGATTGATTTCAAGAGATTTTTTTGATTTCTTGGTTGATTTCGAGAGTAAATTTTGGTTTTTTTGGGACTTGTGCACCTTTCACCTCTCAAAAACGTATATATCACGGAGCAACCCCTGTAGTTGAGCGGGTGCACCTTATGTACCCAAAAAAATTTCGCCCTTACGAAACGAAGTTGAGTAGGTGCATGGGACCCCCCTGGGAAGGGTAGGTCCGCCTCTGGGCTTAATAATATAGGAAGTGGCTTATTCAATAAGGTTTTAGAATGAAGCTTTATGCAGAAAACCAAGTTTTTTTTTCCAAATCTGTCATTTCCAATTTAGAGAACACGTTCCTTCCATGTATGAAAAGATCATCCCAAACAAAAACCTTTTCAATATATACAGACAAATTAATCCACATAGACAATTTTTTTTTCATACTGAACTTAATGGAAAACAAACCTAACATCCGTTAGTGCCTTATATTACTAATCCCATATCTCCTATCAAGTAGCCTAACCATCAAGTTGGGTTCAACACATATTAAATATCAAGAGGGTCATGGGGAGAGTTGTGCGACCTCCCATGTGGCCTAAGCCGTGGGAATACCCGCCAAGCTCCCTGTGTCGACAGTTATTTGTCGGTTGAGGAGGCATACCTATAAATACCTCATTTTCATCTCGCTTTTGACCGAGAGAATAACAAAAACTATGGGTTCTTGTTCATACACACATACTTCATATTGGAAGCATTTTGGAACTTGAACGGATTGTTGAATCCTCTAGTCAGACGTCCAATCTCACGGTACAAGGGGCGAGTTTCTGTCTAATTAAGGACGCTGCATATCGCAGGCCTCAATCCACTTAACGATCTTCAGCAAGTTTGGTTAAAATAGTCGAGTTAGTGATTCAATTCTCGATCTTGTTCTTAATTCTGTATACATATACGATTTACATATATGTATATATAGTATGAATTTTCTGCAAGTTTTTGTTCGAATTCTTTCATCTTAAGTGCCGTTGGTTTACGGATTTCTGTGTTCTAACACTAAGATATAACATTTCGAATCCACGGTTTGAATCTTTACAAATAAAACACGACCGATCCGTGAATTCTTTGGGTACTATACCTCGGGAGGCGGGGTGGAAACGGATGTGAAACAACCGCCTAAGAAGCCATTACCGGAGCGTGGAGGTCTGGTGGCTTGAAGGAGCGTATGCCGACGAATATTATGTACCATCATCGCTCCTCCTCCTGCAACTTTCGTTGAAGACATTTCGTCGAACACCTTGCGTGCGCTGCTATTCTCGTCGTACGAGCATTTATTCTAACGAAAATGGAGGGTAAATCGTTATATAACGGCAAGAGATTGAGAAGGGAAGGATGATCTTGAGAGATGAGATGGGTGGGGTTGCATATTTGTCGATCATTTTGTAATGTGGAAATTGGACAGCTAGCTTTCATGTGCATGGCTGTCGGAGCCATGTTTATCGGTCAGTTTATGAAACCATATCCATTTTATTTACATCTAATATCTTAGTAATTTAATGAGTCCGATTAAAAATGGGATTTTTTTTGTGTGCATATAATCTTGTAAGTTAGGTGTTCGACGTTTTGCCCATTAGAGTATGCTTGCGTTATGGATTTGGCAATTGATCACCAAATGGTTCTTTCAGAACTCGCACACTATGATCGACTCGATATTGAAGGTTTTCGAGTATTAGAGTGCTAGATCTTGACTATGCTACCATCATGAACGCAGGGACGGACCCAGAAATTTTTTCATACGGTGGCACCATATAATATAGACAAAAAATAATTACAAAAGACACGGATTTTATCGACGTATTTTCATCTTTTTACCGATGTTTAATATTATTTGATGTCTTTTTAGCCTAGTTCCACCATTACGAGGGATTATTAAATCTTTTTGTTTGATTTCGACGGATTTTTAAGTTTTTCCTTTTCGATATCGAGGGAATTTTTCGGTTTTTTTGGTTGATTTCAAGAGTTTTCTTGGGGTTTTTGGTTGATTTCTGGGTTTTTTTTTGTTGATTACGAGGTATGGTTGCACTTTCTTCAAGTTTCCAAAATAATATGGTAGCACATTCCAAAATGATACGGTTGCACCTTTCACGAACCTAAAATTTTTATCCTCGGTCGAAGAAATGATACGCCACAAGGGTGAGTCCGTTCCTGCATGGATGGATCCGTGTAGATCATATGGTGGCCCATGCCATCGCTTCGTTCCTACATCTTAGTGTAAAAAATTATAGGGTCGTGATGCTACCGTATCAATTTGTTGCGTGCCACGATATATATTTTGATACTACAACGAGGGCACAAGTTTTTTTCTTGGTAGAGTTGGTTTGCAAATATTTTCTTCCACATCATATCTGAGTTTTAGTCCCGTTAGTGTCATTTTCTTAGTTTTTAGTTTTTAATTTCAGATTTGTTATGTTTCTAAAAAACCTTGTGATAAAAGACTTGAACACAAAATCTCACATATGAAAAACAATGAACTAATCACCAGACCAATATTGATTTTGTAAAAAAAAATATCCATATATTTGTTTCTTATAGTCAAATGGTGTCATCACTTAAAAATTTAGGGTCGTCTCTGGCTACCATGTGAGAATATGGAAACAAATGAGATTACTCTCTAAAAAAATATTGGGAATAGAGAAAGGAGATTTCAACATAGAATCATATCATATCATATATATATATATAGGGAGGATCAAACGAGAACAGTTCTATTTAAAAGAACACTATAATTAACAAAATCATTAGTGATTTTACATTAACACGCAAAAAAACCATGCGTACCTGAAGCCGCGGCCAAAATCCTTTTTTTGAGTGTTAATGTAAAATCAATAATGATTTTGTTAGTTCTCGTGTTCTTTTAAATAGCACATGTTCTCGTTTGAACCCGACTCTCTCTCTCTCTTTATATATATATATATATATATATATATAGGGAGAGGTTCATTTGAGAATAAATATATGAGAAATAGAGAGGTAATCCTAGCCTTTCATTCGGTCAAGATCGGCTTTGATTGGTCAAATATTACGTCTTTGACTGGTCAACAATTACGGCTTTGAATGGTCAAAAGTTGCGGTTATTCAAAAAATAGAAGGATAGTTTCGTAATTTTTACAAATACACATGATGAGTTCATATATGAACCTGTATGATTCACATATGAACTATATGTTTATATGTGAACCAGTGTAATCACATACGAACTCTTTTAACTGATTCATATATGAACCAATTAACAGATTCACATATGAACTAATTAATTGTAGGTTCATATGTGAATCAATTGAACTAATTAACCGATTCATATATGAACCTTTATGATTCACATATAGTTCATATATGAATCACAAAGGTTCATATATGAACCAGTTAAAAAAGTTCATATGTGAATTACACTGGTTCATATATGAACATATAATTCATATGTGAATCATACAGGTTCATATATGAATTCGTCATGCGTATTTTATGAAACTACCCCTTTATCTTCTATAGACCACATAAGGAATTATCCGGTGCTTCACGGTCAAAGCCGCAAATGTTGACCAAATAAAATGCTAAAATCATTTCTTTATTTCTCATATTTTTAACATTTCTCAAATTAACCTAATCCTATATATAGAAATTATCCAAGTCTAGTCGATGAGGGACTCCAACAGTGCTTTTTGAAAGTCACATGCACTTTGAATATAATGAGCAACAAAGTCTAGAATATGTGTTCATTCTTGCTTGACTGCCCTGCAATCTTTTGTTTTCTCTTATTTTGCTTTTGTAAAGAAAGTCAAGCAACAACCTGTATGTTTAAGTTGATCATGGTCACTAGTCTCAGGCATCTGAATCCATGACTTTCATCAAGGTATTATCAAATATAGTATGCAGCACCATGGTAACATATATATATATATATATATATATATATATATATATATATATATATATATTATATATGTGTTTGGTTCATATGAGAAATGGTAAATATATGAGAAATAGAGAAGTAATCCTAGCCATTCATATGGTCAAGATCGGATTTGACTAGTCAAATATTGCGGCTTTGACCGGTCAAAAGTTGCGGCTTTGACCGGTCAAAAGTTGCGGCTATCCCAAGAATAGAAGGACAATTTCGTAAGTTTTACAAAACACACGGGCTGTGTTCATATATGAACCAGTACAATTCACAACTGAACTCTTTTAACTTATTCATATATGAACCTTTGTGATTCATATATGAATCAGTTGAACTAACTAACAGATTCATATATGAACCTTTGTGATTCATATATGAATCTGTATGAATCACAAAGATTCATATATGAATCTGTATGAATCACAAAGATTCATATATGAATCAGTTGAACTAATTAACAGATTCAGATATGAATCTTTGTGATTTATACAGATTCATATATGACCTTATCCCATGTACTTTACGAAATTACCCCTCTACCTTCTATAGACCACACAAGGAATTATCCGGTGCTTCGCGGTCAAAGCCGCAAATGTTGACCAGATGAATGACTAAGATTACTTCTCTATTTCTCATATATTTACCATTTCTCAAATGAACCTCTCCCTATTATATATATATATATATATATATATATATATATATATATATATATATATATATATATATATATATATATTTGTAACCGCGGGTTTCCGGGCCAGCTTACGCGCACCGACTAATCCCTGGGCGACCACGAATGGCCTGGAGTGGAGTCATCGCAGGTGAACCTCCATGGCCACAAGAGCTTTGGCAGCACCTGGATTTGAACTCTGGGTAGATGAGATCTTCCACTACATCCCACAAAAGCTTTATCAGTACGCCATAACCCAAGTGTTGGAATATGCTTGTGTCATAATAGATAATTATATGGCTAGACACACGTGGGGCCTATAGAGTCACACACATATACACTAAGATACCATTTAATATAATGTAATTATTGTATTTACATTATATAGCCTAAGTAATGTGGGAGAATTAAAAGGACATTAACATTAAATTAGACTTATTGGGTTTGTATTAAATTTAAGTTAATAGCAAGCTCATTAACTTAATTTAATACTGGGCCCATAAAAGATTTAGAAGAGAAAATTGTTAAAAGCCCAAGAGAGCTCTAGGGTTTATGTCAGGATCGAAACTCAAACAAGAATTTAAATAACACACTCAGAAACTTATGTTAAAGAAGTTGCGGAAAAACACTTTAACAGAAAATCAATGGAACAGTATATAAAAACTCAAATCATAAGTTTATATTGCATAAAACTTAATGATTACACACAAAACCTCAATCTGTTGAACAGGCTCAACAGACGTTCTATACTTCTCTATAGAAAGGATCTAAACTATTTTTGAGGTTAATTCTCTCTAAACAAAACGTATGAATAATTGTTAATTATAACAAAGACTTCTATACAATATATACAGAGTTGATTACAAGATAATTATCAAAATAAATTGATCTTCAGTATCAATACCATAATTATCTTCAACCTTATCTCCAGCTCATCTTTATCTTCAAGTCTTCTTTATCATTAGAAGCAGCACTAACCTTCTTTTAGCAGTATACATCATCTTGCAGCATTAACATCCTCAACAGTATTAATCCTTGAGCAGTACTAACCATGCTTGCAGTAGTAATCTTCAACAGTACTAACTACTAGCAGTACTAACTCTCCAAGCAGTACTAACTATTCAAGTAGCAGCACTAACTTTTCAAGCAGTATTAATTCTACTAGCAGTATTAAAATTACAAGAGTAGTAATACCTTTCAACTAGCAGTAGTATCCATCCTTAACATATTCAGACCCAACAATCTCCCCCTAACTTAACTTTTCAGAATGGGATGTTAAGTTCTTCAGCATAGAGTCTTCATGATGCTTTCAACACTTCAGCTTAGATTCCCAAATCAGGATTCAGACCTAGACTCTGATTGATGGTTCTCTTTACTACTATCTTTGCCATTTCTGAGTTCTTTGGACATACCAACTTTGATTTCAACATTGCTTGCAGTTTAGCCTTGCTGTGATCATAAATCTTGTCCACTAGATAGTATTCATGATAACTCTTGTCAATTGTTATCATATAGACACCACAGTTTTCAAATAACATCCAATGATCAACCCTTTTAAAACCATACTCATGATGTAGATCTTTGATCCTATGCTTCACTTTCTCAGGCTCAAACATCATGCATAAGTATTCCATAGCAATCTTGAGTAGGCTCATTTCATTCCCTTGCAACACAGACTCATACAGCTTTGTTCCAACCTTGTACATTTCCTCTAGGTCAGTCCTGGAACAACTTCTGATCACTTTTCCCCAAGTTGTATACACTTCAAACTGATCACCCATTCTTTTGAATCTGAAATATTCTTTCCTGTTGTCCTTCAGAATATCCCAAAAGATAATTTCTGGTGCTTTCATGGAAATAGGATCAGCTTGTACTGGATCTTCATCTGTCACTGTCATGTACAAGTCAAACTGCTCATTTGATTGTTGATTGGACTGCTCTGAATTCTGCTCTGGAATGTGCCCGCACGAAAAATGGATTTCCCAGAGTTTCACAACTCGGTATGTGCTGATTCTTATTGCTGGAGTTGCGTATCGCATAGGAGAACAACTTTGCAGAAGGATGTTTCGGTTGGATAAGACTCCTTGCATGTTGTTTCGGGCCCCGAAGTGGCTGTGTTTTTCCGGACAGTTTTGGTGTTCGGTTTTTCATATGGGTTCTACTTGCTCTTGATGGTCTTAGAGCAAGTGGGAGCCCATTAAGGGTTTATGTTGGCCCATCCTTAGTTGCCCTCTTGGTCCGTTGTGATGGCTCACGAGATCAAGCATAGGTTTTTTCATCGGTTGAGGTTTTGCGCATATTGGTTGTGTGTTTTATTTCATATTGCGTTGTTATGTATATCTCGGATGTTATAACTTGCAAATGGGTTTTTCAAACCTAAAATTAAACACATACCACTTTTGAAACTAAATCATTAGTTTTGGTTAGTACATAAGTTTGAATTGGATTTAAAACTTAAAACTATTGTTTTATATAAATAACGTTTAAAAGGGTTTTATCGGTTATTTAATTTATGTAATGTCAAATGGACATCTCGACACACATAAAACAAAACAAATTAATCGTTAAGAATTGTTTTTAACTTATGCTACGAATGAAGAATGCATGCTTCTTTCGTACATTTGTTTTGCGTATCAAAATATCATACCCGTCACAATTTTAAGTCATGCCGTCCAATCGGATTGAAATCACTCGCCATTATCTTTTGCCTATGCGTGAGACCTAGGTTGAATTGTAATCCCGAGGTGATTATTATCTATGCGTGAGACCTAGATCCATTTTCACATGATTTCAAATTGGATGACTTAATCGAGTTAAGCAGGTGAGACCTTAACGCGAGGCAAAGATGGGACTAAACATGCCAGCTTGACACTAGTTGCCCGGCCACTGGATGCCATGGGTCCCATAAGGATCTAAGAATTGCACTAGTAATGCAATTGGTTAACGTCACCTACCTATTGAATCTATCATTGCTAGCAGATCAACTGATGTAATGATAGAACCTCAATGAGGATCTTAGCCTTTTTCGTGAAAATTAAAATTATAATTGGGTAATTAATTTAAAGAAAAAGGATTAATTATTGAAAATACTAAATCTTGAACTTTGTATGTTTGTAGATGACGACAACCAACAACAATCAAACCCTAAGCAACTCAACAATCAGGTCAGTTCTTGAAAAAGAGAAACTGACAGGTATCAACTTCATCGACTGGTATCGAAATCTGAGGATTGTCCTCAGGGCTGAAAATAAGTTGATGCATCTGGAAGAGGCCTTACCTGAGGCACCTCCTGCCACTGCTTCTGCTGCAGTTTGTGCAGCCTACACACGTAGGTTTAACGAGCAACAAGAAGTAGCTGCTCTTATGCTGGTGAGCATGACACCCGAGATCCAAAAGAACTTGGAGGAACTCACAACTTTTGAGATGCTGCGAGAGTTGAAAACCATGTTTCAACAACAAGCAAAACATGAACTGTTTGAAATAGTCAAAGCATTCCATGCTTGTAAACAGGAGGATGGCCAGTCAGTTAGCGCTTACGTCTTGAAAATGAAAGACTATCTTGACCAGATGGAGCGTCTTGGTTACCCCATGCCACAAGTTCTTGGAGTGAGCTTGATTCTTACCTCACTCTCCAAGGACTACAATCAGTTTGTTATGAACTATAACATGCATAGCATGGGGAAGACTATCTCTGAACTGCATGCTATGTTGAAACTTGCAGAGCAAGGGATGCCCAAGAAAGCTCCTGCTGTTCTAGCAATCAGGGCAGGTAAAATCCAGAAACCCAAACCGCAAGCATTGGGCAAGGGTCGTGGCAAGGGTAAGCATGTTTACAAACCCAAACCTAAGATTCCCCCACCTGCTAAAAAGGATCACCCTGCAAAGGACGCCAAATGTCATCACTGTGGAGTGATAGGCCACTGGATAAGGAACTGTCCTGCCTACCTAGCAGAGTTGAAGAAGAACAAAGCTACCCCGGCTAGCACATCAGGTATCTTCACTATAGAACTCTATGCTTTTCCTAATAAATCCTGGGTTTATGACACCGGTTGTGGAACTCACATTTGTAATAATGTGCAGGGACTAAGGAGAAGTAGAAATCTAAACAAAGGAGCTTTGGACCTGTACATAGGCAATGGAATGCGTGCAGCTGTTGAAGCTATAGGGAGCTATGATCTTATCCTCCCTAATGGACTGATCATTGTTTTAGACAATTGTCATTATGCACCCACTATTACTAGGGGTATTGTTTCGCTTTTTCGTTTGAAGGATAATGGTTTTATTAATACCTTTACGGATTATGGTATTTTGGTTTCAAAAGATAATATATTTTATTTTAATGCTATTCCTCGTGATGGTATTTGTGAAATTATGCATGGTCTTGGTTCAAACGATAGTTCTATATATACATGTAGCACTAAAAAATCCAAACGTAATTTGGATTCAACTTACCTATGGCACTGCCGTCTTTGCCACATAAGCAAAAAGCGCATTATAAAGCTGCAATACGATGGACTTCTAAAGTCAACCGACAATGAGTCGTTTGAAAAATGCCTCTCTTGCATATCTGGGAAGATGACAAGAAAACCTTTCTCCCATATAGGTGAAAGAGCCAAAGATCTACTTGGACTCATACATACTGATGTATGTGGCTCATTTATAACTGTGTCTAGGGAAGGTGCTAGCTACTTCATCACTTTCACTGATGATTTCAGTCGCTATGGTTATGTTTACTTGATTAAACATAAACATGAAGCCTTTGAAACATTCAAAGCCTTTCAAAATGAAGTAGAAAATCAACTCGGCAAGACTATTAAGGCTCTCCGATCTGATAGAGGAGGAGAGTACATGAGTCAAGAATTTTTTGATCATCTGACTAAATGTGGGATTGTCTCACAATTCACTCCTCCATACACTCCACAACATAATGGTGTGTCTGAAAGGAGAAATCGAACTTTGCTAGACATGGTTCGATCCATGATGAGTCTAACTACTTTGCCAATATCCTTTTGGGGTTGTGCTCTAGAGTCTGCTGCTCGCATACTCAATATGGTTCCGACCAAGAAGGTTGATAAGACTCCATATGAAATATGGCATGGGAAAGTCCCTAATCTGTCTTACTTGAAGGTCTGTGGTTGTGAGGCTCTCGTGAAACGAGACACACCAAATAAACTTGAGCCTAGATCTATCAAATGTATCTTCGTAGGGTACCCAAAGACAACAATGGGTTACTATTTCTAATACCCACCCGAAAACAAAATATTTGTTGCTCGGTATGCTGAGTTTCTTGAGAACAGTCTCATTTTACAAGAAGCAAGTGGGAGCACTGTAGACCTTGACGAGATTCAAAGCGAAGATGCACAACCTTCTGGTAACACTAGCGAATATCACGCTAAGGCTAAACATACAGATGATGAACCACATAATGATGTAATTCTCATTCGTAGATCTGTAAGGACACCTCGAGCACCTAAACGATATAGTTTTTGTGTCAATTCTGAGGAGCAGAATTTAGGGGATCATGGTGAGCCCTATAACTATCAAGCGGCATTGTTGGATCCAGAATCTGATAAATGGCTTGAAGCTATGAATGCTGAAATGCAATCCATGAAAGATAATCAAGTCCGGAACTTGGTTGATCTTCCTCAGAACAGCAAGACTGTCGGGAGCAAGTGGATCTTCAAGAAGAAGACCGACATGGATGACAATGTACACACCTTTAAAGCTCGTCTGGTAGCAAAAGGTTACACTCAAACCTACGGGGTTGACTATGAAGAAACCTTCTCGCCTGTTGCTGACTTTAAAACTATTAGGATTCTTATAGCCATAGCAGCGTATTATGACTATGAGATTTGGCAAATGGATGTCAAAACCGCTTTCTTGAACGGTCACCTTAATGAAGATGTCTATATGGTGCAACCTGAGGGTTTTGTGAGTCCGAAACATCCCAATAAAGTATGCAAGCTTCAAAGATCCATTTATGGACTGAAGCAAGCGTCCAGAAGCTGGAATAAAAGGTTTGATGAGGAAATCAAAACGTATAGTTTCACCCAAAACCTTGATGAGCCATGTGTATATATGAGAGCTAGTGGGAGCATTGTCGTTTTTCTAATCTTATATGTTGATGACATATTACTCATGGGGAACAATATTCCAATGATACAAGATGTAAAATTCTGGCTTGGAAAATGCTTTGCCATGAAAGATTTAGGTGAAGCGGCGTACATCTTAGGAATCAAGATCTATAGGGATAGATCGAAGTGGTTAATTGGTTTAAGTCAAAGTGCATACATTGACAAAATTCTAAAACGGTTCAGAATGGATGCTTCCAAACGTGGAAAACTTCCAATGCAACACAATGTAAACTTGAGTAAGACTCACGGACCCTCCACACCTAATGAGGTGAAATGGATGAAGGGAATCCCCTATGCTTCGGTTGTGGGATCCATCATGTATGCAGTGAGGTGCACTACACCTGATGTAGCGTTCTCTCAGAACCTTACGAGTAGATACCAACAAAATCCAGGAGAGAGTCACTGGACTGCTGTTAAGAACATATTGAAGTATCTTCGAAATACTAGAGATATGTTCCTTGTTTATGGTGGTGATACATAAAGAGAGCTCAGTGTTACTTACTACACTGATGCTGGTTTCGAAACAGATTGAGATGACACTCGATCTCAGACTGGATTCATTTTCGTCATGAACGGAGGCGCTGTTGACTGGAAGAGTGTTAAGCAAAGCACTACTGTGATGTCTTCTACAGAAGCTGAATACATAGCTGCTTCCGAAGCTGCAATGGAGGCTGTTTGGATACGAAAATTCATTTATGGGCTTGGGGTTGTGTAACACCCGGTTTTTCGCAAAGTAAGTTTCCGTCCTTCCTTGGTATTTTCTTCGTCTTCCGTTTATCTTTTGGGGTGAGTTATGTTGTACTTTCGAGCCTTAAATCGACCCATGTGAGAATCGCGAGTTTTTGGACATTTTGGGCTTCAGTACAGACGGCGCGATTGTGCCACGCGATAGTGACAGTGTCACTATCGCCAAGGCACTATTGCGGGGAGGATTTTACCCGCGGTACAATCCGCGCGATTGTGCCACGCGATAGTGACAATGTTACTATCGCCAGGCACTGTCGCGAGCGGGGTCTGACGAGTTAAAATCTGATTTTGACCTCATTTCTCATTTCTATCTCAACCATTCCATTTTAATTCACTCTCTTTCAACCTCTCCTTCCAAGAACCGAACCTAGGGTTCCTTTAACCCTCATTTACCTCTCTTATCTCTAGTTGTTGGGTATTTCTTCAAAGGGTTCTAGTTAAGCATTTATTCACCATCTCCACCTTCATCTTCTTCGTCACCTTCATCAATTTTCTAGGGTTTTCATCCAACCTTTTTATCATCTTGAAGATTGGGAGTGTATGGCCCATTCTTGGTGACCTAGAAGTGTTCTTGCTGGTGGATTGGAGTTATGGTTAAGGTAACCTTTTATTTTCTTCATTTATGGAAATTAGGGTTTTGACATGAGTTGAGATATTTATGTAAAATGTTTGGGGGATGATTTTAAATGGTTAAATATGGATATTTATGGTTGGATCCTTGTGGATCTAGGTTTTGGAAGATTTGGCTTGAAAGTTCAGATTCCTTCAAGGAGGCTCAAGTTGGGGTAAAATCTAGATTTAGCCTAAATCCAGCGAGGTGAGTTCAAGTTAATTTGTGAAAACGGTGTACATGCCAAAATGTTTATTTTAAAGCGTATGTGTTTTATATTAAATTGTTAACTGCTGATAAGTTTCGGTTATTTTGAAATGTTTAGTTCTATAAGCATGGTGAAACACCCACTTTGGGATTTTTTGAGAATTTTGGTAAATAAATCATGTTGATATATTTCATTGATGATTTTACATATATAAAGAGAGTTTATTTGATGAAAGTGTCATTTGGTGTATTTGATCTTATAAACCTTTTCGGAAAATGCATATTTGTGTTATGAGGCATTTTGGGAATATAAGGGTACGAGTCCAGTTGGAAAATGGTTTGCCTCAACCAATGATGAAAATTGACTTAATCATGCTTTTGGTCGTTGTGTTTGCATAACAGTCGGTCAAACGTGTTTCAAAGTTATACTGGCTTTTATTTGGGGGTTTACGTAAATTGTTGGGCCTTTGGCTCGATTTTGACTAATTTGAGTCTTGAGGACATTTGTCTGGAGTAATAACCGTTGTGGGGTTTTGGAGTATAATGATGTACTTTTTGTGTCATTTGGGAGTTACATGTTTTGGGTTATCAAGTAAGGAGTTAAGACTCCTATCTTGAATGCTAGTGAGTAGACAATAAAGGTCGAATGGGAACCTTGAGGTTTGAACTCTACTAGAAAGCGAATGGGCACTAAGCTTGGGTATCCTTGAGGTGACGCCCGCTACGTGGTGTGCACTAAAGGTACCGTGTCCTTGAGGTGACTCCCGCTAAGTGGTATGCACTAAAGGTGTTGGGTACTTGAGGTGACACTTAAGTTAGTGTGCACTAAATTCAATGATCTGAGGTGCAGTTCGATAACATAGTTATGTGGCTTAACTCTGTGTTCCGCCACGTACAATGGAATCGGGTATTCCCCTTCACCGGAAGGTACTATTTGAGTATTTATTTGTGTCATTTTATTATTCATGTTTTCAGTGACGTTTTACTGATGGGGAATTGTTTACTTAAGATTTATGGGTTGTGTATTATGCCCCGTCCAAGTTTGAGGTATTTCGAGTAGTAAAGTTTTATTTCATATTCTTATAAATTGGGAGCTTTACTTACTATTCACGTTTGGGTGAGTTTGGGATTAAAGTGGTTTTACGAAAGGAGGTTCATGTTGGGTTCCTTGTTTTAAAGGTGTACTTTTGGAATATGGTGTCGTTTGATATTTAAAGTAAATCTTTCTAGAAGTTTGTGATTAACTACTTTCTCTCCTTTTAGCAAATGTATTTATTCCCTGTTGTAAACTCTTGAACTCACTAGGCGTTAGCCTAACCCTTTTTATTTGTCGGCATGTGCATCAGGTTCCAGTTAGGGGTTTGGTTCTAGCAGTACTGAAGAGATGTGCTTTAGTTTTCACAAGTGTAAGTATTTGGTGAAGTCTTCCGCAATTTGGAGAGAGTGACTATTATTGGGTTTTAGTAGCACCCGTCCTCGTTATAGACCGTATGTAGAGATTGAATTGTGTATGTTTGAGATTAAACCTTAAATGGTGTTTGTATATGAATCATTCATTGATGTATTTAGAAAATTTTAAGTTAATTGCTATTTCCAAACTTTAGGATGTTACAAGTTGGTATCAGAGCTTAAGTTTGAGAGAATTAGTTATTGATTTTTGGATGCCTAGACTCAAACTGACGTTCTTATAAGTGATTGAAAGTGAAGTTGCACATTAGGCACCTTAAGATAAGATACCTTGGGGTTGATCGAGTCGCTAGAAACGGGAAACTTGTCGAGGGCCGTAAGGATGATTATGTACGGTACGTTCATAATGGCACCTGACCAGTGTTATGGTGAACCTACATGCTACATGTGTATACTTGAACTACCTTGGTATGATGACCGTTGGGGTAGTGAGAAAGTTTCCAAGCGAGTACGCTAAAGAAGGATTGACGTTTATAGCAATGTCACTTTGGAGTGATAGTTAAGTACGATGAACGCACTAAGTTGATCATCTTGAGCCAGATTTATTGGTTGGATTAGAACTATAAGTTTGTCAAACCGTTTCTATTTCGAGGAGAGATTGTAAGTTATCTAATTAGCGGGATTGTTGCTTGAAGATGTTTCATGCATCCGGATGACAATAGTATGGCGGAATATTGAGAAGCGTAATCCTATGATGTGAGTGCCGACCAGATTCATGCACCAAATTTATTTCTGAAATAAGTTTGTATAAATTGTTTCTCATGTTCTCAAAACATAAAGTGAGTTACATTGTAAAGTCTTGACAAAACATTTAACACTTATCAGATTTTAAATCGTGAGCTTAAGCAAGCATGAAATTGTTTTGTTGCATGTGAATGCAAATTGTTATCGAAAATCTCTTTATCCTCGTCTCGTGTTTAATGTTATTTTCGGATATTGTAAGATCCGTGTTTTAATGTCATTTGGGATATTGGGCAAGTAACTATGAAATTTTAACCTTGACATTGGATCTCCTCCACGTATGTTAAGGTTTTAAAGGAAAGGTTCTTCCCTCGTTCTTGAGTCGGAGTTTTCTGGAAAATTTTGGTTTGTGTGAGTCGTGTTTAATTTTATGGAGTATAGTTCTGTGACATTTTGGGCACGTGAGTCTACTTTGAGATACGTGGGTTTTAATTTTATTGCACATAAATTTACGAGCTATTTTGGGCGTCGTGTCTAATAAAAGTTTTGTTGAAAAGGGTCACTTTATCGTACGTTGCGGTTTTGGAATTTTGACATTTTTTAGACCTATTGTCGTCTCATACAGTTATATTGGGAAATGAAAATTTTAATACCGCTTGATTTTTAGCGTTATTGAGTTTTATGAAAATTTCAGTTGGGTTTTATGGTGTTTTATCCTACGACATTTTGCGTCACGTAGATGAATTTTGGAACGTGTATACATGCATTATTGTGTGTGTTAATTTATAATTTTGTTATTAGATGTCATCACACGTGTTGTTTTGGGGAATTTTCATTTTCACGTGATTTATCTTCGGGCTATATTCAAGTGTCGATCGTTGTATACTAATTTTATCTGGATTAAATTATACTGTTAGTGTGAGTAACCGTATAAAAGATTTATGTTGCTTCAAGTAGAGTTGTCGATCTTAACGTGCATCAATTATTGACTTTGCTGTCATAAGTTTTTCCGCAATGCAAGAAATGAATTTTCGGTTTACATGTCGTTGTAGTTACCGCTTTGAGTAAGTGTGTTGTATCTGTGCGGCCCAAAATTTGAAACTCGATTTAAAATTTTATTTACGTCCCTATTGTGTTGCTAAATTTGGAAAAAAGAAATAAACGGACGTATATGGGTCTTGTTGGAAATTTTATCTTCCGACGTATTGTGTTTTTTTTTAGGAAAAATATTTTAAGGTCGACGTTGTGAAAGCCTCTTTGGGAGTGGTACAAACTTTTATTGCACATGTTATAGTGCGGAAAATTGTTTTCTTAGGCAAAATATAATTTGATATATGCTAGGACCATGGTAGTCCGTTTGAAAATTTAGTTGCGCATCTTTTGTTACTATTTTTATTATCACAAGTATTGATCAAACGAATATTGAAAGGGTTTTATACGCGTGACATTGGTGACCATTTTGCACGCCTACCAAGTAAACGGTAGTAGATTTTACACGTACAATTAATTATTGTAAAGATTTTTACATTTGAGAATTTTATAAAATTTCAAATTGGCATATTATTGAAAACCTTGAACTCATTAGGGCTACAGATTTAAAACCCTATTGTGAAGGGAATTATAATTGAGGTACCAAATGTATGTGTTGCCCCCATATATAAGAAAGGATCTTTCGGCAAATCTTTGGGTTGAGACTTATGCGTTTTGCTTGTGTGCGGCGGGTTCTAAATTGATGGATTATTGATAAGTACTCAATTTTGAGTACTTAAGCACATTTCTTTTAGCCTTTTAGATAGGATTTTTCATTTCTAAATCCCACTTTGAGTCATTTTCTACCTTGTTTTCCATTTATTGTGTCTTGGAGCTGAATTTGTGTGATTTGCTTGTTCTATGAAGATTGTAGGCTAATTTGGTTATTTTTTGGAAATCTATTTGGAAACAGGGCATGTTGCAGCATCAATACAGCATGAAGCTGATGGTTTTTGATGAAAGAATCGAAGATGATAAAGGCTAATCTGAGTTTTTGGCATGGAACTGATCTTTTGTAACCTCTAAACACCAATTTATCTGGTTTGTAATAGTTTAGTTAAGATGGAACTAGCTTTTGTAGCCTTAGTTGGCATTAGACTAGCTTAAGTACAATTAGATTCCCCTTAATTACAATTTTGCCACTCCTATTGTCTATAAAAGGAAGGCTTAGTTGCTCATAAGGGGACATCTCTTTTCATCATCTTAGTTTATGTTTCTTAATGTCTTTTGCATCTGATTTATAGTAGCTTGGGGCTGATCTCAATTCACTCTTTAGTTCTTTAATTTTAAGTATTAATCTTTAAGTTCTTCATCTTGTTCTTCATATTTTCTTTAAGCTTTCCATCTTGTTATGCTTAGTCTAATTCCTTTACTTTCTGTTTGATTCACGAACTGGTCCTATTCCAGTCCAGTGTCCTTTGTAATTTCCAGAATTCATGCTTATGTTCTTACATTCTTCATCTTGTTCTTCATGTTCTTCATGCTAGTACATGCATGCTTGCAGCATTGAAACAACATCCACCTGCACATTTTATTTTCTTATATTTTCTTTCTTCATCTTGCATCTCTTGCCTTTCTTTCACTCTTTTAATTTAGGTTTAAGTAATTAAAGTTCATTGTATTTACTTACCATTCTTACTTTCTTGTCATTTCCATTTCCTTGTAATTTACGTTCCTTTGTCTCTACATTTCAAGCAACATATATATATATATATATATATTTATATACTTTCAAGTCATTTATCTTTCAAGAGCACTTTACATTATGTTTATCTTTGCAATTCTCAGTAGTAGTTTTTATTTCTTTATTGTAATGAGTAGCTAATCCTCTTAGCTTGGGTGTGAGGCAAAGGGTGGTTATGTGGATCTAAAAGAAAGTGGGTTTTTGTGACTTTAACGAAATTTTATTATTCCAACTCAAGTTTTATCAAGATAACAAAACTCTTTGACAAAATGATCATTTTGATAGTGTGTCATGGACCTAGAGATAGGTCATTGAATAGCACGTCAATTTAGTGACATGAGAGGTAATTTCGAAAGAGTTACTTGCAACGAGAGTTGTTACTTGTGTCATTTAAAATGATCCATTCTTGATAAGTTGTCACTTTTTCAAAGGGTTAAAATAGAATAGACTTAGAGATAAGCTGTTTGGAATACATCAACTTGGGAGGTACGGGGGTTATGTCGAAAGAGTAACTTTTAACAAAGAGAATTTGTTTTGTCGTATATTTTGAGAACTCCATTCCCATCATTCCCTTATCTTAAACTTTGCTCAGAGATGAGATGGTTCATAGCTACTGGAATAATGGGATGGTAAGAGTCCGAGAGGAACGTGTCTTGAAATTGATAATGAAACTAGTTATAGTCAGAAGCATGTTGCAGCATTCCAATAGCATCATGCTATAACAGTGTTGTAGCATTGACTTGCTGTAATTTGGATCCATATACCACCAAAAGTCTTACACCCTTGCTTCTCGTTTATTCTTGTTCATCTGTGTTAACCAACCTTCCAAAATATTGCTTCAAATTCGTCATCTGAAATCTCCTATTTCATTATACTTTTAACACACTTTTTAGCCCAATCCCTGTGGGACGATATCTGGTATCTTTACCATTTTATTACTTGCAAGGAGACATAGTACCAATTTGTATACTTGCTTTTTGGTATTATTTGTCTCACCCTAAGGTACACAAAAAGGGCCTGTCAATTATTGTTCGACAGAATGTCGGGTTTTTGTGATGTACCATCTTAATAGGTATTTGTGAATGATGATGATGTTATGGTTGTTCGTAAAGCTAATGATTTGGAGTTTTAGTTTCATATTAGGTGTCAACTTTAGTCCTTTGGGACTAGTTCAGTGCGAGCCGACTTGTTCTTTTGAGTCAAATGATCTTTGGAAGGTTTGGAAGTACCCCGAGGGAGCATGTGAAATGCTAGCCTCGCGGTGGTAGAGTTTAGAGAGATATTAGACTTTGTCAAGTAAGCATTGATGTGTATGATTATATTGATGTGGTGAGAGTCTTATTGTCAGAATGTTTGAGGTTTGAGGATAGGTCGGAGTTATGTGGGAGCCTGACCTGGATTGGCCAACTCCTCGGAAAGTTCATTAGTGTGTCCTTGGAAGGAAGGCCTTACCAATTCCAGGGATGATTTGTTAGGGAACTTTGGGAATTCTTTGGGCTGATATTGACCATTGGAATGCGGTTTCAAAATCAGGATGAGCTGGAATGATCTAGTCAGTGGGAAGTGAAGTCACGAACTACCCTTGAGATAGTAGGTGTCGACTAAGGTTGGGAGGCGACCGAGATCGCATGGTTGGGAATCGTTCTGATAAGGGTCGACGTCACTCTAGTATGAGTGAGCCTCTGCAAAGTGGATATGTGGTGTGTATCCTCACCAAAGTCAGGGTGGTAGTTGCGTCAGGAAGTTAAGAAGTTTTAACTCAATGATGGGATGAATTAGATACAACCCCTCGGCAAGGGGAGCGGTCGTTTGGGAGAATGACATCATTGAAGTCTATTATATGTCACTACCTTGGGGGTCGGAGGAAACCCAATAAGTGATGAGGGTGGGATTGGAATGCCTTGGGTGAGACTAGGATTTCGAGGACGAAATCATTTTAAGGTTGGGAGGATTGTAACACCCGGTTTTTCGCAAAGTAAGTTTTCGTCCTTCCTTGGTATTTTCTCCGTCTTCCGTTTATCTTTTGGGGTGAGTTATGTAATATCTGGATCCGAAATTTTTATTAATTTTGGAAGTTGGGTGAAAAGTGAAGCGAGACCCAAAGTACAGGGGGGTTATTTGAAACTTTGGTTTTTATATAACCTAAATATCAGATAATTGATTCATATCAGTTTGATATTTTTGTAAGCCGACATATAGAGAAAGAGAGAAAACAGAGCAAGATACTGAGAGAAAGAGAAAGAGATCTTGAAGGATCGATCGTTTTTGGTCAAATAGATGTATGATTTTAGCTTAATACTTCTATCTGCTTGTTATAGTCGGTAAATAGTCTTGTTATTCAAGCTTTTAACCGTGTATTTGATCGATTTAATGATCAAAAAGTTTTATGGGTTCAAACTGTTGAGTCGCTGACTTAAATATGAACTCGACCGGGAAGATGATGTGAACCGGTAAAGGTATCGGTCGACCGGTAAAATGTAGTCGACCGATAGGTTGTAAAGACCGATAGGTTGTTTGACCGGAATGTATCGGTCGACCGGTAAAGAGTTGTCGACCGGTATAGCTATGGACCGGTATGTTGTTAAGACCGGTATGTTATTGGACCGGTATGTTGTTGTGGACCGGTATGTTGTTGTAGACCGGTATGTTCGACCGGTATTTTGTTAATCGGTCTAAGAGGTATTAATCATGGTGGTTTCGACCGGGTTAAAAACAATAGATTTCATTTGATGAGTCTTTAGAAAGAAAGAGTGTTAGTTGCAAGTTAGCTTACCTTTGTTTTTAATACCATCGTAGGTGGTGTTAATCAGTAGAAGTCAGAGTTAATCAAGAAGAATCAGAGGCGAGTCTTTCAAACTAAATCTTTTATGATTTTAGCAGTTATTTGATAAATGTGGGTTTTATAAACTGCGCATTTATAGTATTGAAAGTTATGCAGAATTATTGCAAAAGATTGATTTAATCAGTTTGGCATGTTTATGCTCAGTTTATTTAAACTTGTTTTATATACAGTCAGGACTAGGTGTATGCATACATTTGAGTCAGAAGTCTGACCTAAGTCGGGAAGTGTGACCCGCCTGCTCGTACCGGGGAGTGTGGCCCGTTTATGCCATTAGGGTGTGTCCCTAAAATAAGGCAGTGCGAGACAGTAGCTTAAGGTACGCTTGCGAAGTGTAAAAAGTGGTCAGTGATGGCCAGTAGATTGAGTTATGTCTGCGAAACATAAAGTGTTTTAAAGTTTGATTAAAAGAGCAGGTTATGTTTTTGAGATATAAAGCTTTGTTTAAATGTTTTAATTAATATTTGAACTGTTGTAGTAGTGATTGGAGGGGACTCACTAGACCATTGGTCTAACCCTCGCTATTTCAAAATTTTAATCCTGTTTCAGGTTATCGAAAGGTAGCAGGTACAAATAAGGGTAAGGAGAAGATGTAAGCTATTTCCAGGAGATAGAAGACTTCCTGCAATAGTTTATACTTTTTGAACTCAGTTGTGTAATAAGAAATAGTTGTAAACCTTGTACTCTGAAATGTAAGCCTGGGGCAGTATTCAGATAGAAATGTTATTTTAATGTATGTATAAATGTTCAGGTTGTTACAATTGGTATCAGAGCATTAGTTTAAGGGATCTAGGTGACCAGATGGGCCTAGACTTAAACTGAGATAGTAGAAGCACAACTGAGTAGTAGGAAGACCGTAGGAAGATAACATTAAGGTAGTAAGGACTAGCATGTAAGGTAAATTTGGAATTTCATCTGGCCAGTGTAATTATGAATTTACAAGTACATGCTTGTGCTTAAACTGCCGTAATGTGTAGCATGTTAGATTGAATATCTTATGTTTCTTCTTATCAGAAGTATGTCTGAGCGAGTGACAAAGAGTAGATCTATATTGAATCCTAAAATGGAACCAGATAATGAAGTCATTGCTGAAGAGCGAATGACTGCTTTCAACCCGACTGCAATCCAAGGAAAGAGTCGCGGTCGACCTAAAGGTAAGACAGTTCAGAAAGCAGCTACTCAAGCAAGAGTTTCCAATGTGGGAACTCGAGGTGGGAAGACGAGTCGTGGTATTCGTCAGGATGAAAGTGTAGAGGTAAGAGTTGAGCAAGAAACTTCTAATCAAGAAAGTTCGGCTTCTGTGAGGGGTCGAAAGCAGACAGGAAACTGTGGTGGAGGTAGAACGCAAGGTTTTGTTACACAAGAAACCTTCACTGCAGAAATGGGAAAGTTACAAGAAACGTTGAATGCTTTATTGGCTCAGCGTACAAATGAAGTTTCGTCAAGTAAAGAAAAGAGTGAAGATAAAGTAGTGACTGAGGTAGCAGAATCACCAGTAACTGGAGTGGGTAGTCACCCTCAGTCAAGTCCCATTGTGTCAGTTAAAGCTGTAGCTGGGAAAGGATGTAGTTTTAAGGAGTTTGCTGCTTGCAAGCCTCCTACTTATAAAGGGGAATGTGATCCCGTGATAGCGTTAAGATGTGTAAAAGGTATGGAGCTAGCGTTTGATACGAGTAAGTGTGAGGAAGAAGATAAAGTAGTCTATGCTTTGTCAATGCTGAAAGATGAAGCGGTAATGTGGTGGGATGTGGAATCCGGAAAGTTCGGCTATAGCTAAAGAAATGGTTTGGGGTGAGTTTGTGAAAAGATTTAAAGCACAGTTCTGCCCTCTGGCGGCGGTTAAAAAGTTGGAAGAAGAGTTTTTGGGTTTAGAGCAGAAGGGGATGTCAGTTCGAGAATATGCCACAAAGTTTATTGAAAAGTCTCGATTTGCAGGAATTTATGTACCTAATGAAGAAAGATGAGTAGAACGTTTCGTCTTTGGATTAAGAAGTGATATTCGGGAATTTGTCTCGAATAAGGAACCGTCTACTTTTCAAATGGCAGTAAATGCAGCTGAAATGAGAGAGAAAGAAAAGAACAGGCAAGCTACTGAAAGAAGTGGGGATAAAAGAAAATGGGAAGGAACAGTTTGTGACTCCAAACCGTTTAAGTCTGCAAAGTTTGATCAGCGTTCTGTTAATAAGTTTGAAAATAAGCCCTGTAGCAAGTGTAACCGAAGGCAAAAGGGAGAATGTAAGATTGATCAAGAGGGCTGTTATAAATGTGGGAAGGTTGGGCATTTGGCTCGGGATTGCCAGAATTTGAGGTCTTGTTATCAGTGTGGATCTCTTGATCATATCAGGACCAATTGTCCACAGTTGAAAAAGGGATCAATCGGAGGAAATGCAGAAAAAGGAAGTGAGAAAAAGGTAGAGCCAGCTAAAGCGAGGGCTAGAGTTTTCAATATGTCAGCAGAAGAAGCGGCTGAGATACCTGATGTAGTGACAAGTACTTTCTTTATAGATTCGAATTATGCAAAAGTATTATTTGATTCAGGCGCAAATCGTTCGTTTGTGTCTCCAAATTTTGTGCATAAGTTGATTGAGAAACCTAAGAAGCTTAAGCATGAATTGAAAGTAGAAGTGGCTGATAATAGTCAAATCTTAGTGGAGGAAGTGTATGATGGGAGTAGTATTGTCATTGATGGACAATCATTTCCACTTTGACTATACTCGATGGGTATGGGAGAATTTGATGTTATTGTGGGAATGGACTGGTTGGCGTCTAATGATGCTTATATAGTATGCAATAAGAAATTGATTCGTATAGCGCAGCCAGGAAAAGAAGAGATAGTAGTGTTTGGAGATCGAAGGGATAGAAAGTCATGTTTGATTTCTATGATTAAGGCTAAGAAATGTTTAGTAAAAGGGTGTGTGGGGTTCTTAGCTTATGTAATAGATGCTAAGAAGGAAAAGAAGGGATTAGAGTCAGTTCTGGTAGTAAGTGAATATCCAGAAGTATTTCCGGAAGACTTAACCACTTTGCCTCCTGATCGGAAAGTGGAATTTCGTATTGATTTAGTTCCAGGAGCAGCGCCGATTGCAAGAGCACCGTATAGACTGACACCGGCAGAGATGAAAGAAATGATGACTCAACTGCTGGAGTTGTTAGACAAGGGGTTTATTCGCCCTAGTACCTCACCATGGGAAGCGCCAGTATTGTTTGTTAAGAAGAAAGACGAGTCTATGAGAATGTGCATAGACTACCGTGAGCTCAATAAGTTGACTGTCAAGAATAAGTATCCGCTTCCCAGGATTGACGATATTTTTGATCAACTTCAAGGAGCGAATTACTTTTCGAAAATAGATCTTCGATCTGGATATCACCAGTTGAAGGTGAGGGAGGAGGATGTGCCTAAGACTGCATTTCGTATGAGGTACGGATATTATGAGTTTCTAGTGCCATTTGGGTGATAGTGGATAGACTCACAAAGTCAGCTCATTTCCTACTGATCAAGGAGACGTACTCATTAGAGAAATTGACTCGATTGTATATCGACGAGATAGTAACCAGACATGGAGTACCGTCGTCCATTGTATCAGACAGGGATGCTCGTTTTACATCAGCTTTCTGGAGAAGTTTGCAAAGGGAATTAGGCTTTCAATTTAAGCTGAGTACGGCCTATCATCCGCAAACTGATGGCCAGAGTGAGAGAACTATTCAGACATTGGAAGATATGCTTCGTGCATGTGTTATTGATTTCAAAGGTTCGTGGGAAATTCATTTGTCGTTGATTGAATTTTCCTACAACAAGAGTTATCATGCTAGCATACAAGCGGCCTCGTTCGAAGCTTTGTATGGTCGTAAATGTAGAACACCTTTATGTTGGAATGAGGTAGGTGAAAGACAGCTAGCGGGACCAGAAATAGTACATATGACAACTGATAAAGTCAACCAGATTCGAGCAAGATTAAAGATTGCTCAAGATCGTCAGAAAATGTATGCTGATAAGCGAAGGAAACCGATAGAGTTTCAGATAGGAGATAAGGTAATGTTGAAAGTTTCGACCTAGAAAGGGGTAATCAGATTTGGAAAGAAAGGAAAGTTAAGACCAAGGTTTGTTGGACCATTTATCATCACGGGACGTGTTGGTGAAGTGGTTTACGAACTTGATCTACCAGAAAGTTTGCGTGGGATTCATCCCACATTTCATGTGTCAAACTTGAAGAAGTGTTTGACAGAAGCAGATGTGGTCGTTCCTTTAGAATATATTCAAGTAGATGAAAAATTAAGTTATATTGAGGAGCCCGTAGCAATTACGGACCTCAAAATAAAGAAGTTGAGGAACAAGTAGATTCGTTTAGTGAAAGTTTAGTGGAAATTTCACCAAGGACAAGAGTCCACGTGGGAAGTAGAGGCAGATATGAAATCTCAGTATCCCCATTTGTTTAGCGATAGAATTCCGGGGACGGAATTCTCTTAAGGGGGGAAGATTGTAATATCTGGATTCGAAATTTTTATTAATTTTGGAAGTTGGGTGAAAAGTGAAGCGAGACCCAAAGTACAGGGGGGTTATTTGAAACTTTGGTTTTTATATAACCTAAATATCAGATAATTGATTCATATCAGTTTAATATTTTTGTAAGCCGACATATAGAGAAAGAGAGAAAACAGAGAAAGATACAGAGAGAAAGAGAAAGAGATCTTGAAGGATCGATCGTTTTTGGTCAAATAGAGGTATGATTTTAGCTTAATACTTCTATCTGCTTGTTATAGTCGGTAAATAGTCTTGTTATTCAAGCTTTTAACCGTGTATTTGATCGATTTAATGATCAAAAAGTTTTCTGGGTTCGAACTGTTGAGTCGCCGACTTAAATATGAACTCGACCGGGAAGATGATGTGAACCGGTAAAGGTATCGGTCGACCGGTAAAATGTAGTCGACCGATAGGTTGTAAAGACCGATAGGTTGTAAAGACCGATAGGTTGTAAAGACCGATAGGTTGTTTGACCGGAATGTATCGGTCGACCGGTAAAGAGTTGTCGACCGGTATAGCTATGGACCGGTATGTTGTTAAGACCGGTATGTTGTTGGACCGGTATGTTGTTGTGGACCGGTATAGTGGTTCGACCGGTATTTTGTTAATCGGTCTAAGAGGTATAAATCAGAGTGGTTTCGACCGGGTTAAAAACAGTAGATTTCATTTGATGAGTCTTTAGAAAGAAAGAGTGTTAGTTGCAAGTTAGCTTACCTTTGTTTTTAATACCATCGTAGGTGATGTTAATCAGTAGAAGCCAGAGTTAATCAAGAAGAATAAGAGGTGAGTCTTTCAAACTAAATCTTTTATGATTTTAGCAGTTATTTGATAAATGTGGGTTTTATAAACTGCGCATTTATAGTATTGAAAGTTATACAGAATTATTGCAAAAGATTGATTTAATCAGTTTGACATGTTTATGCTCAGTTTATTTAAACTTGTTTTATATACAGCCAGGACTAGGTGTATGCATACATTTGAGTCAGAAGTCTGACCTAAGTCGGGAAGTGTGACCCGCTTGCTCGTACCGGGGAGTGTGGCCCGTTTATGAATTTAATATTCAATAAGTGACACATTCGCAAGATGCTAAAGTGCTACTTGCAAAATGTCGATGTGGAAGTTCCATTTACGCAAGTTGCTAAAGTGTTACTTACCCAACTTATTAAAGTGCTACTTCATCATTTTGAAAGTAGGAGCAATTTGAATATTAAGTTCATAAAAACAAATTTCGCAACTTGCTACAGTGCTACTTGGGAAATCTTGGCTGTGTCACTAAATTGAGAAGAAAAACGGTTATAAAATGAAATGGGAGGTCTGAAATGGCTATTTTGGACAATTTCCCACAAAAATCATGGAGACGAGACAAGATATGTAAATTACTAAACTATCCATGTCAAATTAAAACCTAATAATCTTTCACATTTCTTTCACCGGCTACCTCATTCTCGCTTGTCTAGTCTTATCCAGTTCAGTCCTGTCCTACCATGTTTACTTTGTTTTACTGTTCTTATATGTTCCTATGTTGTATGTATATACTTGCATAACCTCTCTTGATGTTTTATTGTTTATTATTTCGCGGCCTTGGTTATTCTTTTTCATAACTCTTCATAACTAACCTTTTCGTCTCAAGTTCCTCACTGCTTCTCATTTTCTTTCAATTGTTTTTGACGAATTTTATGAAGCACTCAGAACCGGTCACTGTACTCTTTTAAATAGACTCTTTTATAGAGAGGTCAAATCTATATTCATCTTATTTTCAAACCCTGGGATATAGGAGGTATGTTTATCAAATAAAAATGCATCTAAATGCCAGCAAGCTAAGGGGTTGTTTATTTTTAAAAAAAATCTCTTAATGGCTCTTAAGTCTAAATCGTCCAGACATTTTTACATATCACCTCTTATTAATCATAACTAAATTAAGACTTTAGACTTTAGCCCTCTTAAAAAACAAACGGCACCTAAATGTTTGATAGTGTCTTCACCTCCTACTTTCCTTCAACTCTTAAAGTGATTGAATAGGAATCATTATAATTGAGTTGCATTCATTAATGAATATAGTGGGAAGACACTTTTCTTTAAGAATAAGGTAGAAAACCAAAAGCTAAAAAAGGTGCCTTTTTAAAGCATATACAAAGTCGCTCGATCGTCTGAAAAATCTTGAGAATTTCGAGAAAGAGAGATGAAGTTCTTGTTTCAAGGTCCTTGTTGTTCTTGCTTCTGCTTTCTGAAGCCGAAGCTTGGAAAACCGAATCAGAAAGAAGCCATAGATGAGAAGAAAACCGAGTGAATTATCTGTTTAGATTTATCTTATTTATCTGTTTTTTTGGAGATATGATTGCCATTTCTTGAGCATATGTGTTTGTAATTCTTAATTTTATGAAATTGGGTTTTCTATTTCTGTAAAATAAATGTGTGAATCATGCATACTAGATGTTATTCATTTGTGCAACTTATTGCTTTATGATCCTAGATGCAGTTTCTTGATCAATCTTATTCATAATGAATAAAGATTATGTTCAACATTCATATGAATTATGATCCCTTCTTTCCCCTTTTGCAGCCAACAAAAGGTTTTTGACATTTTTTTTAATATTCAATATTATTTAAAATTTGATAATAATTGTATCCAATAATAAAAACAACAAAAAAGTTTAAACCTTTGAAGTTTTTTACGATATTGTTACATGATTTTATTTTATTTTTCAAGATTTAGATGCACCAGGGAGGAAATAAGATGAAATGTTACACGATTTTAATTTATTTTTCAAGATTTTGATGCACTCCAAAGGAATTAAGATGAAATTGTGATCGATATTGAAATGCTAATAGGTAATCTAATGGTTACAAGATGGTTTCAGGATTTCGAGAGGCCAAATTCTCTCCCTAAGGCTTTCGTCAAACTCATAGAACAAATTCATCAATCTCTCATCTATTCTAAAACCCTCTTATTTATACTAAGGGGATGTTTTTTTTAAATATCTCTTAATGACTCTTAAGTCTGAATCGTTTAGACCTTTTGACATTTAGACTGTTTTTTTTTTCCAATTTTCAGAACCTATTATGGCTCTTAAATACATCTTAAATAAGAAGTAGTGACCTAACTTCGTAAAATCTCTTATCCCGCCTCATTTCATATGTTCTCCTTTCTTTTAAGATGCCTCCAGACATTACAAAAACAAACAGTCTTATTGATTCAGATTAAAGGGGTTGTTTGGTAAATAGTTGATGATTTAGTGCAGAATGATTAAGTGATCAGGATGGTTAAGAGACTCTGTATGATTTAGTGTCAGATAGAAAATGATTGTTTGGAAACTGTTCTGAATCAAGTCTGAATGACATAAAATTACCATTTTAACCTCAGTTTTTTGTTTGATGAAAATTAACGTTTGACAACATATATCCACCTTAAACTTTAGTTCAACCTTAAAATGTTATCCGAAAAATGATCAAAAGCATAAGCTATCAAAAGCATCATATCATCAATTATCAAAAGCATTGTAGCATAAATTATAAAATATATGTACACAACAATACATAAACCCATCTCAAATTCCATTCATATAGATAGCATTGATACAAAAGATACCTCTTGTTCAAAGAAAGTGAATTTTTGATCTGCATAGTTTTCCATAAACATATCATCACCTTCAAATCATATATCATTCAATTGAATGTTGCATACAAACAGTGGTATTTTTATACCACTGCAGTTCTATCAATTTTTATAATGCAATATATATATATATATAATGAATGTTGCATACATATTAAGTCATATTTTATAGTAATCATTGTATTTATAGACTTGGTCTAATACTGTGTTCTTAGTGCTTTTATATCTGGTATTGGCCAAGGGTATTTAAGTCCCTTATGGCCTTTGTGTTTGTAAGTCTTGAACGCATACTTTCTTAATACACATAATTTGGCGCTTCTCTCTCTCTCTCTCTCTCTCTCTCTCTCTATTTTCTCTCTCTAAGATTTAGAGTGATCTTGGATTAACAATTGGTATCAGAGCATAATCTGAATCTGAGAGAATTGAGAGATACCTTCAGAGCATGATCAAAGTGATGATGATGATGACGATTCAACTGATGAATCTGAGGTACCTTCTGAATTTGATTACAAATTTATTTCTTCACAAATGAACATCATTATAATTGTTTTACATGATCTTCGCTCAAAGTTATTATCTGAAAAACATCTAATACAGAAAAGTCAAATTTGATTGAAAAATTAAAAATTTATTTGAAAGATGAAAAATCTATTTTGACTCATACAAAATAAATCTTTCAAAAGAAATTAGATGATTTAGAAAAATCAAATATGAATTATCTTGATTCTTTGACGGAAATGACCAAATTAAAAGAAACTTTTTCGGATAAAATAAATAAGTTGGAAGAAAAATTATATCTGAGAGATCAAACTGAACAAACTATTTATTTGAACAAACCACGGAGTTATGAGTCTATCAAAGAAAAATGGGGACTTGACTTTGAAAATCCTCATTTTTTAGACAAAGCTAAAACAGAAGTTCCCACTTTATATGAATACGATTATCTAAATCTTGCAAGATATGCTCCTCAGTTCAAATTTCATTGGACAAGCGAACAACAAGTTTTAGAAATCGAAAATGAGAAAAGAATGAACATCACGAAAAAGGAAATTCCTTTTGTTTACACGCGCGAAAATGGCAAATATTTTCCAGAAAAATCAAAGAACATAAATAGTTTAAATGTCATATCTTCTATTAAATCTTCATTGTCTGATGATTATTTTGATATCTGTGCTACTAACACTAATAAAGAAAGTATATCTCCAGTTTTTTATGATTCTAAGAGATAAATTCCTCCATTAGTGTTAGAAAGCAAAATCATTGATCTTGAAGATAAAATGGAAGAACAAAATATTCAAAGAGAAATTGAAACAAATGTAATTCTTTCTTTCATGACGACAAGTCTTGAAGAAAAATTAATTTCTCAAAAACAAGATTTACTTTTCTGAAAATTTTTCTGACTCTGAGGCAAGTTCAGGTTTATTGTCTGATCAGTTGGGTTTCTTAGGTAAAAATGTTTCTTCAGATTCAAATCTTAAATCGAAAATTCTTGATGAATCTTTTACGCTAAATGATGATTATTATAAACCAAAGCGTAAAAGAAGAAGGTCAAGGAAGTCAAAGAAACAAGCTTATGTTATTTTTGAAAATTCTAATTCTTTTGATTCGAATATTTCAGATAGGACTTTGAGGACTCCTACAAGGCAGATATGGAGGGTCAAACGGATATTTGATGAATCTGCGACTGATGAGGATCGATATGTAGACAATCTTTGTCATAGTGATTCATTTGTTGTTTGTAATAAAATTTCAAAATACTCAATAAAGCAAATGATTCGAATTGCAAAAGATGTCTCATATTCTTCTTCTGGTTCTAGTTCTGATGATTATGCTTCGTCCTCTACTGATGATTATGTTCATTACTCTGATAATCTTTCTTATACTTTGTTTGTCAAATCTAACAAATTTACTCCCATTAGAACTGCAACTAACAAATATGGACTCAAATACAAGTGGGTACCAAAACCTAAGACTGCTTCTGAGTTGCAGGCATCTAATGTCAAGGGGGAGTAAGAGAACGAAGGCTTCTAAGTAAATCAGCTTATAACCTGTACTTCAACGTAGATCGACTTCTAAACATATCAGTTTAGGACTCGTCCTTCAAAGTGTTTTGCTTCTGGATTTATGAGAAACTGTGAACACATCTACTACAAATTCCGCTGCATCTATCTCTGACAGTGATGCTGTTCCAGTTATATCAAGCTATTCAAGAACCTGAAAAGTGCAAACCAATCACATAGATATGCGGTACCACATTCATTAACAATGGTGTGGAAGAAGGTATTATTGAATTATATTTTGTTCTAACTAAATATCAACTTGCCAATTTTTTTTACAAAAGCCTTAAATGAAAAACGATTTAATTTTCTGTGTTCAAAATTCGGCATGTTGAATTTAAAAGTTTAAATCTACACAAATTTTATTCTATAAAGTAAAATTTTTACAATTATTCTTTCGTTTGAATAAAATGTGTGTCTAGGATAAATTTTCAAGTTGCTTTGTTTATATCTAAGTTTTATATGTTCAATTTTCAAGTCTTACAAAAGTCGAAAGGTCAGCAACATGTTTGAAACTTTTGATACTGCTTTCAAGTTGTGTCATTCGGAATATTTATAGTTTACAATGCTTAGAAAACCTAAAAAGTCAGAATTTTGGATCGTAATGAAAATATGGGCTAAGCACTTTGATGTAAAACCGAGTGATTGAGATGAATATTAATTATATAAAATTCATAAATCTCTAAGTTTAAAAGTTTGTACCTGTGACCTTTCTGGTTTGGGAAAGTAAGTTCCGTGGGATGCTTGTCATCTGGTCTCCTAAGGTCAATTGGTTTGGGAGTGATCGAACCCAAATCCTTCTATAGAATCAGATCGAAAGTCATGTTCTACTGGTATGAATGGGTTTAGGATGTGTCGATGTAGCCTTTCTGATATGGGAGAGTAAGTTCCAAGGGGTGCTTGACACCTAGTCCCCTAAGGTCAACTGGTCTAGGAGCGGCTGACCCAAATCCTGCAATAGGATCAGATAGAAAGTTACGTTTACGACATGTTCTTTACTTACTAAACTTCTTGATTAAAAAGATGTCAATGTGCATAAGCTTAAAAGATGTCAAAGAGCACACTCATGTGAAGATGCCAATGTGTACAATGCTAAAAGATGACAATGAGCACACATCTCATGATACTTGGTGATATGTTTGAGTTGCGATAAACCTATAAATTTGTGCAAGTCTTAATTCTTGACAGCTTAGTGTGAGTAAAGGCAAAGTTCTCTATTATATTTTTAGAATTGCATTTTCTTGAAGCTAATCGAAGTTCGCATGCTAACACACTGAATAGATTGATGAAAGTTTTTGAAACTGAACATGTCTTAACTTGATATACAATGAAACTTGTATCTGTATCCAACAACATACACTTGATTTCAACTGTTGGATTAATCTGTGATATTTTACTAAGTAGAATTTAATTTGTATAGTGTTTAAAATTTTATATATTTAGTTGTTTCAAAATACATATTCAGTATATTTTTCTTTCTACATTGATGTTTCGATAATTGTGTTCTCATATCTGTGTAAGTGGATCTGTACATATTTCGAGGGGGAGTGAGAAAATTCTAAAAGAATATCTGATAAGTCTCATTTCGAGGGGGGTACTTAAAGTTAATACATTGGAAAGTGCATTTCTGTAGGGGGAGTAAAAGAGCTCAACAGGTGAATCATTTCTTGACCCCAGTCAGATTTGCTAGCTTCTTCGACTCAATCTTGCAGATCTGAAGATGTCTCTTCTCCAGCATAGACATGACCAAGTTGATTCAGAGCATCAAGGTCATGAGGGGGAGAAGTTAAAGAGAAGGAGACAAAGAATTCAAAGTTTATCTGCTCAAAATTCTAATTTCTTCAGCTATACTAGTCCTTTTGCTGTTTCAGCTCCGACCACCACAGTTCATTCGAGTACCTTTGAAAGAGGTGCGTCGTCTAGAGCACAAGATGATGAACCGATTGTTTCTTCAAGTTTATTACAAACCGGTCCAGTCTTGTCAAGGCAACAAAGGCAACATAGATTGAAAGATGCTGAGAAGAAAAAAATTTAAGTCAAGAAGCTTCGTTAAGTCGCTTAGACGGTCTGTTTGTTTTGAAGATGGTTGTATCAGCCTATATTGAAGACCGGAGCGCCAATGATTACTAAGGGGGAGATTGTTAAGTCAGATTTTATAGTTATCATTGTATTTATAGACTTGGTCTAATACTGTGTTCTTAGTGCTTTTATATCTGGTATTGGCCAAGGGTATTTAAGTCTCTTGTGGCATTTGTGTTTGTAAGTCTTGAACGCATACTTTCTTAATACACATAATTTGGCGCTTCTCTCTCTCTCTATATATATATATCTATCTATCTATCTATCTATCTTCTCTCTCTAAGATTTAGAGTGATCTTGGATTAACAATACATATACAAACATATCCATTATCTGCAAATCACTTGACTTTTATAAAGAAAGTTACATACAATTATACAAACAGTTGTGTTTATACAAACGTATCCATTAGCTTCAAATCACATATATAATGGAGTTTTATATTGCACAAATTGTTGGGGGTATCAGACCCTTTCGGACAAAAGGAAAATCACATGTACCAATTTGGAGAAAAAAATGGTATTACCTCTTTGAATCGACAAAGGTAGGGTGTGAAGAGTGAGGAGAAATCAAGATCGATGGTGCCCCTGTCCCCATGTCTGGAGCAAGATCGATGGTGAAGAGTGAAAGTCTGATGGGTACGGTGAAGAAACGACCTAGATCGATAGTGGGAATCGAGAGTTTTGTGCAGCGTCTGAAGGGTCGATGGTGAGAACTGACGCTGTGTTCTCGAGTTTTGGAAGGAAAGAAAAGAAAAGAAAAGAAAGGGAAGGGAAAGAAAGAAATATTTGTATTTGTATTCTTGATATTGAAGGAAGAGAAAATAAAGGGAAGGAAAGAAAATAATTTTTCATGTTCTCGAGTAGGAGAGATAGGATAGGAAAGGAAAGATGTTAGTTTTACCAATATACTATTTAAATTCATTTCTTTCCTTTCCTTCCGTTTCCTCCCACATTATGGGAGGAAGTTTTGGGAGGAAAATAACATTATTTTCCTTCCTCTTCCTTTCCTTTCCCTTCTTAAAAAAACTCGAGAACACAACATTTTTTCTTTTCCTCCTACTTTCTTTCCCTTTCCCTTCATTTCCTTCGTAAAAAAAACTCGAGAACACAGTGTGAGAGTTTTGTGAAGCTTGATGGTGAGAATCGAGAGTATTGAGGAGAGAATAGAGAGTGTTAAGGAGAGATTCCAGGAGAAGAGAATGAATTGTTTGAGAGAAAGGGCAATCGTGGGAAAATTGGTGGTCTGAATGGGATAGGGGAAGGAGTGGTGTTGGAGCGAATCAGACGATGATGAATGGTTCAGACCTTTTAAAAATGCAAGCCAAACAACTATTTGTCTGTCCGATTCAGACCTTAACCTCTTAATGGTAGCATTAAGAGGTAAACAAACAACCCCTAAGACTTCAACACCACCTCTTATTAATCAGAAGTGAAACAAGGGGTTGTTTTTTTTTAAATACCTCTTAATGACTCTTAAGTCTGAATCGTTTAGATCTTTTGACATTCAGACTGTTGTTTTTTTTTCCAATTTTCAGAACCTGTTAATGGCTCTTAAATACATGTTAAATAAAAAGTAGTGACTAAACTTCTTAAAATCTCTTATCCCGCCTCATTTCATATGCTCTCATTTCTCTCAAGATGTCTCCAGACGTTACAAAAACAAACAATCTTATTGATTCAGTTTTAAGACTTCCGAGCCACCTTTTATTAATCAGAAATGAAATAAGACTTTAGACCTTTTAAAAAACAAATGCCACCTAAGACTTCAGACTTCTTAAAAAACAAACGCCACCTAAGTAACCGACCCCATTACCCTTTTTCACGTACTTGTACCCAACAGTAAACACTTGTACTATAACCTACTACAATTGAAACCACAAGGGTTATGCATACTGGTTAAGGTCCTGGGGAATGTGGTGGAATATATCCCATCTGTCCAAGGTTCGAATCCAGGTGTACACAACAATTGTGGCCACTGAGGTTTAATTAAGGCTGATGTCTTACAGTCATAATTTGTCAAGGGATTAGTCTAGGCATAGCCTAGGACACCCTTCAAAAAAGAACCTACTATAATTGACTTATTGACTATAATGCTCACGGTATAACAAATTTTTGCCGAGTGGGTGCACCTTTAAAGTAGATCAAAAGCATGTTTAGTTGCCTAACATGTTTTTAGTTGAATGCCACTGTTTCGAGAGAGTTTTTTTTAAAGTTTTTCTTGATGATTTTAATGAATATTTTCAGTATTTTTGGTTGCTTTCAAGCGACTTTTTCGGTTTTTTGATCGATTTCGAGAGATTTTTTTGGTTGATGTTATGTGTATTTTCTAATATCCCGGAGCACCGCTCAAAGTGTAGCGGGTGCGTCTTTCACACACAAAAAAAATACTTGCAATTTGCAAAATTCAGTTGAGCGGATACATGGATCATAATCGAGCATGCGCCCTGATCATGGGAAAACAATATCGAACTTACACCATAAATGGATAACATCATAAAAACAAGTTGGTGACCATTAACCATTCCATAAACGTTTAAATCTTTAACTGAAAATCTTTTGAAAAGATGTTAAGCAATATCAAAACGGTTTAAAGAGATCCTAGATATGATCGACCTACATGCTTTATAAAATGACGTTTTCATAAATAAAACAAGTAGATTGAATTTTTTACTAAGTATTCTTTTTTATAAAAGTACAACATTTTATTAAAAAAATATACAACATTTTATCAAATTTTATAAAAAGACACAACTTTCTGAAAGCATTTTTTTTCATAAAAATACAACATTTTATAAAAAAATTTATTTCAGTTGTTTATCAGTGAATTAGTTGTTAAAATACTACCATATATAGTACCATCATTTGGTACTTAGTATTTTATTCAACGACTTTTGTATTGTAAAGATTTAAAATTTTTAATAAAATAAACTTTGAAAACACTATATTCACCCTCTCTATATGTTGTTGTCAATTTGCCATAGTGGTAAGTATGACACACAGACACCAACACACTGTTTGTTATTCAAACACAAAGATGGTCTTACGAATCCTAACCGAACATTTCATAGAAAATGGTTATCAGTCGCATTAGTGGATAATGAGTAGGAGAAAGGGAAATGAGCCAGAAAGAGACCTAACTTAAAACGTCCATAAGTTTGGTCCGTTTCGAGTGTAACGCCCCTAATTTTGTTTGGCCAGATTTGATGAAGAAAATGGAAGTCAGTGGTCCGCGCGAGTTGTTGCGCGGCTTAGCTCGCGCCATAACCCGCGCGGTGCACTGTTCGTTTGAAGATTCCAGTGGGCAGCGCGAGTCACGGCGCGAGTTAGCCCGGGCCACAACCCGCGCGGTGGCCTGGACCGGTTAAATGAGTTCTTTTTCCCCCAAATTCATTTGATTATCATCTTTCTCCCAATTTTCTCTCCCAATCACCTCCCTCCTCATTTACTTCATTTAGGGTTTCCTCAACCACCACCTCTTCACCATTTATTGCTAGAGTTAAGAGCATCATCCAAGGTTTCGGTTTGAAATCTCCATTTTCATCTTCTCCAAGAGGTTCCAATCTAGGTTTTTGGGTTTTCTTCTAAAACCTACTTGGTGAGTTCCCACTATCATTTTCTAAACTTTATTCATATCAAAGATTTCATTTTTGAACTCCTACATATCTCCTTGGGTTTGGATTTAAGTTTATTGCATTTTGACCTAACTTGAGTTTTTGGGAGATTTTAGGGTTCCTAATCATTTTCAAGAAATATAAAGGGTTTCATCTTATTTGAAGTAAAATGGAGTTTTACTTGCACATTTATATGGGTTACTTGAAAGGATGTATATAAAATCTCATTTTATGATTTTCATTCGTATCAGCAGTTAAACTTGAAAATGCATTTTGGTTATAAAATGTTATTGGAACCATATGACTAACTATGGTTGGTCACAAATGAAATTGTGACAAGTCTAGACTATTACTAGTGAATCCCTAGGTATTGATTCGGCTTATATTATTGGGATGTCTATTCCCCTTTTTGTAGCTATGGATGCATTTGACCCTCGGGGGCCTTTGGTACGGTTATGTGAGACCGGTTACTAGCCGTGGATCATAATGTAGTCCTAGTGAACGAGTATGACTTGGTTTCCTCGGGGGCCCTCCCTCACATCTTAGTACGGACCGAAGTTGTTCGTGGCCATGGATTCCAAGTATTTAGCTCACAACTCGGATTGTGACCTACTTTTGTGTTCCGTCACAATCCTTGGTAAATCGGGTATCCCCCGTCATCGCAAGATGAATTTTCGGACCGAACGGTCCTTATGTGACAAAGATTTCATTTGTAAACTAAACCTTTTTGAGAAGATTTACTTTTGATACAATTGTTTATATCTCTTGAAATTATAAACTGTATGTTCTCACTAGGCTTTAAGCCTAACACTTTTCTCAAATGATATGTATAACAGGCTCCCTTAGCGGTGGGTTGCCAAGGTCGTGAGTGACGAGCATGGTCTTAGAGGCATTTTTGAGATGACTAGTATTTGATGTTGGGCAATTGTTTAAGTCCCATCTTTTGGTGATTTTGGGTTGACAACCGATGTAATCTAGATAGTCATGTTTAGATTAGTTTGTTGTTGATTTCCATATCCGTTCACAGGTTTTGTAAAGGCTCAGTTCTTTTCCCCTTTTTGGGAGGTTTATACCAAATACAAATGTCATATTGCCTAATTTTTACGAATTTTAAATTACTCTAATTTTTAGGGTGTTACATCGAGTTTCAAAGATTGCTACATACGGATGGAAATCTCACAACGAGCCCAAAAGCCTTCATCCAGAACCCCGAAATATGACTTCGAATATCTTTTCCCCAATTTTTTGTTTACTATGATTTCGTTAAAAGGGGAAAAAGACGAAAATACCTCTCATCTAACGAGATTATTTAACGGTCGTTAACGGGATAGACCAAATTCGGTCGTTTTTGCATACCACGATGGCGAAACTGTATTTTTGAAACTGCAGGGACGAAAGGTGTTACTTTCGAGAAACCACAGGGACCAAAAGTGTAGTTTACTCTTTTTCTAAATTTTAATTCTCTATTTGTGATAATTATTGGAGAACATGTTGAAAATTCTCTAAAGTTATGTTTGGCAACCATAAGTCAACTTATTTTTTTGATGTTATTGCAAAACCCAATTTGGATGGATAAAAACTACTCCAGTTGATAAGCTAAGTGATTGAAAACATCAATTAATACAAGTCTTTTCCAAAATTTCGTATTGAGTTAGACAAATCCAGTACATATTAATTGTTTGTTATAAGGACAACTCTTATCTCATCTATCTCGCTTCCGTGATAATGTCGGGTTGTTGTGTGAGAATAGCTACAATAGCAACTACAACCTAACTACAACAATATATATAGCAAAACATGAGAGCTTAAATTAGAAAGAAATATGCTTATATATATATATATATATATATATATATATATATATAGAGAGAGAGAGAGAGAGAGAGAGAGAAAGTGAGAGAGAGAGAGGGAGGGTTTCAAATAAAAACCATACAAACTAATCTTAACCGTCCATCTAGTCTAATGAATATCTTTGGTTTCATAAATATCTCAATTGTTTCTTAATATCAAACGTTGATCAGAATTAATAAACTCTAATAATTTCTTAATATCAAACGTTGATCAGAATTAATAAACTCTAATCATATTCATTAAATATTAGATCATAATTAATAAACTATAGTCAAACGAGAATGCTAACTATTTAAGAAACAAGAAAACAAAAAATCATGTACAAAATCATCTGATTTTACATTAATCGACAAAAACCGGACGTTGGAGACTTTGGTTCGCGTGAATCATATATGATATTGTACATTAACGATCGTTCTCGTGTTTTTCTTAAATAGTTAGTTTTCTCGTTTAAACTCACTCCTATATATATAATATGGCTAAATGCATCAAATAGCAACCGACTTTTATGATTTTTCTTGGTATAATTCATTTTTTTTCTTATAACACACTAGGTTGATCTCTTGTAAGTACAATGTTGTTTCACAGAGTAAACATTATATCAATCAAGTGATTTCAAATGGAAAAAATCAGTTTTTCTTTTTGTAAAGTAGCAATATATTACCAAAAAAAGGAACAAGTATAGAGAAGAAAACAAAACACAAGGTCTGCAAGAAGCAACACCAACAAACCCAATGAAAATCAGCCATATTCAAAGTAGATTTCCCAAATTGCATGAGTAATAGGTCTTACATGTAAAAGGTCCTGTACCCATGACTCAAAATTTCCTTCGAGAAGACGTTCGATTGCATTAATTGGAACTACTTTCAAGATATAATAATTCAAATGGGATTTGGTGGATCCACGCTTGTTTGAGTTCGACAACTCTCTCGGTGCTTGTTAATGCATCTCCGACTTCAGAATTTAACATGGAAAGGGGTGTCCGTCAAGAAGATCCCTTATCTCCTTTTCTCTTTCTTATTGTAGTTGAGGGCCTCAATGTGATGATGCACGAGGAAAAATGTTACAGGGTTTTTATAGGCATCCAAGTGGGGCGGAACGATGTTTGTGACTCACACCTTCAATTTGCCGACGACACAATTTTCTTTAGAGAATGGAATGTCACTAATTTGAGAAATTTAATGGGGGATCCTCAAATGTTTCCAATCAACTTCAAGTTTAAAAAGGACAATGCTAATGACACCCTTATTAATATCAAAATCAGGTCAATTCATGCATTGGGAATGTAAAAAACATATTTGATATTGATGTGTGTGAGAAGAAAATTAATTATAATAGTGTCATTAGCAAAGTACAGGGTGCCATTAGCCTCCCATAAAAAAATAATGTCACGGAAAGTAAGTTGTATTGGGTGGGTGTCTTGGATAAAGAAACATCAACTATGTTTTCGTAGATGGGATGGGATTTCGACTATATTCCCTTTTAAATACATCGGCTTTCGATTGGAAAAAAATAAGTTGTTTCTAGGAAACAACTAATAAGATAATTAATAAAATAATTAAGAAAGTTAAATATATATATATGGTCTATATTAGATTGGGGTCAAGGTGGGGTTGGGGTTGGGGTCAAGTTCAGAAAACCTAAAAAAAGGGGGAAAATGAGGAACACCCTGGTAGACCTTCATCTAGACGGTATGTACTTGTGCATACAAGTAATTTGTAACATGCATACGTGTATATGTACAAGTGCATCATGCACACGCACATAAAACCAAAAAAACAACTTAATTTACTTGTATACTTGTATGTACAAGTGCATACCGTACAGATCAATGACTACCAGAATGTTCTTCAATTTTCCATTTTTTTGAGGTTTTTCCTTGAACTTCCATCTATTAGATTATAGTTCATAGAGTTTCTTATATACAGAGGTTTCTAGCCCCAAATTCTTAGAGCATCTCCAACAATTTCCCCAAAATTTCTCCGGAGAACCAAAAGTTAAAATCTCCATAAAAAATTACAACCATCTCCAACAGCTTCCCCATTTTAGAGATAAATCATTGATTATATTATTAAAATATTCTATATATTTAATAAAATATTATTTCTCTCACCTAAACAATTCATTTCAAAGTTTCTCAATGGTGGAATGTAATAAAAAAAATAATTTCTCTCTCTTGGTAATCATTTTTAGGGATATCTCCAAATTTGGAGAAAAATGTATTATCTCTCATACTTTTTCCATTTTGGAGAAAGATTTGGGGAAGCTGTTGGAGCTTATTTTACACCCAAAATCTCTATTTTCTTCATTTTCTCCAAAATGGAGAAGCTGTTGGAGATGCTCTTAGGTCCCATTTTATTCCCAATTACATGACAACAATTAGATGAATCACGAAGGATTATTCTGAAGTTGAGTTAACATGAGAAACATGAGAAATGGATCTGAACTCGATCACTTATAATCTCAAACCCACCCATGAATCGCGTTTCATAAAGAAATTGATCCGGTGTATCTCGATGCATCTTATCTCGGTGCATCTCATCCTAATGTGTATCCAACAGTTGATAAACACTTCTCACATTTTTCACATTAACTCAACTTCTCATCAGAACCGAACTCGTACGTGAATGCACAGAGATAATATAAACTTCAACTAAAATTATTTTAAAACACATAAAATCCTACGTGTCCTACTTCTATTGGTTGGACATAAGATTTTGGGATATATATATACACACATATATATATATATACATATACTATATTATAAAGATGGCATAAAAACCTCTTAATTACAACTCACTAAGCTTTATGTACTATCATTTAAAGTTATTTACTTAAAATCTCTTAAAAATAACTACTAAAGCCTAATGTACTACCTGTAAAGCTTTTAACCCTAATTAATATATTTCATCCTTCTCCCCCAAAATCCTTATCTCTAATCCCCAAACCCTAAAATTATGAAATTTGAATTATGATAAACATAATCAAAACAGAATAAACATCTCAATTTAAATATAAAAAATTTAAAATATATAAGATAATTAATGAATTTTAATAAACTACTTAATTTTTTTTATATAAAAAACATTATATTGTTAAGCCTAAATTAAACAAATTTATATATAAAAAACCATTATCACTCAATAAAAATCATCCAAAATCGTACTGTAAATCAATAAAAAACAAAAAATAAAAATAAACATTAAAATCGTGATGTATTAAGCATTATGTACTATTATTTAATGCTAATCTACTTAAAATCTCTTAAAAAACAATTAATGAAGCAATATATACTACTTTTAAATGCTTTTAACCATAATTAATAAATTTCATCCTTATCCCCCAAAATCCTTATCTCTAATCCCCAAATCCTAAAATTATGAAATTTGAATTCTGATAAACATAATCAAAACAGGATAAACATCTCAATTTAAATATAAAAAATTTAAAATATATAAGATAATTAATGAATTTTAACAAACTACTTAATTTTTTTTATATAAAAAACATTATATTGTTAAGCCTAAATTAAACAAATTTATATATAAGAAAATCATTATCACTCAATAAAAACCATCCAAAATCGTACTGTAAATCAATAAAAAACAAAAAATAAACATTAAAATCGTGATGTATCTCGCTGCATTGCGCGAGTACGCTTCTAGTATATATATATATATATATATATATATATATATATATATATATATATATATATATTGGTGGTTTCAATTGAAAACCTACATTAGATTGGAAACTTTAAAAACCATTTAGATACCATTGATCTTAGTAATCAATGGTCAAGATTCATTTGACTTAAATATGGTAATAAATGAATTAATTTATTAACGAAAATTAATAATAATAGGCTAAAAGGGTAAAAGTGTCTTTTGCTTTTTTGTTTCAATTTTGGTAATAAGAAGAAATCCGTTGAATAAAGAAACTTTATAAACTTGTTGTTTCTTTATATAGCCCTCTTGCACATTTAAACATAATGATCAATAGACCTAATTTAGGGTTCGTTTTATATATCTATGCTTAATTAATTAAGAGGATTATTAGAAAGTTGGTGAAGGGATGGAGTGATGAAAAGGTATACACACATTATTGATGAAACATATTTTTGTTGATGAAATCGATTTTTGATGAAACATTTGTGTGCATTTTTTTGGAATCTATGAAAGCCATGAAACAAATTGGTTCATGAATTTCAACATCGTTTCATCAAACACGTATTTGATGAAACACGTTTCAACATTGTTACATCTATAACAAATTCATCATGTGTAAACGTGTTTCAACTATTGGTTCATGAGTTACAACATTGTTTCATCAAACACTTGTTTCATCTATCGGGAATCTTATCAGAATCATTACTAGGAATTTCATCAACCGGACGAATAAAATACGATAAAAACTCTTAAATACAATTGTTAAACTTAATGTACCGTTATCGATAAAAACTCTTAATCCCTCGAAATTGATAAAAAAAAAACGTAAAAATTCCTCAAAATCAAGCAAAAAACTTTAAAAATCTCTCGAAGTGATGGAATTAGCTTATAATACTATGTTTAATCACAAACCAATCCAACCAATCTCTATTAAAAAAATTAATTTCTCTCTCTTTCATGTATCCAATTTCTAATTCCAATCTAATCTTACATTTTTTTATGGTTTATTAGTAATCCAACTCAATCTCAAATATTTTTATAAATATATATATATATATATATACATTAATATTTTATCCTATCTATATTATTTTTATTATTATTTAATTTGATACTTTTAAACATAATTATAATTATAAAAGAAATATACAACTGAAAATAAATAAAATAAGTTACAATTAGTGTGATAAAAATATGTCAATATTGGTCTATATTTGTAAGAAATTGAAAAATAAAAAATTTGGTATATTTTTTTTAACTTTTTTTTTGTTAAAGTTATATTTTTAATGTGATAAGATTTAGAGTAAACTACTATTTTCGTCCCTGTGGTTTGAGGTTTAAAACTATTTTCGTTCCTGGTCTTTAAAAACTGCTTTTTTAGTCATCGTGGTTTTCCATTTGTTTCCATTTTCATCCTCCATCCTAATTCTGTTAAGTATTTAACGTTAACCCTCACATGTGCCATACATGTGATGGGTAATATTGTCTTTTCAAATTCTTTTTTATTTTTACCCCTTTTTTTAAATTGATTACACGCCTCTCAAACAAATATCAGTCTATGCTTCTCGATTCAAAGCCCTATCTCAATACAGAGCTCCAATCTGCTTCTTGATCGAAAGCTCCAATTTTGCTTCTTGTTTCAAAGACCGAAAGTTGCTTCTCTATTCACAGTTGATTCTCGATCCAAAGTTTGAAAGCGATCCCAACATTCAAAGCATCCATGGTTTTATGCAAATGTGGAGCCGTGTCAGTGATTCGAACTTCTTGGACAAGGGCAAATCCTGGACGTCGTTTTTATTCATGTTCAAGAAATGTAAGTTTCTCTTTTTATAACACATTTGATTTGGTTTGACCTAATTTCTACATCTCCAATTTAACAGGGAACTAATTGTGGATTTATCGATTGGGTCGACAACCCTATGTGTCCACGAGCTATGGAAATCATTCCAGGATTACTAAGGTCGAAAAATACTCTTGAAGCCACCGTTAGAGCCAAGACCGTTGAAGTTCGCATATGGAAAGTGATATCATTCATAGTTGGATTGCACTAGCTCTTCTATTTTTTATCAATAGATTGTTGGGTAGCTCTTGTAGTTTTTTAAAGGGTTGCTTTATGAAGAACCCAATTTATGCATCAAAGCCAATAGCTTTGGAAATGTACCTACTATTTCAATGGTTAATGAACAGAATTTGTTTGGTTAAAAGTATAATGTGCCAAAAGTGTACCATTGTTTCAACAAATTTTCTTTTGGTTTGCTGTCAATATATCTTCTATTGGCAATAGTGGTTAAAGTCTAAATTGGTTTGGAAAGTGTATCATTGTTTCAACAAATTTATTTTGGTTTGCTGTCAATGTATAAACAATTGGTTTGGTTAAAGTCTAAATTGGTTTGGGAAGTGTTCATTGTTGTCAATATATCTTCTTTTGGTTTGGTGAAAGTCTAAATTGATTTGGTTATAGTCTAAATTGTTTCAACAAATCTTTTTTTGGTTTGTTGTCAATATATGAACAAAAGTTCCATGGTACTTATTGTTTCAATTGGTTTGTAGTCAAAATCTACCTACTGTCAAAATCTACCTAATGTTTCAATTACTGTAAGTTTCAAATATTAAGACCTACTGCACTAACACAGTAATTATGGGAACAAAACAGTAAGTTTGGTAATCATAATTTTCTGGACAAACCAGTAATTATGGGAACAAACCAGTAAGAAACATAATTTTGGTAAACATAATCTGGACAGAAAATTGGTAATCTGGACATAAAATAGACTAACATCCATTTTGGTAATCTGGACAGAAAATTGGGAACAAAACAGTAAGCTGATACTTCTCATTTTCACATTTCAATAATGAGCTGATACTTCTTATTGTTCTCTGGAGCATCAGTTTGCCTGCAGATTGTTTCCACAAATTGTTCCAGAATATAAACAGATTGGACAAACCAGATTATTTGGACAGATTGGACAAACAAACACATAATATAAACAGATTGGACAAACCAGTAATCTTGGTCACTACCTAATGCTTGTAAACCAAAATCCAAGTCTGTATTTGGTATCATGAAATGGTAATATAGCTTCTGACCATCATCACCATACCCTAACTGTTGCATCATTTCATCTATGTCATGTACTGAAAATTCATTACCATCTATTAGGTCCACATGACTTACCTTCCCATTGAGATATCTCCTTCCAAGAAAGTTGGAAAAAACCCCACCATGATTAATCTTCAGAGAAAAAAAAGTGGAATGATTTTCTGCAAAATCAAACATAAATCACCCAATATTATTAAAAATATGCGACAAAGAGCAAGAGTAACTGGTCCAAACCACAAAAAATAAAAAACAGTAAGTTAACGAAAAGGAATTGGTAAAAAACAGTAAGAGTAATTGGTAAGATTCTCGAAATTGTGTAGGTAAACTTGGTAATCTTCTAAAAAACGAAAAGGAACAGTAAGAGTAAGTAAACGACAAGAGCAAGAGTTACCATAAACTTTGTGTGGGTGAACCACTTGGTAAGAATCTCGAAATTGCCACATCAAGAACTGGTCGTGCGTGATACGTAGTGGCAAGAGCGTGGAGAAAGATTGGAGATGATTTTTTACAGAGGGTTAAAGTGAGAAGCCATGGGGGAGAAGAACAAGATGAATCGGTATGAGGAGAAAGGAATGCGTGGAATGGATTATGGTAAAACTGATGAGGATGTATATAATTTGAAAAGACAATATTACCCATCACATGTATGGCACATGTGAGGGTTAACGTTAAATACTTAACAGAATTAGGATGGAGGACGAAAATGGAAACAAATGGGAAACCACAATGACTAAAAAAGCAGTTTTTAAAGACCAGGGACGAAAATAGTTATAAACCTCAAACCACAGGGACGAAAATAGTAGTTTACTCTAAGATTTATTATAAAAGAATTCTTAAATCAACCGATCATAAAATTTCATTTGTTAAATTAATAATAATAAAAAAGGAATGAGATTGCAATTTGAGTTCACCAAGCGATCCTGATTGGTTTGGATTGCAATAATGATATAAAATTTTTCATTTTCTCTTTATTTACTTGTTTTGTCTTTTAGTATATTGAAATTGGTTTGGATTGCTAATAAAGATATAAAGGTAGTCTAAACACATCCCGTGATATTGAATGTTGGTAAAAAGATGAAGAAATAAAATCAGTACTTTTTGTAATTATTTTTCAACAATATTATTTATACTATATTATAAAGTACGGATAAAAAACTCTTAAATACAAATTATTAGGCACAAGGTACTATCATTTTATGCAAGATTTTAAAAATCTTTTAATTTACAAGTATCAAAGGACAAGATATATATTACTACTACAGACTTCTAAAACCCACTAATTTGGTATGTGCATAGTCTTCCTTTTATGCAGATATTTTCATGTATCACTATTAATTAATATATTATATTACTATAATTTTGTTTTAATTATATTATTAAATATGTAATTCATTATTTTATATAAAAAACATTATATTATTAAGCCTAACTTAAACAAATTTATAAAAAAAAACATTACCACTTTCTCAAAACCATCCAAAATCGTACTGTAAATCGACAAAAAAATAAAATAAAACATTAAAATCGTAATATATCTCGCTGAATTGTAGCCTTCCAGTTATATGATACATCTTAATAAAAAAAAATCAGGGGCCGTTCCCCTCTCTCTCTCTCTCTATATATATGTCTCTGGTAGTTACAACCTGGGTATGTAGGTTGTGAGAGCATTAGACGTATACCAATTCCCTTCTTCACCATCAAACCTATGTCGTCGGAAAACACTATTCCGTTGATCAGCAAGGCGGACGGTGGCGGAGGAGATGACAGTCAACGGTGGTGGTGGAAGAAGTTGTTTGATTGGGAAGAAGCTAAGTTCCAAATCTTATTTTCCCTCCCAATGATACTAACTAATGTCGCATACTATTGTATACCATTAGTATCCGTCATGTTCGCCGGCCACCTCGGAGAAGTTGAGCTCGCCGCCTCTAATCTCGCCAATTCCTGGGCCACCGTCACCGGATTATCGTTCATGGTTAGATTTTGCTTGATTTCTCTCTATGATGCACAATTAAACGAATTAATATACTGTGAGTCAATCGTGTTCATTGTTAGCGTCATCTAGATAGTAGATCCCCTTTGTTTGTTCTAATGGTTCGAGGTGCTTCATCGCTAAATAATCTAGACATTTGTTAATTGTAACTGGAAATGAGTACGATTTGATGGAAATTTACTCATCTAATTGGTGAAATTTGGAACGATTTGATGGTGTAATCTGGAACGTAAACGATTAAGGAAGGGAATTGAAATTGTGTATATAATTTCTAAAATGCGAATCTGCGAATTGGATATTCAAATCCTTTTGAGGAATTGAAACGATTGGTTATTGTTCAATAAGATGGTGTTAATCACTGATTACTTTACTAAGAGGGTGTTTGGGATTGCTTATTTAAACTCTATGCTTTTATTTAAAAGTGCTTATTTGGATTACTTATTTGGATTTCCATTCTTGACTTTTCATTCAACAATGGCAGCTGACTAATGGGATAAGATTCCATTATGCAGACTGTAAGATTACAATTTACATGGCATGTTCTGCCCTCAGAATGGCTAAGAGAAAGACAAAAAAGAATGAAAAATGATATGTTGCAAGAGGATCCATAACAAATATATTTTAAGGTGGAGTTTGTTTTTAAAGAGGTCTGAAGTCTTATTTTACTTCTAATTAATAAGAGGTGATGCTTAAGTCTGAAATCTGAATCAATAAGACTGTTTGTTTTTGTAATGTCTGGGGCGTCTCTAGAGAAAGAAGAACATATGAAATGAGACGGCCATAAGAGGTTTTAAGAAGTTGGGTCACAACTTCTTATTTAAGTAATAGTGTAATTGAAAAAGAATTTATTAGAGTAATAATTTTACATAACTTTTTGAATAGTATAAAAATATTGAAATTATTGCAAATGTATCTATGTAATATTACAAAATTTTATAGTAGTATAAATTCATGTTTATGTTTTATTTTTGTTTAGATGTTATTAAAATATATTAATTAAAAATTAATATGAAAAAGTGTAAATTAATAATATATCTAATAATATATTTAGTAAAAAATGTGTTATTTTTTATTAAGTTAAATATCTATGTAATATTACACTTTTTTATAGTAGTATAAATTTATGTTTATGTTTTGTTTTTATTAATATGTTATGAAAATATATCAATTAAAATTTATTATGAAAAAGTGTAAATTAATAATTATATTTGAAACTGCTATAATAGTTTTAGTTTACATATATATAAAATAAGTAAATAATAAACAAATACAGTTATATAATTATCTTTAAAATTAAAAAAATGGAAAATGAGATTCTTGTTAATAACCTTTGCATTGGAGTCTTATTGAGGTGGCGGCGTGGCACTGATGTGGCAGGAAAAAAAGTAGAATAATGGGGTTATTACAAGAACCTCTACATTGGACGCTCTAAATGCCCCATATCTCCTAATTTTCTCCTCACACAAATCACATTTTTAATGTCTAATTTGATCTAGTTCTGAAATAAATACAAGTACATATAGCAACAAGTCCAACACCCATGAAAAATATAATAAGAGGGAAAAGTTTCTCATCATGTAATTGAGTATCACATTTATGGGATTTAGCTTATTTTGCAAACTAATCACCATCTTGTTAAAATGCAAAAAGAAACCATCCTAATTTGGCATGCTTTTGTCCAAAATTGTCTCTTTATTACAAAAGTGTAGTGTTTCTTTTTTGCTTTTTTTGAAGGAATGATGGTTCTTTACCATTCTTGCTACCTTTTTCCCAGAAACACCACTCTACTTTTTAGGGTAGATGACAGGTCTGCGTGCATCCCATCCCCCAGACCCTACTTCCGAGTTGGACAAATTAGGTGTGTTTGGTTTAGTTTTGGAAGGAATGATAGTTCAAGTAGTTGATCACTCTCATATCATTTGAGTCTAAGATGATTTAATCATGTGGGGTTCATCACTTTTCATTGTTTAGGTTGGGCTAAGTGGTGCATTGGAGACATTATGTGGGCAAGGATATGGAGCGAAGCTTTACAGAATGTTAGGAATATATTTACAAGCATCCTGTTGCATTTCCATATCTTTCTCCATCCTCATCTCCATTCTCTGGTTTTTCACTGAACCCATCCTCATTTTGCTTCACCAAGATCCGCAAATCGCAAAAATGGCTGCTCTCTACATTAGGTATCTTATCCCCGGAATATTTGCCTACGGGCTTCTAAACAACATGTTGAGGTTTCTCCAAACACAATCCGTTGTTGCCCCTTTAGTACTGTGTTCGATGGTTCCACTTATCCTCCATTTCGGCATTGCCTATGTACTTGTACAAAGGACCTCTCTAGCTTTCATTGGAGCCCCTTTGGCTGCTTCGATTTCATTGTGGATATCTGCAATTATGTTGGCATCGTACGTGCTTTTTGCTAAAAAGTTCAAGGAAACATGGCATGGTTTTTCCACGGAGTCATTCCATCATGTTCTCACTACCTTAAAGCTGGCTCTTCCATCTGCTGCTATGGTTTGGTCGGTTTTTTCATCATTCTTTGAAGTTTTTAGAACACGAGTGCATAGTTTAGTAGAAACCATGCATACCCGTCATCCGTTTGAATCAAAGTTGACATCGGTTTGTTTCTTTTTTGTGTTTTTGGCAGCTTAGAGTATTGGGCTTTCGAGTTACTTGTGTTACTGGCTGGAATTATGCCAAATTCAGAAATAACGACTTCGCTGATTGCAATGTGGTAAGAATATCTTGTTTGTTGTACACTGGTCTTAGCTTTTCTTCGTGTATTGGCAGTTGTCAGTACTTACGCTTTGTTTCATCTCTTATGTCCCTGACTAATTTCTGTTTATGGTACCTTTTGCTTCTTTGCACACATTCCTACATCTACATGTAGCCCGTTTGTTTGCTTTTTACTTTTTGTTTTGCAAGTTGAGGGCCTTCACGGAAACAACCTCTCTACCCCTTTGGGTTGAGGCAAGGCGTGTGTATTACCCCCCTCCCCAAAGACTGCCTCTATGTGGGACTTAGGGACTATTTGTTAGCATCTTAATAAGCTTAATGTGACTCTAAGTTTATTCGGTTACCTATACATGGTTGTTTGCTACTGGCTTAATGATATAGAAAGTGGCTTATTCAGTAAGCTTCCGGACTCCATAGTGGAGCTTTATGAAGAAAGCCAAGTTTTTCCGTACCTTCTCATTGCGATTAAGAAAAAAGTTTCTTCCATCTATGAAAAAATCCACCCAAACAAAAACCTTCTCAATCTATACAGAAAAATGAATCTACACATACATCTTTATCCATACAGGACTTCATAGAAAACCAATCTAACAACCCCTTACTCGCTTAGTTTTGGTTCGCTTTTTTATCGCTATTTAAGTACAGAATTGATTTCTTTATTGCAGTGTAAATACAGAAGCAATCGCGTACATGCTTACATATGGCCTCAGTGCTGCTGCAAGGTTAGATGGAATGATCTTACTCCATTCGAAATAAGGAGAAACATTTTCGACTTCGAAAACTCAAACCTTTTTTTAATGGCGTTTTGGACTTAACAGCACGCGTGTATCAAACGAGCTGGGAGCTAGGAATATCGATAGAGCTAAGAATGCCATGGCTGTGACTCTAAAGCTTTCTGTCGTTCTTGCCCTTATCGTCGTTATAGCTCTCGGGTTTGGTCATAATATCTGGGCTGGCTTCTTTAGTGACAGTCCTGTGATCATAAACCAATATGCTTCCATGACACCCCTGCTGGTCATCTCAATCATTCTTGATTCCATCCAAGGAGTCTTATCAGGTTTGCTAAAACCTCCACATTCTCTCTTTCCTTTTATCTCACACTTTTGCATAAACGAGTGGTATTTACTAAAATGACATTTCTACCCTTGGGGTAGAGGACGATCTGCATACATCCCACCTCCTAAACCCTGCTTTCGAATGGAATATACTGGGTTCATTTGGTAGAAGAAAGTTCAAATGACAACCATAAATATTTTGAGAACCTAGGAACCAACTGTTTCATGTTTTATTCACAATGAATAACCCTAAATATCCAAAAATATCATGTATATTCATTATGAATATCTACACAAGATAACCAAAAGGATTGTGGCGTACTGGTTAAGGCCCTGGGGGATGTGGTGGAATATCACATCTGCCCAGGGTTCAAATCCAGGCGTACACAACATACACAACAATTGTGACTACTGAGGTTTAATCATGTCTTACAGTCATAATTTACCAAAGGATTAGTCTAGGCATAGCCTAGGACACCCAAAAAAAAATTATATATATATATATATATCACAAGATTTCATGATCAATACATGAATAATTGGTTTCTCGGGTGCTCAAAATATTTATGGTTCTGACTTGAACTCGCCCTTCATTTGGTTTGGTTTACTCAAGATGCGGAATGAATAGCATATAATTTTGCAGGGGTGGCGAGGGGGTGCGGTTGGCAACATCTGGCTGTGTTCGTTAACTTAGGAATGTTTTATCTTATTGGCATGCCGGTTGCAATTGTCCTTGCGTTTCTAGTGAAACTATACGCAAAGGTGACGTTTTTATTGCGAAATATACAAGAATCCATCGTCTTTCTTAACCACATTAGTCTCTAATACTAAATCCCGAGCGTATCATATGCAGGGGTTGTGGATTGGCTTAATATGCGGTCTCGGCTGCCAGACCGGTGGCCTGCTACTACTCATGTTTCTTAAGAAGTGGACGCAAGTGGAACTCGACTGAAGCAACAGTTTAGCCGACACGATTCTTGCTTGACCAAATGTCGGGTCAAACCAAAACTCGAAGCAAATTTTGAATTCTTGAACTTATTATGATTGATTCATGTGAATGGCATGTATCCCTTTTTTTCTTTTTTGAAAGGGTGTACTAGGCTATGCCTAGACTAATCCCTTGACAATTTATGACTGTAAGACATCAACCCTGATTAAACCTCAATAGCCACAATTGTTGTGTACGCTTGGATTCGAACCCTGGGTAGATGGGATATTCCACCACATCCTCCAGGGCCTTAACCAGTACGACACATCCCCAAGGCATGTATCCCTTTAACTTGTGATTCTTGTATATGCCGTTGTAGTCTTTTCTTTTCCGTGTTTATCTATTAGTAAATTACGAAACTACCCGTACCTTCTTGTCAAGCTGCCCATCACTTGAGAAAAGTGACAAAGATTTTAGGAACCCAATACTTCTTATTGGTTCCTTTAAATGACTTATGATATTGAATCTATGGGGCTGTTTCGTTAAAATTTTGAGAGTATCAGAAGGAATTTAAATGGTCAATTCTATTTATCAAGTTCCAATCTGACGTTTTGGTTTACATAAAATTGAAATTTAGGGGTCGTTTACCAATCGTTTATTCGGGTAAGTATTTACCAAACTTACCAAGTTATATTACATTAAGGGGCTGTTTGTTTATCTCTTAATGGTTCCATTAAGAGACAACCTCTGAATTGCTAAGAGGTGAATCTTATTTGGCAAAAAAAAGTATGTCTCTTAATTGTTCCAAAACCCTCTGAATGATTTTGTATCATGGGTCTCCCTTAACCATTAAGCGCCCTGATTTCATTCTGAACTATTACCAAACAATCATATTTTATTTTGTACTATATCATAAGAGTCTCTTAATCATTCTTATCAATTAATCATTCTGCACCAAACCATTCAGCAATTGCAAAACAGCCCCTAACCGATGAATATGACAATGACCAATAATCTTACCCGGTAAGAGCGAAAGCAAATGGTCGAGAGTCTTACCCGGTAAGTGAGGGCGACGACTCTTACCCGGTTAGCGCTTACTGAATAAATTTTTGCCTACAATACCGTTTTAATGGACTAAAATCTTACCCGGTAAACTAAGTGATAGTGTTGAAGTGATTTTTCTTGTAAAAAGAGTAAAAACATAAGAATAAATGATTCATATGTGAATTTACTTGTAAAAAAAATGAGTTCGTATATACATATTCATTTATGAACAACCAGTAAAAATGTAAGTAACCAAACATGTTTTTTTTTTTAAGTTTTCCAATAATTTACATACAAATAATTTATTATTACCTTTCTAATTTTTTTACATATATTTTCTCTGTTTAAATAGGGAAATTAATTAAACTAGTCATTTCAGAAAATCGGCTTTACCTCCTAATCATTTTCTCTCTCAATTTATTAAAATAACCCCTACGTTTGTGAAAGGAGTTCGTATATACGAACACATCCTTAAAACTGATAAATTTGACATATCTTCGTAATATACGTTCGTATATACGAACATAATTTAAAAACTCAACAAAATTTCATAACTTCGTGAAATCGTTTTTGGAAAATGAAATTAGTTAAAAAAAATTACATTTTTTGCTCCTGTTCGTGAAATACGAGCCAAAGTTACATTTTTGGCCCCTGATCGTAAATGGTGTGTGTTATACGAAGAATCCAAAGTTACAATTTTGGCCCCTATTCGTGATTATCAATGTGTTATACGAAGATTCCTAAGTTACAAGTTTGGCCCTTGTTCGTAAATTTTTCAAACAATAGGTTCGTGATACACGAACATATTCCACGAACTAGGGCCAAAAATGTAAATACTTTGATTAATGTTCCAAAGATGAGGGACCATAATTGTAACTTGCTTATTTTCTTTAATAAATTGAGTTCGTATATCACGAACACATATCACGATCATGGGCTAAAATTGTAAATATTTTTGTATTATGTTCCAAAGATAAGGGACCATAATTGTAACTTGCTTATTTTTTTGAATTGAGTTGTACTTCGTATATCACTATCATGGGTAGACCTGACAAAAACTAACACGACACGCTAACCCGACACGAACTCGACACGAAATAAACGGGTTTGGGTAATACATTTCAACCTGTTTAAGTAAACGGGTTGACACGACACGACACGAAAATTAAACGGGTAAGGTCAGAGTCAAAACTTTTAACTCGAAAATGACCCGAATAACCCGTTTATATATATAATATAATATAATATAAGTTTTCTTTTTAATGCTTTGATTTTTAGTGTTTTAGATTTGGTTATAATTTATAAGTTTGAACTATAAATTTTGGATTTCTTATGCTTTCATTTGAATTTTGTATTTGTATTTTTTGTGAATTTTTGATTTTAAATTTTTAGTTTTATAAATGTTAAACTGGTTAAACGGGTTAGGCGGGTCGTGGCGGGTTAGGCGGGTCGGGTTAGGGTTGAGATTTTCTGAACCGTTTATTAAACGGGTTGGGTTAGGGTCAGACACTTTCAACCCGTTTAACTTTGAACCCGACACGAAACTGACACGACACGACACGTTTGCCAGGTCTAATCATGGGCTATAATTGTAAATTTTTTTGAATTATGTTCCAAAGATAAGGGACCATAATTGTAACTTTTTTTTAATTGATTTTGTAATTCGTATATCAAGTCAAAATTATAAATATCTTTGAATTATGTTCCAAAGATGAGGGGCTATAATTGTAACTTGCTTATTTTTTAATAAATTGATTTCGTAGTAATTCGTATATCACGATTAGGGGCCAAAATTGTAACTTCCAGGTTCGTATATAACAAGACATTTCACGATCAAGAGCCAAAAATGTAACTTCCAATTCGTAATATATGGTTGTTTCACGAACAGGGGCAAAAAACATTTTTTTTTAAATCGTTGCATTTTCCACGAACCATTTCACGAACTTATGATTTTTTAATGAGTTTTTAAATTATGTTCGTATATACAAACATATATTACGAAGATGGTATCAAATTCATCAGTTTTAAGAAGGTGTTCGTATATACGAACTACTTTCACGAACGTAGGAGCTATTTTAATAAATTGAGGGAGAGAATGGTTAGGAGGTAAAGCCGATTTTCTGAAATGACTAGTTTAATTAATTTCCCGTTTAAATATCCATAAATTTATTTCTATTCCAAAATAAATACCTATTTTCAAAAATTAACATAATCTTTCCAATTCAAAGAGAAAAAACATCCATTACCAAAAATAAAATTATTATTTTATTTAAAATTAAATCAACATCAACAAAACCGAAACATTTATTTACACCTGTATTTTGGTTTTGTGGTTGACTGGTGACTGATGAGAGAATGAAACTTGTCACTTTCTTCGCTACCAAACATTTTCAGTAACGAGTATGTCGGAGAACATTGATCACGGTGGCGGATTACGGTGGTGGCGGTGGCTGTGGCGGCGGTGGCTGTGGCGGCGGCGGTGTTACTTCGCGGTGGTGGTGGAAGAAGGTACTGGATTGGGAAGAAGCTAAGAATCAGATCTTATTTTCCCTCCCTATGATCCTCACCAATGTTGCATACTATTGCATACCATTAGTATCCGTTATGTTCGCCAGCCATCTCGGAGAAATTGAGCTCGCCGCCTCTAACCTCGCCAATTCCTCGGCCTCCGTCAACGGTTACTCTTCCATGGTTAGTTATTGCTCTCTCTATCTCTCTCACGCACACACAAACAAACCTAATTGCGATCAGAGAGAATTTGTTAATTTACGTGTTAATCGTACTGGAAAACAACGGATCATGGATCCTGTTTGTCCGTACCAATGGATAAAGTAATCTAGCTACTACGTGTTAGTTTTCACTGCAATTGATTACGTTTGATGAAAGTTTGCTTCCGAATTTGTGAATATTTGGTGGAAATCGATGGTATAATCTGGAACAGATCTAGTATTGGAAGGAAGATATATATGATTAAAGGAAGTTAGTCAATGAGATGTGCTAGAAATTGTGTATTGATCTAATTATAGCTTCGATTCTGCAATTCGGATACTTCACATCCTCTGTAAACCCTAAGATTTTGCATCATGTTTGTGTTGAAGCCGTATTTGACTGTGTCTTTAGTTGAGAGCAATAAATTAGGAGTCAGCAAGTTTGAATTTTTCTTTTTCTGTTTTCCACGTCTTTAGCAATAGTAGGATTTTATTTCGCAAATCAGTTTATGTGAGACTATTTATTCAGCCATTGAATGCTCAATAAAACATCGAAGGTATTCAATACTTCTGTGTTAACGACGAGAATGGGATAAGATTTCGCTATGAAACCCCTAATATAACAAATATGTAGAGAAAGGACACTTAACTCTTGATTCAAAGTTAGTAGTGATGACTAATTGATCGCGAAATTCTTCAAACTTATTCATCATAGCATTCTTAAACTCAAAAATAAGTTACATCGATGATGAACCTGTGTAAATCATATGATCTACATACTGTCAGAAAGGAAAGTGTTTCAGTATTAATTCCATATCAATCTAGATAGTAAAGTATTGATTGTGTTTCCTAATTATGTGATTCTGTATAGCTGTATAGAGAAATCAATTTACAGCCCTGAATTATTCTCCATATTTTTTTATGACTATTCCTGGCTCTTTTCTTCTTCCTGCTACACTTTATTCATCTCATGTAGTCTTTTCAAATCCTTCCAGCTTTCATGGAGAATGGTGATGATAGTTGGTGGAAGAAGGTGTTGGATTGGGAAGAAGCTAAGAATCAAATCTTATTTTCCCTCCCTATGATACTAACCAATGTTGCATACAATTGCATACCATTAGTATCCGTTATGTTCGCCGGCCATCTCGGAGAAGTTGAGCTCGCCGCCTCTAACCTCGCCAGTTCTTGGGTCACCGTCACCGGATTATCATTCATGGTTAGTTGTTGCTTGATTTCTCTCTCTGTGATGCACAATTAAACGAATTAATATACTGTGAGTCAATCGTGTTCATCATTAGCATCACGTAGATCCCCTTTGTTTGTTCTAATCGTTCGATGTGGTTCATCTATAAATAATTTAGACATTTGTTAATTCGAACTTGTAAAAATTGAGTATGATTTGATAGAAATTTACTCATCTAATTCGTGTTAACGATTCGATGGTGTAATCTGGAACATAAATGATTAAGTGAAGCCATTGAAATTGTATAGTATATAACTTCTAAAATGCGAATTGGATATTCAAATCCTTTTGAAGAATTGAAACGAGTGGTTATTGTTCAATAAGATGGTGTTAATCACTGATTACTTTACTAATTGTCTCTGTTAATTTGATCCTTTTTTTATGTTCTTATTTGGATTTACATTCTTGACTGTTCTTATCAATCTTTAAGCATTCATTGTATTTTGGGTAGTTTTTATATTTATTTAAATTTGTTTTAATGAGTTTAATCTATAAGTAAGTAAATAAATTTATATATAACAAGAAAAATGAAAGGAATATGTATATCTATATTCAATAATAGTGTAATTAAAAAAAAGAATTTATTAGAGTAATAATTTTACATAACTTTTTTGAATAATATAAATATATTGAAATTATTGCAAATGTATATAATAATATATTTAGTAAAAAAATGTGTTACTTTTTATTAAGTTAAATATCTATGTAATATTACACTTTTTTATACTAGTATAAATTTATGTTTATGTTTTTTTTTGTAAATATGTTATTAAAATATATCAATTAAAATTTAATATGAAAAATTGTAAATTAAAAGTTAGGGAAATTAATTAAAGTAGCCATTTTAGAAAATCGGGTTTACCTCCTAGCCATTCTCTTCCTTATTTTATCAAAATAGCCATTATGTTCGTGAAATGAGTTCGTATATACGAACACCTCCTTTGAAGTCAAAAACTTGATCCATGTTCGTAATATGTGTTCGTATATTACGAACATAACTTAAAAACTCATAAAAAAACATAAGTTCGTAAAATGGTTCGTGGAAAATGCAAGGAGTTAAAAAAAGTTACATTTTAATTTTTTTCACGAACACAATCACGAAGTGGGGCCAAAATTGTAAAATTTTAATTTATTTTGCTATGATGAGGGGCCAAAATTGTAATTATTTAATTTTTGTTCGTATATCACAACACTTTTCACGAACTTGGGCCAAAAACATAAATATATTTGATATATGTTCCAAAGATGAGAGGCCATAATTGTAACTTGCTTATTTCAAGTTACAATTATAGCCCCTCATCTTTGGAACATATATCAAATATATTTATGTTTTTGACCCAAGTTCGTGGAAATTGTTGTGATATACGAACATATGCTTTGAAAAATGAAATAATTACAATTTTGGCCCTCATCATAGCAAAATAAAATAAAATTTTACAGTTTTGGCCCCACTTCGTGATTGTGTTCGTGAAAAAAAATTAAAATGCAACTTTTTTTAACTCCTTGCATTTTCCACGAAACATTTTACGAACTTATGTTCTTTTATGAGTTTTTAAGTTATGTTCGTGATATACGAACACATATTACGAACATGGATCAAGTTTTTTACTTCAAAGGAGATGTTCGTATATACGAACTCATTTCACGAACCTAATGGCTAATTTGATAAAATACGGGAGAGAATGGCTAGGAGGTAAACCCGATTTTCTGAAATGGTTACTTTAATTAATTTCCCTAAAAGTTAATATGAAAAACTGTATATTAATAATTATATTTAAAAACTGTTATAATAATTTTAGTTTATATATATAATAAGAAGAAGAAGAAGTAGTAATAATAAACAAATAAAGTTATATAATTACTTTAAATAAAAAAAATGAAAAGGTGAGATTCTTGTTAATAACCTCTATTCTGTAGTTTTATTGAGGTGGCGTTGATGTGGCAAAAAAAGAGAGTAGAATAATGAGGTTATTACAAGAACCTATTAGATGCTCTAAATCACCTCCTAATTTTCTCCTCACATATCAAACATCAAGAATTGTTTTTAGATTTTCAATTTATGATTTGACCCGATTCTAAAATAAACAGGGGTATATATAGCAATACGGCCAACACCCATGAAAAATATAATAAGAGGGAAAAGTTTCTCATCATGTAATTGATTGATCGAATTATGTGATTTAGCTTTTTGCTGCAAACTAATCATCTTGTTGGAATGCAAAAAGAAACCATCCTAATTGGCATGCTTTTGTCCAAAATCGTTTCTTTACTACAAAAGTGTAGTGTTTCTTTTTTGCATTTTTGAAGAAATGATGGTTCTTTACCATTCTTCCTTGTGTCTCTTTTTTCAAACACTCTTTCGCAACCTGTGAACTTTTTCACAGAAACAACCACTCTACCCTCAGACCCTACTTCCGAGTTGGAGAAATTGGGTGTGTTTAGTTTAGTTTTGGAAGGAATGATGGTTCAAGTAGTTGATCACTCTCATGTAATTTGAGTATAAGATGATTTTAACCATGTGGAGTGCATCACTGTTTCATTGTTTAGGTTGGGCTAAGTGGTGCATTGGAGACATTATGTGGGCAAGGATATGGAGCAAAGCTTTACAGAATGTTAGGAATATATTTACAAGCATGCTGTTGGATTTCCATGTCCTTCTCCATCCTCATCTCCATATTCTGGTTTTTCACTGAACCCATCCTCATTTTGCTTCACCAAGATCCGCAAATCGCAAAAATGGCCGCTCTCTACATTAGGTATCTTATCCCCGGAATATTTGCCTATGGGCTTCTAAACAACATGTTGAGGTTTCTCCAAACACAATCCGTTGTTGCCCCTCTAGTACTGTGTTCGATGGTTCCACTTATCCTCCATTTCGGCATTGCCTATGTACTTGTACAAAGGACCTCTCTAGCTTTCATTGGAGCCCCTTTGGCTGCTTCGATTTCATTGTGGATATCTGCAATTATGTTGGCATCGTACGTGCTTTTTGCTAAAAAGTTCAAGGAAACATGGCATGGTTTTTCCACGGAGTCATTCCATCATGTTCTCACTACCTTAAAGCTGGCTCTTCCATCTGCTGCTATGGGTTGGTCGGTTTTTTCATCATTCTTTGAAGTTTTTAGAACAATAGTGCATAGTTTAGTAGAAACTATGCGTACCCGTCATTCGTTTGAATCAAAGTTGACATCGGTTTGTTTCTTTTTTGTGTTTTTGGCAGCTTAGAGTATTGGGCTTTCGAGTTACTTGTGTTACTGGCTGGAATTATGCCAAATTCAGAAATAACGACTTCGCTGATTGCAATGTGGTAAGAATATCTTGTTTGTTGTACACTGGTCTTAGCTTTTCTTCGTGTATTGGCAGTTGTCAGTACTTACGCTTTGTTTCATCTCTTATGTCCCGGACTAATTTCTGTTTATGGTACCTTTTGCTTCTTTGCACACATTCCTACATGTAGCCCGTTTGTTTGCTTTTTACTTTTTGTTTTGCAAGTTGAGGGTCTTCACGGAAACAACCTCTCTACCCCTTTATTGCATTGTAAATACAGAAGCAATCGCGTACATGCTTACATATGGCCTCAGTGCTGCTGCAAGGTTAGATGGAATGATCTTACTCCATTCGAAATAAGGAGAAACATTTTCGACTTTGAAAACTCAAACCTTTTTAATGGCGTTTTGGACTTAACAGCACGCGTGTATCAAACGAGCTGGGAGCTAGGAATATCGATAGAGCTAAGAATGCCATGGCTGTGACTCTAAAGCTTTCTGTCGCTCTTGCCCTTATCGTCATTATAGCTCTCGGGTTTGGTCATAATATCTGGGCTGGCTTCTTCAGTAACAGTCCTGTGATCATAAACCAATATGCTTCCATGACACCCCTGCTGGTCATCTCAATCATTCTTGATTCCATCCAAGGAGTCTTATCAGGTTTGCTAAAATCTCCACATTCTTATTTCCTTTTCGCTCACACTTTTACACAAACGAGACCCTTTTACCCTTTTGGGTTAGAGGACATGTCTGCGTACAGGGCCGTTCTTTAGCATGTTAAATTTGTGATTTTGAACAGGGTCCTCAAAATTTTGGGGCCCAATTTTATGTTGTTTAGGGTCTTTAATCAACAAATGTAAAACTATAGCCCACCTTAGTGCCCCACTAATTTCTATCAGTACAAAAATAATACACCGCGTCATTACCTCGGTAATTTGTTAATATTTATCTTTGTTATCTCAGTTTGCATTGTAATCAAAAGGTTTAAGTGTAACAGGGCCTCCAAAAAGATTGGAATGTCCCTGTTTGCGTACATCCCACCTCCCAAACCCTGCTTTTGAGTGGAATATATTGGGTTCATTTTGGTAGGGGAAAGTTCAAATGAGAATCATAAATATTTTGAGAACCTATGAACCAACTATTTCATATATTATTCACAATGAATAACACTAAATATCCATGAATATCATGCATTTTCATCATGAATATCATGTATTTTCGTTATGAATATCTATCACGAAATTCATCATGATTAGTACATGAATAATTGGTTTCTCGGGTTTTCAAAATATTTATGGTTCTGACTTGAACTCGCCCTTCATTTTGGTTTGGTTTACTCAAGATGCGGAATGAATAGCATATAATTTTGCAGGGGTGGCGAGGGGGTGTGGTTGGCAACATCTAGCTGTGTTCGTCAACTTAGGAATGTTTTATCTTATTGGCATGCCGGTTGCAGTTGTCCTTGCGTTTCTAGTGAAACTATACGCGAAGGTGACGTTTTTATTGCGAAATATACAAGAATCCATCGTCTTTCTTAACCACATTAGTCTCTAATACTAAATCCCGAGCGTATAATATGCAGGGGTTGTGGATTGGCTTAATATGCGGTCTCGGCTGCCAGACCGGTGGCCTACTACTACTCATGTTTCTTAAGAAGTGGACGCAAGTGGCACTGACTGAAACACCAGTTTAGCCGATGCGATTCTTGCTTGACCAAATGTCGGGTCAAACTGAAAACTTGAAGCAAATTTTGAATTCTTGAACATATCCCCGTGCCACCAATCTGGCCATTGTGCTTTTGTATTGTTCCATCAGAGTGAAATTTTGTGTTAAAGATCCACTTAAAATTGATTGCCTTCTTTCCAAGTTCCATTCCTCATGATGGCATGAATTTCTTCTTGCATAGCTCTCTCCAAACTTCATTGTTTATTGCCATTCCAGCATTTGCTGGATCACCGGTAAATAAGGGAAAATCACAGCCTTTTCCTTCCTTCGATCTCAAAATGCTTCTTTGGAATGTTGCCACACTTACTTCTTCATCAAAGACGAAGAGTCTATACGCCTTGGAAACTAGTATAATATTTCTTTGTCTTTTGATGTAATTTTTTCTATACCAGATTGAACCAAAGCATAACATATGCCTCAAAATATGGCTAACTGAGGGTTTAGATTCATACCAAGTACGATGGTTTGAGAAGTTGATCACTCATGTAATTTGAGTCTAAGATAATCAATCATGTGGAAACATTCGCTCTGTTCTTACTAACATCCCATCCTATCTTCGAGTGGGATATATGGGCTCGTTTCGTTTGGTTTGGTATCATGTAGAGTTCATTACTGTTTCTTTGATTAGGTTGGGCTAAGTGGTGCACTGTAGACATTATGTGGACAAGGATTTGGAGCAAAGCTTTACAGAATGTTAGGAATATATTTACAAGCATCCTGTTGCATTTCCATATCTGGTTTTTTACAGAACCTAACCCCATTTTGCTTCACCATGATCCTCAAATCTCAAAAATGGCTGCTCTCTACATTAAGTATCTGTGCACAGATACAATATATAACAAACGAATAATCGAACCTTTTACCGAATATATAAAAAAAATATGAATTTTGGACATGAGACTCAAATTTTTGAGTGTTCAAAGAAAGTTAGATCGAGTATAATTCATTCCACATCTAACTACAACAGCAAACCAAAATACCCCAAAACAAAGAAAATGAAACCAAAAAAATCTAGACCAAATGACTTAATTTAATTGCTTAATCAAAAGTCATAACAAAATGAATACATCCAAATTCATTATATCGAGACAGTAAATCTTGCCAAGGATCGGGATTGTCAAATCAAAACAAATATCGTCAACTAAATATTAATGAATCTGAGAATCTTAAATCAAAACCATATCATAAGATTGCATATCGAGCTCGAACTAATAATCGTATACGCTTGCGTTTCATGTCACACGTAGATAAACAGATACAACAAGTGTCAGACATAAGCCACACAGGCACGTACATTGGACATGCACATCCAACTGTACTAAATAATGTGAGATGCGGTGTTGGGCACTACGCTGCCATCCACCCTACAAATAAATCAAATATGCTAGGGCCGACCCATACGCCTCCTGAACAAAATCACCCATCACACCATGGTCAGCTCTCATCAGAGCACAAAAATAAATCGAAAGGAGACGTTGTGGACTGATCACACCGCCACGGTTGGTGTCACGCCATCGGTGCCACAATGGCGTGCCTATGGTACCCCATAGGTGGTTAGTAGCTCGGTATACCTTAACGAATAAATTTCAAAAGTATGTCACAACACATGTGATCACACTAGATGAATATCTAATCATAGTAATACAAAATGAATCAAAAAGGTATTTGAATGTACAAAAATATTGAATCGTTTCCCTTAAAAGTTTTATTTTCCGAACATTCTATATCGAAAGACTTACAAATCGAAAAGGAATTTAAATGGCACAAGTGTGATAAACCATTGACATAACTTCGTATACGAACTCTAGACATATATTTAAAACCAAAAACATATGGCGATTAAAATCCGAACGTAGACTAGGAATTTCGCACTTCCAATTTTTCTAAATCATGGCATACTTATTTAATTTCAGCATTTTACACATTTAAAACTCCAATATTTTATCATACTTCAATGAGGTTTTAGAAAACTATATCTAAATAAAAGTTTTGATAAACGTCTTAGGATTCCAACAAATCAAGAATGGACTGAATCAGATTTAAAATAGATTTTATACGAATTTTTGAAAAACATTGCGCTGTTCTCGTCTAAAAACAAGACCAATTCTCAAAATTACCAATTTTAACCAACTTAGATAAAAAATCACAGTTTCGTCGTGTGACGACAGTTTGTAAACGACATCTCCAAGTTTTCAAAAACATATCGTATGCCTTAATCCAATAAACGAGCGATTTGTTATGATTTTTACAAATAACACGAAATTTCTAAATGGAAATTCAACAGATGATCTTGAGCCTTGAGATGGATATTTCGTGTTGAATTTCTAAATGTATAGAGATGGATATTATATATATATATATATATATTGACCTAAGACTACATCCTCCTAGCACATACTCACGGTTCCTCCAATATATATATATATATATAATATCCATCTCTATACATTTTCGATATCAATAAGATACATGTATAAGACTACCATGATTCCAATCCCATATTAAGGGGTTGTTTGGCAGTTGCTGAATGGTTAGGTGCATAATGATTAAGTGGTCAGAATGATTAAGAGGCTCTTATGATATAATGTGAAATGAAATATGGTTGTTTGCTAATTGTTCATGATGAAATCAGGGCTCTGAATGGTTAAGGCATGGTCAAGACACCAAATCATTCAGAGGGTTTTAGAACCATTAAGAGGCAGGCATTTTTTTTGCCAAACAAGATTTACCTCTTAACGATTCAGAGGTTGCCTCTTAATGGAACCATTAAGAGGTAAACAAACAGCCCCTAAGCCTAAAACACTAACACATGTAGGTTCAACAATGATTTTCATAAAACCCATGATATTACACAATCATGACAAAATAATGCTAACAATATACCCATCAAAGTCCACATGATGAACCTTAGCCAAAACCCCCAATAATCACAAAGGTAGCAGTTAGGTCAAACTTATGAGGTGATCAGATTTATTCATGCATATGAAGTAATGACAATTAAACATACAAGACATGTATCTCAGTTGAATATGGTTAGAAGAAATTCATTATCTATGTTTTATAGAAAACCCTAGAAACTTGCAAGGAACCCTAGAAATGGATGGAGGAAGAAGATGATCTTGAGCCTTGAGATCCTTGGTTGAAATCCTTGCTTGGAGAAACTTGATTCTTGCAATAAATGTTGTGGATGGTAGTTGGGATGATTTTTGGTTCGATTTTGGGGAGTATTAAGTGAAGAGAGAGTTTGAGAGGAAGTAGATGAAGGTTTAAATGAAAATGGGGGCTGAAATCCCCATTTAATTCGTCAGGGTGCCCGCGCGAGTTGTGGCGCGGGTTGAACCGCGCGGTTACCCGCGCCGGCCACTGATTACACAAGCGGACAGTGCTCCGCGCGGTTTATGGTACGACCTAACCCGCGCGGGGGCACTGTTTTCCTGCAGTCTTCCCATTAAACAGAAATTTAGAGTGTTACAATCCTCCCCACCTAATAAGGATTTCGTCCCCAAAATCATGGTTGATCAAAATAAGTGAGGGTATATCCTCTTCATATCCTCTTCCGACTCCCATGTCACGTTCGTACCTCGGTGGTGCTTCTATTGAACCTTCACCATTGTCACTTCCTTATGTCATAATTGTTTCGTCTTTGACTCTAAAATGGCTTCCGGTTCCTCCACACATCGGTTACCGCTGTCTACCCGAACTTCTGACAAAGGGATGACACTTTCCTCCTCGGGTAGGCATTTGCGAAGATAACAAACGTGAAACGTCGGGTGTATTTCGTCCATCTCCGGCGGCAATTCCAATTTATAAGCTTGGAGCCCAATCTTCTTTAATATCGTGAAGGGCCCAAGGAAACGAGGGCTAAGTTTCTCGCGTTTTCCGAAACGGATGATCCCCTTCCAAGGCGACACCTTGAACATAACCCGTTCTCCCACCTGGAACTCGACTGGTCTTCTCTTCTTATCCGCATAGCTCTTTTGGCGATCTTGTGCCTCTTTCAAACGTTTCCGAATTCCTTTAACCTTGTCTGCCGTTTCTTGGACGATTTTCGGTCCCGCAAATTGTTTTACTCCTGCCTCGAGCCAGCAAATCGGGGTCCTACACTTTCGTCCGTAAAGCGCCTCAAATGGTGCCCTTCCGATGCTCGAATGAAAACTGTTATTGTACGCGAATTCCACCAACGACAAGTGTGAATCCCAATTTCCTCCAAAGTCTATGACACATGACCGAAGCATGTCCTCGAGAGTCTGAATCATCCTTTCACTTTGCCCATCGGTTTGAGGATGATAGGTCGTGCTCAACTTGACCTTCGTGCCCAGCTCTCTTTGTAACCCATCCCAAAACTTGGAAGTGAACCAACTATCCCGATCCGAAACTATAGATAGTGGGACACCGTGTCGTGACACCACTTCATCAATATAGAGCTTAGCTAGTTTGTCCATCGGTAAAGTCTCTCGCATTGCTAAGAAGTGCGCGCTCTTGGTGAGTCTATCCACCACTGCCCAAATAGTGTCGTGCCCCTTCAAGGTTTTTGGTAGTTTGGTGACGAAATCCATTGTGATGTGCTCCCACTTCCATTCTAGAATGGTCAATGGTTGCAAGCTTCCATAAGGTCTTTGATGCTCCGCTTTGACTTGAAGGCAAGTGACGCATCTTTCCACGTAATTGGCCACGTTGAGCTTCATTACCGGCCACCAATAATGAAGTTTCAAATCCCTATACATCTTGGTGCTACCGGGATGCATGGAGTACTTTGACTTGTGAGCCTCCGCCAATAGCAACTCACGGTTTCCCCCAATCTTCGGCACCCAAATCTGTAGCACCCATTATTTTTTTACCTTGATAAGTGTTACGTAATCTGAACCATTCCTCTAAAAATACTCCAAAATTTCGACTAAATTAAAACTTTAAACCGTTTACAGCGGAAGACTTTAACAATAAATATGTAACTTAAATGCTAACCCGTCCCATACCGCGTTGCGTTACAATATTTATTCATAATAGATGCCTGAACATAAATACTTAACTTAAATGGTAGTGGCAAGCCTCTATGTGTGCCATTTTCCTTTATCCAACTTGAAACCTTCTGTCCATGAGATGCATACTATAGTCAGCTTATAAAGCTCAGTGAGTTGATGGTTTGCGTGAATAAAATCATTTCACATAATACATATCAACTTCAAAACATTGTATCAAATAGTATGCATTTTCTGAAAACATGCAGCGCTGAAAGAAAAGAGATATCATAAACTGTCTCGTCAGGTAAGGGTCATTTTGTCACTGACACGCCCTAGGTTGAACTTTCTGTTCTATTCGATCACCCACTTGATTGAGTCGTGCCACTTGTCACTGACACGCCCTGGGTTGAACTTTCTATTATATTTGATCACCCACTTGACTGGGTCGTGCCACTTCTCCGTGACTTACTGGTCAAATGCCCACCTACTAAAACCAGTCATAAAACTTTCAAATGAAATAGCATGCTAGAGTTATTTGAAAACAAAATAAACACATAGCATGCATCTGATCATAAATAACATACATGAGAAATATAATGTATCATGTATGAAAACTGAAACATCATGCATACGTAAACATCACCATATAAATCATATAATGCTGAAAATAAATTTGTACGTAAGTATGCATCCCAGTGTAAGTCTCATGAATACTCACCTGATTCAGTGTAGATCGGCTACTGATAGCTCTTGACTGAAAACCTACACATTTGATACCACCATATCCAATTAATGACTTATTTTCTCCAAAAGTCAACTATGGTCCACCCGACTCGACCTAAAGTCAAACTCTAAAACTGAGTCTCTTAATGCCTCAAATATCTCCATTTGATCTTATCGTTAAAATACTTGTGGGTCAAACAAGGTAAAAGTCGACCTTTGGTCAACTCGGTCAACCTCGACTAACTTTAGCGGAAACCCGAGTCTAAAACTCGACGATGTCCTAAAACGTCACAATAATCATTTTATAACCTTATAAACATATCTCTCCAAATTAAAGCATCCCAAAACGTCAAAGAAATCATTTTACAACCTTATAGATTCATCACCGTAAATTAAAGCGTCCCGATAATTATTTGATCTAATTAAGACGCTTTAATCCCATTATAAATCATCAAAATAACTTAATAAACCTCCAAGTGTTATGCTTAGTAACGACGTTTAGCAACGACGTTTAGCGTCAGTTTATCTTTTAAATAACTAAAGCAATAATTTGTTCCACATTTAAACGTCTTGATAATATTTAACCATAATACGACTCTTCAAAGTCGTCATTTAAATTTAATTAAATAATTTAATAACACTTCATTAGAATATAATTAATTAACATAATCTAAATTTCTAATTTAAATTAAGATATTAATTAAATATAATTTAATTAATAAATTAATTAAGTTAGAACTTCAACTAATTTAATTCTTAATTAATAAGTCGTCTTCAATTAATTAAAACCCAAAATAATAATTAATTGTCTAAACAACAACCCAAGATATGACATGGGCTCTAATAATTAAACCAAAAATAAAGGCCCAAATCTGATATATATTAAAAGCCCAAATTAATCATTAGCTTAAAATCTAACTACAAGGTCCAAACTCAAGAAGCCCATCGAAAACAGCCTATCAGAATTAGGCCGGAGCCCATCTTGTCGACCAACACCGGCGACCGGAAAACGTCTGCTTGGCCTCGTTTCTTTGTCGTTTTCGATGATTTTTCTTGCTAAAACTCTAGGAAATGATTTTCCTCAACCATAGGACAAAAATCCACGAAAACCATCAAGTATTGTGTAACACCTTGAATTTTCAATCTTGTGAAAGACCCCTCGTGTCTCTCAATATTCTTATGTTGGGGATTAAGGGTGCGTTTGGTACAGAGAATGGAATTGCAGAGAAATGATTGCAGAGAATAGAATTGCAGAGAAAGAGAATTAGTCTGAGAATAGGAATTGACTCTCCTGTTTGGTAGCACAGAGAATTCAGCAGATAAATGTAACAGGAAATCATTTCTCTTGTTTGGGAGAACAGAGAAATGTAACAGAGAATTCACCGATATCACTGGTCATCTTCTCCGACCAAAATTAAATCCTCAACCCAAACACAAATCCAAACAACAACATTAAAATAAAACCCAAATCCAAATGCAAATCCAAAACCCATGTCAAACTTTTAATCCTAACTTAATTGATGAACTCAACTTTAAACCAAAATAAATATGAATAAACCTCATCTGATGAACATCATCGTTGCTAAGAACAATAAAAAATATCAAGAAAATTAACAACAAATATTTGCTAATTAATCCAAAAAAGTTGTAATACAAAACTATCAAATACCAAATCAAAAATCTAGATCAAACCTAAAAAACCCTAAATCAGTTTCAAACAAACAAAACCCAAAATTCTAAATCAGTTTCAAACAAACAAAACCCAACACACAGTAAAACCGAGGCTTGCTTATGAGTACACATCGTAACCCTAGAAGGAGAAGAAATAGAAGGAGATGAGGGGGTCGCGATGCTAGTACGGAGGAGGAGGAGGGAAAACGCAGTTTTTTGTCGGTACCGGCAACGGGAGAGTGAACATCGGTGGAGAGAGAGAGAGCGCCGAGAGGGAGAGAGAGAGCGACGAGGTGAGTGCTCGCCGGAGAGGAAGAGCGCCGAGAGGGAGAGAGAGCGACGAGGTGAGGGCTCGCCGGAGAGGGAGAGCGTCGGAGAGAGAGCCGGAGATGGAGAGCTCGCCGGAGATGGAGAGCGCCGAGAGTGAGAGAGAGAGAGCGACGAGGTGAGGGATTTGTGGAAGAAATCTCAATTCCCTGATTTGAATTCTCCCCATTTCTTTTCACTTTGTGGAGAAATGAAAGTAGGGAAAGAGAATTGGTTTATTTCTCATTTTTCTTTTCTCTGTGTTACCAAACAAGAGAAATGGAAATGATTTCCATTTCTCTGTCTTCAACTCTCTGTACCAAACACACCCTAAGGTTCTTTGAGAGAAATCGAGGAAGAAGGAGAAAGGGGGGAAAACGACTTATTTTCGGTAGTCTGCAAGTGGCACGGGTCGTGCCAAGTTCCTTCACAAAACGGCACGGGTCGTGCTCTTTCCTTCACAAAATGTGCACGGGTCGTGCTTGGCGTCGGCAGAAACAACACAGGCCATTTAATGAGTTTCAGCCCAAATTATTTTATTTCTCATTTCATCCTTTCTTTCCTTCCAAGTTTCTCTCCCAACCTTCTCCCTCTTCATTAACTTCATCTTAGGGTTTGGTCTAACCTCCATTCCTTCCATTGATTGCTAGAGTTAAGAGCATCATCCAAAGTTTCGGTTTGGAAGCTTCATCTCCATCTTCATCTTCTCCAAGGGGTCAAGATCTAGGTTTTGGGTTTTCTTCTAAAACCTACTTGGTGAGTTCCTACTACCATTTTCTAAACTTTATACATGTCAAATATTACATTTTGAACTCCTATATATCTCCATGGTTTTGGATTTAAGTTTTCTACATTTTGACCTAACTTGAGTTTTGGGAGATTTTAGGGTTCCCAATCATTTTCAAGAAAAATAAAGGGTTTCATCTTGTTTGAAGTAAAAAGGAATTTTACTTGCACATTTATGTGGTTTACTTGAAGGAATGTATATAATCTCATTTTATGATTTTAATTCTTATCAGCAGTTAAACTTGAAATTACATTTTGGGAAATAAATGTTATTGAAAGCTATATGTTTAGCTTTGGTTAGTCACAAATGAAATTGTGACAAGTCTAGACTACTACTAGTGGATCCCTAGGTATTGAGTCGGCTTATATTATTGGGATGTCTATTCCCCTTTTTGTAGCTATGGATGCATTTGACCCTCGGGGGCCTTTGGTACGGTTATGTGAGACCGGTTACTAGCCATGGATCATAATGTAGTTCTAGTGAACGAGTATGACTTGGTTTCCTCGGGGGCCCTCCCTCACATCTTAGTACGGACCGAAGTTGTTCGTGGCCATGGATTCCAAGTATTTAGCTCACAACTCGGATTGCGACCTACTTTTGTGTTCCGCCACAATCCTTGGTAAATCGGGTATCCCCCATCATCGCAAGATGAATTTTCGGACCGAACGGTCCTTATGTGGCAACGATTTCAATTGTAAACTAAACCTTCTTGAAAAGATTTACTTTCGATACAATTGTTTATATCCCTTGAAATTATAAACTATATGTTCTCACTAGGCTTTAAGCATAACACTTTTTCTCAAATGATATGTATAACAGGTTCCCTTAGCGGTGGGTTGCCAAGGTCGTGAGTGACGAGCATGGACTTAGAGGCATTTTTGAAGTGACTAGTATTTGATGTTGGGCATTTGATTAAGTCCTATCTTTTGGCGATTTTGGGTTGACAACCGATGTAATCTAGATAGTCGTGTTTAGATTAGTTTGTTGTTGATTTCCATATCCGTTCTCAGGTTTTTGTAAAGGCTTAGTACTTTCCCCAGTTTTGGGAGGTTTATACCAAATGCAAATGTCATATTTCCTAATTTCCAAAGTTTATTTTACTCAAATTTTTAGGGTGTTACATATTGAGTCTCATACGCTCATTTAAAGTTTGGCTTAAAATTCCACTCGAAAATCAGTAAAAAAAACGCAAAATTGGACCTTCTAAACCAAAATATGAGACATAAGGCTACTAAGGTTCGATAAAGAACTTAAAAACGAAGCTAACCATATAAAGAACTTGAAATTTGGTTGAGTATTTTACCTCTAATCGTCGATAAACGAAGCTTTTCGACACCGAACCTCAACCTCTGATTTCTCCTTCTAAACTCGACCAAATCTCGATTTTCTTGAACCAAAATGATCATTAACCGGTTACCTTCATTTATCTACGATTTTTTTGTCCTAATAGTTGACAAAACGAGCCAATAAGAAGCTCCAAATGAGTGGTCGTTTTCCATTTTCTGAAAAAATTCAGATATGTCCTTTTTTTCATAACATGTCCTTGGACTTGTTAAAGTCTTATTTTCGCCCCCCTTAACTTTCTGAAAAATACATTCGGCCCCCTGCTCTCACCATTTTAGCCAACATTACATTTTTCACCCCTGATTTGATATTTTCTTTCCTTTTTAGTCCCATTGAACATAAATTCATTTCTTCACTTCTCATTTTCCTTAGAATGGAATAAATGGTCACCTTTACATTTTTCTTCACATTTTTGGTCCGATAAAATAAAACTCATTTTATTTTATTTTCCATTTTCCTTTTTCCTTTTTTTTCTTTTTCTTTTTATATTTATATATTTACTCCATTTTGGGGTGTCACAAAAATCCTCCCTTGAAAAAGCTTAAGGCCACGGCTATCCTCCGTTAGTGTTTCCCGTTGTTTCACCATGATCTTGTCTTTAAGGTTTCCTTCTCGGAGTGCCTCCGCTTGGCTTCGCTTGATGTCATCCACTAAGCTTGATATCACGTCGATTCTAGTTAGGGTTACCTTGACTTAACTCCCGTAACTCTTTCGGCTCAACGTGTCTGCCACCACGTTGGCTTTACCGGGGTGGTAAAGCAACTCAGAGTCGTAATCCTTCAAGAGCTCCAACCACCTTCTCTGTCGCATGTTAAGCTCTTTTTGATCGAAAATGTATTTCAAACTCTTATGATCAGTGAATAAAGTACATTTTGTCCCGTAGAGGTAGTGTCGCCATAGATTCAAAGAGAACACTACCACCGTTAACTCCAAGTCGTGCGTAGGATAATTCTTCTCATGATCCTTGAGTTGACGCGATGCATACGCTATCACTCTTCCTCTTTGCATCAAAACGCACCCGAGATCCAACTTGGAGGCGTCGCTAAAAACTACGAAGCCTTCGGATCCTTCGGGTAAGGACAGGATCGGTGCTTCGCATAACTTCTTTTGAAGAGTCTGGAAGGCTTTCTCTTGTGTTTCGGTCCATAAGAACTTAACGTTCTTCCTTGTTAACGATGTGAGTGGAGAGGCGATCTTCGAGAAGTCTTGAATAAATCACCGGTAGTAGCCGGCCAAACCCAAGAAACTTCTTATCTCCATAGAGCTCGCCGGTGGTTCCTAGTTCATCATTGCCTCGATCTTTGCCGAATCCACTTTTACTCCATCCTTCGACACCACGTGGCCCAAGAATAGGACTTCTTGTAGCCAAAATTCGCACTTCGAAAAATTCGCGAATAACTTTTTCCCTTCGGAGAATTTCCAAAACCTCCCGTAAATGTTGCCGATGCTCCAACTCGTTCCGCGAGTATATATGAATGTCATCGATAATGACTATGACCGATTTGTCCAAGAAGGGTCGACATACTCGGTTCATCAAGTCCATAAAGACGGACAAAGCGTTAGTCAATCCAAATGGCATGACTAGGAACTCGTAGTGTCCGTATCTCGTCCGGAACGCCGTCTTCGGAATATCGCTTTTCTTCACTCGCACTTGATGGTAACCGGATCGCAAATCTATCTTAGAAAAGCACCCCGCTCCTTGAAGTTGATCGAAGAGTTCGTCGATCCGGGGAAGCGGATACTTATTCTTCACGGTGACCTTGTTGAGTTCATGGTAGTCAATACACATCCGCATAGACCCGTCCTTCTTCTTCACAAATAAAACTGGAGCTCCCCAAGTCGACGAGCTCGGTCGTATAAATCCCTTCTCGAGGAGTTCTTGAAGTTGCGTCATCATCTCTTGCATTTCCGTCGGGGCTAGACGATAGGGAGCACGAGCAATTGGAGCGACTCTTGGAATGAGGTCGATGTGGAACTCCACTTGTCGTTCTGGTGGAAGTCCGGGTAGATCCTCCGGAAAAACATTTGGGTATTCGTGCACCACGTCCACGTCTTCCACCTTCTTCTTTTCTAATTTCGCGTCGATCACGTAGGCTAAGTACGAAGCACACCCTTCGGCTAGGCTCTTGCGTGCCTTGAGTGACGAGATAATCATGTTGGCTTTTCGGTTCTTCTCTCCGTAGATTATCACTTCGCCACTCTTCGGCAAGGGTACCCTAATCATTTTCTTGGAGCAAAAGATACCGACATCATTCTTGGATAGCCAATCCATCCCAACAATCACGTCAAAACCCCCGATATCCGCCGGTAACAAGTCTATTATGAATGACTCCCCATCTAAATCTAAGGTACATCCAAAGTAGCATTCCCGAACTAACAAATGTTCCCCGTTGGCTACTTCTACCACTAGAGCATCAGTCAACAAACTAGTAGGGGTAGTGAAATTCTTGCAAAACGAAGTAGACACAAATGATCGGTTCGCACCCAAATCGAATAAAACACGGGTGGTCGCACGGGCCCGGTCGACCCTTCCCACTTTCTCTTTTCTCCTTGTTGCTTCTTCTCTTCTTTGTCTTGGATCATGTCGTCCTCTACCATATGAGATTGTTGGGTCATCTGAAGATTTAAAGATGACCTCCCGATCTTTCATTTTATATCATCATACTTAGAATATTTTAAGGTTCTTTTAGCAGCTTGGTTTCTATACGAATGTTCGGTGAAGTCGAAGATCAGTCGAAGCAGAAAAAGAAGGAGAATATCTCTCAAAGCGGATTGAAGATAGACTCCTCAGCCTAAAACCAAGTATGCCTACTTGATCAACACCATTGGCCAGGATGGTGCCGATCTTAAGTCTTCAGGAGCCGAAGACCTCTCAGTCTTCAGGAGCCGAAGACCTCTCAGTCTTCAAAGCCTGAAGATTTCTCTCAAACACATTGTACTTTTTTTTGACAAAGTATATTTGTGATATCTTGCATTGACATGGACCTCATCTGAAGATCAGATAAAGTAAGCTTTGTCTCCTACACCATTTTAAGGAAAGGTCTACACCATCATGCAGGTCAACACTTCAAGACAAAAGGTATATCCTGTACCATGCTGAAGACTTGTGTCCATCCCTTGCTCAACAGGTGTCCCATGCATTTAATGCATGAGGCACTATAAATATGGGGGATGGCTCAACATGCAAGATAACCAGTTCTACAACCTTCAAGTTCTCTAAGTGCCTGGAAATTTTCTCTCTACGAAGTTCTAATTGTTTTCTAAGTGTTTTACAATTGTTCTTCATTTCTCTTAGTGTTAGATTGTTTGAACAGATTCATCTGTTCTCTTCCGTAACAATCAAAAGTTTCTATGTGTAATTCTTGATTTCAAATCAATAAGAATTAAATTAAGTGAAAAATTGTGTGTATTGTATTCACCCCCTCCCCCTTCTACAATACTTTTCTTATTTACTTTCTACTATTTGGGACCAACAAGTGGTATCAGAGCGGTTTAGTTTAACTCAATAAACTATATCCGCATTGGCAGTCTCTTCTTCTTCTTCTTCTTTGAACAATGTTCTTCTCAAAACACCACTGTTGTTTCATACGACAATGGCTCTATAGCCAAACCACCAAAGTTTAACCCCAATAACTTCTTCTTGTGGAAAATTCGTATGATACTCTTTTTAGAAGGAGTTGACAGCAGATATCCAACTATCTTACATGAAGGTCCTTTTCTTCCTAGGGTTTGGGACCGATACAATACCAAAAAGGCAGATAAGGGAAATGCTGATGAGGACTCTTCTGAGGAAGAAAGAACTCCAACAAATGGAGATACATTGTAAAGGATCGCAGTAAATATAATGATGAAGACAGACGTCTTATAACTCTTGATACTAAAGTCAGAGCCATCATTGCCCTTTCTCTGCCTGATGAGGTCTATCACTCCCTTGTTAACCTTTCTACCGCTAAAGAAATGTGGTATACGTTGTGTGTTCTTTACGAAGGTACGTCTGAGGAGAAAAAGAGCATAAAGATTGCTCTTGTAAGAAAGTATGAACTCTTTTCTCATGAAAAGGGTGAATCTCTCTCACACTACTACAACCGTTTTAACGGTCTTCTCAACGATCTCAAACTTGTGGATCACATCTATGATAATGAGGAAGTCTTGTGCAAATTCATGGACTGTCTTCCTGAGTTTTGGGAAAATATCTGTACTTGTATCAAGTCTACCAAGGATCTTGATTCCATGCCTCTCACTGCCTTGTATGGCACTCTCTTTAACTATGAGCAGACTAAACTGCTTAGGAAGTCTATCACAAAAGACATTAAAATCTCTTCTCTAGCTCTTGTCAGTGATTCTTCCAAAAATGTTGTGTGTATTCCTAGAATCACCTATCCTTATGATTCCGACAACAATAGTCAAGAAGACCCTAATGATCCTTCAGAAGCCTACCTTAGTGAGGCTGATGATGAAGGTGAGGAAAGCTCCAGTAACCCTCGCTTATCTTCTGGAAAATCCAGGTTTTCAAGAAAATCTTCTTCTACTTTTTTTAAAACCACTCCCTCTGACAAATCAAATGAGGAATGTTACAGATGTGGGAGGAAATGACACTTTGCTTCTGAGTGCAGAAGCAGGTCTTCTGATAAATCCAGACTACCCTCCTCTAACCGTACCTCCTCTAGGTCTGTCAGAACCAAGTCTGAATCCTACCAACCTTCTTTCCAAAAGCCAAATATGTCTGTCTCCTCAAAATCTAACCGGGCTGAGAAATACAAGGCAAAATATAAGAGAGAGGAGGAGAGAAATGAAATATTGCTCAAAAAGGGAAAATGTCAAATGACTGAAACCCATGATTGGGCAGATGAACCCACTTCTGAAAGTGACAAAGAAATGGCCAATCTTTGCTTCATGGCTAAAATAGATGATGTTGATGAAAGTGAAATTCAATCCTCCTCTATGGCCCTTGTGTCTGCTGAGTGCTCTACCTCATCTACCCAGGATCAAATACCTTGTGATGACAAGTTTGGACTAGGCTTCGGGAAATCTGATCTTGAACCTCCTTTTGATACCTATGCTCCTTTCTCTTTTCCCTCATTTTATGAATCTTCTGAAGAGAACTCGACAACTCTTCATGTGATGATGATGAATTAAATTGGTGGATTTCATCATGTGTTGATGAAGATTCTCAAAATCCTTCATCTCAAATCCATATGTTTCTTTCTCCTCAAACACATCTCATCATAATGGTAACCTACCTATCTTCTCATCTCCAATCCCTGATCTTCAGATAGTCTTCTCTGAAGAGCAAGATCCTTCCTTTCACTCAACCTAAACATTCCTCCATCATTACATTTCACACCAGTCTTTCCCATTTCTCATCATATCACTTCTCCTTCCTTCATCATTCCCATGTTCCTCTCAACCTCAAAATTCACCACAAATCATCCCACCTTCTCAACCAACCAGACATTCTTTCTTCACCTATTCCTGCCGATCTTCCATCTCTCTTTCCTGAAGAAGTCTATGTGAAAGTCTATGTGAAACAGCCCCTTGGCTTTGAAGATCCAGTCCATCTATGTGTACAGGTTAGACAAAGCTCTCTATGGTCTAAAGCAGGCTCCTCGTGCCTGGTATGACACTCTTGCTGACTTTCTCCCGAAGAACAAGTATTCAAGAAGTGAAACTGACAACACTCTGTTCATCAAGCAAACCTCAAGTAATCTTATTCTTGTTCAAATTTATGTGGATGATATCTGTAACACCCTCAAAACTTGGAAATAGGGACTAAATTAAAACTTTCAATAACACCTCAAAGAGGGATAAAATCTCTTGCTACAAATCCGTAAATGCAATACATTTCTAGATTGAACCATCAACGAGTAAATAAAGTCTTACATAAAGACTAACTATAGTCGGGTGTTATTATAACCCAATACCAATCGCTATCTCCAACATAAGTGCGGAAGACTTCAACATGCTAATCACCTTTTCGAGCACACAACTAGCACTCATCTCTTCACAATGTCTCTAGAACTATTCCCAACCGGAACCTGTTGCACATGCCGACAAATAAAAAGGTTAGGCTAACGCCTAGTGAGTTCAAGAGTTTCATCATGATCATAAAACTAGTTAAACGAAAAATAATGCAACTTAAATCATGATCCTTTAAAATGAATTACTTTAAATATGAGAACGGCCCGTTTTCCAATAATATGCAATTTTATATATGGACGCCTCAACGCCAAACATCGTTTCATGAAGTAATGCAAACCAACACTTATTCAAAACGTCATTAGTTGTAAATGCTCTAATAATGAAATTTGAATACAACTTTATAAACCCACGACCAAAATATGAATAAACTCAAGTCTCCAAAATTGTAGCATAAGGGAGACAACCCAAAACTCAAAGCGTCACCGGAAACAAGGATAAAACTAAATACCCCAAAACAACACCTCTCGGTGACGGGGGAATCCCGAATTCCAAGGCTAGTGGCGGAATACAAAAGTAGGTCACATTCCAAGTTACTGAGCTCACCATACTAGGACCCCTGGCCACGAGCATGCCGACTCGTACTAAGATGTGGGGGTGGGCCCTCGAGGATCCTAATCATGCTCATTCGCTAGGATTACATTTACGGTCCATGGCTAGTAACCGGTCCCACATAACCGTACCAAAGGCCCCCGAGGACCCAATGTCTCAACTAGCTACAAATGGGAAATAACTATCCCATAAAAACAGGCACACGAATTAACTCGCGGATGCAGGTCCGGGTATTGGACTCCACGAGCCCTCACCATATTATCCTCCAGATCCCAAGACTAATTCTGACCAATATATAAAAAATAGCCCATTTTCTTTTTATATAAAAACACCGACTCATATGCCTATGGATCCACTGCATTACAGTCTAAAACATTACATGACTCAAATTGAATGACCAACGCACCCAAAACGTGTAATTTTCAAATGATGCACATTAACCGCCATCATGCTCAAAACTTCCACCCCAGGCTATTAAACCAGACAAATGTCCTCAAGACTCATTTTAGTCAAAATCGGGCCAATTAGGCTCGACAGTTTACTTAAATCATCAAATGAAAGTCGGTGTAAACATTTAAAACACGTTTGACCAACGGATATGCAAACACAGCGACCAAAAGTAAGATTAGTTCAAAACTCAACATTAGTTGAGGCAACCCATTTTCCAAATGAACTTATACCCTTATATTTTCCAAATGCCTCATAACACAATAATACGCATTTTCCAAGAGGTTTATAAAATCGAATGCACAAAAGGACATTTACATCAAAAGAACTCCATTTATATATAAAATCATCTAGGGAGTGTATTAACATGATTTATTCACCAAAATGTTCAAGAATCCCAAATGTGGGTGGTTCACAAATTTTATAAAACCAAATAATCCAAATGAGTGAAACTCTTCAAATACCAACTTTTAATAAACTTCATGTAAACATGTAAATACTTTAAAATGAATATTTTTGGCATGTACAACGTTTTCACAATCCAACTTGAACTCACCTTGCTAGATTTAGGCTAAATCTAGATTTTACCCCCAAAACTTGAATCTCCAAAGATGAAGGCTTGAATCTCCAAGAAACTTCTCTAGATCATAGATCCAACACATCTACAAGGTTCCTTCAACATACAAGTCGCCAAAATTACACCTAAGTTGAAGGATGAAAGGAAAAAGGGTGAAAACATCTAACATCAGCTTAACATTGAGAGAGATGAGGAACTTACCACCACAAAATACCCTTGGATCTTCCAATATACTTCCAATCTCTTGCTAAATCCTTGAATAACTCTCAAAAACGAAACAATGGCAACTTGAATCACCAAAATCGGAGATGTGATGCAAAAGTTATGAAGGAATGAAGTTTTAGGGTGAAAATGGAGTTTGGGGCCGATTTTCCCCCTTTTTGTGCCCCCAGCGGCTCCGTGCGGGTGGCCGCGCGGGTCCATCTGCGCGGAGCACTGCTGCCCCAAATTTTGTCTGAACACTGTTTTGGTCATAACTTCTTCGTTATAGCTCCGTTTTCGCTCCGGAAAAAACCGTTGAACTCGTAATTGAATCATTCATCTATCAAGACTATAAAATCAAGGATTCAAGTCCAAAATCAAATATCTTATTTTTCCTTAATATATCGGTTTCTGTATTAACTTGAAATGATGACTTTCAAAAATCGGGGTGTTACAATCCTTCCAACCTTAAAAGAGATTTTGTCCTCGAAATCTGGAACCACCAAGCACCCAACATCACACTTGGAAAGATATATTGATTTCCTATCCAAAAGGAATGCCTTCATTAAACCTCACCTCATATACGGACCCGATTACATTCCGGTTGAGGTTGTCGCTGAGTTTCTCATAATGTGCCGTTACAAACTCAATCTCAACGTTCGATATATTGCACCGACGTCAGGATGAACGTTGAGTCCTTGATTAATCATTTTCTTAATCATTAAATCTCATTTGCCTCCCAACCTTATGTTGCTCATATTACCTCAGAAGCAACTTACGACCTTATCTAGCCATTTCCACCAAGAATACCCCAAAGCAAACTTTTCCCTTAGATACCTCTAAATACGACGAAACAAGGTCTCCTCAATAATCGATTTGTACTTAAAGTATACCTCGACATTCTCACCAAATGTCTCCAATAAACATTACCACCAAAGAGTTATTGTCCTTCGACGAAATTTTCTAACAACTAGTTTGGTCTGAACCAACACAACCTTAAATCCGTTCCTCAAAGCTGACACAGACACGATGTCTGCAAGGGATCCCAAACTCCAAGGTACACAACTCCCGCCATGCACTCAAGCATCGATTGCCAAATCAGCGAAAGTCTTGACAATTATCGAAACACCAATGATTGATTCTTAATTAACAACATCTAATTTCCTTAAGGTTACCGCTTGTCCTGCAGACACACCAGATCTAACGGAAGTACACTGAAGCACACCGACAGTTATTGTCCTCAAAATAGAGTGTCGACACCTATACTCGGAATGACTATACCGCCACGTGGGTATACTACCAAATATTCCATTCCCGATTAGCAATGTCGATTCGAGGTTGACACCTACTCTTGGAAATAATCACCCAAATCAAACATCCTTACTAGCCAACCATAACACCATCATTATTCACAGATACCCATTAAGGTGATATGCCATAGACATATAACATGCCGTCGTACCATTAACCCACAAATTCAAAACCCAAACACACCTAAGCAACCACACATAGTTTTAACCCAAAGACTTATCGAAATGGGAAAATCATCACCTAATTAACTAGGAGAAGGCACAAGCCTAACATCTCCATTAATCCTGCGCGAGCCAAACCAAGAAACCAAAATCCCAAAATTCGGGCTGACCACAGGTCGTCTCATCCGACGCTTCAAATCCCCAAGGACGCCTCTAGTCCTTATTAACAAGTCCTTTCACAAGGAGGGTTTAAAGATATGGTTCTAATGAGTTCAAGGGTTTAAAGTTACTATGCCAATCTAACATTTTATAAAACCTCTAAACGCAAAAGCATTATAACCATTCGTCATACGAATAAAAATCCATTATCGTTTACTCGGCATGTGTACAAAGTGATCACAACCGCCACACATATAAAACCATTTCAAAAAGTATTTGATCAAAAATCAAAGTAATACTGACACCAACGAAAGACATTTCAACAAATCTTTTCCAAAGGAACCACTATGTTCCCAATATGTATAAATTTGTGTCCCGAATTAGAAATAGTTTTACGTACTAAAACAATGTATAGCAAAACATTTGTACAAAACTACAGAAGAGGATATTCACGAAATCAAATCCCAAGAGTTCACATTTAACCATGTAATGTCATGAATTAAAATTCCTCAAAACTTAGTAAAGACATATGCATGCAATTTGATCAAACGTAAGAGTAATTTAGTTTGATTCCAAACTTTAGGTCGTACAAATAAAATGCTTGTAAAACCCAAAACAACTTTTTCATGATATCATACTCTCAAAGTTTTCTCTCTTTTAGCCACAATATGGCACGTAATAAAATCCCACAACAAAACTTGTAGGAGACGAATTGTTTCACAAGACTAGTAAAGTGACATGAGTGCGCGCTTTGGTAAATACATGAAATAATCTATGTCGGCTTCATGATCAAAGCCAAATAAAAAAATATGTTCTCATCGTTCTAAAACGTTGGCTAAAACACCGTGACGGAACTTCCCAATAAAATATGCATACGTGATATGTGCAACCAAACTGTTCCCATAAAACTCAAGGAGAAAAACAATACAAGTGGACGCCATTAAAATTTCCACATCGAATTAACAAAACCCCATAAAATAAAATTCTCAATAAAACTCAAACATCAAAATAATGGAAGATAACTCTTCGTCCAAAACCTTAACATACGTGGAGGAGATCCAATGTTAAAGTCATAAACCGCAGTTACTTGTCCAAGACCCTAGACAACCTCAAAATGCGCACATCGCAAAATCTGAAATTAGCGTTGGACAAAATGAGAATAAGAAAATCTCAACAAGTTTGCAACCTCATGCCATGAAATAATTTTGTGCATGTTTGAAATCATGGTTTAAAACCTTGTGTGTGCTAAAACATTGCCCCAAGATTTGTAATATAATCCACATGATGATTTGGAAACATGAGAAATAATTGATGCAATTTATTTTAGAAATACATTTCGTGCATGAATTTGATCGGCACTCAACACCTCAAAACCACGCTCCTCGATTTTCTTAGTTACACTATCGTCAACCAGATGCTCAACATCTTAAGGCAAAGATCACGGACTTCATAGGTTCACCTCACACTTTCTCCTTGAAAACATCGGTTCAAAAACAAGTCTATGGTTCTAATCCAACCAATCAATTCAACCCAAAACGGTCTACTTAATGCAATCAGCATGCTTACCGTCACTCGAAGTGACGAATACTAAAATCATCAACTTCTTCTAATGGCTACCCATAAAGAAACTGTTTCACTACTCCAACGGTTATCATACCAAGGCAGTACAAGCATACACACGTAACTCGTAGGTTTACCATAACACTGGCCAGGTGCTATTATGAACGTACTATACATGATCATCCTTACCATTTTCGGCGTGATTCCCGTTCCTAGTGGCTCCACTCACCTCGAATCATCAAATCTTAAAGTGCCTAATTGTGCAATCTCACATTTAATTACTTAAAATTACGCTAGTTTGAGTCTAGCCATTCAAAATCAACACCTAATTATCTCAAACTTAAGCTCTGATACCAACTTGTAACACCCTCAAATCTTGGAAAGAGGGACTAAATTAAAACTTTCAATAACACCTCAAAGAGGGATAAAATCTCTTACTACAAATCCGTAAATGCAATACATTTCTAGATTGAACCATCAACGAGTAAATAAAGTCTTACATAAAGACTAACTATAGTCGGGTGTTACTATAACCCAATACCAATCGCTATCTCCAACATAAGTGCGGAAGACTTCAACAAGCTAATCACCTTTTCGAGCACACAACTAGCACCCATCTCTTCACAGTGTCACTAGAACTATTCCCAACCGGAACCTGTTGCACATGCCGACAAATAAAAAGGTTAGGCTAACGCCTAGTGAGTTCAAGAGTTTTCATCATGATCATAAAAATCGTTAAACGAAAAATAATGCAACTTAAATCATGATCCTTTAAAATGAATTACTTTAAATATGAGAACGACCCGTTTTCCAACAATATGCAATTTTATATATGGACGCCTCAACGCCAAACATCGTTTCATGAAGTAATGTAAACCAACACTTACTCAAAACGTGAATAGTTGTAAATGCTCTAATAATGAAATTTGAATACAACTTTATAAACCTACGACCAAAATATGAATAAACTCAAGTCTCCAAAATTGTAGCATAAGGGAGATAACCCAAAACTCAAAGCGTCACCGAAAACAAGGATAAAACTAAATACCCCAAAACAACACCTCTCGGTGATGGGGGAATCCCGAATTCCAAGGCTAGTGGCGGAACACAAAAGTAGGTCACATTCCAAGTTACTGAGCTCACCATACTAGGACCCCTGGCCACGAGCACGCCGACTCGTACTAAGATGTGGGGGTGGGCCCTCGAGGATCCTAATCATACTCATTCGCGAGGATTACATTTACGGTCCATGGCTAGTAACCGGTCCCACATAACCGTACCAAAGGCCCCCGAGGACCCAATGTCTCAACTAGCTACAAATGGGAAATAACTAACCCATAAAAACAGGCACAGGATTACAATCTAAAACATTACATGACTCAAATTGAATGACCAACGCACCCAAAACGTGTAATTTTCAAATGATGCGCATTAACCGCCATCATGCTCAAAACTTCCACCCCGGGCTATTAAACCGGACAAATGTCCTCAAGACTCATTTTAGTCAAAATCGGGCCAATTAGGCTCGACAGTTTACTTAAATCATCAAATGAGAGTCGGTGTAAACATTTAAAACACGTTTGACCAACGGATATGCAAACACAACGACCAAAAGTAAGATTAGTTCAAAACTCAACATTAGTTGAGGCAACCCATTTTCCAAATGAACTTATACCCTTATATTTTCCAAATGCCTCATAACACAATAATACGCATTTTCCAAGAGGTTTATAAAATCGAATGCACAAAAGGACATTTACATCAAAAGAACTCCATTTATATATAAAATCATCTAGGGAGTGTATTAACATGATTTATTCACCAAAATGTTCAAGAATCCCAAATGTGGGTGGTTCACAAATTTTATAAAACCAAATAATCCAAATGAGTGAAACTCTTCAAATACCCAACTTTTAATAAACTTCATGTAAACATGTAAATACTTTAAAATGAACATTTTTGGCATGTACAACGTTTTCACAATCCAACTTGAACTCACCTTACTAGATTTAGGCTAAATCTAGATTTTACCCCCAAAACTTGAATCTCCAAAGATGAAGGCTTGAATCTCCAAGAAACTTCTCTAGATCATAGATGCAACACATCTACAAGGTTCCTTCAACATACAAGTCACCAAAATCACACCTAAGTTTAAGGATGAAAGGAAAAAGGGTGAAACCATCTAACAACAGCTTAACATTGAGAGAGATGAGGAACTTACCACCACAAAATACCATTGGATCTTCCAATAGACTTCCAATCTCTTGCTAAATCCTTGAAGAGCTCTAAACAACGAAACCATGGCAACTTGAATCACCAAAATCGGAGATGTGATGCAAAAGTTATGAAGGAATGAAGTTTTAGGGTGAAAATGGAGTTTGGGGCCGATTTCCCCCTTTTTGTGCGCCCAGCGGTTCCGCGCGGGTCCATCTGCGCGGAGCACTGCTGCCCCAAATTTTGTCCGAACAATGTTTTGGTCATAACTTATTCGTTATAGCTCCGTTTTCGCTCCAGAAAGAACCGTTGGGCTCGTAATTGAATCCTTCATCTATCAAGAATATAAAATCAAGGATTCAAGTCCAAAATCAAATATCTTATTTTTCCTTAATATATCGGTTTCTGTATTAACTTGAAATGATGACTTTCGAAAATCGGGGTGTTACAGTATCATTTTTGGTGCCACTGATGAGTCACTGTGTGATAAGTTTTCGTCTCTCATGAAAAACCAATATGAGTTGAGTATTATGGGGGAGCTCACCTTTTTCTTAGGACTTTAAGTTAAACAATCTTCAGAAGGAATCTTTATAAATCAAAGTAAATACATTCGTGACCTTCTGAAAAAGTTCAATTTTGAAAATTCCTCCCCTATGAAAACTCCCATGGCACCACCTTTGAAACTCCATGTTGATCCAGATGGTGTATCTGTGGATATCACCAGCTACCGAGGATTGGTCGACTCTCTTATCTATCTTACTGCTAGTAGACCAGACATTATGTTTGCTACTTGCCTGTGTGCGCGTTACCAAGCCAATCCGAAAGAATCTCATTTGGTTGCGGTTAAACGCATTTTTCGGTATCTCAAAGGTACCATGAATCTGGGTCTTTGGTACCCCAAAGACTCAGGTTTTGATCTAATAGGGTATTCAGATTCTGATTTTGCAGGCTCTAAGGTTGATAGGAAGAGCACCACTGGCAGCTGCCAACTCCTTGGTGGCAAGATTGTTAGCTGGTCCAACAAGAAGCAGAACTCAGTCTCCACCTCTACTGCTGAGGCTGAGTATGTAGCTGCTGGAAGTTGATGTGCTCAGATTCTTTGGATGAAGAATCAACTAAGGGACTACAATCAGCTGTACTCCCACATCCCGATTTTGTGTGACAACTCAAGTGCGATCGCCATCGCAAATAATCCGGTGCTGCATTCTCGTTCCAAGCATATCGACATCCGGTATTATTTTATCCGGGATCACATCTCCAAAGGTGACGTCGAAATTCATTTCATTCCAACCGATCTTCAACTGGCGGATCTCTTCACCAAGCCTCTCGACGAAGCTCGGTTCAAGTTCCTAATTAGGGAACTCGATATACTAAATATCGTTTCTTAATTTAAATGTTGTTTCTCAAAAAAAAAATCAAAAAAAAAAATGAAAAGAGAAAGAAAATAAAATAAAATAATAAAAAAAAGAGAAAAAATGTTTTATTTTTATTTTTTCGGCTCCTCTCTCTCTTTCTCTCCCTCTTTTGGTTTTTCTCTCTCTCTAACCCCCTTCGGTTTCTCTCTCTCTAAACACCCCCTCTTTTCGTCTCTCTCTATCTCCTTCACTCTCTCTCCCTTTCGGCCCAAAACCCCACCACCGAACCCCCCCTCCCCTCACCCTCTCCCCACCGAACCCCCATCCCCTCACCCTCTCCCCACCGAACCCCCCTACCCTCTCCCCATCGAATACCTCTCCCTTCCCCTCCCTCTCTTCGGTTCCTATCTCTCTCCCCTCTACCTTCGGCTTCCCTCTCTCTCTTCCCTTTCTTCCCCTTTCGGCCGCTGTAACACCCCGAATTCTGAGAGCCTATGTATTATCGTTCTCGTTTTGGAAACCTTCTAATTTTAAGGATTTATCAGTTTTATATTGAACCTATTAGATTTAAGCATCGTGGGCTAAAAAGTGTCAAAATTGTGAAGTTCGGGATGGCTCGCGACAGTGCCCGCGAGAGTGACAGGATGTCACAATCGCGAAGGCACAATCGCCGGGGATCAAGAACTCTCGGTACGTCTCTCGCGATAGTGTCATGCGAGAGTGACATGGTCACAATCGCCTGACACTATCGCCCAGATTGTACCGCGGGTGGGGGTGTTGGCGCAATTATGCCCGCGAGAGTGACAAATGTCGCTCTGGCCGTGTCACTATCGCTGGCGAGTTTTTGGGTATAAAAAAAAGCCTAGGTCGCGATTTTCAGTCATTATATCTGATTCTAGGGTTTGGTGTGCGATCTTCTCTGCCGAAAATCAATAGGTAAGTCTTCCTTACAACCTCTTTCATCATTTATGGTGATTCTAGGTCATTAATGGTGGTCCTTAACATTTAGGAGGTGTGTTTGGTGAGCTCTCAAGTGGTTCATCATCTCCTCCATTCCAAGTACTTAGTTTTCTTGTAAGAAAACTACTAAGGTGAGTTCTTACACATTTTATTAAACCTTATACATGTCAAAAGGTGGATTTTGAATACCTAATATCTCCTCTTTCATATATTTGACTTGTAGAATGTTTTGCTAAACCTAACTTTTGGGGATATTAGCATTTGTGATGATTCTTGGGAAAATGACGAATTATGATCTTTAATAATGTTCTTTAACTTGTTTTACTTGGGTTATACATTTAAGAGAATAGTATGTACTATGTGGAATCCATGATTTTGAGAATATGGAAATTATGGTTAACTGCTGATAAGTTTGTAAATCAACTTGCACCATGTTTTAGAGTTTGGAAATGAATGAAGGATGAAATATACTTTGATTAGAGATCTTTTGGTAAACGATGGAAATGGTTTTGGTGGAAATCACTCTTCATATTACTTATGCATATTAACCATTGTTGGGATTACTTGTTGGGCCATATGTGCATTATTTGGCTTATTTGATGCATTGGGAGTCATGACCCCGTATTTGGTTTATTATTGTTCCGACGTTGGGACGACTAGTTTTCCACGTCGAGGCACGTTTGGCATCGGATTGGGTTATAAGTCCTTCGTGCTCAAGTATTACGATATTGGATGAGGAGCTCGACGTAGGAACCCTTCGGGGTTGAACTCGAGTTTTCGTGGGTGTACGTTTAAAGCCACTGAGCATGACATCCCTTGCGTGTACTTTATTTGTTTATTGGCCTTACTGACTCATCGAATGACTTACTTTTGTGTTCCGTCATTCGAGTTAGTAAGCGGGTCTCCCCCGTTAACCCAAGAGGTATTTGTTATATTTCAAAGAACATTATTGTTATTATTACCATTATTGTTGTTGTATAAAAAGAAGCCCTTTTACTCATTTTTATATTCAATTTCTTAAACTGCAAATGTTTGATCTCACTAGGCTTTAGCCTAACACTTTTTCTTAAAATGACATGTATAACAGGTCAGGTTTCCAGTGGGGTTCGTCGGGACTGAGCGGATAGCTTTGGGGTCAAGAATGGTCTTTTTGGGAGATGTATAGACCGACGCTTTTGAATAGCGAACATACCTTTTGGAAGAATAGCAACACCTAATACTAATCTTGTTAAGTCTGATTTTATAGTAATCATTGTATTTATAGGTTTGGTCTTATACTGTGTTTAGATGTCTAATATTGTGTTGTATTTGACCAGGGTATTTAAGTCCCTTTGGTCCTTGTGTCTTGTAACTCTTTCACGCTTACATTTAATACAATTGTTACTTTGCGCTACTTGTTCTCTCTCTAGAATTTAGAGATCTTGGATTCTCAATTGGTATCAGAGCCAATCTAGATCTTGAGAGGATTGAGAGAATTGTTTTCGATTTCTGAATTTGTAGTTTAATTCGAAAATTTGATTGATTTTCTTGATTTTTTCAAGAAAATCTCGTTTTTGAATTTTTCATCAAATTCAGTCGTGTTTTTGAATGAATTTCTGTGAAATTTGGTTTGTTGGATTCGATTTTGATTGCTAAATACTTTTAATTCACATCATTTTTCAAGAAAAACAGTTTTTGATTGTCAATTTTGAGATTTTTGAAGTTTCTGGAAAAAGTTTTTCAACGTACTGCTCTTTATTCGAATGGTGATTTTGTGAATTTTAATCGAAAAGTGTGATTGAAAAATGTTAGAATGTTGTTTTCGATCAAGTCTGTGTGAGAGATTTTTCTTAAAATCAGTTTTGTAATAAGTTTTGGAAGATTTCTGTGTTTCTTAATCGTTTTGCGCCAGATTTAAACTTTGCGCCAGTTCATTGTGGTTTGCACGAGTTCATCATCTGGTTTGCGTGATCTTACTTATCTTGTTTTAGTGTGTTTCAGGTTTTCATCAATATCACGCAAAGTTCAAACTTTGCGTCACACTCCTATCACGCAAAGTGAGCTTTGAGTCTCATTCAACTCGAGAAAATATCAGTTCTCGCCATCATCAGCTCACGAAAAGATCAGCTTTTCGTCTTGGGTTATTCATGCAAAGTAACATTTGCGTTACATTCAGTCCACGCAAAGCATCATTTGCGTTTCTAGTTCATCATGCAAAGTGTAATTTGCGTTACTAGTGAATCACGCAAAGTAAACTTTGCGTATTCCTCTGCTCGCGAGAAGTTCAGTCCTAGTTTGCGCTACATTAAGCTCGCGAGAAGTTACATTTGCGTCTCAAGTATCTAACACAAAGTCAGATTCTCGTTAGACCTCGATCACGCAAACCTAGTTTGCGCCATTGCCTTATCGTGCAAAGTACAGTTTGCGTCTTGCTCTTCTCACGCAAAGTCTCATTTACGTCTCTCATTGCTCACGAGAATATCAGTTTGCGTCTCCTGCATCTCACGCAAACCTCAAGTTTGCGCCATCTCAGTCAAGACTTAGAATTTTTTCTGGATTTCTGAAGATATGGATTCTGCAACGTTTGCTTATCAAGCTCAGTTCTACAAGAACGATTTCATGATGTCATTGGGTACAGAAAATCGTCCTCCGGTGCTTATTGATGAAAACGAGTTTACACAGTGGCAATGATTTTGTGAGATGTAGGGTACCTAGACTTAAGCTGTGAAATTAGGCAATGATTTTGTGAGATTGGGTAGAACTATTAAGATAAGATAGTTTTAGGGTCGACGGAAGCTACACAAGTTAAGAGTTATGGTAATGGGAATGAAAATTTTTATGTATTGTATGTTCATAATTTCGCCTAGCTAACGTTATTATGAAGATGTTTTACGTGATTATGTTTGTTTTCCGTTGTTATGATGATTGATGAATGTGGTAGTACGTTTCCTTGCTTGTACCTGTATAGCCTTATCTCACCTATATTCTCGCGTGTGTGTGGCAGACTATGGTTAATACGCATAATTGGCCGGAAGGGCAAGATACGGCGGCATGGACGGCTAATCAACCGAGAGTAACAAATAACGATTTGCCCCGCCTCTTATAAACGCGTTGGGTGGAGGACCGGAGTTTATAGCTCGACGTAACATAGCTGCAACTCATCCGGTCATGGAAGAGTAGCTCTGGAAACTAGAATGATGGAGCGGATGATGCAAGCAATGAATGCAACTATGGCTCAACAGCAAGAGGCATTCCTAAATCTCTTGGAGGACCGAGATGCTAATCACCGTAGGCCGGAGGTGGTAGCGGAAAATGTGATTGTGGCGAGATCCGGAGGTTCGGATCCCGTTGTCCCTTCTAATGAAACTCCTCCCCCCGGTCCGCCTAAGGCTTGTACCTTCAAGGCATTCCTCGGATGCCGACCGTCGGAGTTCAAGGGCACTGATGACCCGGTGGCATGCATGAACTGTATTAGAGAGATGGAACAGGCCTTCCGATTGAGCGAGTGCGGGGAAAGTCAAAAAGCCTTATTTGGGTCTCAAATGCTTTGAGGGGCGGCCCTCACTTGGTGGAATGTATATTCCGCTTCTATTGAGGCCACCGTATTGGCCCAACTGAGCTGTGAGACCTTCAAGAAGAAAGTTATGGAAGAGTTCTGCAACGAACGAGCGATGGATCGAATCATCGATGAATTCCGAGGCTTGAAGAAGGGAAATCTGTCGGTGAAAGAGTACAACAAATCTTTTATGGACAAGCTGGGTTTGGTGGGACATCTGGTCCCCACCGAGAGAGAGAAGATCAAGGCATACATCAAGGGTTTGCCTACAGAAATGATGAATATGGTTCGAGTGTCCAGGGCCTCTACTCTTCGGGAGGCAATAGAAGAAGCACAACTAATAGAAGACTCTTACGGCTCGAATAAGGTGGAGAGGAGCGGAGTAGTCGAGAAAAGGAAGTGGGAAGGGGGTCCCACATCATCGAAGAGGCCAAACCAATTCAACAACAATCAACGGGGGAATGGTCCGATACGGGATACCCCGTGGTGTTCTAAATGCCGAAGCAAACACAATGGTCCTTGCCATTCAGCGTCCGACCCGTGTTATAAATGTGGAAAACCCGGCCACCGTTACAGTGACTATCCAATCAAAGAGCGAATTTGTTTCGGGTGTAAGGAGTCGGGCCATGTTAGGAACGAATGCCCGAAGTCAAAGGCGAACTTTAGCGGAAGCAAAAAGGTAGATACTCCTAAGGCAACAGGGAGAGCTTTTCAGATGACCACCGAGGAAGCGAAGGCATCAACGGATGTAGTGTCGGGTACGTTTCTCCTAAACTCCGTACCTACACGTGTATTATTTGACTCAGGAGCTAGTTTTTCGTTTGTTTTATGTTCGTTTTTCCCAAAACTATCCATGCCCACTATTAGTTTAGAAGAGGCGTTAGTGGTAGAGCTAGCCGATGGTGATCAAGTAGTGGTCCGGAATATTCTAAGGAATTGCAAACTTGAAATCGAAGGGAGAGAGTTCCCGATTGATCTAATGCCTATGGTCATCGGAGGATTTGATGTTGTAATCGGTGTGGATTGGTTGTAGGCTAATCATGCTGAGATTCTTTGTGCGAAGAAGTTAATCCGAATTCCGGGTTTGGATGGTCATGTGGTGACCGTGTATGGGGAGAGACGTAAAGGTGAAGTCGCAATCATTAGCATGACAAAGGCACGAAAGTGCTTGGTGAAAGGATGCTCATCCTTTTTGGCATATGTGATAGATGCCAAACTCGAGAAGAAGAAGCTAGAAGATGTCGAGGTGGTAAAGGAGTTTTCTGATGTTTTCCCAGACGACTTGCCTGGTTTACCACCCGACCGTCAGGTGGAGTTCAAGATTGATCTGACACCGGGGGCGGCTCCTATATCCCGAGCTCCATACCGGTTGGCTCCGTCAGAAATGAAAGAGATGATGAACCAATTGCAAGACCTAATGGAGAAGGGGTTCGTAAGACCAAGTTCCTCACCTTGGGAAGCACCGGTCTTATTCGTGAAGAAGAAAGACGGTACCTTGCGAATGTGTATCAACTATAGGGAGTTTAATAAGGTAACAGTGAAGAACAAATATCCACTCCCTAGGATCGATGATCTATTGACCAACTTCAAGGCGCGAGTTGCTTTTCGAAAATTGATCTCCGTTCGGGTTATCATCAAGTGAAAGTCAAAGAGGAAGACATTCCTAAAACCGCTTTTAGGACGCTTTACGGTCATTACGAGTTCTTAGTGATACCCTTTGTTATCCCAGATTTATTCTAGTTGGTAAACAATCAATCAAGTAATCAAGCAACACAATAATAATCAAGAGATATAAAGATTAATAATAACGTACCAATCCCTTGAATAAACAATGAAACCCTTGAGTGTTCTTGATACCCTTTGAATACAGAGAAAACTTACATCGACTATTTAGAAAATTATCAGAGTTCTTACAAGGTTAACCTAAAACTAAACTAATCAAAACTTTAAATACCCAAGCCTTATGGGCTTTAACCTTAATGGGCTTTCTAATGGGCTTGTCCCCAATAGCTTAATAACTATTAGATTATTACATAATAAACCCTCTAATTAACTTTATCACAATTGCAGTTTAAACCCTTAACTTTAACATTAATCTTGAATACAATTATTTGATCCAACAATCTCCCCCTTTGGATTCAAGATTAAAAAAAATTTGCAATTGTCTTCGGGTCTTCACTTTTCTTCAGATATGTCGTTGATAGCTTCAAAACTTGATATCTTTAAATAATCTTCAAATCTTTAAAATTTTGAAAATCTTCAGATCTTCAGATTGTATTCTCCCTTTTTGTATCTTCTCCCCCTTTTTATATCTTCTCCCCCTTTTTGATGAGTGGTGAGAATCAACATCATCAAAACTTGGCAAAACAATCTCCCCATTTTCAAGACAATCTCCCCCTTTGTGTATGATCATCATGTAAGCATAGTCTTCATCATGTAACGAGCCCTGTATGAAATAAGAGCAGTCTTCCCAGATGGAAAGAGTGATTATCTCAATCTTTTCAGATTCAAATAAAAAGTAGTAACCATTCAAATCTTTTCAAATTCAAACAGTTAATAAGTGTAACCCTGAATCAACAAATGACTCAGTTAGAATGCCTGTCAATGACACAAAGTCACTGAGTAACACAAAGTTACTATATAAGGAGCTGGTTTGATGTAGACTCCCCAGGTCTTCCATTCAATCATCGAATAACACATGGTTATCTATGAACGTTCTGACAGAAAACATATTTCTGTGTGCTTGTGCATGTGTATGAAAGAATTAAGCACAGATGTTTGCTATTCATTTTAGGCTCAAAGTATGTAAACTTGTTGAGACAACAACAAATTATACAAAGACTCAATGTGCATGAGAAAGGGTTCGAAGGTGGGGCAACTTTCCTTCTTTTTCAATATTAGTATCTTCCAAATGAAGAACCAATAGCGTATGTGCTGCGTCCCCAGAAAATGTGAAACATTCTCTTTTTGAGAAAAGAATGAGTAGCTGGTGGGGTTGTATGCAAGAGATGGCATGGGCTAGGTGCCTATTTCAATGATGGTCACCAAAGAATGTGAACCAATCAGATTATGTGGCTGCCCGGCTCAGAAAGAAGTTTGGTGCAGAGTTTAATATTCTTTTACTCTGTTCTCTCACCCTCTTTCTTTTAATTCTCACTTCTAACCAATCTCTCTTTTTCATTTTACCTCTTCACAAACCATCACTCAATTCTTTTTACCCTTCTCCCCTCAATCACTCAGGGAATACTTCCTGGGTAGGAAACACTGGTTATCGTGAATCCATGGAAGTTCTGATAAGTTCTCACACTAAATCCCATGTATTTTCCTAAAAAGAACATGTTGTTCAACAGACTATTGTACATGTAAGCACAAATACCACTTGTTACATGAAGAATAAAATATTCGGAGATGTCAAAACAGAAGATGTTTGACGATGCAATACTCCCCCTCAAACTAAAAGAGTTTGACGATTTAAGCTCTTAAGGAGTTTCAATTAAGCTCATAGGAGTTTTGTCATGAAGAACAATATGTTGAAGAATCAAAAACGAATGTTGTTTATATGAACAATATATAAACATATTTTCAATGAAAGCACATGAAATGACGTTTGATTCAATCAACAGTGAATACAAATAACGTGAGTATTACCATAGAAAGATTTAACTTTTGATACATGGTAATAACAAAGTCAAATAGAATGTTCTGAACCGTTAAGTGTATGAATACTTGACAAAGTATATTGACAAGATAAAACACAAGTATTTATCTTTAAGAACACACGGTCAGATAAGCATTTAAGTATCCAAAAATCTGTTAATATCGCAGATATTCTCCCCCTTAAATCACTATTGGTTTTTTTTTTTTTTTTTTTTATAAATAAATAAGGAAATAAAGCATATAAAAAATAGATAGAGCACTGAAGTGCGGGTTCTAATCCGATGTGATTAGAAGCCATAGTCACTTGAACCAACCTGCATAAGTGAAAGAAACAATGGTAATCATTTATGAAAATGATTCCTTTCTTGTTAACAACAGTTGGAAAATAACACACTATCAAGATTTGGAATACTCCCCCTTGAATCATGAGTAAGGTTTAAGACATGTTCAACATACCAAGTTTGCTGATTAGAAATTGAAATCGCTTTTCATCCAATGGCTTGGTGAAAAGATCAGCTAACTGGAAGTCAGTTTGAACAAAGTGCATTTCAATATTACCTTTTTCTACATGATCCTTGATGAAATGATAGCGTACATCTATATGTTTGGTCTTCGAGTGCTGTACCGGATTAGCAGTTATAGATATTGCACTCTTGGAATCACAATAAATCGGAACGCGCTTGTAGTTGTATCCAAAGTCCCTTAACTGTGTCGTCATCCAGAGGACTTGAGAACAGCAGCTAGCAGCAGCTACATACTCAGCCTCGGCAGTGGATGTTGAAACACAGTTTTGTTTCTTTGAAGTCCAGCTCACAAGTTTGTCACCTATGAATTGACATGATCCAGAGGTGCTTTTTCGGTCTAGCTTACAACCTGCATGATCAGCATCTGTAAAGGCAGTTAGTTCAAAACGAGAATCCTTTGGATACCAAAGGCCTAGATTAGGAGAACCTTTGAGATATCTAAGGATTCGCTTAACAGCAGTTAAGTGCGACTCTTTAGGATTAGACTGATATCTCGCACAAAAACATGTGGCAAACATTATATCCGGGCGACTGGCAGTCAGATAAAGTAAAGATCCAATCATGCTACGATACACCTTTTGATCAACAGGCTTCCCGGAGGGATCCGCGTCTAAGAGTGTACCAGTAGCCATTGGTGTTTTCATGACTGAACCATCTGACATATTGAACTTTTTCAAAATATCTTTTATATATTTAGCTTGATTAATAAATATGCCTTCGGGTAATTGCTTTACTTGTAGACCAAGAAAGAAATTTAATTCACCCATCATCGACATCTCAAACTTTGTTTCCATTATCTTTGAAAAGTTCTTACAAACTTTTGGATTTGTCGACCCAAATATTATGTCGTCAACATAAATCTGAATAAGAATCAAGTCATCACCTTGCCTTTTAAGAAATAAGGTTGTATCTACTGTACCTTTCTTGAAACCAGAAGCAAGTAGAAATTTAGTGAGAGTTTCATACCAGGCTCGCGGTGCTTGTTTAAGACCATAAAGCGCTTTGTCTAAAACATAGACATGATCAGGGTGATGAGAATCAACGAAACCTTCAGGTTGAGCCACATAGACCTCCTCATGCAGAACGCCGTTCAGGAAAGCCGACTTTACATCCATCTGATAGACTGTAAAGTTTTTGTGCGCTGCATAGGCTAGAAAGATTCTGATGGCTTCGATCCTTGCAACCGGGGCGAATGTTTCATCATAGTCAATGCCCTCTTGTTGACAATACCCTTTGGCGACCAATCGAGCTTTGTTTCTCACGACTACTCCAGCTTCGTCTTTCTTATTTCTGAACACCCACTTTGTTCCAATAACGGATTTACCTTTAGGTAGTGGGATCAAGCGCCATACCTTGTTCCTTTCGAATTGTAGAAGCTCGTCTTGCATAGCAGAAATCCAGAAAGGATCACGTAGAGCTTCAGCCGCTTTCTTTGGCTCTAAGGAACTGAGGAAGCTTGAAAACATGCAGAAGTTAGCTGTTGCAGATCTTGTTGTGACACCAGATTGTACGTCACCTATCACGTTTTCCAGGGGATGATCCTTAGTCCAACGATGTGTGCTTGGTAGTGCATCAACTGCTTGTTGCGTATTTGATGCATCGTTGTCATCTTGTACGGCAGGTTGCTCCACAGATGTACTCGGGACATCTTGTACTGGTGTTTCTGACACTGAAGCTTCTGGACTAGCGGTTGAAGTGCTCGGGACTTCGTTTCCAGAGACAGATTCAGTATTAGTAGAGTCAGAAACTAATGGTGTAGTTGTACCTGATGGAGTTGAAGTGTCAGTGACTTCGTCGGAAGGTCCAGGCATGTCTTCAGATATAGTAGGGACCTCCGAGTTTGTTCCACTTGTTATTGATGTTGATATGCCTTTTTCAAAATCTGCACATATATCATCAAAGGCATCAATAAACAATAAATCTAACTCAGATGAAGTAGAGTTAGAGTTTGAAGAAGATGATCCTGTTATAGCTGGTTCTATTCTTGCTTGAATAGAAGCTTTGTCGTTAAGACCGAGTTCTGAACTGTTGTGTCCAGAAGTCCTTGTTGAATTCTCATCAAAGGAGACATTCATGCTCTCAACAACCGTCTTTGTTCGAATAATGTAAATTCGATAAGCTTTGGATGTCAGAGAGTATCCAACGAGATATCCTTCATCTGCTTTCTTATCAAACTTTGATAATCCTTGACGCTCTTTTAGAATGTAACACCTGCAACCAAAAACACGAAGGAACTTGATGTTAGGTGTACGATTGTTGATTAACTCATATGCTGTCTTATTAAAGCGCTTGACCACAATGGTACGGTTCTGTGTAAAACATGCTGTAGCGACTGCCTCGGCCCAAAGGTACATGGGTAGATCTGAGTAAGCAAGCATAGTACGAGTTGCTTCAACCAGAGTGCGATTCTTCCGTTCAACAATGCCGTTTTGCTGTGGAGTGTAGGCTGCGGAGAAGTTGTGCGAAATACCCACGGAAGTAAGATAACTCTTCAGGGTGTCATTCTTGAACTCCGTGCCATTATCACTGTGAATGGTTCTTACTGGCAGTTGAAGACGTACTTGAATACGCTTGATGAAAGCGATAATCAACTCTGGCGCATCTGACTTGTTGCGAAGAAACTCGAGCCATGTATACCTTGAGTAGTCATCTATCATTACCAACACATACTTCTTTCCATTGATAGATGCTGTGCGCATTGGGCCACAAAGGTCCATATGAAGAAGTTCCAGTGCTGATGAGGTCGATGATTCAGCTTTGGACTTGAAGGAGCTACGCTTCATTTTGCCCAACTCACATGCGGAACAGAGTGAGTCTTTTTCGATCCTCATTTCTGGTAGACCTTTGACCAGACCTTGTCTTTGTAGCTTCGCTATAGATCGGAAATTTTGATGAGACAAGCGTCGATGCCACGTCCATGATTGTGCTTTAGAAGCTTTGGCTAGTAGACATACTGGACGTGTGGCAGACAGTGTAGGGAAATCTACATAGTATAGATTTCCATGGCGCTCAGCTTTGAAGACTTCGTAACCATCGTGATCTTCTAGATAGCAATGAGTGGTTGTGAAGGGGACTTGATATTGCATGTCACAGAAGTGACTGGTACTGAACAGATTGTGATCAAGTCCTTCAACATATAGCACTTTTTGAATCTTCACAACACCGTTATCGAGCATTCCATATCCTCTGACGTGGCCTTCGGCTTCAGAATTGGCAAATCTAACTGCTCCGGCAGGTTCCTCCACATAGTTATGCAAGAGGTGCTTGAATCCTGTCATGTGGCGTGAACATCCGGAATCTATTACCCACAATCGACAGGCCTGCAAAAGAGACAATTAGTTTTGCTTAGGCACCCATATCAGGATGGGTCCTTCGCGGTTAGCATCAAGCAACTCAGGAATATCATCTGGTTTGACTTTCACTCTCCATTCATAACGCGGTTTTGGAACCCATTTCCAAACCATCTTAACATTCAATTCCTGAAAGTGCTTTTTAGAAGTAGGATTGGCAACCTTAGCACGATACACTTTTGGTTGTGTAGAAGAATCAGAATTAGAATTAGACTTAGAGTTCAGTTTAGCTTTGCTTTTATTCTTTTTGGACTTAGGAGGGGAGTAGTATTTGAATGAATTATCCCAACAGTGTTTGCAATAAAGATTCTTTCGAGCAAAATTCATAAACTTAGATTTATCGGAACAAATCTTACATTCATGTTTATCAAAAGAAGTACTATTCAAAATAACACTGTCTGTAGAACAACTACTAGAATTCAAACTATTCTTTTTATTCAAACTAAGATCTTTATTCTTCTTACTCTTCCCAACTCCATTTCCTCTTATATCTGAAACAGAAACAGGAACCTTGTTAGTCTCTAACTTAGAAGGTGGTTCTTTTCTAGTGCTCTTTGAAGTCTCACCCTTTTCAAAAATACTTGGAGGATATTCAGGACAATCAGAGTAAGCAACTGTAGGTTTTGCAGGAGCATCAAATTCTGGATTGGTTCTTACCTTCCAGCTTGGATCATTTAACATCTGTTTTTCATTTGAAGCATTTTTAAACAAAGTAATTTTCAAATCATTGATCTCAGTGCAAATCTCTTGATTTATTTTTAAAGACTTTTCAAGTTTATGTTTGAGATCAAAGTTTTCATCTTCAACCTCATCAAGAGATTGTTGCAACATATCAATTTGCTTCATCAATTCAGATGTATTACCATCCACAGAATTTGATCCTTTTAAATCAGAAACAGAATCAGAGTCTGATGCATTCATCATATCAGAGAATATCTCTTCAGTCATGGACTCAATAAACTCCGTTTTATCATTTTGAACACAAGATTCATCCGCGGTAGCAGCAACTTCTTCAACCTCTTCAGGAAGTAAAGGTTTAGAAGCAATGGGAGTTGAGACTGATGGTATAGTAGATGGATCAACATCCGATTCATACTCATCAATTTTTCATGCAGTCTCAGGTAGAACTGTGTTGGTGCTCACTGATTCTTTAGAAGGTGTGGTAAATAGTGATTCAAACTCAGTAAATTCGATCTTTCGAGTTGCATAGCTTTCGTTCAAATCACCATATGTAAAACCAACAGATTTAAAAAGATTTTGAGAATCAGTGTCACCAGACTTGTTCTTTCTTATTTCTTCTTGACCTTTGGTCTCTTCAGAAGGTTTAGGAGAACTTGCTTCAACAAAAGTAGCGCGAATATCAGGAATGGGTTTTATTGCGGAGCCAAATTTATCAAAATTATATAGGTGCTCCGGTGCCTTTTTCAAAATTTCATTAATTGGCACACCCAAACCTGGTTTAAGTTTGTAAAACCTTTCGTCTTGGAGTTTATTGGTCAACAGATTTAATGTTTGTTCAGTCTGACCTCGTTTCATGTTAATGTCCTCCAGTTGCTTTATTTTGGTGTAAGCTTCATTTCTTTCTTTATAACAAACTTCAAATTTGATTTGAAACTCACCCTTTTCAGCATTAAGATTCACAAGATCTGTTTCTAAACCAGATATTTTTTCTTTTAAAGACTCTTTTTCAGCTTTTAAATCATCTTTTTCCTTTTCCTTTTCTTCCACAACAACTTTTAAAATAGCATTTTCATCACGAAAGCTTAAAACAAATTGATGTGCAGAGCTAAGTTTGCCTTTCAGTAAAGCAAATTCATCTTTCATGCCATGTATTTGGGCCATTAAAGATTCAATAAGTTCAGAATTTTCACTTACCTCAGAGTTTGCTTCTTCGGATTGTGTCTCAGAGTCTTCATCGTCACCTTCCAGCTTTGCCATGTAAGAAACTTGGGTGAAATGTGCTTGCTCCTCGTCATCAGAACTTTGGAACAGCCAGTTCTCTTCTTCAGCCATTAGTACTTTTCCTTCTTCAGCTTTCTTGGCAATTAGTGACTTTCTTGAGTAGTACTCTGAGTTCTTCACTTTCTTGAATTTGCAGTCCCTTGAGAAGTGCCCAAATTTGCCACAGTTGTAGCATCTTCCTGGTTCATCCTTTCGCTCTTCTCGCTTCTCCTCTCTCTTTCCTTCTCTTCTATTCTCCTGGTTCATCCTGGAAAATGTGCTTCGAAGAATGAACTGTACCGGTCGAAGGAAAGACCGGAGTATGCAAGTACCCGGTCGAATGGCAAGACCGGAGTAACAAGGTCTCCGGTCGAATGGGAAGACCGGAGAAACAATTATCCGGTCGAATGGGAAGACCGGAGAAACAATTATCCGGTCGAAGGTGCAAGACCGGATTAACAAGTATCCGGTCGAAGGTGCAAGACCGGATTAACAAGTATCCGGTCGAATACTAGACCGGAAACCACTAAGGTCCGGTCGATACTCCTATCCGGTCGAAGGAAAGACTGGGGAATACTAAGGTCCGGTCGATACTCCTATCCGGTCGAAGGAAAAACCGGGGAATACTAAGGTCCGGTCGAAGGAATGACCGGAGATCACAACTATTCGGTCGAAGTAAGGACCGGTGTTTACAAACACTCGGTCGAAGGATAAGGTCGAATAGGTATCGGTCAAACAATAATATCGATAAACACGATGAATGACCGAAGAACACGATGAATAACTGGTATTAGACCGAAACCAAACCCAGAAAATTAATTCGACTGATAAACACAATTAAACCAACAAATAAGCAATCCTTCGATCGAATGTAACCCAAAAACACAAATAATCAAATACTAATCGACCGGATTCGATAACAGATTCATGAAATACGATGAACAGTACTTCGCATGAATAGTAACTCGATGAACAGTGATTTTCGATGAACAGTATTTTTCGATGAATAGTAAAAAAATTTGATTCTTTTGGCTCTGATACCAATTGTTATCCCAGTTTTATCTAGTTGGTAAACAATCAATCAAGTAATCAAGCAACACAATAATAATCAAGAGATATAAAGATTAATAATAACGTACCAATCCCTTGAATAAACAATGAAACCCTTGAGTGTTCTTGATACCCTTTGAATACAGAGAAAACTTACATCGACTATTTAGAAAATTATCAGAGTTCTTACAAGGTTAACCTAAAACTAAACTAATCAAAACTTTAAATACCCAAGCCTTATGGGCTTTAACCTTAATGGGCTTTCTAATGGGCTTGGGCCCAATAGCTTAATAACTATTAGATTATTACATAATAAACCCTCTAATTAACTTTATCACAATTGCAGTTTAAACCCTTAACTTTAACATTAATCTTGAATACAATTATTTGATCCAACACCCTTCGGTTTGACGAACGCTCCAGCGGTGTTTATGGACTTAATGAATCGCGTGTGCCGACCCTTCCTAGATAAGTCGGTCATCGTGTTCATTGACGACATTCTTATCTACTCGAAGGATGAAGTCAACCATGTGTGTCACCTTCGAGAAGTCTTGGAGATCTTGAGGAAGGAGAAGCTCTATGCCAAGTTTTCCAAGTGCGAGTTTTGGTTGAAGGAAGTACAATTTTTGGGGCACGTAGTTTCGAAAGATGGAGTGAAGGTGGATTCGGCCAAGATTGAAGCTATGACGAATTGGGAACCTCCCAAAAGCCCATCCGAGATTCGAAGTTTTCTAGGCTTGGCAGGGTATTACCGAAGGTTCATACAAGACTTCTCCAAGATTGCTTCTTCGTTGACGATGTTGACCAAGAAGAATGTAAAGTTTGTGTGGACCGAAGATCAAGAGAAAGCATTTCGGACTTTGCAAAGGAAATTATGTGAAGCCCCGATTTTATCCTTGCCGGAAGGATCGGAGGATTTTGTGGTCTTTAGCGATGCATCTAAAATGGGGCTTGGATGTGTACTAATGCAAAGAGGGAAGGTGATCGCGTACGCATCTAGGCAATTGAAAGTGCACGAGAAGAACTACCCCACTCATGACTTGGAATTGGCGGCGGTAGTGTTTGCATTAAAGTTATGGCGACATTACCTCTACGGCACGAAGTGTACCTTGTACACGGATCATAAGAGCCTGAAGTATGTTTTTGATCAGAAAGAACTCAACATGAGACAACGAAGGTGGTTGGAGTTACTTAAGGATTACGACTGTGAATTACTCTACCACCCGGGTAAAGCAAATGTGGTGGCCGACGCCTTGAGTCAGAAAGAGTATAGCGGGAGACTTCAAGCCAAACTTACAAGGATTGAGCTAGTATCGAGCCTTATGGAAAGGATTAAAGGGTCTTCGACCTACATTAGCTTCGACCTACATTAGCTTCGACCTACATTAGCTTCGACCTGGGTCTTCGACCGATACTCAACATCGACCGATACCCAACTCGACCGGGATCTTCGACCGATACCCAACTTCGACCAGGGAGATTCTGGGTTTTCGAATAACCCCAAAAATTACGAACACAGACCTAAAACTTGCTACAAATCAGATTCTAATCCTAATGCATTGGTTCCTTTCATTTCTCCTTAAACTCCTCGTTCAATTAACCAATTGCTAAACCATTCTTTTCTTGATCTTAGATAGAAATGGCACAGTAAACAATTTCTCAAACCCATATTACTTTGCTAACAGATTTCAACTTCCAAAGAACTAATCATTGCTTAAAACTCAATAGGAGATGATAGATTAAGAAACCTTACCTTGTGAGAAATTTTCTTTGCTTGAACTCCATTGATTTCTTCACCCCAATCGATCGACTTCTTCCCTGCTCTCTCTTTTTCTCAGCCGCAAAATGAAACAAGACCCCAAACCCTATTCCAAACCCATAAGGATAAATATTTACATTTAACCCCCTTCCTTAGAAAACTCTTAGCAAAATTCCACCCAACTTTTACTTATTTAATTTAAACCGGTTATTACAATATCCTCCCCTCAAAAGGATTTTGTCCCCGGAATTCCATTTTCGAATAGATGGGGATATTGGGACCTCATGTCCGCCTCCAACTCCCAAGTTGATTCTTGCCCTTTATGAAATCTCCATTGCACCTTTACTAGCCTGATCTCTTTATTTCTTAACTTCTTTATCTTAAAGTCTATAACTTCCACGGGCTCTTCGATGTAAGTTAATTTTTCATCCACTTGAATGTCCTCTAACGGCACAACCACATCGGTCTCCGTCAAACATTTCTTCAGATTTGACACGTGGAAGGTAGGGTGAACTTTCTGCAACTCCCCAGGCAATTCGAGTTTGTAAGCTACCTCCCCTACCCGTTTCAAAATGACAAACGACCCCACAAACCTCGGACGAAGCTTACCTTTCTTTCCGAAACGAACTACTCCTTTCCAAGGCGAGACTTTCAACATAACTTTTTCGATAGGATTTCTTCGTTTGTTCGCATACATCCGTTTGTTATCCTGAGCCATCTTTAACCTCTCCCGAATACAATTCACTTTATCTGCTGTCACTTGCACGATTTCTGGGCCTGTCAGCTGGCGTTCTCCCACTTCGTTCCAACACAACGGCGTTCTACATTTCCGACCATATAACGCCTCAAACGGTGCTTCCTGAATGCTTGTGTGATAACTTGTTATTATACGAGAACTCTATTAACGGCAAATGAACTTCCCATGAGCCCTTGAAATCAATCACACAAGCACAGAGCATGTCTTCAAGCGTTTGAATGGTTCTTTCACTTTGACCGTCGGTCTGCGGGTGATAAGATGTACTCAACTTAAGTTGCGACCCCAACTCTCTTTGTAAACTTCTCTAGAAAGAAGACGTGAATCGCGCATCCCTATCCGACACAATTGACGATGGTACCCCATGCCTGGACACTATCTCATCTATATACAATCGGGCCAGTCTCTCTAACGGGTACGTCTCCTTGATCGGTAGAAAGTGAGCCGACTTTGTGAGTCGATCCACTATCACCCAAATGGCATCGTGCCCCTTAGGTGATCGCGGTAACCCATTAACTAAATCCATTGAAATCTCGTCCCACTTCCAGACTGGGATTTCCAAAGGTTGCAGCTCCCCGTACGGTCTCTGGTATTCAGCTTTAACCTTCAGACATGTCAAGCATCGTTCGACGAAGTAGGCAATATCCTTCTTTAAACCCGGACACCAGTAGCCTTGCTTCAGATCTCGGTACATCTTGTTGGTTCCCGGGTGCATTGAGTAACGTGATTTGTGCGCTTCATCCAACACTCTCTTTCGGAGCTCTCCCAGCTTAGGTATCCATACTCTATTCTTGAAGCATTTCACCCCACGACTGTCGTCGGTTAACAAGTTAATAACTCCAACTATTCTCTCACTCTTCAATTTTCCTCCAATAAGGCATCCTTTTGGTAACCCTTGATTTCTCCCAAGAAGTCGGAAACAACCTCGACTCGATAAGCCACCACCTTTGTGGCTTCGCCACGTTCCTTACGACTTGGAGCATCCGCCACCACTTTGGATTTTCCCAGATGGTATAGGATCTCATAGTCATAATCGCTCAGCAACTCCATCCACCTACGCTGCCTCATATTGAGCTCTTTCTGATTGAAAAGATGCTGAAGACTCTTGTGATCCGTGAAAATCTGACACTTAATCTCGTACAGATAATGTCTCCAAATCTTCAGAGCGAAGACTACCGCTGCCAACTCTAAATCGTGCGTCAGATAGTTCTTTTCGTGCTCTTTCAAATGACGAGATGCATACGCAATCACCTTACCTTCTTGCATTAACACGCACCCTAAACCCAACTTAGAAGCATCACTATAGATTACGAATCCTTCGGTCCCGTTGGGCAGGGACAGGATAGGCGCACTACTCATACTCTCTTTCAATTTGCTGAACGCTTCCTTCTGAGCTTTCGCCCACACGAACTTAACATTCTTCCTAGTTAGCGCTGTTTGTGGCGTGGCTATCCTCGAGAAGTCTTGGATGAACTTTCGATAATAGCCAGCCAACCCTAGAAAACTCCTTACTTCTGATGGTGTTTTCGGCGCTTCCCACTCTCGAATGGCCTCAATCTTAGCCGGGTCAACCTTAATCCCGTCTTTCGAGACTACGTGCCCTAGAAATTGCACCTCTCTTAACCAAAACTCGCATTTTGAGAATTTGGCGTACAATTTCTCACGCTTAAGCAATTCCAATATTGCTCGCAAATGAGTTTCATGCTCTTCCTTGGACCGTGAATAGATCAATATGTCATCTATAAAGACTATGACACACTGATCTAAGAGTGGACTACACGCCCTATTCATCAAGTCCATGAAAGCAGCAGGCGCATTGGTCAGCCCAAAGGGCATAACCAGAAACTCATAGTGCCCGTACCTCGTACGAAAAGCAGTCTTAGGTACATCCTCCTCCCTCACCTTCAACTGGTGATACCCTGATCGAAGATCTATCTTCGAGAAGTAACTTGCCCCTTGAAGCTGGTCAAATAGGTCATCAATTCTGGGTAGCGGGTACTTATTCTTAACTGTGACCTTGTTGAGCTCCCGATAATCTATGCACATCCTCATAGATCCATCTTTCTTCTTAACGAACAACACAGGCTCTCCCCACGGTGAGGTACTCGGACGGATAAACCCTTTGTCGAGAAGTTCTTGCAGCTGGGTCATCATCTCTTTCATTTCTGCCGGTGCCAACCGGTAAGGTGCTCTCGCAATGGATGCTGCTCCGAGTATGAGATCAATACAAAATTCCACTTGTCGGTCGGGAGGCAAAGTGGTTAAATCTTCCGGAAAGACCTCCGGGTACTCACTTACTATAGGGACTGACTCTAACCCCCTTTTCTCTTTCTTAGCATCCACCACGTATGCTAAGAACCCCACACACCCTTTTACTAGGCACCGCCTTGCCTTGATCATGGAGATCAAACACGATTTCCTATCCCTCCTATCCCAATACACGACCACTTCCTTTCCCCCCGGCAACGCTATTCGAATTAGCTTCTTATTACATACAATATGTGCGTCATTTGACACCAACCAGTCCATCCCCACGATGATGTCAAATTCCCCCATACCCATCGGATACAACCGAAGGGGAAATGACTGCCCATCAATAACGATACAACACCCCTCGTATACCTCCCTTACCAAGACTTGACTATCATCTTCTACTTCTACCTCAAACCCAATATTGAGCTCCCTGGGTTTCACGCCCAGATTACGAGCAAAGTTCGGTGACACAAACGAGCGGTTTGCACCCGAATCAAACAACACCTTTGCAAAAGTCGAGTCGATAAGAAAAGTACCTGTAACCACATCCGGTATCTCTACCGCCTCCTCTGCCATCATGTTGAACGCCCTTGCTCTGGCTCTGGCGGGTTCCACCTTCCTATCTCCTCCTTTCTCTCCCATAACTCCAGTTGAACCCCTTTTTAACTGCGGGCAATCTGACTTCAAATGACCCACTGCCCCACACTGGTAACAGGTTCTAACTCCTTGACAATCCCGAGCCATATGCCCTATTTTCCCGCACTTGTAACAACCTTCCCGATCTGCCAAACACTCACCCTTGTGCATCCTATTACACTTGTCGCACGGCTTGTTCATGACTCTTTGTGTGACCTGCTGATCAGGTTTAGAGCTTTTGAAATTCCTTGAATCACGTGTCGTTCCTTCCCACTTTCTTTTCTCACCACCCCTCTCAGTCCTCTGTCGCGCTTTATCCTTCTCAGTCATTTCGGCTGCATTAACGACCGCCTGAAAAGTAGTAGGCTCCCTTGCTGCCGCCAACTCTCTAATACTTCTCCTCAACCCAAACAAATACCAGTCCACCCGTCGTTCTTCATTTGGCACATACACCTCTGCGAAACGTGCTTTCTCAAGAAACTTAGTTGTATATTCCCTTACAGACATATCTCCCTACTCTAAATTCAGAAATTCCTCTTCCAATCTCTTCACAGCTGCTAACGGGCAAAATTGTTTCTTGAATTTAGATATGAACGTTTCCCAGTCCATATCTCTAGCCGCTTTTGAGCCTTTGCCCCCTGTCTCGGCTTCCCACCAGAACACAGCATCATCCCTCATCATCGATAGTGCAAACACCACTTTGTCTTCCTCCGCACATTTGCAGGTGTCAAACACTAGCTCCATGTTTCCAATCCACTTGATAACCGCCACTGGATCACACTCTCCCTTAAAGGTAGGAGGGTTACAAGTGGTGAATGCCTTGTAACTACACCCCTTTCCAACGCCAGTCTTAGCTTCCACACCGGGCGTTGATTGTGAATGATTACCCCCCACTGCTGTCGGCGAGTTGGAAATTTCTGTCGACTCTTTCTCCTCACTCTTTCCTTGGCTGACCGATGCCTCCTTAGCTTGATGAGTGAGAATGGCTTACAGTGTATCATTAAGCTTTCCCATCTCTGCTGCAAATGTCTCCTGCATTACAAAGGCCTGAGCCGGACCTCCCTTCTTATTCTTAGCAGGTCCTTTTCTTCCGACAGGAGCCGAACTTCCATGTCGGGAAGATTTATGATCGGCCACTACTTCCACGCTCTTCGCCCGACGGGCTACCCGTACCGTCTTCTTCCTTTGATTCCTGGCCTTTGGTTCGTTCACTTGCGTGGTCGCTTTTCGAGTTGTCTTACCCTTAGGTCGCCCACGACCTTTTCCTCTAGTTGCGGTTGTTCGAGGAGGAGGGACTGGTCCATCCTCAACGACTTCATTGATCTGCGCCGCCTCAGCTACCGGCCCAGATCTTCTCCTAGTTACTCTCTCTGACATAACTACAGATAAAGTACCAGCGCACGGATTAGAATCAGTCTAAAGCGATAAAGCACGTTAAGTACACACATGTACCTGTAATTTACAATTACACTGGCTAGATGTAATTTTAAATTTACCTTACATGTTAGTCCTCACTACTCTATCACTCATCCCCCTATGGTTCTCCTAATATCTCAGTTATGTCTTACTTCCTAAGTTTAAGTCTAGGCCCGTCCGGTCACCTAGATCCCTTAAACTAAGGCTCTGATACCAATTATAACAACCCTAAACCAACTAAAGCAAAGTATACTGGCATAAAATAACTCATACCGAAAATCGACTCAATCGACAGCAATATCTGAAGGTTTGCAATAAAACAACCTATTACATAACTGAGATAATGATGAAATAAACCTAACATCTATTAGGGAGTCTTCTATGGTGGCGTTGCTCAAACCTTCTCTTTCCCTTTGCTGGAACTTCCAACCCCTAGCTTACCTGAAAAAGTTTTGTATTTTAAAAGAGCGAGGGTTAGACCAAAGGTCTAGTGAGATCACCCTAAAAAATAAGTACTTTCAGATTTAATAAAGATTGGAATAAGTAAACTTCTTCAGTTAAAAACATATTTATACATAAAGCTCACTTCCGGCGCACACTACCGTTACAAAAGTAACGGCGTGTCTGTCTCATACTGCCTTAGATGGGACACACCCATATAGCATAAACGGGACACCCCCCCTCGGTATGAGCACAGGCGGGCCACACCTCCCGTCTTTAGTCGCTCTTAACAATGTATGCATACATTTATAATTCAAAGAAACTTAAACCGCATAATAAACTCATGTATATAAAACTTGCATAAATGAAGTTACATGTTCAAATAAGCTTCTCATGTCTTAAGCAGTTAAGGCAACACAAATAATTAACTTCCATGAACATAAACAACTTTATAAACTTGTGAGGTTTTAGGCTCAGAAAACTCACATGGCGTCCTTAGATAGGCCTCGCGTCTACCCGTAAAAACCGATCTGAAACCTATAAGGAAAAATAGGCGGGTGAACTCCCAATTCTAATTATTTTATCTCATAACTCATTCCACCCAAGACTACTACTGGACTACAATACCTCCTAAAATAACCCAATAGAAAGTATTCAGGGGCCCGACTCACAGGCTCGCCCGGAGTGCGAACCGACCTGGGTTTCCCCCACACCACGCCGACCGGGGTCAGCTACCATGCGTCGCCCGAGGCCACTCCAAGCGCCGACCGGTATCCAACCTCTTCGACCGATGTCTAACTTAGACCTGTATTAGCTTCGACCTACGTTAGCTTCGACCTACATTAGCTTCGACCTACATTAGCTTCGACCTGGGTCTTTGACCGATACTCAACATCGACCGATACCCAACTCGACCGGGATCTTCGACCGATACCCAACTTCGACCAGGGAGATTCTGGGTTTTCGAATAACCCCAAAAATTACGAACACAGACCTAAAACTTGCTACAAATCAGATTCTAATCCTAATGCATTGGTTCCTTTCATTTCTCCTTAAACTCCTCGTTCAATTAACCAATTGCTAAACCATTCTTTTCTTGATCTTAGATAGAAATGGCACAGTAAACAATTTCTCAAACCCATATTACTTTGCTAACAGATTTCAACTTCCAAAGAACTAATCATTGCTTAAAACTCAATAGGAGATGATAGATTCAGAAACCTTACCTTGTGAGAAATTTTCTTTGCTTGAACTCCACTGATTTCTTCACCCCAATCGATCGACTTCTTCCCTGCTCTCTCTTTTTCTCAGCCGCAAAATGAAACAAGACCCCAAACCCTATTCCAAACCCATAAGGATAAATATTTACATTTAACCCCCTTCCTTAGAAAACTCTTAGCAAAATTCCACCCAACTTTTACTTATTTAATTTAAACCGGTTATTACATAAACCTTCACAAATTTTATTCTATAGAGTAAAAGTTTTACAATGTTTCTTTCTTTTGAATAAAATGTGTGTCGAGGATAAATTTTCAAGTTGCTTTGTTTATATTGAAGTTTTATATGTTCAACTTTCAAGTCTTTTAAAAATCGAAAAGTCAGCAACATGTTTGTAGCTTTTGTTTCTGCTTTAAAGTTGTGTGATTCGGAATATTTATAGTTTACAATGCTTAGAAAACCTAAAAAGTAAGAATTTTGGATTGTAATAAAAATACGGGCTAAGCACTCCGATGTAAAACCTTGTGTTTGAGATGATTATTAAATTCTTATAAATCAGAAATCTCTAAGTTTAAAAGTTTATACCTGTGACCTTTCTGGTTTGGGAAAGTAAGTTCTGTGGGATGCTTGTCATCTGATCCCCTAAGGTCATTTGATCTGGGAGTGATCGAACCCAAATCCTTCAATAGAATCAGATCGAAAGTCAAGTTCTACTGGTATGAATGGGTTTAGGATGTGTCGATGTAGCCTTTCTGATATGGGAAAGTAAGTTCTAAGGGGTGCTTGACACCTAGTCCCCTAAGGCCAACTGGTCTGGGAGCGGCTGACCCAAATCCTGCAATAGGGTCAGATAGAAAGTTACGTTTACGACATGTTCTTTACTTAATAAACTTTTTGATTAAAAGATGCCAATGTGCACAAGCTTAAAAGATGCCAAAGAGCACACTCATGTAAATATGCCATAGAGCACAATGCTAAAAGATGCCAATGAGCACACATCTCATGATACTTGGTGATATTTCTGAGTTGCGATAAACCTGTAAATTTGTGAAAGTCTTTAATTCTTGATGGCTTAGTGTGATTATTTGCAAAGTTCTCTATTATATTTTTAGAATTGCATTTTCTTAAAGCTAATCAAAGTTCACATGCGAGCACACTGAATAGATTGATGAAAGTTTTTGAAACTGAACATGTTTTAACTTGATATGCAATGAAACTTGTTTCTGTATCCAAAAACATATATTTGATTTCAACTGATTGATAAATCTGTGATATTTTACTGATTAGAATTTAATTTGTTTAGTGTTTAAAATTTTATATGTTTGGTTGTTTCAAAATACATATTCAGTATATTTTTCTTTCTACATTGATGTTTCATTTCTTGTGTTCTCATTTATATTTTAATGGGTTTGAGCATTATATAAAGGGGAGTGAAAAAGGAGAAAATTTCTGAAAAGATAATATTTGTTTTTAAGGGGGAGTATCTGATTCTCTATATGAATGCTAACTTGAATTGTCAAATTTAGTGCATTTGTGTAGGGGGGGTCAAAGAACTATTCAGGTGAAATTTTTCAGTCTACAAGTCAGATTTGCGCCACTAGTTGGTAGAGCAAAGCTTAGTTTGCGCTAACAGCCTCTAGCGCAAATCTAGCTTTGCGCCTCCTTTGGCTAGCGCAAAACAAGCTTTGCGCTTCTCTCTGTTAGCGCAAACCTAACTTTGCGCCACCTTCATGTCGCGCAAACCTCTCATGTTTCTCTTTTATTCTGATTTTGCAGATTTTAAGTTGTCTCGTCTCCAACATTTGCATGACCAAGTTGATCCTGATCATCAAGGTCATGAGGGGGAGAAGTTAAAGAGACAAAGAGCTCAAACGTTTATCTGCTGATCAAGATTCTGCTGCTCAAGATTCTATTCTCTCAAAATTTATATTGGCTCTGCTGATCAAGATTCTGCTACTCAAGATTCTATTCTCTCAGCTATACTACATCTTTTGTTGTTCCTACTCCGACCATCATTGTTCATTCGAGGTCATTTAAAAGAGGTGTGTCGTTTAGAGCATAAGTTGATGAACCGATTGATCTTTCAAGTTTATTTCAAACTGGTCCAGTCATTGTCAAGGCAGCAAAGATAACTCAAACTGAAAGATGCTGAGAAGAAAATTTTTTTAAAGTCAGATTGCTTCATAAAGTCGCTTGGATGGTCCGTGTTGATTTAGAAGATTGTTTTTGAAGACCACAGCGCCAATGATTACTAAGGGGGAGATTGTTAAGTCTGATTTTATAGTAATCATTGTATTTATAGGCTTGGTCTTATACTGTGTTTAGATGTCTAATACTGTGTTGTATCTGACCAGGGTATTTAAGTCCCTTTGGTCCTTGTGTCTTGTAACTCTTTCACACTTACATTCAATACAATTGTTACTTTGCGCTACTTGTTCTCTCTCTCTCTCTCTACTTTCTCTCTCTAGGATTTAGAGATCTTGGATTCACAAATCTTTCTTATTTAAGTTAGATTATTAGGTTGTTAGTCTATCCTTCATTTGATTAATTGTAATGATTATGGCATTGTTTCCCTGTTCTATTGGGATGATACTTTGGGATTGATTATAGCAGGTTTTATACCCAGGTTTTTGTCTATTTATAGCCATCATATTGCGGAAATTTCGAATTTTTATTTCTCTAAATTTTAGGGTGTTACAGTCGCACCCTCCCCCCTCCCCCCTCCCTTTCCTTCGACCCCCTCCCCTCCTTTCGGTCTCCCTCTCTCTCTACCCTCTTCTTTTGGCTCCTCTCTCTCTCCTCCCGTCTCTTTCGATTTCTCTCTTTCTCCTCCCTCCCCTCTCTCCTTCGGCTTTCTCTCACCCACCCACCGAACCTCCCTCTCTTTCCCTCCCCCTCCCTTTTCTCTTCGACCCTTCTCCCCACCGAACCTCCCCTCCCCTCTCCCTCTCCCCACCGAACCCCCCCTCTCCCTCTCCCCACCGACCCCCATCCCTTCTCCCCTTCTTCGGCCGACCCAAGCCACCGGAACCAACCCCTTGTCTTCGGCCCTCACCCACCTTCAGCCCCAAGCCCGCCGACCTACCCCTTCTTCCTTCTTTTTTTTCTCTCGGCCTCACCCTCACACCTCCCCCCCCCCATTTTTTTTTCTTTCGGTCCCATCTACAAACCGAAATCCACCCCCCCCCCACTCAATATTCTACGACCGAAACCCCCCCTCCAACCCCATTTTTTTAAAGTTTTTTTACCCCTCTCTTTCCTTTCCATTTTTCCAATTTATTTTTTCCCAATCTTTTTGTACTTTTTCCCTTTTTATTTTTTTTCTAGAAAATCTTTCCATCTATCCCATCCTATTCTACTACTTTTCCTTCTTTTTCTTCCATATCTTCTCTCTTCCCCATATTTTCATCAAATATTCCATCAAATCCTTTCTTTTCTTCCTATCCCTACCATCTCTCACCATAATTACCTACCATTTTCTACCCCCTCCTCTTCTTTCTTTCTTTTCTTTTTCTTTCTTGTTAAAAAAAACCACAAAAAAGAGCCCCCCTCCAAAAAAATAAAAATAAAAAAATGGGCCACTGAATTTTTGAGTTATTTGTGTCTTGTGATTTGTGTTAGTACCATTTTTTTCTATGTGTTGGTGTCATCATCAAATAGGGGGAAAATTGTTGTGTCACAAATTGATTTGGTGATGACTCTCCGACCAACACTTAGAAAGTCATGATGACCACTTTCAACAAGGGCTCTCTATCCACTAATCGAGCTTTCAGCCCAGGTATGATTTCCTTCATAAATTCTCCCGATCTACAATTGGGTGATGCTCGCGACACTACGATGTCCAAGGCTCCCTCATCTGTAGTGGCCTCATCTGTCCCATCCTAAGTGAAGTCGGCTAGCAAAAAAAATCCTCAAAAGCTTCCAGCACCTCCGTACTTGCTTCGATGACCATACGACCGAAAGAACCTTCGGTTGTTTCCCTAGTCACATATCCCTCTCCAAAGCGGAGGCACTCACCTTCTTCCCCTCCCTCTCCTCTAAGAGGCTGAGGAAGGTTTCAAGGGCCAAACCACCTACCCCTTCTTCCTTCTTTTTTTTCTCTCGGCCTCACCCTCACACCTCCCACCCCCCATTTTTTTCTTTCGGTCCCATCTACAAACCGAAATCCACCCCCCACTCCATATTCTACGGCCAACCCCCCCCCCCCCCACAACCCCTTTTTTTTAAGTTTTTTTACCCCTCTCTTTCCTTTCCATTTTTCCAATTTATTTTTTCCCAATCTTTTTGTACTTTTTCCCTTTTTATTTTTTTTCTAGAAAATCTTTCCATCTATCCCATCCTATTATACTACTTTTCCTTCTTTTTCTTCCATATCTTCTCTCTTCCCCATATTTTCATCAAATATTCCATCAAATCCTTTCTTTTCTTCCTATCCCTACCATCTCTCACCATAATTACCTACCATTTTCTACCCCCTCCTCTTCTTTCTTTCTTTTCTTTTTCTTTCTTGTTAAAAAAAACCACAAAAAAGAGCCCCCCTCCAAAAAAATAAAAATAAAAAAATGGGCCACTGAATTTTTGAGTTATTTGTGTCTTGTGATTTGTGTTAGTACCATTTTTTTCTATGTGTTGGTGTCATCATCAAATAGGGGGAAAATTGTTGTGTCACAAATTGATTTGGTGATGACTCTCCGACCAACACTTAGAAAGTCATGATGACCACTTTCAACAAGGGCTCTCTATCCACTAATCGAGCTTTCAGCCCAGGTATGATTTCCTTCATAAATTCTCCCGATCTACAATTGGGTGATGCTCGCGACACTACGATGTCCAAGGCTCCCTCATCTGTAGTGGCCTCATCTGTCCCATCCTAAGTGAAGTCGGCTAGCAAAAAAAATCCTCAAAAGCTTCCGGCACCTCCGTACTTGCTTCGATGACCATACGACCGAAAGAACCTTCGGTTGTTTCCCTAGTCACATATCCCTCTCCAAAGCGGAGGCACTCACCTTCTTCCCCTCCCTCTCCTCTAAGAGGCTGAGGAAGGTTTCAAGGGCCAAACCACCTACTCCATCCACCGGTTCTTCAAAATCGGGAGGTGTTGAAATTTTCCCATTTGGGCCCGGGGACTCTGCTAAACCCAAAGTCACCTCCTTTGTATCCTCACAAAATGATACAATTGTAAAATCGAGGACCTCTATTATTCCCTCATCAACCTTTTCCTTGGTTGATAAGGATGACTTGGACACCTCCCTAATCCAAAGTGCTTCTTCTCCACCTCTATAACACCCTAAAAATAGGGATAACAAAAACTTTCCATAAATGGAGAAGTGGTATAAAGTTTGTCATAGCAAGAGCCTCCCAAAAAGGGGAAATATACAAATAACCTGTTTAATCACAAATCTGTAATTTAACGGATAAATAAACAACAACCAACTAATCTAATTTCTACATCTAGAAAAGAGATTACAAAAGGGGTGTCATCTATAAACCCAAATCTTCCAAAAATAGTTCAAGTGCCAAAATCTCCAAGATCTTGCCCAAAGCATCTAAACTTGCCTAGGAGTCGCGCCGCTAACACTTGAGATACACATCGACACCAAACAAGTGTTAGGCCAAAAATCCTAGTGAGTTGGACAATAATAAGCATGCATGAACAGTAACAATTTCTTATCAGCAGTTAACCAGTGTTCAAATATATGTGGAGTCATTAGGGGAGACCCAAAGCACCAATCAATTCCACTCCAAAGAGTTGATGCACCTTGATGCCCTTAACAAAGAACACCCCAAAGGCCCGGCACACCCGGAGATCAGACCGTAAAGGAAACTTTCCGAGTGGCGGAGGTCTAGGCACATACCATCCCGGTGGTGCCCCAAGACTACATCCTCTTAGTGAGCTTGCCTTGATTCGTCCAACATAATGCATATAGGAGGTCCTTAGGTATATTTCAACCCAACATATTTCCATACCGATTACGGGTACAATGTTACCATCCTATCCTCATGAAGTCCAACAAAAGTCCCAAATGACAATTATATTCATCATGCATATAAATATGTCACCAAAGTGATATTCCAACTAAAACCATCATAACACACATATATGCATACATTTAACATATCAAGGTACCCATTTTATATATCCATGGGAAAAGCCCCAAATAATGGTACACATAACATAAAACATAGCATACCACCATTATCCATATTTCCAACCATTTTCATCAAGAAATCCTAAATACTTGAACACATAGAGAATGAAATAACAAATAGAAGATTATGATGTGTATCTAGTTTTAACAAAGGTTTACTAAACTCACAATCTAGGTTTTGGTACCAAAACCTAGAAAAGATGAAAACCCTAGATTTGAGGAGATGAGACTTGAAGTGGAGAAGTTGAGCTTTATGAACCCTAGAAATTTGTCCTTGAGAGAAGTTATTGCAAGTGTAAAGATCCAACCACCAAGGAGAGTTGTATTTATGAGGGTTAGGGTTTTGAGAGGAAAAGTTCGGTTTGGAAGTCTCCAAAATCGCCAAAGAGAAGAGAGGGTTTGAGAGAAATGAGGTTAAAATCTGATAAGGATTCATTTAAAGCATTGCCCCCTGACGGCGATAGTGCCCGGCGATAGTGCCATTGGCACTATCGCGAGTCACAATCGCGAGCACCCGAAGACCTACGGTACAAACCGTGCGATAGTGCCCTCCGCGATAGTGCCATGGCACAATCGCGTGGCACAATCGCGACCATCCCCGAACTCTCGGTACACATTCGGCGATAGTGCCCTTCGCGATAGGGCCCAAGGCACAATCGCGGGGCACACGAAAACAGCCCGAAACTCAACCGAAAACGATTACGAGCACAAGAATTGCACGAGTAAAGATGGTAAATCAATATATGACATTTTAACATAATTCATGATCATAAAATGCACATAAAGACACATATTCACACATAAACGAAATTAATGCATTAAGGGAGACAAAATACTTACCTTATGAATTTACAAGTGTTACAATCCTCCCCACCTAAAATGGGATTTCGTCCCCGAAATCTTACCCTAAACAAACAAGTGAGGATAACTGTAACACCCTAAAAATAGGGATAACAAAAATCCGGAAAACGGACATGAGGTATACTAAAATTGCCATAACAAGAGCCTCCCAAAAATGGGGAATATATATTTAAATAACCTGTTTAATCACAATTGTAATTTAACGGACAAAAACAACAACCAACTAATCTAATTTCTACATCTAGAAAAGAGATTACAAAAAGGGTTGTCATCTATAGACCCAAACGGTCGATATCCAAAAGTATAACGCGTCCATGTGCAATTCCCCAAGCTCTCACCCCAATGCAATTAAACCTGCTTAAGACCACCGCCGCTAGAACCTGAGATACACATCGACACCAAACAAGTGTTAGGCCAAAAAGCCTAGTGAGTTGAACAATAATAAGCATGCATGAAAAGGCATATTTCTTATCAGCAGTTAACCATAGTTCAACAAATGTGGAGTCAATAGGGGAGACCCATAGCACCAATCAAGTCTCACCCAAGAGTCGATATACCTTGGTGCCCTTAACAAGGAACACCCCAAAGGCCCGGCCCACCCGAAGACTATCGCTAAGAAAATTCCCCGAATGGCGGAGGTCTAGGCACATACCATCATAGTGGCGCCCAAGACTATATCCTCCTAGTGTACTGACTTGGTTCGTCCACATAACATTTATAAGGGGTCCTTTAGGTATATTTCAACCCACATAATTCAATACCAACTACGGGTATAATATTACCACCTTATCCTCATGATGTCTAACAAAAGACCCAATGTAAATCATGCTCATCATACATATAAACATATCACCAAAATGGTGTTCCAACTAGAATCATCATCATGCCCATGTATGCATACATTTAACATATCAAGGTACCCACATTATGTATCTATGAGACAAATCCCAAATAATGATACATATAACAATAGTCATGGCAAATCACCCATATATATATATATATATATGCATCTTCCAACTATTATCATGAAGAATCCCCAAACATTTGAATACATAGAGATAAAGTAACAAATAGGAGATTATGATGTGTATCTAGTTTTAACAAAGGGTTAGTAAACTCACTATCTAGGTTTTGAACCAAACCCTAGAAAATAGATGAAATGGAGAAGAATGAAGTCTTGAGACTCCAAACACTTGATTGCTAGGTCTTGAATGCACCCTTGAAGTAGTTGATAAGATACATGTAAACCCCCAACAACCTCTATGTAATAAATGAAGTAAGAGAGTGGAGAAGTGAAGAAAATCGCCCCAAAATGCTCTCAACCAAACCCTAGTTCTGATTTTTGAAGTTATGAAGTGAATAGGGGCTGAAATGGTGTTTTAAATCGACCAGACCACGCGGGCGATAGGCACTATCGCGAGTCACATTCGTGAACCCAAACACACCCTCGGTACATCCTCCGCGAGTATGCTCGGCAATAGTGACAATTGTCACTATCGCGTGTCACTATCGCGAAACTCCCCCCACTCACGGTACATTCTCAGCGATTGTGCCCGTCGATAGTGACAATGTCACTATCGTGTGGCACTCTCGCGCCAAACCCAAAACGGCCCGAAAACTTCACCAAAATCGAAAACGAGCGCGAGGTCTAAACACATGCATCTTTAATACTAACCAGATAACATCATAGCATTAAAATAAGGTTCATAAGCATATAAAGGTTCGTATTTCCAGATAAACACAATTTATGTATTAAGGGAACAAATACTTACCTTGAGAATTTCCAGGTGTTACAATCCTCCCCACCTAAATTGGGATTTCGTCCCCAAAATCTCATCCTAGATTAAACAAGTGAGGATAACGCTTCTTCATATCATCCTCGGACTCCCAAGTAATGTTACCACCCCGATGATGCTTCCATTGGACTTTAACCATGACCACGTCCTTATGCCTCAACTTTTTCACTTTCGATTCTAAAATTGACTCCGGTTCTTCCACACAACGATTTCTGTTGTCCACACGAATTTCCGACAAAGGAATCACGCTTTCCTCTTCGGCTAGGCACTTTCGAAGGTAACACACGTGGAACGTAGGATGTATCCCATCCATTTCCGGTGGTAAGTCCAACCGGTAGGCTTGCAAACCAATCCTCTCCAAAATAACGAACGGCCCAAAGAAACGAGGACTAAGCTTCCCACGCTTCCCAAAACGTATGATCCCCTTCCATGGTGACACCTTCAACATGACCCGGTCACCCACTTCAAACTTAACCGGTCTTCTCTTCTTGTCCGCATAGCTCTTTTGTCGGTCTTGCGCCGCCTTTAGTCTTTCTCGAATTTCTTTCACCTTGTTCGCCGTCTCTTGCACTATTTCCGGCCCGTCGAATTGCTTTTCGCCCGCTTCTAGCCAACAAACTGGGGTTCTACACTTCCGCCCATACAAGGCCTCGAACGGTGCCATTCCGGTACTAGAATGGTAATTGTTGTTGTATGCGAACTCTACCAAAGGTAGGTGTGAATCCCAACTTACCTCGAAATCTATTACACACGACCTCAACATATCTTCTAAGGTCTGGATCGTCCTCTCACTTTGACCATCCGTTTGAGGATGATACGCCGTGCTCAAATTCAGTCGAGTACCCAACTCCTTTTGCAAACTAGCCCAAAAGTTCGAAGTGAATCGGCTATCCCGATCCGATACCACAGATTTCGGAACTCCGTGCCTTGACACCACCTCGTCGATGTACAGTTTAGCCAATTTATCTATTGGCAAAGTCTCCCGCATCGCAAGAAAGTGCGCGCTCTTAGTCAACCGATCCACGATCACCCAAATAGTGTCGTGACCACGCAAGGTCTTCGGTAACTTTGCCACGAAATCCATAGTAATGTTGTCCCATTTCCACTCGGGAATGGACAACGGTTGCAAACTCCCATATGGTCTTTGATGCTCCGCCTTGACTTGGAGGCACGTGACACACTTCTCCACATAACTTGCCACGTCTAACCTCATCACCGGCCACCAATAATTTAACTTTAAGTCTCTATACATCTTGGTGCTACCGGGATGTATAGAATATTTCGACTTATGTGCTTCCTCGAGAAGCAAGCCACGATTTCCCCCAATCTTGGGCACCCAAATTCGCCCTTGGAAGAGTTTGAGTCCACGACTATCTTCTGTTAAGAGTTCATTTTGCTTGGTCATAACCTCCTTGAGGTTCTCTTCTTTAAGTGTTTCCGCTTGGCTCGTTCTTATACTTTCCAACAAACTCGACACCACTTCGATTCTGGTAAGGGACATTTTGACACCATCGCCATGATTCCTTCGGCTCAATGCATTCGCCACCACATTAGCCTTACCGGGATGATAGAGTAGGTCACAATTGTAATCCTTCAAAAGTTCTAGCCATCTCCTTTGTCGCCTGTTGAGCTCCTTTTGGTCGAAGATGTACTTGAAACTCTTGTGATCCGTGAAAAGAGTACACTTGGTTCCATACAAGTAGTGTCGCCACAACTTCAACGCGAAAACTATCTCCGCCAACTCCAAATCATGAGTCGGATAGTTCTTCCCATGATCCTTTAATTGTCGCGACGCGTAGGCTATTACCTTCCCCCTTTGCATTAGTACGCACCCAAGTCCCATCTTAGAAGCGTCACTATACACCATAAAGTCTTCCGATCGTTCGAGTAGGGACAAGATCGAGGCTTCGCACAACTTCCTCTTGAGCGTCTGAAACGCTTGCTCTTGTGCATCGGTCCAAAGAAACTTGACGTTCTTTCTTGTAAGGGAAGTGAGCGGTGTAGCCGTCTTTGAGAAATCTTGAATGAAACGTCGGTAGTAACCCGCTACACCCAAGAAGCTTCGGATCTCCGTCGGACTTGTTGGGGGTTCCCAACTCATCATTGCTTCGATCTTTGCCGGATCCACTTTTACCCCGTCCTTTGATACCACATGCCCCAAGAATTGCACTTCTTGAAGCCAAAATTCGCACTTCGAGAACTTCGCGAACAGTTTCTCCCTTCTTAGAACTTCTAATAGTTCCCGTAAGTGTCTTCCATGTTCGGACTCATCCCTTGAATATATTAAAATATCGTCGATGAAGACAATCACGAATTTATCCAAAAATGGGCGACACACACGGTTCATCAAATCCATGAATACGGCCGGAGCGTTGGTTAAGCCAAACGGCATCACCAAGAACTCATAATGACCGTATCTCGTTCGGAAAGTCGTCTTCGAAATATCTTTGTTCTTCACTCTCACTTGATGATAACCGGACCGAAGGTCAATCTTCGAGAAACATCCCGCCCCTTGGAGTTGATCAAAAAGATCGTCGATGCGAGGTAGAGGGTACTTGTTCTTCACCGTGACTTTGTTTAACTCCCGATAATATATGCACATCCGCATGGATCCATCTTTCTTCTTCACGAACAAAACCGGTGTTCCCCAAGGTGACGAACTTGGTCAAATGAAGCTCTTCTCCAACAACTCTTGAAGTTGCGTCATCATCTCCTTCATTTCTGTCGGTGCCAAACGATATGGAGCATGAGCTATCGGAGCCGCTCCCGGTGTGAGGTCAATCTGAAACTCCACTTGCCGTTCTGGCGGTAAACCGGGTAAGTCTTCCGGAAAGACGTCCGGATAATCTTGCACTACCTCCACATCTCCCACCGACTTCTTTTCTTTCTTTGCGTCCACAACGTAGGCCAAGTACGAAGGGTAGCCTTTTGCTAAAAACTTGCGAGCCTTAAGAGATGAGATAATAGGATTATTCCTCTTTCCTTTCTCTCCATAAATGGTTGCCACACCATTTTTCGGCAATGGTACTTGGATCATCTTTTTGGAGCAAAAGATGTCCGCCTTATGCCTCACTAAACAATCCATGCCTATGACTACATCAAACCCTCCTATAGCCATAGGTAGTAAGTCTACTCCGAAAGAAATTCCGTCGATCTCCAGAGTGCAATCACAAAAACGGTCACGAATGATCACTTGAACTCCATTAGCTATTTCTACTACTAACGCATCGGAAAGAACACTAATAGGAGTGGTGAATTGTTTACAGAAAGCATCTGACACAAAAGAACATGTAGCACCCGAATCAAACAAGACACGAGCAGGCATGGAGTTTACTAGAAACGTACCCGAAACAACATCCGCGGTCTCCTTTGCCTCCTCGGTAGTCATCCGGAAAGCTCGACTCGGTGACCGTGATGGTTGCTCGACCCTAGCCGTCGAACCCAAAGAATTTCCACCACCTCCTCTAACCAGCCTTGGACACTCTCGCTTCATATGCCCCGGCTCTCCGCATTCATAACAAACCGCCCCACAGAGGGAACACTCTCGATTCGTGTGGTTTTTCTTACCACACTTGCTACACCCAGCTGGACCGGAGGGAGTCCTTACAGCGCACGGCCCCGAGTGCTATGACCTGCACTTGTAGCACCACCGATCTTCACGGCGTTGATCACCCGATCTCCCGCTTACAAAGGGTCTAGATTGACGAACGGGCCCAGATGGCCCCTCCCACTTCCGTTTCTCACCAACGTACCTCTTCTCATCCCTTTCCGAATTGATGTTGTCCTCAATGAGTAAGGACTCCTCGATAACCTCTTGTAGAGTCGAACACTTAGCATTCCTTATATCCGTTCGCATTCCGACCGGTAAATCCTGTTGATATGCTTTCATCTTTGACTTTTCATCGGGGACTAGATGTCCCAACAAGTTTAGCTTCTCCAAGAAGAGCTTGGAATAGCCAACAATCGACATATTCCCCTTCTTTAGATCTCGGAACTCCCGCTCCAACCTGTCCAATGACCGCTCGCTGTAGTATTTGTCCATGATCTTCTCTTTGAACACCGTCCAAGTTAGCTTAGCCAAAACTTCCGGGGTGAGGGCGAATCGGGTGAGGTTCCACCAAATCAGAGCCTCTCCCCGAAGTAGCTGAGAAGCAAACTTGACCCGTTGAGAAGGATCGCATTCACTGGACTCGAAGGCCATCTCTAATTCCTTGAGCCAGTACATACAAGCAACCGGGTTGTCTGAACCCGCAAACTCCTTAGGGTGACACCCCAGAAACATCTTGTAGGTACACCCTTTAGTCTTCGATCTGATTCCCTCAGCGGATGGTTCTTCAATCGTTACCACATTCGGTCCACCCGACCCCACAATAACGTTTTCAGCCATAGTCTCGGGTTGACAGTTACTGACGTCTCGATCCTCTAGAAGTTTCATGAAAAACTCTTGCTGTTGGGTCATGGCCGAAGTCATGGCCAACTGTTGTTGAGCCAAAGCCGCATTCATGGCCAACATCATGTTATCCCGAAGTCGGGTCTCCATGGTAACTTCCTCCATGATGGCGTCACCTGTATTGAGGTTCCGGCGTGGAATGTGCTCAGGCCCTCCTGCCAAGATTCTGGGTATAGGTATGTCATTGGAGGTTGCCCCCACCGGGGGTCGTACTGTTGCATATTCCACTTCTGGTTGCCCTTCTGGCTTGTCCGGTAATCTACTTCGAGTGTTTACCATTAAAATCTGTCATGCACGTACGAGAAATAGATTGAGAAAAGACTAAGCGAGTTGAACTCATTGTACGTACTACTACCTTCATCAATTATCATAATAATAGTAAACCAAGTATGCTCACGTAACAATGCATTCATAATAGCAGTAGCTAAGTGAGATTATGAACGAACCATACACAAGTATTCTGGTCACCATCATCACAACTTTCAATTACAATAATTCCGTAATCCTAACGCTCTCCCCACCTAGGATTCCTACCCCAAGTGGACAGTGAAGTCATAAAGTCTAAAGCTTAAGTCTAGATATGCTAAACAATACCTAGTTCACTTAAACTAAAGCTCTGATACCAACTTGTAACACCCTAAAAATAGGGATAACAAAAATCCGGAAAACGGACATGAGGTATACTAAAATTGCCATAGCAAGAGCCTCCCAAAAATGGGGAATATATATTTAAATAACCTGTTTAATCACAATTGTAATTTAACGGACAAAAACAACAACCAACTAATCTAATTTCTACATCTAGAAAAGAGATTACAAAAAGGGTTGTCATCTATAGACCCAAACGGTCGATATCCAAAAGTATAACGCGTCCATGTGCAATTCCCCAAGCTCTCACCCCAATGCAACTAAACCTGCTTAAGACCACCGCCGCTAGAACCTGAGATACACATCGACACCAAACAAGTGTTAGGCCAAAAAGCCTAGTGAGTTGAACAATAATAAGCATGCATGAAAGGGCATATTTCTTATCAACAGTTAACCATAGTTCAACAAATGTGGCGTCAATAGGGGAGACCCATAGCACCAATCAAGTCCCACCCAAGAGTCGATATACCTTGGTGCCCTTAACAAGGAACACCCCAAAGGCCCGGCCCACCCGAAGACTATCGCTAAGAAAATTCCCCGAATGGCGGAGGTCTAGGCACATACCATCACAATGGCGCCCAAGACTATATCCTCCTAGTGTATTGACTTGGTTCATCCACATAACATTTATAAGGGGTCCTTTAGGTATATTTCAACCCACATAATTCAATACCAACTACGGGTATAATATTACCACCTTATCCTCATGATGTCTAACAAAAGACCCAATGTAAATCATGCTCATCATACATATAAACATATCACCAAAATGGTGTTCCAACTAGAATCATCATCATGCCCATGTATGCATACATTTAACATATCAAGGTACCCACATTATGTAGCTACGAGACAAATCCCAAATAATGATACATATAACAATAGTCATGGCAAATCACCCATATATATATGCATCTTCCAACTATTATCATGAAGAATCCCCAAACATTTGAATACATAGAGATAAAGTAACAAATAGGAGATTATGATGTGTATCTAGTTTTAACAAAGGGTTAGTAAACTCACTATCTAGGTTTTGAACCAAAACCTAGAAAATAGATGAAATGGAGAAGAATGAAGTCTTGAGACTCCAAACACTTGATTGCTAGGTATTGAATGCACCCTTGAAGTAGTTGATAAGATACTTGTAAACCCCCCAACAACCTGTATGTAATAAATGAAGTAAGAGAGTGGAGAAGTGAAGAAAATCGCCCCAAAATGCTCTCAACCAAACCCTAGTTCTGATTTTTGAAGTTATGAAGTGAATAGGGGTTGAAATGGTGTTTTAAATCGACCAGACCACGCGGGCGATAGTGCCCAGCGATAGTGCCAAGGGCACTATCGCGAGTCACATTCGCGAACCCAAACACACCCTTGGTACATCCTCCGCGAGTATGCCCGACAATAGTGACAATTGTCACTATCGCGTGTCACTATCGCGAAACTCCCCCCACTCACGGTACATTCTCAGCGATTGTGCCCGGCGATAGTGACATTGTCACTATCGCGTGGCACTCTCGCGCTAAACCCAAAACGGCCCGAAAACTTAACCAAAACTGAAAACGAGCGCGAGGTCTAAACACATGCATCTTTAATACTAACCAGATAACATCATAGCATTAAAATAAGGTTCATAAGCATATAAAGGATCGTATTTCCAAATAAACACAATTTATGTATTAAGGGAACAAATACTTACCTTGAGAATTTCCGGGTGTTACAATAACGCCTCTTCAAGTCATCTTCAGTCTCCTACGTAATGTTAGCACCCCGATGGTGCTTCCATTGGACTTTAACCATGACTACGTCTTTATGTCGTAACTTCTTCACCTTTGACTCCAAGATCGCCTCTGGTTCCTCAACGCAATGATTTCCATTGTCCACCCGAATTTCTGTCAAAGGAATAACGCTTTCCTCCTCGGCTAGACACTTCCGAAGGTAGCATACATGAAATGTAGGATGTATTCCATCCATTTCTGGTGGTAAATCCAATCGGTAGGCTTGTATACCAATTTTCTCCAAGATGACGAAAGGTCCAAGGAAACGAGGACTAAGCTTCCCACGTTTCCCGAAACGTATGATCCCCTTCCACGGAGACACCTTCAACATGACCCGGTCGCCCACTTGAAACTCAACCGACCTTCTCTTCTTGTCCGCATAACTCTTTTGTCGGTCTTGTGCCGCCTTTAGCCTCTCCCGAATCTCTTTCACCTTGTCCGCCGTCTCTTGCACTATTTCCGTCCCGGCGAATTACTTTTCGCCTGCTTCTAGCCAACAAACTGGGTTTCTACACTTCCGCCCATACAAGGCCTAGAACGGTGCCATTCCGATACTAGAATGGTAACTGTTGTTGTACGCGAACTCTACCAAAGGTAGATGTGAATCCCAACTTCCCCCGAAGTCTATTACACACGACCTCAACATATCTTCTAATGTCTGGATTGTCCTCTCGCTTTGACCATCCGTTTGAGGATGATACGCCGTGCTCAAATTTAGTCGAGTACCCAACTCCTTTTGCAAACTAGCCCAAAAGTTCGAAGTGAATCGGCTGTCCCGATCCGATACAATAGATTTCGGAACTCCATGCCTCGACACCACCTCGTCAATATAAAGCTTGGCCAACTTTTCCATTGGCAAGGTCTCCCACATTGCAAGGAAATGCGCACTTTTTGTCAACCAGTCAACAATTACCCAAATGGTGTCGTGCCCACGCAAGGTCTTTGGTAACTTCGTCACGAAATCCATAGTAATGTTGTCCCATTTCCACTCGAGAATGGACAACGGTTGCAAACTCCCATACGGTCTTTGATGCTCCGCTTTGACTTGAAGGCATGTGACACACCTTTCCACATAGCTAGCCACATCCAGATTCATCACCGGCCACCAATAATTCAACCTTAAGTCTCTATACATCTTGGTGCTACCGGGATGTATAGAATATTTTGACTTATGAGCTTCCTCAAGAAGTAAGTCACGATTTCCCCCAATCTTTGGCACCCAAATTCGCCCTTGGAAGAGTTTGAGTCCACGACCATCTTCTGTTAAGAGTTCCTTTTGCTTGGACATAACCTCGGCCTTGAGGTTCTCTTCTTTAAGTGATTCCACTTGGCTCGTTCTTATACTTCCCAACAAACTCGACACCACATCGATCCTAGTAAGGGACATTTTGACACCTCCATCATGACTCCTTCGACTCAACGCATCCGCCACCACGTTGGCCTTACCGGGATGATAGAGTAGGTCACAATCGTAATCCTTCAAAAGCTCTAGCCATCTCCTTTGTCGCATGTTGAGTTCCTTTTGATCGAAGATGTACTTGAGGCTCTTGTGATCCGTGAAAAGAGTACACTTGGTCCCATACAAGTAGTGTTGCCACAACTTTAATGCGAAAACTACCGCCGCCAACTCCAAATCATGAGTCAGATAGTTCTTCTCATGATCCTTTAATTTTCGCGACGCGTAGGCTATTACTTTCCCCCTTTGCATTAGGACACACCTAAGCCCCATCTTGGAAGCGTCACTAAACACAACAAAATCTTCCGATCCTTCGGGTAGGGATAAGATCGGAGCTTCGCACAACTTCCTCTTGAGCGTCTGAAAGGTTTGCTCTTGTGCATCGGTCCAAAGAAACTTGACGTTCTTCCTTGTAAGAGAAATGAGCGGTGTAGCTATCTTGGAAAAGTCTTGAATGAAACGTCGGTAGTAACCCGCTAAACCCAAGAAGCTTCGGATCTCCGTCGGACTTGTTGGAGGTTCCCAACTCATCATTGCCTCGATCTTTGTCGGATCCACTTTTACCCCGTCCTTTGATACCACATGCCCCAAGAATTGCACCTCTTGAAGCCAGAATTCGCACTTCGAGAACTTCGCGAACTTCGCGAACAGCTTCTCCCTCCTTAAAACTTCTAATACTTCCCGTAAGTGTTTTCCATGCTCGGACTCATTCTTTGAATATATTAAAATATCGTCGATGAAGACGATCACGGATTTATCCAAGAATGGGCGACACACACGGTTCATCAGATCCATGAATACGGCCAGAGCGTTGGTTAGATCGAAAGGCATCAACAAAAACTCGTAATGGCCGTATCGCGTCCGGAAAGTCGTCTTCGGAATGTCCTCTTTCTTCACTCTCACTTGATGATATCCGGACCGAAGGTCAATCTTCGAGAAACATCCCGCGCCTTGAAGTTGATCAAAAAGGTCGTCGATACGAGGTAGAGGATACTTGTTCTTCACCGTGACTTTGTTTAACTCCCGATAATCTATGCACATCCGCATGGATCCATCCTTCTTCTTCACGAACAAAACTGGTGCTCCCCAAGGTGACGAGCTTGGCCGAATGAAGCCCTTCTCCAACAACTCTTGAAGTTGCGTCATCATCTCTTTCATTTCTGTCGGTGCCAAACGATATGGAGCACGAGCTATCGGAGCCGCTCCCGGTGTGAGGTCAATCTGAAACTCCACTTGCCGCTCCGGCGGTAATCCGGGTAAGTCTTTCGGAAAGACGTCCGGATAATCTTGCACCACCTCCACATCTTCCACCGACTGCTTTTCTTTCTTCGCGTCCACGACGTAGGCCAAGTACGAAGGGTAGCCCTTCGCTAAGAACTTGCGAGCCTTTAGAGATGAGATAATAGGATTACTCCTCTTTCCTTTTTCCCCATAGATGGTTGCCACACCATTTTCCGGTAAAGGCACTTGGATCATCTTTTTGGAACAAAAGATGTCCGCTTTATGCCTTACTAACCAATCCATACCTATGACTACATCAAATCCTCCTATAACCATAGGTAATAAATCCACTCCAAAAGAACTCCCATCAATCTCTAGAGTGCAATCACAAAAACGGTCACGAATGATCACTTGATCCCCATTAGCTACTTCTACTACTAAAGCATCGAGAATGACACTAATAGGAATAGTGAATCGCTTACAGAAGGTATTCGACACAAAAGAACACGTAGCACCCGAATCAAACAAAACACGAGCTGGCAAGGAGTTTACTAGGAACGTACCCGAAACGACATCCGCGGTCTCCTTTGCCTCCTCGGTAGTCATCCGGAAAGCTCGACTCGATGCCCTTGGTGGTTGCTCGACTCTGGCCGTCGAACCCACAGAATTTCCTCCATTTCCTCCAACTAGCTTTGGGCAAAATCTTTTCATAGGCCCCGGTTCTCCGCACTCAAAACATACCGATCCCTGGATGGAACATTCTCGAGTCGTATGGTTCTTCTTACCACACTTGGCGCACCTGGTTAGACCGGAGTAAGTTCTTGTAGCACATGGTCCCAAGTGCTTTGACCTGCACTTGGAACACCACCGTTCTTCACGACGTTGATCACCCGCTTTCCCACTTACAAAGGGTCTCGACTGACGAACGGGCCCAGATGGCCCTTCCCACTTCCGTTTCTCACCAACTTGTCTTCTTTCCTCCTTCTCAGCATTAATGTCATCCTCGGTGAGTAAGGACTCTTCAATGACCTCTTGCAAGGTCGAGCACTTGGCATTTCTTATATCCGTTCGCATCCCGGCCGGTAAAGCCTGTTGATATGATTTCATCTTCGACTTTTCATCGGGAACCAAATGTCCCACCAAGTTTAGCTTCTCCAAAAAGAGTTTGGAGTATTCGGCAATGGACAGATTCCCCTTCTTCAGATCTCGGAACTCCCATTCCAGCTTATCCAACGACCGTTCACTGCAGTATTTGTCCATGATCTTCTCCTTGAACACCGTCCAAGTTAGTTTAGCCAGAACTTCCGGGGTGAGGGCGGATCGTGTGAGGTTCCACCAAATCAGAGCCTCTCCCCGAAGTAGATGAGAAAAAAACTTGACCCGTTGAGAAGGATCACATTCACTGGACTCGAAGGCCATCTCTAACTCCTTGATCCAGTACATACAAGCAACTGGGTTGTCAGAACCCACAAATTCCTTAGGGTGACACCCCAGAAACGTCTTGTAGGAACACCCTTTAATCTTCGTTCTGATTCCCTCAGTGGATGGTTCTTCAACCGTTACCACATTCGGTCCACCCGACCCCACAATAACGTTTTCAGCCATAGTCTCGGGTTGACGGTTACTGACGTCTCGATCCTCTAGAAGTTTCATGAAAAACTCTTGTTGTTGGGTCATGGCCGAAGTCATGGCCAACTGTTGTTGAGCCAAGGCCACATTCATGGCCAACATCATGTTATCCCGAAGCCGGGTCTCCATAGTAACTTCTTCCATGATGGTGTTACCTGTATTGAGGTTCCGTCGCGGAATATGCTCAGGTCCGCCTCCCAAGATTCTGGGTACAGGAATGTCATCGGTGGTTACACCCACGGGAGGTCGTACAGCTGCAGATTCCACCTCTGGTTGACCCTCTGGCATGTCCGGTAACCTACTTCGAGTGTTTACCATTATAATCTGCCATGCACGTACGAGAAATAGATTGAGAAAAGACTAAGCGAGTTGAACTCATTGTACGTACTACTACCTTCATCAATTGTCCTAATAATAGTAAACCAAGCATGCTCACGTAACAATGCATTCATAATAGCAGTAGCTAAGTGAAATTATGAATGAACCATACACAAGAATTCTTGTCACCATCATCACAACTTTTAATTAAAGTAATTCCGTAATCCTAACGCTCTCCCCACCTAGGATTTCTACCCCAAGTGGACAATGAAGTCATAACATCTACAGCTTAAGTCTAGATATGTTAAACAATATATAGTTCACTTAAACTAAAGCTCTGATACCAACTTGTAACACACTAAAATTTGGGATAACAAAAACTTTCCATAAATGGAGAAGTGGTATAAAGTTTGCCATAGCAAAAGCCTCCCAAAAAGGGGAAATATACAAATAACCTGTTTAATCACAAATCTGTAATTTAACGGATAAATAAACAACAACCAACTAATCTAATTTCTGCATCTAGAAAAGAGATTACAAAAGGGGTGTTATCTATAAACCCAAATCTTCCAAAAATAGTTCAAGTGCCAAAATCCCCAAGCTCTTGCCCAAAGCATCTAAACTTGCCTAGGAGTCGCGTCGCTAACACCTGAGATATACATCGACACCAAACAAGTGTTAGGCCAAAAAGCCTAGTGAGTTGGACAATAATAAGCATGCATGAACAGTCACAATTTCTTATCAGCAGTTAACCAGTGTTCAAATATATGTGGAATCATTAGGGGAGACCCAAAGCACCAATCAATTCCACTCCAAAGAGTCGATGCACCTTGATGCCCTTAACAAGGAACACCCCAAAGGCCCAGCACACCCGGAGATCAGACCGTAAAGGAAACTTCCCGAGTGGCGGAGGTCTAGGCACATACCATCCCGGTGGTGCCCCAAGACTTCATCCTCCTAGTGAACTTGCCTTGATTCGTCCAACATAATGCATATAGGAGGTCCTTAGGTATATTTCAACCCAACATATTTCCATACCGACTACGGGTACAATGTTACCATCCTATCCTCATGAAGTCCAACAAAAGTCCCAAATGACAATTATATTCATCATGCATATAAATATGTCACCAAAGTGATATTCCAACTAAAACCATCATAACACATATATATGCATACATTTAACATATCAAGGTACCCATTTTATATATCCATGGGAAAAGCCCCAAATAATGGTACACATAACATAAAACATAGCATACCACCATTATCCATATTTCCAACCATTTTCATCAAGAAATCCTAAATACTTGAACACATAGAGAATGAAATAACAAATAGAAGATTATGATGTGTATCTAGTTTTAACAAAGGTTTAGTAAACTCACAATCTAGGTTTTGTACCAAAACCTAGAAAAGATGAAAACCCTAGATTTGAGGAGATGAGACTTGAAGTGGAGAAGTTGAGCTTTATGAACCCTAGAAATTTGTCCTTGAGAGAAGTTATTGTAAGTGTGAAGATCCAACCACCAAGGAGAGTTGTATTTATGAGGGTTAGGGTTTTGAGAGGAAAAGTTCGGTTTGGAATTCTCCAAAATCGCCAAAGAGAAGAGAGGGTTTGAGAGAAATGAGGTTAAAATATGATAAGGATTCATTTAAAGCACTGCCCCCGACGGCGATAGTGCCATTGGCACTATCGCGAGTCACAATCGCAAGCACCCGAAGACCTACGGTACAAACCGCGCGATAGTGCCCTCCGCGATAGTGCCATGGCACAATCGCATGGCACAATCGCGACCATCCCCGAACTCTCGGTACACATTCGGCGATAGTGCCCTTCGCGATAGTGCCCTTCGCGATAGTGCCCAAGGCACAATCGCGGGGCACACGAAAACAGCCCGAAACTCAACCGAAAACGATTACGAGCACAAGAATTGCACGAGTAAAGATGGTAAATCAATATATGACATTTTAACATAATTCATGATCATAAAATGCACATAAAGACACATATTCACACATAAACGAAATTAATGCATTAAGGGAGACAAAATACTTACCTTATGAATTTACGGGTGTTACAACCTCACAACCTATCACCCGGGATTCTCAGTCTCAATGATTCTGCACGATTCAAGGATGAATCTGTCTTTCTAGGAGCAGGTTCGGAGGATCCCGAAAACTTTCTGACTTCTTACTTTCCAACACCGTGAATTAGTTGAGGGGGAGTATGAGTTGAGGGGGAGCAACTTACCACTAATGCTTAAGCTCTGCTAAAACCTATTTTGTGATGGACTGAGTGATCAAACCCATCAAACATTAGTTGAGGGGGAGCAACCACTCACTTAAGTTCAAACAATTCCGGCTATTGTCTTCTATATCTTTGTATATATATTTTTCTTTCTCATTATTTATTCATTGTATTTATTTATTCGTTTGTATAACTATACTTTTTCATTCATTTGTAAATGTCAGATATACCAAAAAAAAAATGGTCTATGTGAAAATAACTCAAAAAGAGTAAAAATGGGTCAAAGTGAATTATTCAATATACTCTTAGTTTTTATTCTTTAGTATGGATGTCATCCTCAAATAGGGGGAGATTGTTGGGTCATCTGAATATTTGAAGATGACCTCCCGATCTTCCATTTTATATCATCATACTTAGAATATTTTGAGGTTCTTTTAGAAGTTTGGTTTCTATACGAATGTTCGGTGAAGTCGAAGATCAGCCGAAGAAGACAAAGAAGGAGAATATCTCTCAAAGCGGATTGAAGATAGACTCCTCACCCTAAATCCAAGTATGCCTACTTGATCAACACCATTGGCCAGGATGGTGCCGATCTCAAGTCTTCAGGAGCCGAAGACCTCTCAGTCTTCAGGAGCCGAAGACCTCTCAGTCTTCAGGAGCCGAAGATTTCTCAATCTTCAAAGCCCGAAGATTTCTCTCAAACACATTGTACTTTTCTGAAAAAGTATATTTGTGATATATTGCATTGACGTGAACCTCATCTGAAGATCAGATAAAGTAATATTTGTCTCCTACACCATTTTAAGGAAATGTCTACACCATCATGCAGGTCAACACTTCAAGACAAAGTCACCTCAAGACAAAAGGTATATCCTGTACCATGTTGAAGACCTGTGTCCTTCCCTTGCTCAACAGGTGTCCATGCATTTAATGCATGAGGCACTATAAATATGGGGGATGGCTCAACATGCAAGATAACCAGTTCTACAACCTTCAAGTTCTCTAAGTGCCTGGCCATTTTCTCTCTACGAAGTTATAATTGTTTTCTAAGTGTTTTACAATTGTTCTTCATTTCTCTTAATGTTATATTGTTTGAACAGATTCATCTGTTCTCTTCCGCAACAATCAAAAGTTTATATGTGTAATTCTTGATTTCAAATCAATAAGAATTAAATTAAGTGAAAAACTGTCTGTATTGTATTCAACCCCCCATTCTACAATACTTTTCTTATTTACTTTCTGCTATTTGGGACCAACAGAGATGCCTCGATCACCTCCTGTAAGGTGTTCTTGTGAGCGTTCCTCACGTCTGTCTTCATGTCTGCTGGTAAACCCTTCACAAACGCTTTTATCTTTGCCCCCCATCATTTGCCAAATGCTCAACTAGACTAAGTTTATCCATGAATTGCTTGGCGTAGTCGACAATAGACAGATTGCCCTTCTTCAGATTTCGAAACTCCTCTTCTATCTTGTCGAGCGCCCTCTCGTTGCAATACTTTTCCATGAGTTTCTTCTTGAAGGTTGGCCAAGTGAGCTTGGACAAAACTTCTGGTGTAAGCGCCCTCTGAGTAACCTTCCACCAACTCAACGCATACCCTCTAAGCAGTTGGGATGCAAATTTGACTCTCTGAGAGTCCACGCATTCACTTGACTCGAACGCCATCTCAACATCCTGAATCCACTTCATGCATGTAAGCAGGTCGGTCGTCCCGGAGAATTCCGGAGCCCGATTGCAAAGAAAAGTCTTGAAAGAGCAACCCCCATCCTTCTTCTTTTCAGTCCTGATAGCATGCTCCTCGGTCTCTACGACGGTTGGTCCGCCACCCGACCCATTCATAGCATTCTCCGCCATTGCCTCGATTCGTCGGTGACTGGAATCACGATCTTCCAAAAGTTTCAAGAAGAATTCTTGTTGTTGTGCCATGGCCGAACTCATGGCTTGCATCATGTTGTCTCTTATCCTTGTTTCCATGGTCACCTCCTCCACGATTGGTTGAGCGGATTCGAGATTTACCCTCGGTATGTGGTCGGATCCTCCACCAAAAACATTGGTTGCAGGTGGCCTTTTAGTAGCTACGACCACGGGAGGTTGATCGGCGGTAGATTCATCTTCAATTTGGCCCTCCCGCGGGTTTTGGAGCATGTTCTGCGTGTTTACCATTGTGAATTGTCAAGTTTGTCATACATGATAAAGATCATACCGATTAATCCTTTAAAAAGGGTAAACGGTTCAATACGTACTACTACAAGATTAATCATCATTATAATAATTTCAAGCATGCTCACATAATCATAAATTCAGAACAACACCGGCCAAGTGAAATTGTGAACGTATTTTACATAAGAACTCTCGTTGTCATTACTATAAATTTCAATCAATGCAATTCCGTAACCCTTATACTCTCCCCACCTAGAAATGTTCTACCCATATGGACAGTGATACTATATGCGCAAACTGCTTAAGTCTAGGTATGCTAAAGTCGACACCTAGTTCACTTAAACTAGAGCTCTGATACCAACTTGGAACACCCCAAAATTTGGGATAAACAAAATTTTCGGAAAAAGGGGAAATGTGGTAATCATATAAATGTCAAAGCATGAGCTCACCCAAAAAGGGAATAATTAATGTCTGTTTAATTACAAGTTTGTAATAACAACCAATAAGAGATAACAACCTCTTAATCTAAATTCTAGACAAGAAATAAGATTACAAATGGTTGTCATCTACTTCCAAAAATCATTTCTATAATGGCATCCCAAAATCTCCCAATCTCACATCTAAAAGCCTGCTAATTCTTCTTAGCGGTCACGCCGCTAGAATCTGAGATACACATCAAACCAAACAAGTGTTAGGCCAAACGAGCCTAGTGAGTTGTACAAAAGCATGGCATAACATTCATAGAAGATGGTATGAACAATTATAGAATGTTTTAGTCGACATGGGCCATAAGGGAATCAATGGGGGAGACCTATCACACCAATGAGTTTTACCTCAAGTCAATGTACCTTGACGTTCACTCACATAAACAACATCCCAAAGGCCCGGCACACTTGAAGACTACCTCTTAGGCATTATTCCAAACGACGGAGGTCTAGGTGCATACCGACAAGGTGGCACCTAAGACTACATCCTCCTAGCACATACTCACGGTTCCTCCAATATATATATATAATATCCATCTCTATACATTTTCCATATCAATAAGATACATGTATAAGACTACCATGATTCCAATCCCATATTAAGCCTAAAACACTAACACATGTAGGTTCAACAATGATTTTCATAAAACCCATGATATTACACAATCATGACAAAATAATGCTAACAATATACCCATCAAAGTCCACATGATGAACTTAGACAAAACCCCTAATAATTACAAAGGTAGCAGTTAGGTCAAACTTATCAGGTGATCAGATTTATTCATGCATATGAAGTAATGACAATTAAACATACAAGACATGTATCTCAGTTGAAAATGGTTAGAAGAAACTCACTATCTAGGTTTTAAATAAAACCCTAGAAACTTGCAAGGAACCCTAGTGTCAAGATCGAAAATTCTAAACAAGAACTTTAATACAAACTCAGAAACAATGTTAAAGAAGTCGCGGAATAACACTTTAACAATTAATCAAAAACACATAATATGAACTCAAATCATAAGTTTATATTGCATAAAACTTAATGATTACAAACACAACCTCAATCTGTTGAACAGACTCAACAGACGTTCTATACTTCTCTATAGAAAGGATCAATACTAGTCTTAAGGTTAATTCGCTAAAACAACTCTATCAAAGTATGTTTTTCTATCAAGAACTTCTAGACTATATATACAGAATTAATTACAAGATAATTATCAAAACAAATTTGATCTTCACAATCCATTCCATAATTATCTTCATCTTTATCTCCAGATCCTATTATTTCTCTTCAAGTCATTATCTTCATAAGCAGTATTAACTTCACCCTTATCCAACAGCATTAATCATTCAGCAGTATTATCATCCTCAGCAGTACTAACCATGCTTGCAGTATTAATCTCTTATGGCAGTAGTAATTTCCAAGCAGTATTAACTACTAGCAGCATTAATACTCAGCAGTAGTAATCTTGATGGCCTAGCAGTAGTTATCACTTAGCAGCATGAATCATAAAGACTGAGCAGCATAAACCATACTTAGCACATTCAGACCCAACACCTAGAAATGGATGGAGGAAGAAGATGATCTTGAGCCTTGAGATCCTTGGTTGAAATCCTTGCTTGGGGAAACTTGATTCTTGCAATAAATGTTGTGGATGGTGGTTGAGATGATTCTTTGTTCGATTTTGGGGAGTATTAAGTGAAGAGAGAGTTTGAGAGGAAGTAGATGAAGGTTTAAATGAAAATGGGGGCTGAAATCACCATTTAATTCGTCAGGGTGCCTGCGCGAGTTGTGGCGCGGGTTGACCCGCGTGGTTACCCGCGCCGGCCAGTGATTGCACAAGTGGACAGTGCTCTGTGCGGCTTATGGCGCGACCTAACCCGCATGGGGCACTGTTTTTCTGCAGTCTTCCCATTAAACATAAATTTAGAGAACGGTATGCTAGTTCATTTGGTACATATTAGAACCATAAATATTTTGAAAAACTGGGAACCAACTATTTCATGTATTATTCATCATGAATAACCTTAAATATCCATGAATATCATGCATTTTCATCATGAATATCTATCACGGCATTTATCATGATTAATTGGTTTTTCACGTTCATAAAATATTTATGGTTCTGATATGAACCTACCCTTCATTTGGTTTGGTTTACTCAAGACGCAGAATGAGTAGCATATAATTTTGCAGGGGTAGCGAGGGGGTGGGGTTGGCAACATATGGTTGTGTTCGTCAACTTAGGAATGTTTTATCTTATTGGCATGCTGGTTGCAATTGTCCTTGCGTTTCTAGTGAAACTATATATGAAGGTGACATTTTTATTGCGAAATATACAAGAATCCATCGTCTTTCTTAACCATATTCGTCTCTAATACTAAACCCCGAGCTTATAATATGCAGGGATTGTGGATCGACTTAATATGCGGTCTCGACTGCCAGACTGGTGGCCTGCTACTACTCATGTATCTCAAGAAGTAGACGCAAGTGGAACTCGATTGAAGCAACAGTTTAGCCGACACGATTCTTGCTTGACCAAATGTCGGGTCAAACCAAAAACTCGAAACAAAATTTGAATTCTTAAACTCAGGGGATGTTTGTTTACCTCTTAATGGTTCCATTAAGAGGCAACATCTGAATCGCTAAAAGGTGAATACTGTTTGGTAAAAAAAAAATTTGTCTCTTAATGGTTCCAAAATCGTCTGAATGGTTTTGTATCTTGGGTCTCCCTTAACCATTAAGTGCCCTAATTTTATTATGAACAATTACCAAACAAATATATTTCATTTTGCACTATATCATAAGAGCCTCTTAATCATTCTGACCACTTAATTATTATGTACTAAATCATTCAGTAACTGCCAAACAGCCCATTATGATCGATCCATGTGAATGGCATGTACTCTTTTAGCTTGTGATTCTTGTATATGCCATTGTACTCTTTTTTCTGTTCCTGTTTATCTTTCTATGCAGGTTAGCTCGAATCCCCGACCCATAATTGATAAATTACGAAACTACCCGTACCTTACGTTCTTCAACAGGTTTACATATGGAATGAAATTGAATTGAATTTAGAAAATATTGGGTTTGAATGTCTAAAACTAGAGATATGTTCTTGATCTTATTTTTTATTTTTTTTACACTTCAGTGTGGAAAAAGCAGAAGTTTTTAATTGAATAGAAGTGATGGGCATCATGAAATTTGATTTAAAAATTGGAAAAAAGGGTACAATAATGTAAGTGTTAAGGCTATGTTTGGCAAACTAGCTGATAAACTAGCTTTTCAAAACGCTACTATGAGTAGTTTTTCAATAAGCTAGTTTATTGTCGTCCAAACATGTACAAAAAAAACTAGCTTATAAGCTAGCTTTTGTTTGCCAAACAATACCTTTAAAAAATGGATTATATTATTTTTTTAGATTTAAACATAATAGAAATACTTATCTTAGTTTTAAAAATAATGATTAATAAATTTAAAAAGAGGTTGACCAAATTACCTTTTTAGGACACTTGATTATCTTATTTCATATGATCTTAAAACTTGAACTTCCAAGCTTCTTACAAAAAATGGATGTTCTTATCAAAATTCAATCATATATATAGGAGATGGTTATAAAGAAGAAAGACAAAAATGGTAAAAAAAAAAATAAATTATTCAAATGTGAATTACTTGTTAAAATAAAAATAAATCGTAAGTCCATTTATACATCTTCATCTACAAAAAACCAGGAAAAATATAAGTAAGCAAATATGATTTTTTATCTTTTTTAAGTTTTCCAATAATTCACTATTGAATAATTTATTATTATATTTTTACTATTTTTATCTTTCTTATTTAAACCTTATTTTATATATATATACTAGAAGTGTATTCACGCAATGCAGCGAGATACATCACGATTTTAATGTTTCATTTTATTTTTTGTTTTTTTGTAGGGATAAAAAAACTCTTAAATACAAATTATTAGGCACAAGATACCATCATTTTATGCAAGATTTTAAAATTCTCTTAATTTACAAGTATCAAAGCACAAGATACATATTACTACCAGAGGCTTCTAACATCCACCAATTTGGTATGTGCAGGATCTTCCTTTTATGCAGGCATTTCCATGTATCACTATTAATTAATATATTATATTACTATAAATTTATTTTAATTATATTATTAAATATGTAATTGGTTATTTTTTCTATATGTTATTAAAATATATAAGATAATCATTGAATTCTAACAAAATACTTAATTTTTTTATATAAAAAACATTATATTATTAAGACTAAATTAAACAAATTTATAAAAAAAACATTAGCACTTTCTCAAAATCATCCAAAATCGTACTGTAAATCGACAAAAAAAAAATGAAACATTAAAATCGTGATGTATATCGCTGCATTGCACGAGTACGCTTCTAGTATATATATATATATATATATATATATATATATATATATATATATATATAGTAGGTTATTATGCAACCTTTTACATGGTGCAACTCATGCAACCCCTTTATCCACCACTCATTTTATTTTCACATTTTTTAATTTAAAAAGTGAAAATAAAATGAGTGGTGGATAGAAGGGTTGCATACGGTTGCACTATGTAAAGGGGTTACATTTGAACACTCCTCTATATATATATATTTTTTCTATGTATAAGAATTAAATCTATTTTTGTTTCAAAATAGATATCTATTTTCAAAAATTAACGTTATATTTCCAATTCAAAAATAATAAAACATTCATTACCAAAAATAAAATTATTATTTTATTTAAGTTAAAAGGATGTTTGAAATTGCTTATTTAAATTGATTATTAACTTATTCTGGTGTGGTACCGGTAATAAACAGTTTTTAGTGTTTATATAGGAAAAAAAGAAAAATGTTTATACAGGTGTTGTACCGGTGATAAGAAGTTTTTGATAAATAATTTTATTCTAACTTATTTAAAACATTTCATCAGTTTTTTAGTTATTATATATATATATATATATATACAGAGATGTTTCAATCTTTTTGGAGGCCCTGTTACACCTCAACTTTTGATTACAATGCAAAATGAGATAACAAAGATACATACATACAAATTATAGAGGCGATGATGCGGCTTATTATTTTTGTCTTTCGGTAGAAATTAGAGATGCACTAAGGTGGGTTATAGTTTTACATTTGTTGATTAAAGACACTAAACAACGTAAAATTGGGCCCCAAATTTTGGGGGCCCTGTTCATAATCACACATTTAACATGCTAAAGAATGGTCCTATATATATATATATATATATATATATATATATAAGTCATTTGAAAGAAGCAGACAAATGATAGTTTGAAAAGTTGAGTTAACAATGACAAACATGAGAAATTGAGTTAACAATGACAAACATGAGAAATTGATCAAAACATTGATCTCTTCTAATATCAAAATTATGTCTTAGAAAAGAATTGATCTAACTCAACTGTTGAACCACTTCTAAGTTATCATTCACCGGAACCCAACCCTAAATAAACAATCCCAAACACCCAAGTAAATCAACATCAACAAAATCGGTACATTTATTTAGACCTGTACTTTGGTTCGGTGGATGACTGGTGACTGATGAGAGAATGAAACTTATCACCTTCTTCGCTACCAAACATTTTCAGTAACGAGTAATGTCGGAGAACACTACTCCACTGATCACCAACGCCGACGATGACGATGACGGTGGTGATGTTACTTCGCGGTGGTGGTGGTGGTGGAAGAAGGTACTGGATTGGGAAGAAGCTAAGAATCAAATCTTATTTTCCCTCCCTATGATACTAACTAATGTCGCATACTATTGTATACCATTAGTATCGGTTATGTTCGCCGGCCATCTCGGAGAAATTGAGCTCGCCGCTTCTAACCTCGCCAATTCCTGGGCCTCCGTTTCCGGTTTCTCTTTCATGGTTAGTTATTGCTTCCCTTTTCTCTCTCTGTCTATCTCTCACGCACACACAAACAAACGTAATTGCGATTAGAGATAATTTGTTAATTTATTATGTGTTAATCCTACTGAGAAACAATGGATCATGAATCTGATTTGTCCGTACTAATGGATAAGTGATCTAGTTATGTGTTAGTTTTCACTGCGAGAAGTTTGCTTCCTCAATTTGTGAAAAATTGGGGGAATCGATGGTATAATCTGGAACAGAGCTAGTATTGGAAGGCATAAATGATTAATTATTAAAGGAAGTCAATGAAATGTGCTAGAAATTGTGTGTTGATCTAATAGTAACTTAGATTCTGCAATTCGAGAAACCGCGTTTGGTTTGATGGAATGGTTTTGACTTTTGAGGGAATTGGATTTCGTGAAAGGGTTTGGAATTGAAGGGATTTGGAAGTATTTGAAATTTTTGGTGTGTTTAGTTTGTAGGATTTGGAATGGAAGTAAATTCCATTATTTATAATAAAAAATATTAAAAATTTATAAAATTAATTAAGTTACCTTTTATTTAATTGATTATTAAAAACCAAATGTTTTTAACATATTTTTAAATATTATATACAAATCCTACGTAATCCCATGAAATCTCAATCAACCCCATGGGATTTCAAAATCCTATGCGGGATTTTAAATCCGAGCAATCCTGCAAACCAAACATTATGTTTGTCCTTTCTTTAACTATGAGAATGGGATAAGATTTTGCTATGAAACCCCTAATATTACAAACATGTAGAGAAAAGACGTTCAACCCTTGATTCAGAGTTAGTGATGAGTAATTGGTCTCAAAATTCTTCAAACTTATTCATCATAGCATTCTTAAACTCAAAAATAATTTGCATTAATGAAGGTGTGTAAATCATGTCATCTACATTCAAACATACCAACATAATATCTTCAGTTCGTTGTCTCTTCTCGTGTAATGTTGGCTCATTAGGGCTTCTTTCAAACCCGTTTAGATGAAAAAAATCATCTATATTGTTGTATCATGCTCTAGGGCCTGCTTTAAACCATATAGTGTTTTCTCAAGTTTGTACACTTTGGGCTCTTCTCCAAGGACTTCATAAAATTCTAGTCGTTGCACATAAACATGCTCTTTTTAACTCCCCATTTAAAAACGCAGACTTCACGTCAAAACTGGAAAATTGTCATCGTTACAAATCTTGCAACAATGAAAATGTTTCTTCAAAGTCTATCCCATGATCTTGAACATATCATGTGCCACCAATCTGGCCTTGTGCTTTTGAGTTATTCCATCAGAGTGAAATTTTGCCTTCTTATGGTTGATTGCCTTCTTTTCTTCTTAAAGATCCACTTAAAGTCGATAGCCTTCTTCTCTTCGTGCATTCAACTAGCTTCCATGTTCAATTTCTCTCGTTGGCATTGATTTCTTCTTGCATAACTCTCTTCCAAACTTCACTGCTTATTGCCATTCCAGCAGTTGTTGAATCACCAACAAATAAGGCAAAATCACAGTCTTTTCCTTCAATCTCAAAATGTTGGGGAAATTTTCAAAATAAGTTAGAGTCTAAAATATTTTGGGTTAAGTCTTAGGAAGAGTGAATTTTTTGTCCTTATAATTAACGGTCCGTTAATTTTTCCGTTAACTCCGTTAGTTAGTTAATTCGGTTATTTTTGGAGGGAAGTTGAATCATTGCACCTCTTCATGAAAGGTTGCACCTTTTCATTTTTTCCTCTATATATATCCTCCTCTAGTCACCGAAATAGGACAACTTTTTCTTATACCAGATTGCTAGAGTTTGTGTTGCTATAGAAACATAAATCTCTAGTTTCTAGAAATCCTTGAAACTCAATAGTTCAACCGGATTATCACAAAGTGCGGTGTTGATAATCAATCTACATACGTTGCTTCATTGTATCTTGAGAAGCAATTCGCCAAATCCCAAAGCACCTACGGTGGGGGCGAAATTGCTTTAAGGATAGAGAGATCACTCGCCTTGAAAGCAACAAGTAGTAGAATTCCTTGTTATTCTATTCCTTAGTTTTAGAACCCTAAAACCAACAATCTTAAAGCAATTTTCGAAGAAAGATGGCAACCAAGAATCTTCAACAAATGTCTTGTGACATCGTCAAGTTGGAACGATTTGACGGTGGAGGGTTCAAAAGGTGGCAAAAGAAAATGCAATTTTTGTTGGCCACTCTAAACGTCTCCTACGTCCTCACCAAACCATACCCGGAACAACACGATGACGAGACACTTGCATCGGCACGAGAAAGGCTCAAGTTTGAGAACGACGATTTCATATGTCGCGGTCACATCCTCAACGCTAGGTCTGACCCTCTATTCGATGTTTATCAAAACATCGAAACGGCGAAAGAACTTTGGAACGCTCTCGAACAAAAGTACTTCATGGAAGACGCAACAAGTAAGAAATTTATCGTTTCCAAATTTAATTCTTACAAAATGATAGATTCACGTCCTATTATGGATCAAATGTATGAAATTGAGCACATTCTTAGTATGTTCACACAACACGACATGAAAATGGATGAATCGATTCAAGTGGCATCGATCATCGACAAACTCCCTCCCTCTTGGAAAGATGTTAAGAAAAATCTTAAACATCGTAAGGACGATATGTCCTTAAAAGAACTTGGAAAGCATCTTCTCATTGAAGAACAATATCGATTGGAAAATAAATCCAACAAAGATGCCTCCAAAGTTCATGTGGTCGAGGAAAAGGGAGAGACTTCCAAAGCCGGTGGTAAGAAAAGGAAACGCCACGAGGAATATGGTAAAAAGAAAAGGAATATGAAGCACGTGGTTTGTTTCAATTGCAACAAGCCTGAACATTACAAACGTAATTGTCGACTTCTCAAAAGAAGAAGAGGAAATGGTAGTGACAACACCAAAGATGGAAACTTCAAGAACAACAACTAATACCGGAAGATTAAGTAGGCATACTAGTAAGCCTGGAAAAGCACATTGGGATGCTGTAAATCGGGTACTCAAGTATTTGAAGAAAACCATGGATTATGGTTTGGAGTATAGTGGATATCCTTCAGTATTGGAGGATACACCGATGCAAGTTGGATAAATGATCAAGAAGACTATGCATTTTCACCCTTGGTGGAGGTGCAGTGTCTTGGGGATCAAAGAAACAAAGTTGTATAACAGATTCTACCATGGCGGCGGAATTTGTTGCTTTAGCTTCTTGTTATAAAGAAGCAGAATGGTTAAGGGACTTGTTGATTAACATACCCTTATGGCCAAAGCCAATGCCGCCAATTTCTATACACTGTGATAGTGCGGCTACACTATCAAGGGCATACAATCAAGTATGTAATGGTAAGTCCAGACATATTGGACTTAGACATAGGCAAGTAAATCAATTAATAAATCATGGGGTGATCACCATTAGTTTCTTACGATCAAGTAAGAACTTAGCAGATCCTTTCACAAAAGGATTACCAAGAAAATTGATTGAAAACACTTCAAAAGGGATGGGTCTCAAGCCCACCTATAAATAGTCACCCATGATGGAACCTTGTCTTGACACTTGATATTTCACCAAGTCTCAAGATTAAGTTAAAGTACATCATTTGAATGTGACTGAAAGTTCTGCAATGTTTCAAAACCATCCCAAGGTCAGCAGAACTTGGAACCGTAATGAGAAGAAAGGTTGAATCTAGTTCTTAATGGACTTGTAACACAGTATGTGTTTGAGTGTTCAAGTTACGGGAACACTCTTGACAAGGTCCACCTATCTGAATGTGGAAGTGAGGCCGCTTCCTATGAGCTAAAGGGCTTGGCTCTAGAACATTATGAGAAATCAAGATATAGACCCATGGCCAGTTAACGGGTCGGCTTATAGTTGTTGAATGAATGAGAGGAAGGATATGCGTGAGGTGTTTCCGTCTAACATATAAAGGAAGATGGTTCAATGACTTTGGTTCAACCATTCTTACCCTAGTTAGATTTGAGCACTTTCACTATGTAAAGGTTCAAGGTGCAAGACTCCACCTTTACTTATGCATAACACCCCCAAGGATTTCGGAATCTGGTTAGGTCATGTTGAGTCAGTCTTTTCAAATTCAAGTCTATTTTGAAAATGGTGGGGGTTTGTTGGGGAAATTTTCAAAATAAGTTAGAGTCTAAAATATTTTGGGTTAAGTCTTAGGAAGAGTGAATTTTTTGTCCTTATAATTAACGGTCCGTTAATTTTTCCGTTAACTCTGTTAGTTAGTTAATTCGGTTATTTTTGGAGGGAAGTTGAATCATTGCACCTCTTCATGAAAGGTTGCACCTTTTCATTTTTTCCTCTATATATATCCTCCTCTAGACACCGAAATAGGACAACTTTTTCATATACCAGATTGCTAGAGTTTGTGTTGCTATAGAAACATAAATCTCTAGTTTCTAGAAATCCTTGAAACTCAATAGTTCAACCGGATTATCACTTGAAAGTGCGGTGTTGATAATCAATCTACATACGTTGCTTCATTGTATCTTGAGAAGCAATTCGCCAAATCCCAAAGCACCTACGGTGGGGGCGAAATTGCTTTAAGGATAGAGAGATCACTCGCCTTGAAAGCAACAAGTAGTAGAATTCATTGTTATTCTATTCCTTAGTTTTAGAACCCTAAAACCAACACAAAATGCTTTTTTGGAATATGTTGCCACACTTACTTCTTCATCGTTTATATCTTCTTGAGAAGATTCTGAATGTCATTTGAAGGTTCTGAGATGCTGCTGCCACTTTGAACATTTTTTGTTGTGAAACACCATTTGGGTTGTTCTTCATGGAGGCCTTCTTGCACTTCTGTAATCACTGTTAGACTGTTGGTGCGCTTGTCCCATACTTCCTAATCATTAAACTGCACATCTCTACTGGTAATAGAAACAGACTTTTTATCCAACTCTAAGAGTCTATATGCCTTGGAACTAGTAGAATACCCCAAAAGAGGAAGGATCATGCGAGAAGTTAAACATTTTGCGAGAAGGCGAGAAGTGTGATATCATATATGATTACACAACCTGTTGGTGTGTTTAATCATATATGATTAAACGTCTATGTATTGCCAATGTAACATGTGTTTAATCATATATGATTAAGCTTGTGTATCATATATATGATTAAACACACCAACAGGTCGTGTAATCATATATGATATCACACTTCTCGCCTTCTTGCAATTTTTTTTCTCTTTTGAACCTGCCCCTACCCCAGAAATATATATATTTCTTTGTCTTTTGATCTAACTTACCAATACCAGATGGAATCAAAGCATAACATATGCATCAAAATATATGTAAATGGTTTGAGAAGTTGATCACTCTCTTGTAATTTGAGTCTAAGATGATCAATCATGTGGAAACATCCGCTCTATACTTTGTGGTAGAGGTTAGGTCTGCCAACATCCCATCGCATGACCCTATCTTCGAGTGGGATATATGGACTCGTTTCGTTTCGTTTGGTTTTATGATTAATTATGTAGAGTTCATTACTGTTTCTTTGATTAGGTTGGACTAAGTGGTGCATTGGAGACATTATGTGGGCAAGGATTTGGAGCAAAGCTTTACAGAATGTTAGGAATATATTTACAAGCATCCTGTTGGATTTCCATATCCTTCTCCATCCTCATCTCCATTCTCTGGTTTTTCACTGAACCTATCCTCATTTTGCTTCACCAAGATCCGAAAATCTCAAAAATGGCTGCTCTTTACATTAAGTATCTTATCCCTGGACTATTCGCCTACGGGCTTTTGGAAAACATGTTGCGGTTTCTCCAAACACAATCCATTGTAGCCCCTTTAGTACTGTGTTCGCTCGTCCCACTTATCCTCCATTTTGGCATTACATATCTACTTGTACAACGGACTTCTCTAGCATTCGTAGGTGCCCCTTTGGCTGTTTCGATTTCATTGTGGATTTCGGTACTTATGCTGGCATCATACGTGCTTTTCGCCAGAAAATTCAAGGAAACATGGCAAGGCTTTTCCTCGGAGTCGTTCTATCATGTTTATGCCACTTTAAAGCTGGCTCTTCCATCTGCTGCTATGGTTTGGTCGGTCTTTTTCATGATTCTTTGAAGTTTTTTAGAACATGGAGTGCGTAGTTAGTAGAGACTATGAATACCTGTCGTTCATTTGAATCAAAGTTGACATCTTTTTGTTCTTGTTCTTGTATCTTTGGCAGTTTAGAATGTTGGGCTTTTGAGTTACTTGTGTTACTGGCTGGAATTTTACCAAATTCAGAAATAACGACTTCCGTGATTGCGATGTGGTACGAATATCTTGTCCTACCCTGTCAGTGTTATTATTTCATTTACCGGGTCAGTTTACGTACTTTTTAATTCTCTCTTACCCGGACCGCAATCTTACCTGGTTAGTGTTTACCCAATTTGTGTTGGCAAACGGCCCCTTTGTTTTGGGACGTGGGATCGTGTGAGAATAACAGTAATGGTGAGAAAGGTGAGAACACATCTTAGCCTTTGGATGAGTTGAATTTATTCATTTACCTTCAACTACTTTCAGTAATTTCAACTACATTCATCTACTTAATCTTCGCTTTTAGTCACTTTCACGAACTTTTACATACATTTAATCACTTTCACATGCATGAATTTGTTAAAGCTTCGGTCAATGATGATAAAAATAGGTAAATAAAGTTAGTTGAAGGTATATGAATGTATATGAAGGTTTTGTTCCCACCTTCTCACCATAACTCTTATTCTCACCGAAACCCACCCTTGTTTTGGTTTGGTTCTTTACCGCAAATTAAATACATAAAGAATTTATGTATCACAGTGTAAATACAGAAGCGATAGCGTACATGTTTACATATGGCGTCAGTGCTGCTGCAAGGTTAGATGGAATGATCTTACTCCATTAGAAATAAGGAGAAACATTTTGACTTTGGAAAACCTTTTTTGATGGCGTTTTGGACTTAGCAGCACGCGTGTATCAAATGAGCTGGGAGCTAAGAATATCGATAGAGCTAAGCACGCCATGGCTGTGACTCTAAAGCTTTCCGTCATTCTTGCCTTTGCTGTCGTTTTAGCTCTAGGATTCGGTCATGATATCTGGGCTGGCTTTTTTAGTAACAGTCCTGTGATCATAAACCAATATGCTTCCATGACACCCCTGCTGGTCATCTCAATCTTTCTTGATTCCATCCAAGGAGTCTTATCAGGTTCGCTAAATTCGCCACATTCTTCGTTCCTTTTCACTCACACTTTTGCACAAACAAGACCCTTTTACCCTTTTGGGGTAGAGGTTTGCACAAACATTACCCTTTTGGGGTAGAGGTTTTGATTAGGTGGACTTGGTACAGTATCAAGTTCTTTTCTCCAACACCATTTACCACCAATTATAATTGGTATGCAAAATCTTATACCATTTACCAACCAACTGTACTTGGTACCAACTTATTGGTATAAGGTACTAGTTTTGTACCAAATTCAAGTTACATATATGAAAACTTTTATTTTTGTTCAAATTGAGGTACATTTTGAGTTTGCAAGTAACACATGTTATATGTTTAAGGGTTCTTTAATTGCAAGGAACAAAATTTTCAAACATTCAAATGCCCAAACAAAAAAGTTGAAGTTTTGATTATAATATTCAATGCATCAAAAATACAAAAACTAATAAGTAATTAAATAAACTATGGTACTACCGTGGTATGGACTTCCAATACCGTGTATAAACCAAGTTTTCATAGTTGATATGGTACTACCAACCGACTGCAATTGGTAACAATTAAATTAGTACCAATTTAGTTGGTACATATGTTAGTCGGTTTGGTTCGTTAAAAAATTGCGACCCCCACTTTTGATTGGGTTCATTTGGTTGAGGAAAGTTCATATGAGAACCATAAATATTTTGAGAACAACTGTTACAATTTTTATTATGAATAATTTTTGTGATGAATATCCGTCACGTCACGACATTCATCATGTATTATAAATTTATAATAACTGGTTCTCAGGTTCTCAAAATATTTACGGTTCTGATTTAAACTTGTCCCTCATTTGGTTTGGTTTACTCAAAGATGCGGAATGAATAGCATATAATTTTGCAGGGGTGGCGAGGGGGTGCGGTTGGCAACATCTGGCTGTGTTCGTTAACTTAGGAATGTTTTATCTTATTGGCATGCCGGTTGCAATTGCCCTTGCTTTTCTACTGAAACTATACGCAAAGGTGACATTTTTATTGCAAAATGTACAAGAATCCATCGTCTTTCTTAACCATATTCATCTCTAACACTAAATCTCGAGCATATAATATGCAGGGGCTGTGGATCGGCTTAATATGTGGTCTTTCCTGTCAAACTGGTGGCCTGCTACTACTCGTGTATCTCAATAAGTGGACGGCTGTGCAACTCAACGGTAGTAACAGTTTAGCCAACACGATTCTTGTTTGACCAAATGTCGAGTCAAACCAAAAACACGAAGGAGATTTCGAATTCTTCGACGTCTCCATGAATATATGAATACATTATGATCCATGTGAATGGCATGTACCCCTTTAACTCCTGATTCTTGTGGCATTATTGCTTTGTACTCTTTTTCTTTTTTCTTTTCTGTTTGTCTTTCTATGCAGGTTAGCTTCAGGCCCCTACCCAAACATGGTAAATTACAAAACTACCCCTTCTCCCCACCACACCCCCCTTTAGTTACCATGGGTGTGTTTGGTATACATGTGAAACTGGACAGGATTGGACGGAACTGGATTAGAACTACGTGAGATTGGCCCAAACATGGTAAATTACAAAACTCCCCCCTCCCCCCACCACACACCCCTTTAGTTACCATGGGTGTGTTTGGACAGTTTGGTATGCATACGAAACAGGACAGGATTAGACGGAACTGGATTAGGACCACGTGAGATTGGCAGGTGAAAAATGTGAAAGGTTTTATGGTTTTAATTTTGATATGGGTAGTTTAGTAATTTACCAACCTTGTCTTATCTCCCATATTTTTATCCCACCCCTAGTCTATTGTCGTCCTATACATGAAGACAAGTTTTTGTTTTGTACTCTCACGTATCAGTACCCAACAAGTTTTTTTTTTGTTTTGTCTCACATATAAGTACCCAACAAGTTTTTTGTTCTGTTATGTCCTACGTATTAGTACCCAACAAGTTTTTTGTTCTGTTCTATCCCACCATATCAGTACCCAACAAGTTTTTGTTCTGTTCTATCCCACGTATCAGTACCTAACACAAGTACCAAACACACCCTATGATAACTTATTAGTCCATCAAAAGTGGTAAGAGGCAAGGTGGTGGGCACTGGGCAGGGGACTACCCATTTGCATCCATTTAAAAGTCTTTTTCTTTTTAACTAATAAAATAAATATCTTTACCGTTAAATTTATGTGTATTTGCCGCGTGTAAACAGAGTGATCTGTGATCTTGTTCTCTTTTAATACTAAACTTATAACTCCCTTTCTCACTCATAACTTTCTCTGAAACTGAAACTGACACCATCTTCATCTTCATCATGGCTTTTCAGATATCTTTCTGGTTTTCAATGGCGTTTTTAATCACCTTCATATGTTCTTCTTGTCATGCTAGAACCTTTGAAGTTGGTGGTCAAGATGGCTGGACCTTAAACCCTTCTGAAAACTACAACAATTGGTCTGGCAGATTGAGGTTTCTCATCAACGACACCCTTCGTATGTTTTCTTTCTTGTTATAAAGTTCTGATTTTTATCTTGATTTTGGAATCTTGATTTGGGTTTTTGGTTTTGGTTTGTGGGTTGTTATAAAGTTTTGATTTTTATTTTGACTTTGGAATATTGATTTGGGTTTTTGAATTGGGTTTTTTATTTTGGTTTGTGGGTTGGTGTTTGATTTTGTTGCAGATTTCAAGTATGATGGTGGGTCGGATTCTGTATTGGTGGTGAACAAAGGTGATTATGATGGTTGCAATATGAATTCTCCGATCATGAAGCTGGATGGTGGTGATTCTTTGTTTAAGTTTGATCGATCGGGTCCGTTTTACTTTGTTTCGGGTAATAAATCGAATTGTGATCGGGGTCAGAAGCTGATCGTGGTGGTTTTGGCGGTTAGAAACCGATCGCCGCCGCCTGCCTCCGTGTCTCCGCCGTCTCCGGCAACCCTGCCGCCAGCTCCCGCCGTGTCTCCGGTCATTCCGCCATCGCCTGGTTCGCCGTCTCCGGCCGGGGTGTCTCCGGGTTCACCGTCTCCAGCCGGGGTGTCTCCGGGTTCGCCGTCTCCGGCCGCGGTGTCACCTGGTTCGCCGTCTCCGGCCGGGGTATCTCCGGGTTCACCGTCTCCGGCCGCGGTGTCACCGGGTTCGCCGCCACCAGCCGCCGTGTCGCCGGGTTCGCCGTCGGGAACACCCGGTTCGAATCCGCCGGCGGGTTCTCCTGGCGGAGGAAGCTCGGGTTCTCCGGGTGGAGCCACCGGAGAATCCCCCGGTGGTAATAATCCGGCCGACGTGAATACACCGCCACCACCGTCGCCGTCGGCAGCACCATCGGTTTCTGGTGCCGTAACTGCTTCACTTGCCACGGTGATCCTTGCTTTGTGGTGGCTGAATTAATGAATTTAAATAGCAATTTGAAGGATTTGATTGTGTTCTAAATCTTGGGGGTTTTGTGAATTGATTTCTTTGTGATATTTTTATTTTTTCTTGGATTGATATACAAGTAGTTGAGTGTTAATAATTGAGTGATTGATCTCCAAAAACATATTTGTATGCATCATAGCTACCTTAATCTTCAATAAAATGTTACATCTTTTCATTTTCTTTCTTGTGGATAGTCAGCTTATGCACATCGACTAATCTTTGACGATCATAAATGGCCTGCAATTATCGCAGCAGCGCCAGTATTCGAACCCGAGGACTAGGGGCGGACTTATGAAGTATGCCACAGTGGGATCTCGTACACCTGCTCAACCGATATATGCAAGTAGAATTTTGTTTTTTTGGGTATTATGAAAGATGCAAACGCTAAAAGTTGAAGGTTGCTTTAGGATATTAGAAAATATAAGGGACATCAATCAAAAATCCAAAAAAGATCTTCCAAATCAATTAAAAAATCAAAAAAATCTCTCGTAATCAACAAAAGAAAACTTCAAAAGTCCCTCGAACCGTGGAATTATACTAAAAAGACATTGAACAATTATGCGGGATTGTGACCCATTTTAAAGATGCACTCTCTCAGCAAAAATGATGGGTCTGCCACTGCTGATCTGTCAAAGAAAATGAAATTTCCACTGTATCTCCTTAAGTCTGCGCCACAACCCAGATGGCTTCTTTTTTTTTTTTTGAACGGCAAATAACACACACGTTCCCGGGGGTATCCGGGCTCCCACTTAAGGGTGACACCCGACTAATCCCCGTCGACCAAGACCCGGCCCAATTAAGGGTACCACTAAGTGGCAGGCCTATGATCTGGATATCGCCACATGCTCACCACGGGGTTCGAACCTGGATAGTGAAGGATACCATCCACTAACCTCCCAAATATGTTACTTTATCACTGGACTAGACATGTTTTGATCCGGATGGCTTCTTTTTATTTCTTCATTTTTTTTACTTTTTATTTCTAAATTCATGTATAGAGTTATCTTTATTTGAAGATGGGTTTCTTATTTTTTTTATGACCTACTGAAATTAAGATACGATAATGTTTTGTGAAATATTAAGGATTTATTTACGTTTTTAATAATAAGATGATAATATTTGATCTAATGATTAGTCAATCAATTAATCGATCAAGTATTAAATTCAAAATCTATAAAGTAGAGGAGACACATGTAACACAAATCACATCTTTGATTAATCAAAATTCATACCCACCAACCACGTCTCAAGGATAAACCAAAAGCTGATGCTTCTTTTCTCCATTCGAATTAGATACTCCAATGTCGATTTCAAGCATATTATATATATATAGAGAGAGAGAGAGAGGACCAGGGAAAAACCGCAAAAAAATGAAAAACTAAGAAGTACCCTGGTAGTCATTTATCTGGACAGTATACACATGTGCATACCAGGGTCGTTCTTTAGCATGTTAAATGTGTGATTATGAACAGGGCCCCCAAAATTTGGGGCCCAATTTTACGTTGTTTAGTGTCTTTAATCAACAAATGTAAAACTATAACCCACCTTAGTGCATCTCTAATTTCTACCGAAAGACAAAAATAATAAGCCGCATCATCGCCTCTATAATTTGTATGTATGTATCTTTGTTATCTCATTTTGCATTGTAATCAAAAGTTGAGGTGTAACAGGGCCTCCAAAAAGATTGAAACGTCTCTGGTGCATACGAGTAATTTGTAACATGTATACGTACATAAAAACCAAAAAACAACTTAATTTACTTGTATGCACATGTGCATAACATCCAGATGAATGGTTATCAGGTTGTTTGTCAGTTTTTCATTTTTTTGAGGGTTTTCCCTTAAACCTCCCTATATATATGTAATGGGTTGTTGGAGTCTTATATCAGTTAGACACTATCATAAACATATATAGGGGTGTTCAGAAATTCAACCGATCCAATAGGAACCGACCGACCATAATTGGATATCCAATTGTAATTGGATCGGATCGGATTGAAAATCTCAACATCTAATTTGGATCGGTCAGTTCTTGGATGACAGTCCAGAACCGACCAAAACCGAACGAACCGAACCGACCAACATCCAATTACCCATCCAATTAACCATTCGATTACCATCCAGTTTTCCATCCATCTATCATCCAATTATTTTTTTTGCAATTTGCTTAAATCTAAATTTGTTTTGTATTGATTTTTGAATTTGTAGTCTCATTTATGTTGGTTTTAACACAAACTAAAAGTAATTAATTAGAACATTGCATTAAATTAACACGTTTGATGGATACGATTTGATCATCCATTGGATGTCGGATGGATCCAATCCGATCCAATGGATATCCAATAAGAACATCCAATAGATGGAACTGAACCGATCCAATCATCCATTGGATTGGGAAAATCCAACATCCAATGGATGATTGGATCGGTTCGGTTCCCCTCACATCCATTGGATGTCAACCGATGAACTGTAACACCCCAAAAATGGAGATAACAAAATCCGAAAAACGGACATGAGGTATACTAAAATTTGCCAAAGCAAGAGTCTCCCAAGAGTGGGGAATTACACAAACCTGTTTAAATACAATCGTAATTTAAACGGACGATAAACAACAATCAACAATTCCAAATACTAGGGAATAAAATACACACGGAGTCACTTATAAATCCCAAATCAATCTTCTAAAATAATAAGTTCAAGTTCGATAATTCCCATGCTCACACCCAAGTACTACGCCTTCCTAGAACCGGCGCCGCTAGAACCTGAGATACACATCGACACCAAACAAGTGTTAGGCCAAAAAGCCTAGTGAGTTGAACAATAAAATAGCATGGTATAACATGATTGACTCTTATCCGCAATTAATCAATTATTCAACTAATCAATTAATCGAGTAGATGTGGAATCAATGGGAGTGACCCATATCTCCGATCTGGTTCACTCTAAGAGAAATGCGCCTTGAAGCCGAACAATGTGGCAACCCAAAGGCCCGACACGCATCGAGGACTACCACTCAAGAAATTCCCCGACGACGGAGGTCTAGGTTTATATGGAGACTACCACACAAGGGAATTGCCCATACCTCACCTCACCTACATTCCTATAATGAAACACAGACTCGATCCATCCACATTATGCAATTAGGAGGTCCTCAAGTATATGTCCAACCAACATAATTCAATACCCACCATGGATATAACATCACCCTCCTAATATCAAAAGTCTAACATAAGACTTACATATTCACATAACCGCATTGTAGATACAATTTTACCACAATTATATTCCAAGTGAAAGTCACCATGACATACCAACATATATTCCATATTCATGTCAATTACCCATTGTGGACATACATCAATACAATTCCCAAATAATTACCCAACATCGAGTAAATCATGGGATAATACCCCATATACTCATATTTCACATAATCTCATGAAAATACCATCAAATACATAAACCCGTAAAGATGACCATTTTGAGCAATTATGTAATAATATCAACAAATAAGCAAATATGATGTGTATCCAGTTTTAACAAAAGTTTAGTAAACTCACCTTGCTAGATTTAAGCTAAATCTAGTATTTACCCACTTATATCCCTCCTTGAAGAAACTTGGTCCTTCAAACCAAATCTTCCAAAAACCTAGATTCACAAGGTTCCAACCATAAATATACATTATCTACCATAAATAATTGATTCCCAAACACTTAATTAACGAGATCTCTATTTTGGGCAAAACCCTAATTTTGACCCAAAACTTCTAACAAAGATCTAAACCGAAATCTAGAGAAATCAAATACTAGAAAACCATCAATGAAGCTTTTATAACTTATTCCATGGTTTAGAAATGGTTAGAATGACTTACAAGTAGGTTTATTGGAAAACCTCCAAATTTGGTCAACAATGGTGAAGAACACTTGGAGAAGATGAAGATGAGGTTGGTGATGAAGCTTCCAAACCAAACACTTGGATGAAACACCCAACTTCTAGCAACAAATGTTGATGATTTGGTGGTTGAAAGAAGATTAGAAGAAGTAGGTGAAGAGGAAGGGCTTGGGAGAGAATTCTTGAAATGAAGAAGATGAGAAATGAGAAATAATTGGGGAAAGAAATGCATAAAAATCGTCCAGCCCTCCACGTGGGTTACTCCGTGAGTTCAGCTTCAGCAACCCACATAATAAGGTACCCTAATTTTCATTCTCGTGGGTTGCTCCGTGGGTTCAGCTTCAGCAACCCACGTAACAAGGTACTTCAGTCACTGATCTTGGCCACCATTCTCGTGGGTTGCTCCGTGGGTTCAGCTTCAGCAACCCACGTAACAAGGTACGTCAGCCACTGATTTTCTTCTTATTTGGTCAAATCCCGTTTCGGTCATAACTTCTTCGTTATAGCTCCGTTTTCGCTCCGGAAAGAACCGTTGGACTCGTAATTGAATTCCTCATCCATCCAAACTATAAAATTAGAAATCCAAGCCCAAAATCAAATATCTTATTTTTCATTATTGACTCGGTTTCGGTAAAAAAAACGAGAAATGATAACTTTCTAAAAATCGGGATGTTACATGAACACCCCTAAACATATACAGATTTGATAGTCTTGTCTAGCTGACGTGAGATTCCAACGGGCACCCTTAAACAGAGGCTACAATCCCTAGATGTGGTAAACTCTGATATCATGTGCAGGGGCGGAGCCAGAAAAATGATTTAGGGTGGTCCTCTTAAATAAAACAAATATACTAATATATAGGAGTATAATCAAACAGGAACCATAAAAAAGTTACAAATCTTTGATAAATGATATTAAAATATTCTTCTAAAAGATTTTTAATCAAAGACTCTGGTATCTTTCCACGTATGGTTGTGTTCAACTTTTGGAAAAAATACATGTAAAACTTTTTTTTCCCACATGGACAAGGGCGGAGCCACCATTGGCCCAGAATTGGCCCTGGCCCACCCTGAGATTCTTAAAAAATGAATTTTTTTATAGGTCAAATTTTGTTTTCTATGCAAACTGCAAAGTATGTCCACCCTCCTATAATCCCTATATCTATATTACAAGTGTAAGTAATCTCAACCAAAATTGTTTTTTTAGACAAAATAATTTCAACCAATAATGTTTGTTCTCTAAAGCAAGTAAACTTAGATTTTTTTTGAAACTTGAGATTTTCTTTTCATTCTGTAAAATTCGGTAATTAAACATGGATTTTCTCTGAAACTTGAGATTTTTTGCCCCCGAAAACATCGAGTGAACTTGGATGTTTGAAAATTTTAATTAAATATTGTTATCAATATGACATATATATGGGGTAAATCAAATAAGAACCGTAAAAATGTTATATATCTGTGAAAATTGATCTAAAAATATTTTTTTACATAATTTTTTTCATCAAAAGGCTAGAATTTAAGGTTTTGTTTCACATATATTTGTTTCAAAATCTAATTGTTTCACATGTGATAATTTCACCATGTGAAACTTTTTTACATGTAATTTTCGTTTCCATGTGGGAAAAAAAGTTTTACATGTATTTTTTCCATAAGTTGAACACAACCATATGTGGAAAGATACCAGAGTCTTTGATTAAAAATCTTTTAGAAGAATATTTTAATATCATTTATCAAAGATTTGTAACTTTTTTATGGTCCTGTTTGATTATACTCCTATATATTAGTATATTTGTTTTATTTAAGAGGACCACCCTAAATCATTTTTCTGGCTCCGCCCCTGCACATGGAAACGAAAATTACACGTAAAAAAGTTTCATATGGTGAAATTACCACATGTGAAACAATTAGATTTTGAAACAAATATATGTGAAACAAAACCTTAAATTCTAGCCTTTTGATGAAAAAAATTATGTAAAAAAATATTTTTAGATCAATTTTCACAGATTTATAACATTTTTACGGTTCTTATTTGATTTACCCCATATATATGTCATATTGATAACAATATTTAATTAAAATTTTCAAACATCCAAGTTCACTCGATGTTTTCAGGGGCAAAAAATCTCAAGTTTCAGAGAAAATCCATGTTTAATTACCGAATTTTACAGAATGAAAAGAAAATCTCAAGTTTCAAAAAAAATCTAAGTTTACTTGCTTTAGAGAACAAACATTATTGGTTGAAATTATTTTGTCTAAAAAAACAATTTTGGTTGAGATTACTTACACTTGTAATATAGATATAGGGATTATAGGAGGGTGGACATACTTTGCAGTTTGCATAGAAAACAAAATTTGACCTATAAAAAAATTCATTTTTTAAGAATCTCAGGGTGGGCCAGGGCCAATTCTGGGCCAATGGTGGCTCCGCCCTTGATCATGTGAGAAGTAGAATTCTTTCGAATCTCTCTGTGAAAAAGGCTTTTATAAAAAATGAATGTTTTCACCATATTTAGAAGTTAGGTGAACCATGTCTAGTCGATCTAGAACTCCATCCAACACGCCCCTCATACATAGGCTAGGCATTACCCCTAAAACAGAGGTGAAAGAGTGTGTCGAGTCTCTAACTTTGAATTCTCTCTAAACGAGCTTATTTAAAGATAGCAGGATTTCCTACATGAATATAGGTTTGATGGTTTGTTTCGCAGATGTGAAACTCCAACATGTATCAGTCTGATTTTTAAGAAGAAATCTATACTATATTATAAAGCACGAATAAAAAACTCTTAAATACAAATTATTAGACACAAGGTACCATCATTTTATGCAAGATTTTAAAAATCTTATAATTTACAAGTATCAAAGCACAAGATACATATTACTACTGCATGCTTCTAACACCCACCAATTTGGTATATGCAGGATCTTCCTTTTATGCAGACTTTTTCATGTATCAATATTAATTAATATATTATATTACTATAATTTTGTTTTAATTATATTATTAAATATGTAATTGGTTATTTTTTCTAGATGTCATTAAAATATATAAGATAATCATTGAATTCTAACAAAATACTTAATTTTTTTATATAAAAAATATTATATTATTAAGACTAAATTAAACAAATTTATAAAAAAACATTATCACTTTCTAAAAACCATCCAAAATCGTACTGTAAATCGACAAAAAAATAAAATGAAACATTAAAATCGTGATGTATTTCGTTGCATTGCGCGGTTACGCTTCTACCTTCTAGTGTTCTTAAAACGACGCTTCTTTGACATTTTAACGTTTTGACTTATTTCTCGATTCATCTTATCCCTCACTTTATGGCCTCTAATTTAATTTTGATGGGTTGTATGTCAAAATCATACACATTTTAACGTCACACGACACCATTTTTAACTCTTTCATTTAATGAAGAAAATTTTCATATTGTAATTAATTATTATTTATATATGAGAAAATTTCAAATACACAATCAATTATTGTTGATTAGAATAAACATTTAATGGGTATAATAAGATATACCCTTTCAAATTTTCTAGTTTTATATTTCAAAAACAATAAATTAAATTTTGTACGATCATTGTTCATATGTTTTTTTCTTATAAGAAGAATCTATATTTTCGTCTTTCTAAACCGGAGGAGAGATGGTCACCCGACACCATCATGCATCCCATGCTGATTGCCAAACCGAAATAAATATCAGCAAATACGCTACACTCTTTCTCCGTATGGGCAAAAGGTATAGGGCAAAAGAGTAGTTCTCGACTGAACATAGAGAAGGACTAAAACCGGTCAAAATGGTTTATATTCATGGAGATTTATTTTTTGATCTAGATCAGTTCAAAGTCAAAGCCGAGCCTAGTTACCATTAGAGAAGCACAAAAAGCTCGAAGCCTTGTCCCAAGCCCGAACAGGGACCAAGGCAAAGAAGCCTGGGGAGGGCCCGTTTCGAAAAGGCCTGGGCCTAACAAACCTGAAGCCCAAACCATGCCTAAAAGCCCGATCGAGCCAAACTCTTTTTCAAAAGCCCAAAAAAGCCCAGGCTTGAAAATTCCCAAAAAAGATAGGTCTGAATGAGCCCGATCGGGCCTATTTTCACACCAAAAACCTAGGCCTAAAAAATTCGTACTTGTTTTTTTTTTGCTTACTAAAGACATGCTTGGAAGAATTGCATCCAGATCCAAAAAAAATCGAGCTTTGTGCTTCTCTAGTTATAGTCCATCATTAATAAATTATAACACCTAAACCCTTGAGTCATTCATGCCCAAAGGCCATTTGAAGCTAAAAAAAATTAAAAAAACAAATTTGATTGGTTTGTCATATCACGTACTATACTTTCATTTTGACTAAAATTGTACTGTAAATCTAAACCACATAATACCTCTGTTATTTCTCCCTCAAAATCTCACTTAGTATTTTTGGAAAGAAGAACAAATACCCAAAAACGATAACTCCCTTCTTCGTTCTTTATTTTCTATTATCGTTTCTAAAATGGCTAATTATGTTGCATTTTTTATCATTTGTGCATTGACCTTTGCAATCGGCTCATCGATGAACTTGCCGTTTGAGCCCAATTGGCTCGGTATCGACCCCAAGGAAGAGACGATGATGATGGAGCCCGAAAGTGTCCGGCGGGTGTTAGCCGGAAGAGGCTACATCAGCTATGGTGCGATGCAGAAGAACAACGTTCCGTGCAACCAACGTGGTCAATCGTATTACGATTGCAAAAGTAGAGGTAAAGCGAACCCATATAGTCGGGGTTGCAACGTGATCACTAGGTGTGGCGGCCGATGAGATATCGGATTCGATATTATAAATCGATTGAAACAATAAAAACTACGCCTTTTCATTTGTTTTTCAGATACTTGTATCTTATAAATGATCGATGTAGGATTTTGTATTTTGAATCCATTTCACATTTCTTATAAATTCATTCGGAGATCAAGAAAACAAGTATATGATATGATTTTCAAATCCACATGCTTACGTTTCTTTGCTCGATCGATGTTTCTAAACTTCTAACATAATTTTTTTCCGTAATACCGTCCACATTTCTATTTTAGTTTGCCCCAAAAATAAGTGTCTACTTTCAAAAGTAAATGTCTATTTTCCCATTGTACCCTTAATTATGTGATTGAGAAAGTTTCTCTACTTATTATGAAAGGTAAAAGTGTTTGTTAGTTAATTAAAAAGTGTAAATCATACATTTCTAAAATTGTGTGTCATTTTTTTTATGAACATTTATTTTGGGACAGAGGGAGTAATTAATTGGAAAATAAACAGTTGATTGTTGTTTTTAACCAACAAACCTTGAACCGTGCATACCGCCGCCCCCAAGAGAATTATATGGAAGATATATCAGGTACACAACGACCCACTAGATACTTGGCTTAAAAACCCAGTCGGCCAGTCCCCACAAGGAGCAAATAAATAGTAGATTGTTTGTATACGTTTGGTATGTAAACCGGACAGAACAGGACATCACAAGACTAAAGAGAGTGAGGTAGGCTAGGGTTTTAATTTAACATGGGTAATTTAGTAATTACTAATCTTGTGCCATGATTTATATTCCACCTATTTTGGTGAGTCATGTCGTAACAAATGTGGGACATAAGTTCTTGTTATGCAATTTCTCGTCATGTTCCACTACCAATATGATCAGATTCAAACGAGAAACAGTCAATTTGCAAGATAACAAAAACTTCCAAGATCATACATTATTACACATGATGTGAACACGTAATCATATAATACTAAACACATGTTACGTTAACCGGCATACAGCGGGAGAGGCCTTTCCCATTCATCAAGTCGCATGCGTCCCTATTGGATGTGTTTAATCATATATGATTACGTGCTCGTACATGAACCTCGTAGGATCATGCAAAAACAACCTTATATTCGTCCAAAATCATTCAATTATACAAAGTATAGCGTCATTTTAGCATTCAAAAATGATCGAATCAAAATTTTACATAATACATGTTTAGATCAAGAAATAAACCGTTAAATCCACGCTTAGCGACTAAATACTAAGACGTCACTCGACTATCTAACGCTTTTTAGTACACCATGGACAACACGGCTCTCGTCATCGAAACAACCACCATCTTCTCGGTCGACGACTCCTCTGTCATGCATGAAAATACATCAAGAAAATTACACGAAAACGCAAATGGATGTTGCAGAAGAGAAGGGATGAACCTTTTGATCGTTTTTCTGGGGGGCCGTTACTATCGGCTGAGGAAGAACACCGTTATCCATATCCTGAATGTACGGTTGTAGCTTCTCTTCTAACATCTTGTTCAACTGAAAATCACACACAACACCAACATTCACACAACAAATCTCACCCAGAAGCGGGGTCCGGAGGTAAAGATGTTGGCAGACCTGACCTCTGCCCCCAAAGAGTAGAGCAACTGTATCTATGAAGACCCCTAGCTTTGACATTCATACAACTAAACTAAACTAAACCAAACCGAACCAAACAAATATATCTCACCCAAAAAGTGGGGTATGTACACAGACTTGACCTCTATCCCAAAAAGTATAGGGGTTGTATATGTGAAGACACATGGCTTCAACATTCACACAACCAAACAAAACCAAACGAGTGCATCTCACCCAGAAGTGGGGTCCGGGGGTATGATATATACAGACTGAACTCTATCCTAAAGAGTAAGGCAGGTGTTTCCATGAAGACCTTAGGTTCAATTTCACATACAAATTTTACTAGTTAATTACTCCCTCCGTCCCAAAATAAGTATCCACAATAGAAATGACACACAATTTTAGACATGCACAATTATTACACTTTTTAGTTAACTAAATGACAACTTTACCCCTAATTAATTTCTCTCTCTTCACGAACTCTTAAATATTTGTGCATTAATGAATGTTAGATTTGAGAAACTGGTTGTCTATTTTTGAAACAAGACACTTATTTTGGGACAGATATAAATAGAAATGTGGACACTTGTAAAAATTTTACTAGTTAAATTATAACCTTTTCTTGGCGCCATGTTGTTTCCCATTGATCATCCAAAATTTTTTCCGTGATTTCTCTTTGCGCATTCAAAAGAACCGTCTTTTCGTACAGCTTTTTAGGATCTTTCAAGTCTTCCTCGCTCCACGAAGATGAGTTTAGCGGAACGTTGAGCTCCTGCATACTCAATCGGACAACGTCAAAGAACAAGAATAACTTCTGTTTGTTCGTTAACCGGAGAAACGAACACATACCCCCCAGTTTTGAGGTCGTGGTGGTGGATCAAGCTTCATCACTTCTGTTTCTAACGCGCTTTTTGCTTTGTAGTACGGGATGTTCTTCACTACCACCGGATCACTCCTGGCACGTTCAGGATCCATCGAGATCAACCCCTGAGTTTCAATAACAAACACATAGTTACTCACTAGAACAACGTCTCGGGTTTTAACAAATTTGTCTCACTTCTTGCAAGTACTCCCATCCGGGTTTTCTCTTCGCTACAGCATCCCGAAGTTGATCATACCGCATATTTTCCTAAACGGACATCAAACAAAAAACAATAGTCAACCAAAAAAGCAATGGTTTTCATGGTCAATTCGTAATAAAATTAACCAAATCAAATGGAGCCCACTATATCCCACACGGAGATCCGGGAGTGGGATGTATGCAGACGTGTCATCTACCCCTCCAAAAAAATCCAAAAGTGTAGAACGGTTGTTGCCATAAAGAATGCATTTTAAGGTTAACAAACAGTTAGGGAAGCAGAAAAAAGAAACCTTGTATTGCCACCAAATTTTCTGCTTGACCTCGTCATCATATTCGAATCCTCCCATAATCTGGGGCATCGTTATCAACCAAAACGCAGCAATGCTGGGGTCTTTCATGCTGTCAATAATATGCTGAAAGAATATTTTAAACAGTCGTTTAAAGAGGCATGCTCGTTGAAACAACTCAACGTATGTTCAAAATTATCAGGAAAACATTAGCCACAACACACCATTAATTACACAAGTGTTGACACCAAATGGCCTTTGATCCAATGGTACCAATGGAGTCTTTTTAGAGGCATGTGTCCGAGTTTCTTTGCCGTTTTAAAAGTTAAAAGAACTTCAAAGCAAGCGTACAATGGATTACGCTATATTTTAAGCTTTCAAGGAACAAAGAAGCATGATGTTGTAGTCAAGTAATGGTTAGGAACCATGTACATAAAGCGGTACAACCGAACCAAACAAGCCCAGTATATCCCACCCAGAGATGGTGGCTGGGTAAGCGGTACAACCATAGTTGATGATATATATATATATATATATATATATGTGTGTGTATAGGAGGTGAGGATGGATGTAGGATAATGACACCTACCTCATAAGGGTAGTCCATTTTTTTCATTACGTTGTATGCTTTCCATGGAGGCTCAATGATCTGCAGAGTGAATAAATACAAGCGCTGAGCACCGCCACTGATATATCTATACGTTATTACCAAAATAACGGCAATAAGAAAGATGGGAAGAAGTAGAGAGTTTGTAGCTGAAAGGCAACAAATATGAAAATCGAAGTTGTCACTAGTTTGGTTTCTTATAAAACTATATGACCCAAGTAACTTTGACTGCAAAATGATCAATAACATGTCTAAGAAATAAGAATTCTATATCCAATCAAAAGATGATGCATATATATATATATAGGCGAAAGATCGTGTGAGAAGTTGAGTTAATGGTGAGAAGCATGAGAAGTGAATCTGAACCGTTGATCTCTTTTAATCTCAAGTCCTCCCATGAATTGCGGCTTAGATGGGAATTGATATGGTGTATCTCGGTGCATCTCAACCTAATGTGCGTCCATTTCTCATCCAACGGTCGATAACCACTTCTCACGCTTCTCACCATTAACTCAACTTCTCACCGGAATCCAACCCTATATATATATATATAGAGAGAGAGAGAGAGAGTCACCTTCTTTTACAAACCCAATAAATCGTACAAACTTACAAACCAGTTTTCATGTGTTTATGAAAATGCAGTGTTCATACATTGTTACTTCATATGTGAAACGTTCAGAACTGTTTTTTCCCACACACAAGACAGTATTGAATGTTTCACATATGAAACAACACCGTATATACACTATATATTGGTTTGTAAGTTTGTACGATTTATTGGGTTTGTAAATGATTATGCGTCTCTCTCTCTCTCTCTCTATGTATATATATATATAGGCTTGGGTTCCGGTGAGAACAACCCTTTCCGTGAGAACGTGAGAAATCTTTATACTTTGTTTGTCATTGCTGTGATGAATGAAAATACCTTTATATTATATGAAGATTACAACATTCGCTCAATATAATGTAACATTCCAATACAAAGTTGAAGGTGATGTGAAAGTTATAATCTTCACACAATATAGAAGTATATTCACTTGTTCTCACCTTCTAACGAAAGTGAAAATTTTCTCACATGATCCTGACTCTCTCCATATATACTCCCTCCATCCCAAATAAATGTCAGCAATCAAAATGGCATACAATTATAGCAATGTGTAATTATTACACGTTTTAAATAACTAAATGACACTTTTACCCTTAATAATTGAGAGAGAGACTTTCTCCATCTCAAAATTAAGGGTAGAATGGAAAAGTAGAAACTTACTTTTGAAAGTGGACACTTATTTTGGAACAAACTAAAATAGAAAGGTGGACACTTAATTTGGGACGGAGGGAATAGTTTTTTGAAAGTGTGTGTGTGTGTATATATATATACAGGGTTCAAACGAGAACAAGAACACCGCCATTTTACAAAAACGCGAGAACACTCTTATTATAGTCAATCACATGTGATACAGTAGCCCGCACACCACCAGGTCCCTGTGCATGTATTATCACATGTGATATGGGCGTTCTTGCGTTTTCGTAAAATGATGGTGTTCTCGTTTGAACCTCCACCTCTCTCTCTCTCTCTCTCTCTCTCTATATATATATATATATATAGTTAACAAGACGCCATTTTTAGAATTCTAAATCAAATCAGAACAATAAATGATGATTAATAATTTTCAGGAAGAGGTAACAATAAAATTCATAGAGCCAGAAGATTTGCTGAAGTACTCACGTCATCAGCAGAGATCCTAACTTGTAATTTATCCTTGCACTCATAGCACTTCATCACGCCCTGCAACATTAGTAAGCTAGATTAGATGGGAGCACTAAAGAATCTACAAGTTCTTTATATGTAGGGTGCTCACGGATCCATCACAGGTCTCACAGTCTTTGGCCGGCAATGGAACGTTAAGATCCATGGCGGCTGGAAGATGCACCAGCTCTGCTCTATTCTCAGCAATGGCATCCGCAATAGCCTCAGCCGTTGCTTTCTCTCCACTGAAAAAAGTTTTTGACATAATCAGATATTCATGAAGCGCAAATATGATCATAGTGACTAAAAAGATTGATTATCTGCTCATTATAAATGCATCGCACTTCACACACCCACGCACATATATGTTTACACACACACACACAAACATATATAAGGTCAGGTTCAGGGGAAACCGCAAAAAATGAAAAACTGATAAACACCCTGGAAATCATCATCCGGATGGTATGCATACAAGTAATTTGTAAGCAATTTGTCCGGTATGCACATGTGGATACTGTCCAGGTGAACGGGTGTTCCTCAGTTTTTCATTTTGTTTGGGGTTTTCCCCTAAACCCCTCTCTCTCTCTCTATCTATCTATCTATATATATATATATATATATATATATACGACAAATGTACCTTCTCAATCTGTAGTTTTTGACCTGGTACATGACTTTCCCTGTGCCTCTGCACATGGTACACCGTAGAGCGTTCCACCCATTGCAAGTTTGACAGTTCCTGCAGTTTGAAGCAAAAACAAGGTCACTTGTCTCCTTATGTCTTTGTTTTTGTTTTCAAGCCCCCCCCCCCCCCACTGAAACAGCTCTTTACCCTATGGGGTAGAGACAAGGTTTGCGTACATCCAACCCTTAGACCCTACCTCTATCACTCTATGTAGGATATACTGAGTTCATTTGATTTAAACTGTTAGAGTGCGTTTGATACGCGAGGTTGGACAGTACAAAAACTTGTTATCCATGTTTGATGCGACACTAGACTTAGACATGACCTAAGTGGGACAAAAATGCATTTTTTTTGGGAAGATGGGACAAGATTGGTAATTTACTAAACTACCCATGTTAAATTAGAACCCTAAAACCTTTCAGAGTTCTTTCACACGCCTACCTCACTCTCGCCCGTCCACTCCATTCCGCTTACCAAACTCACCCTTAGGATCCACCGTCATACGCATACAATAGCAAGCTTACAAGAAGACAATATATTATATGGTTCATAAATTTGCCTAAATCCACCTTCATTTGATAGGGATTTTATTACAAGTCAAAGCCTTTCTTCATGGGGTCGGTTTCGCTTACTTCAGTTTGAAACTTTTTGTGATATAAATGTAATTTCCATAAGCTATATATATTACCAAACCCCTAAAATCGCACACAAATACACCTTCAAGCTGCAAATGGCCACAAGAACAAGTACTAATGATAAAAACACAAAAGTATCCACATCAATCAAAAGCAAGAAGCACCTTTGACATACTACTTTCTTCCCTAACTCCAGTGCAAGATCACAAGTCCCAAGAGCAGCAACCGCCTGAAGATAAACAACGAAAGTAAATTAGAAGCTCTTTGGTTGGTTTTTCATCAAGTCCTGTATGGACAAAAACAAAACTATATGTGTGGATTAATTTGTCAGTACGGATTGGAAAGATTTTTGTTTGGGAGGGTTTTTCTATAGATGGAAGAAGCGGTGTTTTTTTTATTGGGAGGAACATATTTGTTAAAAAAACTTGGCTTTCTGATAAAGCTTCCCCTATAAGTTTACTGAATAAGCCACTCACACTCTATATCATTAAGCCACTACCAAACAGTAATATATAGTTGTCTGAATAAGCTGCAAGTCCCATTAAGCTCATTAAGCTGCTAACAAACTGACCCTTAGCCCTATACAGACTAAAAACTCCAAATTCAACAAAATCCTCTATGGTTTTCAACATCGATAAAACCAAAAACAACACAAAATGAGAAAATTTTACAAAAACTGCATAATAGGATAGCTTGAACATGAACTCAGGGGCAATAAATCTGGCACACTAAAAACCCTAATCGAACAAAACCCTATAGTGCAATTCAATTCAATTCAATTCAATGCATATGAAAATCATTAAGGATAGGGAATTGAGAAAAACTTACGAAGATTGCAGAATAGGAGAGCTTGGAGATGAACTCGGGGATGCCGAATCCACGAGGAGCAGAGCCGGAAATGTGATTAGCGAGAAGGAAAGGAGCCTGTACAATTTGAACAGGTATGTCGAACAAAAAAGCCAAGGGTTTTCCGATGAATTGATTGAGGAATTGGAGTTGATGGTCTACGAGGCTCTTGCTGTTCTTGCCGAACCGATTGGGGACTCTCCCCATTGTTGGAATTGGAAAGGATAGAACGAACTTCAATGGATAAAAGGCGTGGTGATAAACCCCCAATTCAAACACATAGGTGCAAGCCGAGCCGAGCCGAGCCGTATGTTATTCACTCTCGGCTCGAAACAATTATACGATGGAGTGCTTAAATTTCCGACTAACCCAATAACCCAACCTAAAAAAGTTCAAACCAAGGTAACTCAATACATAAGCAATATAAATTTTACCTAAAGTAAAATGGGTATTAGGTTGGAAACGGGTTGGACCCAAAGTTATCCGACGAAAACTTGTAAGCTTTACTTTTTTTATGGTTTTAGACTTTTAGCGACTTTTCTTTCTATCAATTTTCAAGTCTTCCTATCTTAGCCTTAGTTTAGATCTGTCCATGAGACCACGCCGATTAAAATCGCACGAATCTAACATTCAAGTCTTATTCAACATCAATAGAATCAAAGAGGCAAGAGATAATTTTCTTCTACTCTTTTTCTTCTCTTATTAGCCTTATTTTTATATTTCTGATTTTAGTTTTTTTAAACGGAATCACTTAATAGTTAGATTGTAAAATGATGTATTAAAGTTTCAACTCGACCAACCTAACCTGCACGTTTGGATTGGGTTGAGTTGCACTTTTGATTGGGTTGGATTGAGTTGAAACTTTTCAACCATCGAACATTGGGTTGGGTTGTTCAAGTGCCTTTAACCCGACCAACCCAACCCATGAGCACCCCTAATATGAGGCTCAAGTCTGAAAGTAGGAAAAATAATAAGATTAAGGGGGTGTTTGGGATTGCTTATTTAAAGGACTTATTAACTTATTTCGTTTTGTCACTGTTGATAAGAAGTTTTCAGTGTTTGGATGAGAGAAAAAAAAACTACTTATACCATTTTGTCAACTTTGATAAAGAGTTTTTAATAAGTCTTTTTATTCTAACTTATTAACTTATTTGATGAGCTTTTTGATTATTTTAAATATATAAGCAATTTAAACACTCCTAAATAACAGCTTATTAACTTAATACATTTTTGATAAATCATATGTTAATCCAAACATTTTTTATAAAAGTTCAGTTTATCGTCATATAAGTTAATAAGTACTTTATATCTATCTATATCTATATATACTTAAAAGGAAAACCCAAAAAAAAAAATGAGGTGGCATGCTAAGAATTGAGAATTCCCCATTTCTTGGATTGTGGTTGAGTTTGGTGTATCCCACATTGATGGAGAAACAAAATATTGATATTGAATTGTAGATATATAAATGGAGGATGAGATGCCTTTGTGCAACACATGAGGTTGGTTTATCTTGGTTGAACCCCCAAACTCACGTCGTTGACTTATTTTTGGTCGACTGAAGATAATAAGTTGACTCATTTTTGCCAACCCAAAAGTTAAAATCTATATCTATATATATTTAAAAGGAAAACCGACAAAATTTTTGGAAGGATGAAGTTTTTCCCATTTCATCTATATCAATATATATATATATATATAGAGGTTTAAGAGAAAACTCTAAATAAATGGAAAACCGAAAAACCACGAAAAAACGAATAAAAAAGTATATGAATATGGATGTTAAATTAACGAGAAAAATATGATCGCTTATTTGGTGTAATTTATTTCACTCGAATTTTATTCATTTTTTGTATTTTTTCGAATAAAAAATAGGGGGTGGAGGTTTTTTTAATTTAAAAAATATTGTTGGAACCGTCTGTTTAATCATATTCATCAAATCATTTAATTTAACGGTTGATAAGGTGTTTTTTAGTTTTTCATTTATTTGAGTTTTTCCCTTGAACCTCCGTTTATATATATATATATATATATATATATATATATATATATATATATATATTAAAATGAGGAGATCATGACTTGAAATTTGAAAAAATAGGGCTGATTAAAAATAACTTTTAGCCATTGTATTCTTTTTCTAAGAAATACTTTCTTTTAAAAAATAGAGTTGACTTATTTTAGTCGAATCGTATTTTTGCAAAAAAAAAATATAGTTATTAATCGGTTGAATACAACTTTTAACCCCCATGAAAACAAAAATTAGTTATCGGCTTAATCTTGGGAATATGGTGATAAGTTCATTGTCGTGCGTTAATAGATAGAATAAAGTTTGACAAATAATAGTGCGTATATAAAATGAAGATATCATGAAACAAATCTATATCTATATATACTTAAAAGGAAAACCCAAAAAAAATGAGGTGACATGCTAAGAATTGAGAATTCCCCGTTTATTGGATTGTGGTTGAGTTTGGTGTATCCCACATTGATGGAGAAACAAAAGATTGATATTGAATTTTAGATAAATAAATGGAGGTTGAGATGTCTTTGTGCAACACATGAGGTTGACTTATCTTGGTTGAGTCTCCAAACTCACGTTGTTGACTTATTTTGGCTGACTGAAGATAATAGGTTGACTCATTTTCGTCAACCCAAAAGTTAAAATCTATATCTATATATATTTAAAAGGGAAACCGACAAAATTTTTGGAAGGATGAAGTTTTTCCCATTTCATCTATATCAATATATATATATATATATATATGTTTAGAAGAAAACTTTAAATAAATGGAAAACGAAAAACCACAAAAAAACGAATAAAAAAGTATATGAATATGGATGTTAAATTAACGAGAAAAATATGATCGTTTATTTGGTATAATTTATTTCGCTCGAATTTTGTTCATTTTTCGTATTTTTTCGAATAAAAAATAGGGGGTGGAGGTTTTTTTAATTTAAAAAATATTGTTGTAACCGTCTGTTTAATCATATCCATCAGATCATCTAATCTAACGGTTGATAAGGTGTTTTTTAGTTTTTCATTTATTTGAGGTTTTCCCTTGAACCTCCGTCTCTCTCTCTCTCTCTCTCTCTCTCTCTCTCTCTCTCTCTCTCTCTCTCTCTCTCTCTCTCTCTCTCTCTCTCTCTCTCTCTATATATATATATATATATATATATATATATATATATATATATATATATATATATGAGGAGATCATGACTTGAAATTTGAAAAAATAGGGTTGGTTAAAAATAACTTTTAGCCATTGTATTTTTTTCTAAGAAATACTTTCTTTTAAAAAATAGAGTTGACTTATTTTAGTCGAATCGTATTTTTGCAAAAAAAATTATAATTATTAATTGGTTGAATACAACTTTTAACCCCCGTGAAAACAAAATTTAGTTATCGGCTAAATTTTGGGAATATAGTGATAAGTTCATTGTCATGCGTTGATAGATAGAATAAAGATGGACAAATAGTAATGCGTGTATAAAGTGAAGATATCATGAAATAAAATTGTAAATTTTGGGTGGTTAAATATAACTTTTAGCAACCATAGTTTTACAAAACAATTATGTTTAAAAAATATATATATATATATATATATATATATATATATGTATAATGGAACAACCAAGGATGACTGAGGTGACACTATGAGTTTTTGAGAATTTTTCAAATCTTTGATTATAGTGTTAAGTTGGTTGTCCCATGTTGATAAACAAAAGAAAGTTTGACATATAGTAATTGTTAGTCCCAAAGAAGTAAACAAGTATTGTAGAAAGGGGGGTGAATACAATAACACAAAATTACTTAATTTTAATTCTTTTATTGATAATGAATATCAAGAATTACACAAAGAGAAATAAAGATTGTTGCGGAATAAGAATAGTTAGGAACTACTCTAAACAAACTAACACTTAGAAGATATTAAGAACACAAAGACTTAATCTTAGAGAGACAAGGAAAACTATCAACCTGCTTGAAATCTTGTGAATATCAAATCTTGAGCTGAAAGTGTAAGTAGCAATGTGCTACCTCCATCCTTTTTATACTATTCAATGTAATGAGTGCAAATGACATATAGGAGTAAAGGCATGGGTGGTTGATATATTGTCAATAAATTATAAGATATTTGATGTGACATGTCATAACACAAAAGGTAACTTTTGTGCTATGAAAGTACAATATCTATTATAAAATATTCAAGGGACAATCTTTTTGAGATCAAAAAGAAAATAAACATCTAATCAAATTAAGACTAAATGTAAATCTTCTCAAGGAAGAAAGAAGTTTCCATTCCCATTGTCAGAAGATCATTGGGAACGAGGAAGTATGTCAAATCATGAGGGTTTAACATAAATGCTCTTACAAGATAAAGAAGCAATCTGTAAGAGGAAGACTACCGAAAGAGGAATTCGGTAACAGAGGTATGTGCCGAACAAAGGTAGTTCGGCACAAAAGAGAAGGTATGCCAAACAAGGAATCGGCAAGGGTATGTTCTGCCGAACAGGAATCGACAGACTAGGCTTAGTTCACTTTTGAAGTTCATCTCAATCCGCACTGTAGATTTCCTTCATGTTGAATTCGGTTTATCTTCGACTCACCGATCTGTTTAACTAACTAAGCTATTACAAAGAACCACAAATCAAAATACAAGGTTCAAACATCAATAAAGACTAAGGAGAGGTTATCTTTAAATCTTAGATGACCCAACAATCTCCCCCTATTTGATGATAACATCTCATAAACCATAAAGTAAATGAATAATGCATTTTGACCCTTTTCATACTCTTTTGGCTTATTTTTCACATAGACCATTCTTTTTGTTTCTTTTTGGATTTTTTAGAGTATCCGACATTTACAAGTATAAAGGAATGAAATAATGATATGTACCAAATATTTACGATAAACAAGAACTACTCAATGTATTAATCTTTTTAAGAAGATTACAATACAGAGGAAAAGAAAATAGATACAAACATAAAAACTAAATCGAGTTTATTCAAAAGAAAATTGAGGTTCAGCATCCCTCTTCTTTAGTTCATCGGTTGTAGCCACATAGAGATCCTTTGCCGAGATTGGAATTAATTGAATAATCCCATGGAGAAAGATGGTGTCGGCAAATAGGGATTTGACTTGATCTGAAGAAGGAGATCTGCCCAAGTGCATCGTCGAAGAAGATTCCATGAGTAGGCTCTGTAATCACAGTGGTTGAAGGAAAAGGAACCGGAGTAGGTAAGGATAAATCCAAATTTGAAAAATTATGTACCTTTCCTTCTCTAGCCATTTGAACAAACACATCTTCCTTTTTGGATCTCGGCTTAGATTTGGGAGGAGGAAGATCAGACCTTAGATTTTCGATGATCTTCTCTTCGGCAGGAGTGTGAACGATGTTATAAGTTTTTCGGTATGATCTGAACTTCGATTGGAGATCTGCAAGAAATTTGTCAACCTCAGGCTTGAGAGCATTTCGGCTGTTATTCAAACAGATACCATTTTCCATCCATTCGGCAACTCCAAACCGAACAAGAGAATCCAGTCTGTCCATAGAACTTGAAGCATCCTCCCTTATAATTCTTAGTCGAATGGTTTTGCAACTTGAAGATGGTTTGATTATTTTGACATCTGTGATTTTTGTAGAGGACCGACGTCTATTTAGAGCTTTGCGATACCAATCGATACACAAAGACTTTATTTCTTCATTTTTCTTCGCCAATTCCTCTAGAGCACTCACCTGAGCTTTGATTGTGTCGGTAGGATCTTCTTCGGCAGCTAGCTTCAAGGATAGGTCGGCATCTCTGTCACGAGCAATCTGGGCAAGCTTTGCAGCTTTCAGTTCTTCTTCGGATAAGCCCAAATCAGGAGAGGTAGTCTTTGGGGGAGGGAGGTGAAGACCAACACCATCTGCAGCTTTCTTTATTGAAGCATCTTTACGACGCTTTTCTTCAGCAGCTACTTCATCTGGTGTCATAATAGCTTTGCCCTTATCATTTTTGGGCTTTTTCTCCCCCTCAGACTCTTCGACCACCAAGGGGTGATCGGTGCCCTTCTCTTCGGCAGCAGCAGCAGCAGTGGGTTCGGTAGCAGCAGAGACTTCGGCAGAAGAAGAGGGTTTTCCCTGACTCGTACTGACTATATGAACCTGAGGGATTTGCTCCCCCTCAGTTGGTTTCTCCCCCTCAGAACGAGCTGGGGAAGAAACACCAACTTTAGCCGACACACGACCAAGACGACGATCAACACGCTCCAACACTGTGCGATCATCAGGAGTGAAAGCGGACTCAGTGATGTCGATGTCCAGAGATTGAACACATTATTGAGCAACATCGACAGGCATAGAATCAAGACGTCGATTTATATTCTGAAGAGCAGTGAGAATTTGAGAATTTACAGATTCTTGTGTCAGGGCCTGCTTCCGAAGATTGATGAGATCCTGATCCCGTGCATCAGAGGTTGCCTTTAGAGCGGCCACTGACAATGTCAATGAGGTATTATTGTCGTTGAGTCGGATTACCTCCTTGAGGACAGGATCTAGAGCGGCAGAGAAAGGAGCACGAAGACCATCAATTTGATTATGTACCACATCCAAGCACCGAAATATGTCCTTGTTGAGGTCAATACACTCAGCATTCTGTTCCTTGATGAGTTGAAGCAGTCCATCAAGGAGAGAATTTTGAGTTTCCAAAGACGCCGAAATCTCAGGATCTCTCATGGTTTTTCTTAGTAACTCATACTGAGTGCCAAGAAATTGTACCTGCCGATTTGTATCCAGAATATCAGCAAGGACGTCGGTTGGGAGATTGATGGGTTGCTGAGCAAACGTAGAAGTAGATGCCGAAGGTCCAGGGTTGTTGGTATGAGGAGATGGAGACTTAGGAGGGGTAGATGGTTTGTCGGTAGGAGAAGGGGATTTCTTCGGTGAAACTCTCGGCGAGATTTTAGGGGAAGGGGTTGTCTTCGGTGAGGGTTTCAGTGTTTCTGGGTGAGAAGGACCCTTCGGCGAGGATGGGGGAGAGAAAAAGCCCAGAAACATATCCTGGGTTAAAATCCCAGATTGTGCAATATCAACGGGATTGACCCCGGGTGATAGGTTGTGTTGTGAGGAAGCAGAATGTCGGTCCGGAGAGGAGACCGACTCATCTTCAATCTCCACAGAAGGAGGAGGAGAAAGAATATTAGGGGACTCCTTTTGTACAACCAAATCTTGTTGAAAAGGTTTGGAGGAGGTGGGAGAGGGTTTAGCAGATCCCCGTGGCCCTGGAGGGGGAAGATCAACATCTGCCGATTTTTGAGAATCGGTAGATGGAGTATGTGGATCGGTCGAAGGTTTCCGAAGTCTCTTAGAACGAGACTTAGGTGGGGATTTTAAGCCCCGTCGCTTAACAGAAACAAGAGGGGTAATGACCTGGGTAGCCACCGACGGATTTGTCAGCGGCAGAGTCATAAGAGCAAGTGCGACGTTGCCGGTGGCCTTTTTCTTTTTAATAGCCACCGACTTAGCTCGGGAAGGTTTTGGGGGAGAGGGGACCACCGATTTGGATGGCTTTGGAGAAGATGAAGGCCTTTCGGATTCACCTTCGACAAGCGTTCCCCAAATCGGATTAGGAGAAGAGATGAAAGAAAGCATACCTGAGGTGAGCGGAGAGTCGGTTGGCTTCGCTGGTTTGAAAATAGTTTGCTTGCTAATTTGAGAAATTGGCAAGTCAAACTTGATCATTGGCTCGGGGAGAGCAGCATTGGCACTCAGTTGTGCAGACAGTTTGTGATTGATTATGAGAGAGATGAAACGAGGAAGTGCCGCATTGTGATTCCTGGGAGGTGAGATGGCAGAGACCAGGGAATCGAAGAATACCTGAGCAAAGTCGATCCGCCTCATAAAAATGAGAGCATGAGTCAGACGAGTAATGGCCGTCGGAGATTGATCCCACCCCGAAGTCTTGTGGGAAAGACAATAAAGGAGGTGAGAAAAGAAGTAGTTCCATAGTGCACCCATATTCTTTCGTAGGAGAGTGCCGGAAGCCCGGAACCCTTTGATTTTCCTTCGTGCACATACTGGAGAGTGGCAACGACCTCATCATGCTCGTGATGAGTAGGAAATGGAGCATACACATTAAACTCTGGGATTTGGAGAACCGAGCGAATATCATCCACCCCAAAGGAGAGATCGGGGCGCTCTTCAGAGGATAGAACAGAAGCAGACACCTGGTGAGTAGTAGATTCATACTTACAGGTTAACCAAAAGTTACCAAGGAGCATTTTGCTCATCTTGGTGGATGCAGTGAGAGCATGGCAGATTGGAGATCGTTGGAGAAAGATGGATACTTGGTTGAACTCTGGGTAATCAGCATCCGCAGAGAGACGAGCAACTTGGTTGCAAGCAGGGAAAGTGAGAGATTCACGAGTGAGAGGAGTATCCTTGGAAGCCTTAGTCGATTTGGATGACGCCGTTGAAGAAGAAGAGAGTTGCAGGTTTAGTGATTATTGATGAAGAATATGAGAATACAGGTAAAGAATGAAAAGGAAAGATAAGAGAAGTATTTATAGGTTTGAAAAAGAAGAAGGAACGGATGGAATTCAAAACGTTTAAAGGTAATGATGGTACGACGCATACGTGCGTCATGGAAAAGTGCAAAAGCCGAAAAACGGCATGGTGTCAGGTCGTGGACGTCTCATCATCTGACGCACGAACACTGAAGTGCCACGTGGCGTTAAAGCATTGGGTAACGAAAAGGTGCCGAATGTATTCGGTATGTGTGATGTGGATAAGGATGACACATCATACAAGATACCGAAATAGAGAGGTACCGAAATATGAGAGATACTTCGGTAGGTAGAGATACCGAATGTCGAATACACTTTGGTAACGATAATTTCGGTGGGAAGAGATACCGAAGATATACGCCAAAAAAAAGTAGGCCGAATGTACCGAAGATATATGCCGAAATAAATTTGGTCTTAAAACAAATTTTCGGTACGGAGGTACCGTCAATTATTGGGCAATAGTCAACTTTTCCGTATATTATATATATATATATTTAACATAAATTTAACATACCTAAGGTCCCACAAGGAAGTTGAATCGTGCCTCATCCAGTGGTTTTGTAAAGAGGTCTGCAAGTTGAAGATTTGTAGGAATGAAGTAAAGTTCAATATCACCTTTAGAGATATGATCTCTTATAAAGTGATACCGAATATCAATGTGTTTAGATTTGGAATGCAACACCGGATTATTGGCAATGGCTATGGCACTAGAATTATCACATAGAATCGGTACATGAAAATAAAACTTGTCATAATCTTGTAGTTGGTTTTTCATCCACAAGATTTGAGCACAACAACTTCCAGCTGCAACATATTCGGCTTCGGCAGTGGAAGTGGATACCGAATTCTGCTTCTTACTGGACCAGCTGACCAAATTTCCACCTAGTAATTGACAACTGGCAGTTGTACTTTTTCTATCAACCTTAGACCCTGCAAAGTCAGAATCTGAATAGCCAATTAGATAAAAACCCGAGTCCTTGGGATACCAAAGACCCAGATTCATAGTACCTTTTAGGTACCGAAAAATACGTTTCACAGCCGCCAAGTGAGATTCCTTGGGATTTGCTTGATAACGTGCACACAGACACGTAGCATACATGATGTCAGGTCTACTAGCAGTAAGATAAAGAAGAGACCCTATCATTCCTCTATAATTCGTGATATATACCGACTTGCCGGCAGAATCGGCATGAATCTTTAGAGGAGGTGCCATTGGAGTTTTCATGGAAGAGCAATTTTCAAAATCAAACTTCTTCAACAGATCACGAATATATTTATTTTGACAAATGAAAATACCTTCAGAAGATTGTTTAATTTGAAGGCCAAGAAAGAAAGTAAGTTCACCCATCATGCTCATCTCATATTTACTTTTCATGAGAGAGGCAAACTCCTGACAGAGATGCTCATCAGTGGCACCGAAAATGATATCATCCACATAGATTTGAACAAGAATGATATTACCTTTAGTTTTCTTGAGAAAGAGAGTATTATCAATTTTACCTCTGGTATATCAGTTGGAGAGAAGAAAGTCAGACAAGGTGTCATACCAAGCACGAGGAGTTTGTTTCAGACCATAAAGAGCTTTGTCAAGTCTGAACACATGGTAAGGATGAGCTGGATCTTTAAAGCCAGGTGGTTGTTTTACATAGACTTCTTCAGCAAGTTCTCCATTGAGAAATGCACTCTTAACATCCATTTGAAAGACCCGGAAGTTTTTGTGAGCAGCATGAGCAAGAAAGATTCTTATTGCTTCAAGTCTAGCGACAGGAGCAAAGGTTTCATCATAATCAATACCTTCCTCCTGCCTATATCCTTGAGCAACAAGTCTGGCTTTATTCCGGATTACAGTACCGACTTCGTCCATCTTGTTTCGGAAAACCCACTTAGTACCGATAATGGTCTTACCGAAAGGTCGTGGCACAAGTCTCCAAACTTTGTTTCTCTCAAATTGAGACAACTCTTCTTGCATGGCAGTGACCCAACAAGAATCTGCTAGAGCTTCCTCAATTTTCTTGGGCTCGATAATAGAGAGAAAATTCACATAGAGACAAATATTTCCAACACTTCTTCTAGTTTGGACACCTGCTTGCTGATCACCGATAATTTGATTTATCGGATGATCTTTGGTCCATTTTAGAGCTGGGGGAAGAGGTGCAGGAAATGTGTTTGAGGGTGAAGGATTGGTGGGTATAGGATGTGTGTGATGAATAGGTGAAGTATGTAGGGTAGGTTCGGTGGGAAATATGGGTTTGGTAGGAGTGATGGGTTCGGTAGCGAGAGAGGGATCTGCCGAACTATGATGTAGCGAAGAAGAAGATACCGAGAATGGTACATATGGAGGTCCTGTGGATAGAAAATTTGGAGATTCTTCTCCAACACAGGAGATAATCCATTCATGAAGTTCAGTATCATCAGAAGATAATGAAGACGTTTTGTGATCATCAAACTTCACATGTATTGACTAATCAATACATTTTCTTCATAGATTGTATACTTTGTAGGCTTTAGAAGAGAGAGAATAACCCACAAATATACCTTCATCAGCCTTGGGATCAAATTTCCCAAGATGCTCTCGATCATTCAAGATAAAACACTGACAACCGAAAACATGAAGAAAACCAATGTTTGGTTTTCGGCCATAAAAGACTTCATAGGAAGTCTTGTTGTGTCTTTTCACAATAATAGATCGATTTTGAGTGAAACAAGCTGTATTGACAGCCTCAGCCCAAAAATAGGTTGGAAGATTTGATTCACTTAGCATGGATCTTGCAGCTTCACATAGCGTACGATTCTTCCTTTCCACAACACCATTTTGTTGTGGAGTTCTTACAGCTGCAAAGTTTTGAGAAATACCTTTGTCATAGAGAAAGACATCTAAGGTAGCATTTCTGAATTTGGTCCCGTTGTCACTTCTGATAGATCTGACTAGTTGACCGTTGAGAACTTCAGATTTCTTGATAAAGTTGATGATTTCTTCAGATGTATCACTTTTGTACCTGAGAAAGAATACCCAAGTGTAACGTGTGTATTCATCAATAATTACAAGAATGTACCTTTTTCCACCAAGGTTGGGTGTGCTGACAGGCCCACAAAGATCCATATGCAGCATCTGAAGAGGAGTAGAGATAGAAAAACACTGTTTTGTTTTGAAAGAAGATTTTGTCAGTTTGCCTTTCTCACAAGTTGCACAAAGTTTTTCTTTTGAGAAAGAGATTTTCGGCAAGCCTACAACAAGCTCTTTGTTGGAGAGACCATTTAACGTCTTGAAGTTGAGATGAGAAAGACGTTTATGCCAGAGCCAGTTCTTCTTTTCAGAGTCTTCAGAAATAAAGCAAATGCTTTCATCTTCAGTTGACTTGTCATTCATATTGATGACGTACACATTGTCCTTTCTAAAGCCAGATAGGACAGTGTGAAACCGTTTATCAGTGATAAGACAATCAATTTCTCTGAAAATCACATAGTATCCTAAGTCACATAGTTGAGTAATGCTCAAAAGATTATGCATTAGTCCTTCCACATAGGCAACTTTGTTGAAAGTAATGGACCAATTAGAGAGAGTCCCATAACCTTTAGTGGAACCACGAGAGTTGTCACCAAAAGTTACAGATGGACCTTTTTCTTTTACAAAGTTTAGAAGAAGAGATTTGTTCCCAGTCATAGGCCGTGAGCATCCACTATCAAGATACCATGTTTGATGATGCCCATAGAACTGTAGACATAAACAAATTAGTCATTTGGAACCCGCTTTGAGGTGGGTCCTTTAGGGTTAGAAGAAGGATTGGTCTGATGATATCTTTCGATACGGTCCTTTGGACAGTCTTTGGCCAAATGAAATGTGTCACCACAGTTGTAACACTTTCGGTAAATGAATTTCTTCTTTGGTTCAAGAGAAGCAACTTTTACCTTTCCTTGAGGTTTAGATTTAGGAGGATTGGAAAGGTGAGAGGGAATGGGATAGCTGTAAGGAGCGTGAGGGTTAATAGGAGCAGATCCAAGGATTCCTTTGTAAACAACAGAGGAAGAGTTGATTGATATTCCTTTGGATTTCTTTATTTTTAAAGCTCTAGGAATGAAGTCCGTTGTGGTCATGGGAGATTTACCTTTTGAAGAAGGTGTAATCTTTCTTTTGTTAGGAAGATTAACAACAACGGATTTTCCTTTAGAGGGGAGAGGAGCCTCTGTAAGAGTATGGGAAGAAGAAGACGAAGAAGAAGAAACTTCTTTTAGTTTTAAGGACATAAGAATATCATTTACAGGATTGACTAACTCATTTGAGTCTTGATCTTCTGTTAGAAGAGGCTTGGAAGTTTTGGCGGACACAAAGTAACCAAACTTTCTTGAATCACGAAGATCCATGGAATAAACCGAGTTAGAATCTTCTGAGTTAGAATCATCCCAATCAGAAGAATATGAGGGAAGTTTAGAAGACAGAGGAATATTATGAGTAGGAGAAGAAATGTTCTCAGAAGGAGTACACACAACATTCTCTTTCCAGTACCCTAAACCATAAGTTTCACCAACAACTTGATCTTGAAAAATTTTCTCAAGATTTTTAGAAGAGGTGTTCCATTTGTTTAGGGTTTCTTGTTCTTTCTGAAGCTTCTTAAGAAACTTGTTCTTTTCCTTGGCAAGCACATAGTTTAAAGTCTTCAAGTCATCTAACTCAGCTTTTAGTTTATCAAATTGTTCTAGCTAGGATAGAGAATCATGAAGTTGAGAGGAGAGAGATTTGACTTGAGCATTGACTCTTTTCTTTGCATCCTTTTCATTATGAAAAAGTACAGTTAGAGAGTCAAAAGCCTCAATCTTCTCTTCATCAGAGAGAGAGTGGAAGGGATGTACCTGAGAAGAAGAAGAGGAGCACTCAGCTGTGAAATCCATCCTTGAGCAGGAGTCTTTTGGTTTTTCATCGAGTTTAGCCATGAGGCATTTACTCGACACTTCCTTCTCACTATCGGAAGTAGGTTCGTCTGCCCAGTCTAAAGTTTCTGCCATTAGACCTTTGCCTCTTCTTTGAGAGTTGAAATTTCTTTCTTTCTCTCTTTTGTATTTGGCTTTGTATTTGTCAGCTTTGTCGGAAAACTCTTTAAATGACGAAGACGGAGAAGATTTTCTTGGATGCGATCTACCTGTAGAATTAGATCGAAGATTTCTTCTTTTAGAAGAGTTAGAAGAATTAGATTTAGAAATCCTAGAAGGATTGCTTCTACACTCAGATGCAAAATGGCCTTTCTTACCATATGCATAACAATCCTCCTTGGATTTGTTCAAGGAGTTTCTAGAAGAAGAAGAAAAATTTCTGTTGCTTTGAAATTTATTAGAAGAGTTCTTTCGAAACTTAGAGAAATTGGCAAGCATACTCATCTCCTCTGTCAAATGATTGACAGTGGGATCTTTTCCTTCATCATCAGCTTCACTTAGATAAGCCTCCGAGGAGTGATTCAGATTATCATTACTTTCTCTATCTGAATCATCAGAAGGATAGGTTATACGAGGAACACACACGGATTTCTTGGAGCCATCACTTATAAGAGCCATCGAGGGGGCTCTTATCTCTTTGAAGATGGTCTTCCTTTGTAGATGAGTTTGTTCGTGATTATGAAACATAACATAAAGAGAAGTAAGAGGAAGGCTTTCCAAGTCCTTGGAAGTCTTAATGCATGTGGAAAGGTTATTCCAGAAATCTGGAAGACCATCCATAAATTTGCATACGACTTCCTCGTTGTCATAAAGTTTTCCAACAAGTTTTAACTCGTTTAAGAGACTGTTAAAACGATTGTAGTAGGAAGGAAGAGATTCTCCTTTTTCATGAGAAAAGAATTCGTATCTACGAACAAGAGAGATTTTCTTAGATTTCTTTACTTCATTTGTACCTTCATACAAAACACATAGGGTTGACCACATCTCTTTTGCAGTTTTAAGACTAACAAGAGATTGGTACACTTCATCAGGAAGTGATTGAGCAATGATGGTTCGCACTTTGGAGTCGAGTCCAATAATGCGCCTATCTTCATCATTGAAATCTTTTGTTCTTTTCAGAACATAACGACCAGTGGCAGGAGTTCTTTCCTCCTCTGACGAGTCATCGGAAACTTGAAAAAGAGAGTCTTTCTTTTTCCTTATCCTTAGGGGTTTTGACAAATTTATCCCAGACTTTTGGGATAAGAGGACCTTCACTGAGAATGGTTAGATAACGACTGTCAGCTCCTTCCAAGAAGAGCATCATCCTACTTTTCCATAAGGAGAAGTTGTTCGAATTGAACTTAGGAGGTTTGACAGTAGATCCATTGTCAGAATAGAAAGAGTTTTGAGAGGAAGACTCAGGTTTTGTAGAAGGAGATGCCATTACGAATCTGGTTTATTAGATTAAACCAACCGCTCTGATACCATTTGTTAGTCCCAAAGAAGTAAACAAGTATTGTAGAAGGGGGGGGGGGTTGAATACAATAACACAAAATTACTTAATTTTAATTCTTTTATTGATAATGAATATCAAGAATTACACAAAGAGAAATAAAGATTGTTGCGGAATAAGAATAGTTAGGAACTACTCTAAACAAACTAACACTTAGAAGATATTAAGAACACAAAGACTTAATCTTAGAGAGACAAGGAAAACTATCAACCTGCTTGAAATCTTGTGAATATAAAATCTTGAGCTAAAAGCGTAAGTAGCAAGGTGCTACCTCCATCATTTTTATACTATCCAATGTAATGAGTGCAAATGACATATAAGAGTAAAGGCATGGGTGGTTGATATATTGTCAATAAATTATAAGATATTTGATGTGACATGTCATAACACAAAAGGTAACTTTTGTGCTATGAAAGTACAATATCTATTATAAAATATTCAAGGGACAATCTTTTTTAAATCAAAAAGAAAATAAACATCTAATCAAATTAAGACTAAATGTAAATCTTCTCAAGGAAGAAAGAAGTTTCCATTCCCATTGTCAGAAGATCATTGGGAACGAGGAAGTATGTCAAATTATGAGGGTTTAACATAAATGCTCTTACAAGATAAAGAAACAATCTGTAAGAGGAAGACTACCGAAAGAGGAATTCGGTAATAGAGGTATGTGCCGAACAAAGGTAGTTCGGCACAAAAGAGAAGGTATGCCGAACAAGGAATCGGCAAGGGTATGTTCTGCCGAACAGGAATCGGCAGACTAGGCTTAGTTCACTTTTGAAGTTCATCTCAATCCGCACTGTAAATTTCTTTCATGTTGAATTCGGTTTATCTTCGACTCACCGATCTGTTTAACTAACTAAGCTATTACAAAGAACCACAAATTAAAATACAAGGTTCAAACATCAATAAAGACTAAGGAGAGGTTATCTTTAAATCTTAGATGACCCAACAGTAATAAGTATCAATAATATATATATATATATATATAGAGAGAGAGAGAGAGGTTCAAGGGAAACCTCAAAGAAATGAAAAACTGAGGAACACTCTGGTAGCCCTTGATTTGGACGGTATGTACATGTGCATACAAGTAAATTAAGTTGTTTTTTTTGTTTTTATGCACGTGTGCATTATGCACTTGCATATGCATGTGTGCATGTTACAAATGACTTGTATGCACAAGTGCATACCGTCCAGATGAAGGGTTATCAGGGTGTTCCTCAGTTTTCCGTTTTTTTGAGGTTTTCCTCTGAATCTGACCATATATATATATATATATCTTTTATATTATAAAAGCAAAACCCATTGCCAATGACGTGGCACAATAGTTTTGCTAGAAATCTTCATAGAAATTTTCTAGATTTTTGATTTTTATAAAATCTTTAAAAATGCTTAAGACCCTTCTACCCATAAACCAAAGAGGTAAGTTCCCTTTTCAGTTGGGTATTTTTGTAATTATACATGTATATTAAACTCCCAAGCTTTACCTACAATCTATTCACCTTCTCATAACCCACACCCTTGAAAGTGCCCATCAATCTCCCACTCTTTTCCACTCTATCTACTCACCTTCTCCTAACGCCAAGCATTATTATGGTTTGTTTTGTTTTGCATATATATATATATATATTCTTAAACGTTTTCTTTCAATTTGTTGACCTAAGTTTTTTTTTTCTTTTTACTTTTCTCTTCTATGTTGTTTCGGCTTTTGTCTTCCCTTTTTTATGTATCGTTTATTTATTTTGTTTGAAAGGTTTCTCTTCTGCACCAAAAGCTCGATTCATTGGAGGCAAATGTTCAGGTTTGTGCTATTTTCATGTAATTTAATAATACTTATGTTTCTTACAGATTGTTGATCCAACTAATGCATGAAAAAAAATTATGTTGTACTAGCACTTGGTGCTATATGGATCAGGCAGTGGGCTGCAATATGTTACCTATTTTCACAACGGTGATGATGCTAATAGCTATTGGGTATTTGTCTTTATATGCTTCAGGGTGCAAGTTTTATGTCGGTGCTGCTAGGAAGCATTTTACATCAAAAGCTGCATTTGAGGAATTTTGTATGGAACATTGAGAATTTCAAAATTATAAATGGGTATAGTAACAGGTATGTCCTTTGGGGATATATTTTGTTCTTTTAGATGTTTATACCCATTATTTGTATTTTGGTTTGTTCATTTTAGTGGTTGAGCTCATTATGTTTGAACCAGTTTCGAGCAATCACATTTATAGAGATCATAAACCGGAATCCTCATTGATGCAATAATAGTTTCCTTTTTTCCTTATCGTATATGGTTCAAAATGTGTTATTATTTTAGGGGTAAACATGTATATTTTAGTAATTGTTATGAATTATGGTTACTGTATATCTTTAGTTACACTTACGTCGTGCGAAGAGCTTCCCATACTAAATGCCAATGAAGATGTGGAGGATTGAAGACACATAAAAATATTGTTTAAACGATATTCTTATCAACATCTATCTCTCCCATATTTGACTCAAGATAACATTTTTTAATATTTAGTTATTCCAATTGATTGGCTAATAATTTTATGTCCTTATTTACGATGCACGATACATTTTCTCTTGATATAGCTCATGTTATTACATATACACATTGCATAATGCATCCTACTATTTCCCAATATTTATTGGATATTTTTACCGTTAAACAATTAATTATATACTTTTATTCCATTTTATATTGTTTAATTGTAATACGAATTTAACTATATAACATATTTGGTTATTACTACATATCTCATCACTAATAATTTATGTAGTCGTTTCCATTGATTTCTTTACATTGCCTTTTATTAGCTAGCAATTCACAAGTTCCATGTTATCTTAATCTACTTACATGTTTTATAATACAACTTTCTTGACACCGTGCATCGCGCGGTGCCACACACTAGTATATATTAAAGGGAACAACCAAAAGAGAATGAAGTGGCACTATGAGGTTTGGAAATTTCACCAATCTTGGATTGTGGTGTTAAGTTGGTTGTCCTACATTGATAGGTAGAAGAAAGTATGACCAATATAGTGAGTATATCAAAGAAATAAATCATGACTTGAAATTTGAAAAACTTGGGTTGGTTAAAAATAACTTTTAGCCACCATATTTTTCTATAAAGACTTTGTTTTAAAAAATAGAGTTTGCTCATTTTAACCGACTCATTTTTTTGCAAAAATAATAATTATTTATTGGTTAAATATAACTTTTAACCCCTATGAAAACAAAAATTATTTATTGATTAAATTTTGGAATATGGTGTTAAGTTGATAGATAAAAGAAAGTTAGACAAATAGTAGTGAGTATATAAATAGAGGGATATCATGAATTAAATTTTTAAAAACTTTAGTTGTTAAGTATAACTTTTAACCACCATAATTTTTCAAAACAATTATGTTTAAAAAATGTCTTTATATTAAGAAACAACCAAGGATGAATAAGGTGACGCTATGAGGTTTGAGAATTTAAGTTGGTATTGTAATATTCGTGTATTCCTAAATCTTTTGCATTATAATGTTGTTTAGTCATCCTACATGGATGAGCGAATGCTACATTCGAGTTTTTTAGGTGACTATAAGAAATGATAAATGAATGTTTTATATAAATATGAAATTTGGTGAGTTTGATAATTCTATATAGGTGAGAAGATGAATTTTTTTTATGAAACATGTGATTTTATATTGACAAGATGAGAGAATGTCAAATTGTTGTAACTCATAAGGTTGACTAATTTTAGTCAAACCTTTCGTAACAACAACAGTGATAGTAATATGGGTTCGAGCCCCACTAGCAGCACTTGTGGCCACTGAGGATAAACTCAGGGTTGCACGCTTTAGCAGCTGGGCCAAAGGCCCTAATTGCCAGGGATTAGTCTGGGCCATAGGCCCAGGATACCCTTTCCAAAAAAAAAAAAAAATGGTTGTTTGACATGTCACTTGAGTTCTAAAAAGCATAACAAAAAAATTATTACCGATACATCTTAAACTTTTCGTAACAAAAAAAGATTATCAATATATGAAAATGTATCACTTATGAAAATACAATTTTCATTTTAATTTGGATTTTATTAATTATTAACCAAAAAATTATATTTTATCTTAACTCGAAAAAGTATTTTTTCTTAAAAAAAAAAATTCGCTACCGCGCAACGCAAATATATACAAATTCGGAGAGAAAAAAAAAGATTAAAAATAAATAAATAAAGGTAACATAAATCAACGATGGTTTCGCCGGCCGGCAGCATCTCCTCCCTGACGTAAACAGCAGAATTACAGAAGAGCGACGCAACCTCGCCGGGACTAACCATGGCGGCAGCTAACGGCATGAAAGTAGCCACAACATCACAAGCATACCTAGAAGGCTCTCACGTCAAACAAACCAAATCACTCATCGCCGAGCTATGCCGTCAGTTTTACAACCTAGGTTGGGTCTCCGGCACCGGCGGAAGCATCACCGTCAAAGTTCACGACGACTCCGTTCACAAATCCGATCAACTCATCGTCATGTCCCCCTCCGGTATATCTCTCTCTCGATACACTATACATACACTTGTGAATTTGTATATATATTATCTACAGAAAATATATTTATGTGGCGGTTGTTTTTCTAGAGAATTTTCGATTTTTTTATGAAATTGGGGTTTTATGAATGGTATATTAGGTGTCCAAAAGGAGAGAATGGTAGAAGACGACATGTATGTGTTATCTCCAAGTGGATCTATCTTATTTTCCCCATTGCCAAAGGCTTACCCTCACAAACCTCCAAAATGTTCTGATTGTGCTCCTCTTTTCATGAAGGTACTTACAAATTCAATTATTCAATAGCAGCATGATTCGTGAATAACTGTTTTTCAATTAAATTTCATGTTGGCGATTTGATTGTTGTTTGGATATTGAGATTTTGACCTTGATTACCTTCTGGTGAGGGAAGATGACACATGTTCTTGTTGTATTTCAGGCTTACGATCGGCGGAATGCTGGTGCGGTTATTCATAGTCATGGAATGGAATCTTGTCTTGTGACGATGATTGATCCTCTGGCAAGAGAGTTTAGGGTAATACTTGAAGTTGGTTGCTCTGAGTAACAGTTTCTTATGATCGTATAATTTTTTAAAAATTATATAAAATCTTCTAATGTTCTTGTTCTAAGATGATTGGCAGTGTAAGGTTTCTTCATTGTAGACTTTTTCATATAATTTTTCTTTTTTTCTGAAACAATTGAAACTCACACACCCTGCTAGTGGCTAGTCTTGAACCCACAAGTTGCAACCGCTACCTGTTGGGTGAAAAAACCATCTGTTAAAGTTAAAACTAATTGTGATTATGATGCAGAGATGCACCATTGAGCTATTATTCATGTTGTTGTGCCTTCTCGTTTGCTATTTTCACAGGTCACTCACATGGAAATGATAAAAGGAATTCAAGGGCATGGGTATTATGATGAGCTTGTGGTTCCCATAATCGAAAACACTGCCCATGAGAGAGAGTTGACAGAATCGCTTGCTGCAGCTGTATGTTATCTTCTGACTTTTTCCTTGATCAATTGCTTGAACCTTTATCTCATCACTTATTCTTGCCTTGATCTATCACTTTAACTTGACCCTTTAACCTTTTATATACGTTCGGCTTCGCCATATTAAATATATCCTACCAATAGTAAAGTTGCGTGCTTTTTGAACTTGGTTATCGTACCTATTTTTGAGTGGCATATGTTTGTAGCTACATTGTGCATCATCACTTTAGGATTTGCTAATATGATTACTTCAGGAAAAAAAAATGCCAGTGGTTAAGTGAATAAGACTCAACTAATCCTTTATGTAGGCCTATTATGGGTGGGTGAAAGCTTTATGGATAGTGAAAGTTCAAGAAAAGATGAAAATCGTCAGGGCAGCAGTAACATATCACAACCAACTATGCTGAATAGAGAGAAAGGACAGCGTACTACAGAAAAATGGCACTGTCCCAGTAAATAATAGAAAAGGGAAATCTTGAAAACAAACTTATATCGATATAAAGTATTAGAAAGAAAACAGAAACATATGCAATTGAGCAAACTTTTGTGCTGAATTGGATGGTTGTTATTATTTACAGTAGCTGCATAGTTTTGTTCCGTGTATGGCCAATAACCTAGAAAAATATCATACCATAAAATATACTGGAGTTTAAGGTTCACTCTTTGATAGACTCCTAGAAGCCATGCTAACCTCGCTTTCCGAATGCACAGAACTTTGTATGTTGACTCGGTGGAAATGTGATTTTAGGCTGAAAACTTTTCTCATGATCAACAGATTGAAGCATACCCAAAAACAACCGCTGTGCTGGTGCGAAACCATGGTATTTATATATGGGGTGATTCCTGGATCAGTGCCAAAACTCAGGTCTGTGTTTTCTACTTCAAGTTTGGGCTGTGTTTCTTTCCTGAAGAATCACTTGTAACCTAAAATGTTTAATGCGATATGTAGTTAAGAAACAATTTATTATCAAGATGCCTCTCTTTTGAATCTTAAAAAAAGTATGATGTTGGTTCAACTCTTTGATACAATCCACAATCCTTCAGGCAGAATGCTACCACTATCTCTTTGAAGCTGCAATCAAACTTCACCAATTGGGCCTGGACTGGTCGACTCCTAGTCATGGTCCCATCCAAAATTCCAAAGGAGTTTTGGATCGTCGCACTACAAATACATCTCTTAAGGCAGGGAACCTTACGTTAAGTAATGAGGCTGGCACAACCCCAGTAAGTTATTGAAGAAACCTTCCACTTGGTGTTTCTAGTTAAAAAGTTTGTGTACTTATTATGGTTCCCTGAAAATATAACGAATTGTGTTGCAGCGTTGTGTCGTGTTGGACATTGAGGGGACAACTACACCTATTTCATTTGTGACTGATGTTCTTTTTCCATACGCCCGCGACAATGTGTGCATGCATTTGGAGGAAACATATGATACTGTTGATACTCAAGATGATATCAAGCTATTACGCTTTCAAGTAAGTTCCCATAAATCCAATAGATTGCATAAAAGGAAAGGCAAAATGCAATGAAGTCTGGTTTAGTTCCAATTTAGCATAATAAAGAAGTTTTTTTTTCTCAATCGATGTATACGAAGTTTCAAAATTTTCTAATTTTTACCCATTTTGGTCGGTAACTTGTTGATCTTGTAAGATTTGAAGATTTGAAGATGTGGATGTCAAGTTTATCGTCCACCTTGTCGTAAACATTTTGTAAACGAGTATCCACTTCATCACATGTTACAAGATCAGCAGGTTACCGATAAAAACAGGTACAAAATTTGAAACTTTGTTACGTCGATTGAGAAAAGAAAATTTTCATTACACTAAATAGGAACTAAACCAAACTTTGATGCATTTATCCTATAAGAAACACATAATGATGGGCATACCGATTGTTCTTGCAGGTAGAAGATGATTTGCAACAGGGAGTTGTTGGTGCTGTTCCTATTCCATCTGATGATGCAGGAAAAGAGGAGGTGATAGCTGCTTTGGTTACTAATGTTGAAGGAATGATAAAAGCCGACAGAAAGATTACTTCGTTAAAACAGTTACAGGTGAGAAAAATGACATTTAGAACATGTCTCTTCAAGTCGAATCATGCTGCTAACACTTGTTGATGCAGGGACACATTTGGCGTACAGGATTTGAGAAAAATGAACTAAAAGGAGTTGTTTTCGATGATGTTCCTAAAGCTCTTGAAAAATGGCATGCTTCTGGTGTAAAGGTAGGTTCCAGTTCTCGAGTCTGACTATGGTTTTACGTGAGTCGAGCTTGAGCTTGCGGGCTCTATGTATGGGTTCGGCTCATAGCTTGCTAAGCCTGAAAAGTTTTGGCTTTGACTTGGCTCGCCTAAGATTGAACCTTGTCTTGTTCATGTAGGCTTGGTTCCTATGGGATTGTACAGGCTTGAACCTTCATTGAGTTCATATGAGCTTTATATAAAAATTAGAGCTAATCGATTCAAATAAACTCTCACTAAAGATTACAACCAAAACTCTTCACGAGACTAATAATAATGGGTTAGATAAATTGACCCATGGCTCGTATGGGTTTAGTGGGTTTGGCGCATTTACACTAAAATTCATCTAGCGATGTTGAGCCCAAGTTTTAGAGCATCTCCAACAGATTCTCTAACAGGGAGAAAATGGGGAATTTGTGCAATTTTTTGCTCTATCAGATTCTCCAAAATGGAGAAAGTAGGAAAGAGAGTGAGTCTCCAAATTTGTAGAACTCCCCAAAAATAATTACTATGAGAGAAATAATTTTTTACTGCATTATATTCCACCAATAAGAAATCTTGAAATTAAATGTTTAGGAGAGGGAAATAATATTTTATTAATGTATGAAATATTTTAATAATATAATTAATTGTTGTAAGCTCCAAAATGGAGAAACTATTAGAGTTGAATGCAATTGAGATTTGAATTTTGATTCTCCATTTTGGGAAATTTTGGAGAATTTGTTGGAAATGCTCTTACTAGGCTTGAGCTTGGCTCGGGGTGGTACGGTTTGACTTGCCTGCCAACTTTAACTAAATGACCCCAAATGAACTTTCAATTCGGAGATTTACCTTCTAATTTATTTCTTTTAACTCAATAACCTTCAATCGACCTGCCTCTTGTTATAAATAGTATGCCCCGTAAAATCTGGGTCATTTAGGGGAAATACCTTAAATGAGCTTTTAATTAAATTCATGACCTGTTGGCCTATTAAAGAAAAAATGGCTTTATACTCGTGAAAAGATCATGAATTTTATTAAAATCTCATATAAGGTTATACACCTAAAAATCCCCGTAAAATCTTGAAAACACACCGGAATGTTAGTTTGTAACAGTGACTTTTTATAGAAGGTTATTCAGTTAAATACTAGCATCTCGTCTCGTCTACAACCCTAATTTGCAATCTTCCGTTTTCATGAAATCTTCGACCTTGCTCATACTGTAATTGTCTGCAATCAGGTGTATATATATTCAAGTGGTAGCAGATTGGCACAACGACTGTTATTCGGATATACGAATTACGGTGACTTGAGAAAATACTTGTGTGGATTTTTTGACACCTCAGTGGGGTAAAATTTTTGATGCTTTTCCAGATCCCCTTGATCTTGAATCCATATATTGTGAAGCCTCATTTTATCCATTTTGCAGGAACAAGAAAGAAACAAAGAGTTATGTTGAAATCTCGGAATCCCTTGGAGTCGACAAGCCATCGGAGATTCTATTCGTAACCGATGTCTTTCAAGAAGCTGTAGCAGCAAAGGCAGCCGGTACGCTTGATTCGATGCATTGTCGGATTTGTACAATTCAAATTAAAGGCTATTTTAGCTCAATGACCTCCGGAAGCTGGTTTTGCAAAATGACCCTTTAGTGTGTTTAAAAGTTTTTATGATGGCAGACTATATTTAACAATATATTTAGGTAGGTTCAGGTTCAAATGAGAACAGTGACCAAAAAAGAAAACACGAAACGGCCAAATCACAAGTGAGTTTTAAAATCACACACGTTGGCCGTGTTCCATAATCGCATGTGATTTCAGTGGAAAGTTGAACGTGATTTGGTCGATCTCTTGTTCTTTTATTTTGAGTTCTCGTTTGAACCTCCTGTATATAACCTTAAATGAGATTTTAGTTAAATCCATGACCATTTGACGAGTATGAAGTAATTTTTTCTTTAATAATCCAGGAGGTCGTGGATTTAATTAAAATCTCATTTAAGGTTATATACCTAAACGAACCGTATTTAAGGAAGACTATTTTGAACGAGGGGGAAGCCAGAAGGTCGTTGAGCTAAAAAAAAGTTTACGTTATGTTTTTAATTGCAAACTCATTTAAGGTCATTTTTCCAAAATGACCCGTTTCCGTATCTAGCCATGGATTTTCTGGCCGATTTTTTTTTTTTTTTTGGGAAGGGTGTCCTAGGCTATGCCTAGACTAATCCCTTGGCAAATTATGACTGTGAGACATCAATCCTGATTAAACCTCAGTGGCCACAATTGTTGTGTACGCCTGGATTCGAACCCTGGGCAGATGGGATATTCCACCACATTCCTAAGGGCCTTAACCAGTACGCCACAACCCTTGTGGTTGTGGTTTTTCTGGCCGATCTTATTACAATCCATTAGTGCATTATATGATAATCATTACGTATCGAGCTAAATTCTACTGTTGTTGACTTAGGTTTGGAGGTGATAATCTCCGTGAGGCCCGGAAACGGACCTCTTCCTGAGAATCATGGATTTACGACGATAAAGTCTTTTACAGAAATACCCTTTTGAAGGTTTTATTGTGGCTTGGTTTGGCATGTAAGGTAAACTATAAGTTGTTGTGCCATTGTTATGGTATGTAGTTGGAGTATACTTATGGTATAAACATATTCAAATAGAGAATAAATCAGGCATGAATTAGAATTGAGGGTTTGAGTTTTCGGCTTTTAAAATATCGAGATGTATCATGTTATATTGCACGAATATACTTCTCGTAAAACATACAAAAGTTTAGCCAAAAAGAAAGGGATGAAATGTTTACATGCTTTTCTTTAGTAACCGTCGGTGTCCATCAACTTGCACGTGTCTCGCCTAATCTTGGATCTGTTTTTTAACAGTTTAATGAGCTTAATGGTGCTCACAGCTGATTCGGTTGGCTATAAATGATTGTTTGATAGTGACTTAATGATGTAAAAAGTGGTTTTTTCAGTAAACTTACAGGGAGAAACTTTATGTAAAAAACAAAGTTTTCCAAACCTGTTCGTCCTAATTAAAAGCATGCTTCTTTCATATATAAAAAAAACTTTTCTCAATTCATACAGATTGATTAATCTATATAAAAAAAATTATCTAGACATGATTTGATGACCTTAAAAGATTTTAAATTGTTTTATTTAAATAAAAACACTAATATTTAATAATATCTATCAGTAGTGATGATTTTAACCTATTATATGAAATTGGTGAATTTGGGATATAGACTAATTTTAAGGAGTATAAAATTGTTCATGATGTATTTAAATATTAATGACATCTTAAATTTCTATATTAAAAATATATTTTATATTTTAATCATCATATTTAACATATTAATCATGTATACAATTTGAAAGAAGAAAATGGACAATCTTGAGGTCAATCCAACACCACCTGACCTGTTTTAATTTACTTTAATCCATAATTATTTTTCTATAAATTCGTAATCACTACCCTTTTATTTATAATTTAAATTTTATTAAATCCTATTTTTTTAATCAGAAAAATAAATATTTATATTTAGGTGACAAAGTAGGTCACTTTCACTCTCTCATCCAACCCACTTTTATTAAGACTCTCGTGCCCTTTGACCAAAAAACAAAATTCTTCTTTCATAATAATTATTTTGAATTTGAAAAAAATAAAATTGTCAAATTGGTGGTTGTACTAAATTTATCGACATTTACTTTTTTATATGCAGATTAAAAATTACTCCCTCCATACTAAAAATAAGTGTTCATAATGAATAGAGATGACAAAAAACCTCAAATCCGATAAAGAATGCTACCTGACTCCAGTTTGGCCCGGGAATCTCTGAGTTGACCGGGAATCGGGAATCCTCGAGTTTACGTAAAAATTTGAACCGGCTAAACGGGAAAAAAAATCTCCGATTCCCCAATGGGGATGAAAGTGGTACACCGTTTTAAGAATGTGTAGTTATTACACTTTTTGATTAACTAAAGAACAATTTTACCATTGATTATGGAGATATAAATTTTATTCATCCCATAATTAAGGGTAAAATAGAAAATAAAAAAAAACATTTATTCTTGAAAGTGCGCACTTATTTTTAGAACAAACTAAAATAGTAATGTAAATAAATATTTTTGAAACGGAACTAATACTTTCAAGTTATAAGTTCAAATACCAAACATGTTTAGACAAAATTTATCTTTTGATATATTATCGAATAATGTAACTGATTATTTTTTTTAAGATGTTTTTTTTATCATTTTAAATATTTATAAGTTAGTTTCTACCAAACGTTACTTATTTATTAGCTTTATCAGCTATCAGTTAATTCATCAGTTATCAACTAGCTTATAAACTAATTTATCAAACATAATCTAAATGTATTTTTTAATTTCATGTTTTTATGTGTTTTTTTTAATAAAAAGAAAATGGAAAAAAGAGATAATATAGGCACCGTTTTGTTTCAAAAAAGACAGGCTGCAGGTCAAATCATGACCGTTCAAAGTCGCATGTCCTCTGCCAAATATCTTTTCTCTGGGACCCATTTTTTTTTTTAATTTATCACCAATTTAAAATTAGAAAAAGTGTGAATTGTGGATTTGGTCCCTATGTTTTCATATTATTAGTGACTAAGATCCCTATAGTATGTTTATTACGAATTTGGTCCTTGTGGTATTCAATTTGTTTTGGTCATGGTTCTTCTGACTAACGTCTCCATTAACTCCGTTAAATCAAGAGCTAATTTAGCATTTTTGCATATTCTTGTCTTTTTCTTATAAAAAATAAAAACAATATTTTTATCCACAAAAATATATGGGAAATTAATTAAACTAGCCATTTCAAAAAATCGACTTTACCTCCTAGCCATTCTCTTCTTTAATTTATTAAAATAGCCCATAAGTTCGTGAAAGGTGTTCGTATATACGAACACATCCTTAAATCTGATAAATCTGACATATGTTCGTAATATACCTTCGTATATACGAACATATTTACAACTTTTGCACTACTTCGTGGAATATTTTGATTAATGCTTCAAAGATGAGGGGATAAAATTGTAACTTTCCTTTTATTTGAATTAATATCTTCGTGATACACGAACATAGTGCACGAAGATGGGCCATAAATGTAAATTTTTTAATTAATGTTCTAAAGATGATGGGCCATAATTGTAACTTTGTTTTTATTTCAAATCATTTAGATCGTAAATAAAGAATCACGAACCAGGGGTCAAACTTGTAAATTATGAATATTCGTATATCACATGATATATACGAACAGGGTCCGAAATTGTAAATTTCACATGTTCGTATCACTCACCAATTTTACGATCAGGGGCCAAAAAGGTAAAATTTTAAACTGATTTCATTTCCCAGAACCAATTTCACCAAGTTATAAAATTTTCTTGACTTTTTAAATTATGTTCGTATATACGAAGGTATATTACGAACATATGTCAGATTTATCAGATTTAAGGATGTGTTCGTATATACGAACACCTTTCACGAACTTATGGGCTATTTTAATAAATTAAGAAAGAGAATGGCTAGGAGGTAAAGTCGATTTTCTGAAATGGTTAGTTTAATTAATTTCCCAAAATATATGTGTGTATATATAACAACAAAATAAATAAAAATAAGATATTATTTTATTATTTGATTTGTTTAAATTAAAAAATTAATCATATTAAATATGATTTAATTTTATTGTTTTAGTACTTTTGTCTATTTAGGTATGAAAACATGGTTAAAGTTTATAAGAATGATTTGTTTAATTTTAACTTACGAATATGATATTATGTATGGATCTTTCATTTCGGTTAAATCTAAATAGTTGATTTTGAGTTTTTAACTGAAAAACAATATGAAAGTTGGAACCTCTAATTTTAGGATGATAAAATTAGAGTTCATTTCTCAATGGTTTTCAATGATTTTTTATGTTAAAATATCAATAATAAGTTTGTTTGTTGCAATATAGTAAAAGAACAACAAAACTAAGGGAATTTAATTAAAATACCCTTTTTTGAAAAATCAGTGCCCAATATGCCCAAAATCTTGTCATTTTTGCCAAAATACCCCATATGTCCGCGTTTTTTGAAAAAACGCGGGGTGACATTGTTTGGGTCCGCGTTTTGGTCTAAACGCGGGTATGGTCCGCGTTTGGTTTATTTCACGCGGGGTTAGTCCGCGTTTTGTGCAATTCACGGCGGACATGGTCCGCGTTTTGTGCAATTCAATTCATTGAATTGTAATTTTTATTACATATTTACAGTTTATACCCCTATAATTATTTAGTTAGTTACTTTATACCTTTTACTTTTCTATTATTCATTTTATACTTTTATCATATTAACACATATAATCGTATATTAACTAAAATACGTTAAAAAAATACGTTTTAATTTTAACAAGTTATACCATTATAATCGTCTCTTCGATACCTTCGAAATGAGCCAAATATTGAATATTTTTTGATTTAATTATTTAATTATACATCATATATATTAAAATTTTATACACCTATAATTATTTAGTTAGTTTACTTTATACTTTTCTATTTTTTATTTTACACTTTCATCATATTAACACATATAATTGTATATTAACTAAAATACGTTAAATAACTTTATGATATATAAAAATGTATTTTTAATATATATGATATAATAAAATAATTAAATCAAAAAATATTCAATATTGGGCTCATTTCGAAGGTATCGAAGAGACGATTATAATGGTATAACTTGTTAAAATTAAAACGTATTTTTTTAACATATTTTAGTTAATATACGATTATGTGTGTTAATATGATAAAAGTATAAAATGAATAATAGAAAAGTAAAAGGTATAAAGTAAACTAACTAAATAATTATAGGGGTATAAACTATAAATAAATAATAAAAATTACAATTCAATGAATTGAATTGCACAAAATCGTGGACCATACCCGCGTGAAATAAACCAATCGCGGCAGACATATGGGGTATTTTGACAAAAATAACAAGATTGGGGGATATTGGGTACTGATTTTTCAAACAAGAGTATTTTAATTAAATTCCCTAAAACTAATCGTCTTAAACATAATTAAAAAATATTAATTTAATAAATCATATCATAAAACATATCTTATTTTATTCCCTCTAAATAAAATAAGATATAGTTTTTATGATCTAATATATTTATAATAAAATTTTAATTACATTAAAACAATAAAACTAAATCTTTTTTTCAAGGTTGCAATAAAATAATAAAATTAAATCGTATTTAGTATTATTAACTTTTTTAAATTAAACAATCAAATCATATAATAATATTCTATTTTATTTACTTTAATATTGTTACACCCTCAAATATGATAATAGCAACTAATTTAAAATTTTCTAAATACATCGATAATTGCTTCATCTACAATCACAATTTAAAATTTAACCTCAATACACATATTCATTCTATGCATACAGTCTACGATAAGGACGGATACTACTAAAACCCAATAACAGTTACTATCTCCAACCTGCGGAATACTTCACCAACTACTTACTCTTGTGTAAGGCTAAGGCTCAACTCTTCATAGAGCTGCTAGAATCCAAACCCCCAACTGGAACCTGATGCACATGCCGACAAATAAAAAGGTTAGACTTAACGCCTAGTAAGCTCAAGAGTTTTAACATGAATGAATATAACTTTAAAGAAAGGAATTCAGTTCAAATCTAGATCTTCGAAATGGTTTACTTTAGAAATGGAAACGACTCGTTTTCCCCATAATATGCATCTTTAAAGACAACGCTTCAAAACAAACATTGTTTATAAAATGATGCAACCCAAAACTCACCCAAAACAGGATTATAATTCGACACCCAATTTGTAAAAACGTGAATGACACTTCATACCCCAAAACACCCAAAACTTGGGCGGGACATAATACTCGACCCTTAAATAACGGAAAACAATCCATATAGATATGATACGTCATCGAAAGCATGGAACTGAAACTTAATACTCACGCGACCATAAAATGGAATGAAATCCAAACATTTAAGTAAGGACAATTAAATATCCCAAAATACTACGGGTCGACAGCGGGGGATACCCGCATCCGTTGAGAGTGGAGGAACACAAAAGTATGCCACTCATACAACGTTAATCGTATGACACTTCACGACACGCAAGCCCAAGTGTCCCTACGACTCCCTTCAAGCTACACCAAAAGAGACAGCTGACCTTAGCGAATATTATCAAGAATACCACCAAAGGCTCGGCACAAGGGGAATACAACCATGGCATTGCCCCAACATGGCGGAGGCCCCAAACGCCCATCATGAACTACCCATCGTCACAATAGCACAACCGAACTCAACCCTCCTAGTGTACACTTGAAAGGACAGGTCATAAAACATGAGTCCCGGAGTCCAACCCCGTACCACCCACTTGACCATCAAATAAGACTAACTTACGTGCCTATGGATCCAATGCAATACAGTCTAACATTACATAACTACCCATTAATGACCAACGCACTCGAGCATGTAATTATCATAAATATGCAATAAAATGCATTAGTATGTAAATCATAGATTGGACTCTACATCAAGCCATTAAAACCGGACAAATGTCCTCAAGACTCTTTTAAGTCAACGCCGAACTAAAATGCTCAAAATCCATTTGACCAATAAACAATGGACCCCCAAATAATGAAGTGCCTTTAAACGACGTTTATGCATACACATAACCCAAAGATGTGATTAACCCAAAACTCGTCACGTATTGGAACCAAGGATTTTCCCAAATGGTTTATGAACTCAAATACATCAATATGCCGAACATCATGAATTAGACTTCATTTGTACAAAACTCACCGAAGATGCATAAATCATAAAATGGACTTTATTTGTACAAGATCACCAAGAATACATAAAGTCATGCTATTTACTTGTTGAAATATTCAAAACCTGTATATGAGCATTTCATGATATTAATACAACATAAATTTATCAAATATGAAAACTTATTAAAATACTCACACTTTGACAATTACCATGTAAAATATATTTTTACTTCAAAATACACAAAACTTATCAGCAGTTAACAATTTCATGTAAAACACGAAACACTTTAAAATAAATATTTTGGCATGTACACCGTTTTCACAAATCAACTTGAACTCACCTTGCTAGATTTAGGCTAAATCTAGATTTTACCCCACTTCGAGATCCTTTGAAGAAACTTGAATCTTCAAGGTCAAAACTTCCATAAACCTAGATACATAAATTTTCCACCATAAATATACATCTAAAACCATATAGAATCGATCCCCAAACACTTTATATCGAAACCTCCATTTTGGTCAAAACCCTATTTTTTGACCTAAATCCTCCAAAATCTTCCAAACCGAAATTAGAGAAACCAAACACTAGGAAATCATCAATGAAGCGTTTATATCACCTAATAAGTTTAGAAATGGAGAGGATAAACTTACCACTTAGGTTTTGGTGAAAACCTAGAAAACTCCAAATTTTTTGAAGGTGGAGGTGATGATGATGAGCTCTTGACATTTGCTTCAAATCCATAGCAAAAAGAATCGTCTCAAACGGAGTTATGGTGAAAGAGATATGAGAAAATGAAGAAAACCCCCAAAAATCGGATTTTTAACCTCCAGACCCGCTCCGCGATAGTGCCTGGCTAAAGTGACATATGTCACTTTCTCTAGGCACTCTCACGCCAGATGTACCGAGAGTTTTATACTCTCAGCGATAGTGCCAAGCTTAAGTGACACATGTCACTTTCGCTAGGCACTTTAGCCGAACTTGTACCGACCGTTGTTTTGGCCATAACTTATTCGTTTTAGCTCCGTTTTAGCTCCAGAAAGAACCGTTATTCTCGTAATTGAACTCCTCATCTACCAAGACTATAAAATCTAGAATTTAATCCTAAAATCCCATTTCCTTTATTTCTCTCAAAAGATCGATTCCTATACTAACTCGAAATAGTACTTACCCAAAAATTTCGGGTGTTACACCATTGACATAATTACATGGCACATTCGTTGGGACGACCAACCACTTGGTAATCTTCGTTGCTATTGTGACATATGTCACAACTGCATGGCACTATAGCCGAGACAACCATACTCTTAGTACCATTGGTGCTATTGTGACAGTGTTACAACCACATGGCACTATGCCCGAGACAACCATATGTGTTTCTTCCTTTACCGATTAGGATAAAAATTCAGGGTGTTACAAATATCGTTATATATATATATATATATATATATATAGAGAGAGAGAGAGAGAGAGAGAGAGAGGAATGATCATGCGAGAAGTTAAACATTTTGCGAGAAGGCGAGAAGTGTTTACTCATATATGATTACACTGCATGTAGATGTGTTTAATCATATATGATTAAACGTCTATATATTGGCAATATAACATGTGTTTAATCATATATGATTAAGCTTGTGTATCATATGTGATTAAACACTTCTCGCCTTCTCGCAAAATGTTTAGCTTCTCGTTTGAACCTGCCCCTATATATATATGTGTGTGTGTAAAAGTATTGTTTTTATTTTTCTTATCATCAAAAGACAAAAATTAGGTAAAATGACTTAAATGGTCCTTGATTTAACGGAGTTAACGGAGACGTTAGTCAGAGGGACTATGGCAAAAAGAAATTGAATATCACAAGGACCAAATCCACAATTAACATACCATAGGGACCTTAGTCAAAGAAAATATCAAAACACGGGGACCAAATCCACAATTCACTCTTAGAAAAATTAACAAAAATAACCAATTTCAACCGATAAATTTACCTTTTAGCCATTTCTCTTCTAAAAAAATTAAAAACTTATTATCTTTTTAAGGCGGAACTCCTCAATTTACGTAGGGATCAAAATGTTTTAAAAAAATAAAAATATGAACATGGTTCATAACTATAGAGACCAAATCTGTAAATTAGTCCAATTACTTCCTTACTTGTCGAAATGCTACTTGTGGTGCAAACCAAAACTAATTTACATCAATAATAATGTTTTTACGTATGGACAATTCTTCAATATCTTGTTAGATTTGATCCTTAAATTTGCATACCATTTTCAAAATTTTATTTTATTTTTTACTTTTTGACCATTCTCCAAGTTGATGAGTTGCTTTGAAAATTTGAAGAGAAATAGCTAAGAGTTAATTTGTTTGACTGAAATAGCTATTTCTTTTAATTTCTCATTTAATTATCACATTTTTTTAAAACATCTCCAAACAGATTTTCAAAATGTAGAAAATCGATGTCTTGATGATTTTTTATTTTGATAGATCCTACAAACTTCTCCAAAATGAACGAAGTATGAAAGTTGTTTATGAATGAAAAAATATTTTATTATTCTCATCAATGGAAGTATTTGAAATTAAATTCATAACTCATAAGTGAGAGATAATATTTTATTAAATATATTGAATATTTTAATAATATAATTAATGTTGTAATCTCTAAACTGGAAAATTTGTTGAAGTTGAATATATTTTTTATTTATTTTTAAAGATTTTGATTCTTGATTCCCCATTTTAGAGAGATTTTGGTAGAATTTGTTGGAGATGCTCTTATATTTTGTTTTAAATTATGAAGACTGAATTACATTCGTGGTTCATATGAATTACATTCCCCCCTCCCCCAGGTTTAACCTGGAATGAAAATTAATCTTCAGGGGAAATAAACTCATTATATTACTCCTCCTATCCAAAAAAAAATATTCATATTTAAAAAGACACACAGTTTTAGGAATGTGTAACTATTACACTTTTTATTTAACAAAAATACAATTTTACCCTTAATCTATACTACCTTATAAAACAGATTTCAAAATCTCTTAAAAACAGTTTTTGTGGCACAATGTACAAGTGTTTTATGCACAATCTCTTAAAATCTCTTAATTACAACTTAGCAAGCACTATGTACCACCTCTTATAGCACATTTCTTAAAATCTCTTAATTACAAACCTTTATGCCCAATGTACAAGGTAATTTAAGCTTCATTCTTGCTCCCAATGTGTTCCCGCTCCCAAATTTACACTCTAATCGAGGGACGATTCATAATTTCATGCTCCCGAGGAGGCATTTCCCTTCTCCAGGCTCCTTTTTTTTTTAGAATCAAGAAGACGATTCATAATCGTACCTCTCCCTTCTCCAGGCTCCTCTCTCATCGCTCCTTACACGATTTTATCAAATCAGGTAACATTGATTTGGGTTTCTCAGGTGAATCGATTTCTGTTTGCGGTGAATCGATTTCTGTTTGCCAAAGTTAACATTGATTTGGGTTTCTCAGGTACGATTTCAAATTTGGGTTAGAACATCTCAATCGATTTCACCATCACCATCACCATCGGTTTCTGATTTGGGTTTCTCAGGTACGATTCTTTGGGTTTCTCATGTTAGAACATTTATTTAGGTTTCATCATCTCCATCTCTGTAACACCCGAGTTTTAGGTGTGTTCCCAGATTTGTTTTCTATACTTGATTTTGTTTAGTTTCGAAAACGGAGTCTTCGGGTCGAATATGGAAGAAAATCGGGTCTCGACACATCAGGGCGACTATGCCCGCGATTGTGACAATGGTCACTCTCGCGGGGCATACTCGCGAAGAGTGTACCGTAGGTTGGGGCGAGGGCGTGACTATGCCCGGCGAGAATGACATGTGTCACTCTCGTAGGGCAATGTTGCCGAGCACGTACCGTAGGGTACTCAGAGCAGGCGACTATGCCACACGAGAATGACCATGTCATTCTCGCAGGGCAATGTCGCAGACGGGGTGCAAGGTCTTAAATGCCTTTGTGTGTTTGAGAGCTCATTTGGTATCAGTTTGGGTTTTGTGAAGGACGATTTTGGAGAGCAAAAAGGTAGGGTTTTCCTCTCCCTTCATTGAATGCTCTTAGTAAAGATTCTTATGGTTGGTTGGTGGATTTAATGTTAGGTTCTTGCTTGTGATTAAGAAGCACAAGTGTCACTCCCTCCTTCTCTCAAGTATCATCTAGGGTTTGGTGTATAACCCTTGCAAGGTGAGTTTCTTAGGCACTTCTCCCTCATAAATGCTTTAGTTGTTGTATTTATAATATTTCCTTGTCTCCAAATCATAGTTGGATTGTGTTGGGTCTTGACCTAACTAGGGGTTTTGAAGATATTACGATTATTTGACTAAACAAGTTTTATGGGATGGTATGTTAAAGAAAATAATGGTGCTCATATTTATTCAACCATTTGTGAACTAATATTTGCTATTTGGGGTATTGGTATCACATGAAATGAAAACTAGGGTTTTGGAAATATTTGGTATATTGGATTTATTATTGGGCGCAATGACCTTCGAAATAAGATTTTGGTGTCATCATTGATGGGAGTACATTTATGAAGTTTCTTAACAAATGCGAGATGAGCCATGTTAGTAGCTCATATGTTTGGAAATTGGTCTCATGAATTATATGCATGATTATATATGGTTATATTGGTAAGTTGGTTCTTGGTTTAGTGCAATGGATCCATAGGCACGGTATCCCAATGTCTTGTCCGGACATTTGGTTACTCTTGGCACGAGATAGGCATCGGGCTCCATGGTAAGTAGGGTGTGGGCTTATACGGTCGGGCAACGTCCCATGGACAGTATGGTGTAATCCCTTTGTGCTCGAGTTGCCCTGTTTTGGGAACTCTCAAGAATAAACCTGGAGTGGTTGACTTGATGTTTTTCGAGCAAAAGACTTGGAGTAGTTGAGCTCGCTATGTGGTTTTGAACTGTTGGCAGTATATGTTGAATACTAATGATTGATTGGCTTTACCTTGATTTAGCGCACGGCTAGATCGGCTACATGACTTCCAACGGGTTCATCGTACAATTTAGCTTTCGTTTATTTATTCTCACTAGGCTCTAGCCTAACACTTGCTATTGGTTGTCATGTGTGGCAGGTCACTCTAGCGATGGGACGCGTCGGGAATGAGTGGGCGACTTCGGGTTCGAGAGCGGTCTTTTTGATGATTTAGTGACCGACATTTTTGGAAGTATAGATTGTTACTTTTGGAAGAATAGCGACACCCGACCTTAATCTTGCTCGTTCAAGTTAGATTATTAGGTTGTCGAGTTTATTCTTTATTTTGCCATGGGTTGTAATTGCCGTATTATAGTCCCCGTGTTGGGTTGACATACTTTAGTCCGTTTAGATGTACACTTTATTACAGGTTATTGGATCTCCCGTTTGGGGTAGATGGGTTTATACCATTTTCAGACGTTATACGACCAAATTTTCAATTTTTAAAATTGACCCCAGTTTTTAGGATGTTACAAGTTGGTATCAGAGCTTTAGTTTAAGTGAACTAGGTATGAAAGTAGCATGCCTAGACTTACGCTGTGACTGTTAAGCTACGAACCGTGAGAGGGGGTAGAATTATTAAGATAGGTTGGTCTTAGAGTCGACAGAACTTGCACAAGTTGAAAGTTGTAGTGATGGTAACGATAACTCTTACGTATAATGTGTTCATAATTTCACTTAGCTAACGTCATTATGAAGATGTTTTACGTGAGTATGTTTGATCTACTATTGTTATGATAATTGATAAGTGTAATAGTACGTTTCCTTGTGTTACTTCTCTGGGTTTGTCTCTCATTCTGTGGTTTTTATGTGTGGCAGAATCATGGTTAATACTAAAAATCGACCGGAAGGTCAAGGGGCCACAATATCCACGACCAACCAACCGAGGGTGACTGTTGTGGAAGAACCTCCTCGCGTGGTAAATGCGTTGGGCGGGGGGCCCGAGTTCATCCCTCGTCGCAACCTAGAAACGGATGATCCCATTATGGAAGAGGTGACGGCGAAAACAAGGATGATGGACCGCATGATGGTAGCTATGAACCGGGCAATGGCCCAACAACAAGAAATGTTCCTCAAACTCCTAAAGGACCGTGATATCAACAACCGAAGGCCTGAAGCGGTAGACGAAAACGTTATTGTAGCGGGGTCCGGAGGTCCCGGACCTGTAAACCCTACTGAGGTCACCATAACCCCTAGAGTTGAGCAAGTGGCGAAAACTTGCACGTTCAAGGCCTTTCTGGGTTTCTTGTAGGACCCTAGATCTAGACATCTCAAGTGTTTGTAATTGATTAAGTAGGATGAGATAGGATTAGGATTTATTGAACATTTATTAGAAATGAAAACTACACTAATGAGAGAGAGAATTCTTAAAAGGCTACATTTTGTAAATTGCAATTATCTAAACTCACATCCAAATTAACTGTTCTGTCATCAGATTATCAAAAAGAACAGAAGGCCAAATCTGATTTGAAACATAAATTTGACACACTTTCAGAAGAAAGAAACATTTTGACTAAAAAGATAAATGACTTGGAAGCTGCAAACATTGAATTGTCTGATAAAGTAACAGCTGATGTGATTAGCCAATCACCTGTTGATAACTCAACAGAATCAATCTGTTCTTTCAAAACAACTTCAAGTTCTATTCATGACAAAAATGTTTTGAAAAAGAAAAGTGTCAAACCACAAACTGTCAAATCAAATCAGATCAGACCATCAAATTTGTTTTATGATAAATCTGTTGATGGTTCAACAAACTTTTATGTTAAATCTCTTGGAAATAATTCTAAGAAAAATCAGATGGTCTGGAGAGTGAAGAGTTCTTCAGATGAAGAGAAGAAGAAGGACAAAGCATCTGCATCCACATCTAAAGCCAAAAGGAACAGTGTGCATAAAGGTAACTCTTTTGGTAATCCTGATATGCTTTATTCTACTAACTATTTGATCAGGATTGCTCAAAGGAAAATCTGTTGTTCTTACTGTGGAGAGAATGATTTCGTCCGACAAGAATTTGCTCATAACTGGTACGGATCTTACAGAATTACTTCTCAGATTTCAGATTTTAAATGATATAAATCTAATGAGAGGTGGATTTCTAAATCTAACATACCAAGACCCAAATACCAGTGGGTATCAAAGCCTGTTAAATCTGTTTCGCAGGTACCACAGGTTTAGGGGGAGCAAGATGATTGACTTCTAAGAACTACAACTTAGAACTCGGACTTCAATGTCAAAGACAATGGCTTCTAAACACTTCAGTTTAGAACCTGAACTTTAATGTAAAGGATTGTGGCTTCTGATCATATGACAGATCAGGACCCGTTCTTTAATGTTTAAAGATATGGATATTGTGCAAATATCCAAGTGGAGCTTAATAGACCTAAATCATTTTATCATGATTTGAGGGGGAGCTAAAAGGTAAATATCTTCTTACCTAGATCTCTGATTGTTTGAAAGAAGAACAACTTTCAAACATGAAAAACAGTTTCTTAAATGTTCAAATCACTTCTCTATTCTCAAAAGATTTCATGAATTAAGAAGTGTGCTTTTAAATGTTTTTCGAAATTGAGCGTTAATGTTTAACTGGCCGTGTGTTTCCAAAGATCAATACTTGCGTATTATCTTTTCTATATACTGTCAAGTATTCACACACATCGGTTCAGTACTTCATTTGAATCTGTTATTACCATGTCTCATAACGAACAATTTTTCGATGGTAATACTCCCATTTGCTTTCAAATGTTGTTGAGCATCAATAATCATTTCTAATTTGTGCTTTCATTGTTAAATTGTTTATATTCGTTCATATAAACAAACCATCAATTTCTTTGATACCCTAACCATTTTATTTGATCTGATTGATACATTGTCAGATTCTCAAAACAATTCTCTTGATTTCATTTCATTCATTCAATATCTTTGGTTTGAGAAATCTTCAAAGTTCAATTGCTAAAATCTCATGAGTATACATTCTGACACTGTTATCATTTTGAGCTTAACTGTTCAAGCTAAACTGTTGAGCCACTATTCTTTCTAGGACTTACATGGGATTCATGTGTGAGCTTAAACAGAACTTCCATGGATTCACGTAAACCTGTGTTTCCTACCCCGAAAGTTATCCTTGAGTGATTGAGGGGTGAGGGGTCATAAATCAAAGAGTGAGGGAGATAACTCATCCGGTTGAGTTTTTCTCATTGAGCTGAGGTAAAATGTAAATGAGAGTTTGGTTAGAAGTGAGCTTTAATGTTAAAAAGAAAGAGGGTATGAGAACAAAGTTAAAAGAATATCAAAACTCCGCACCAACCACTTTCTGAGCCGGGCAGCCACATATTCTGATTGGTTCACATTATTTGGTGACCATCATTGAAACAGGCAGTGAGCCCATGCCAACTCTTGCATTAACCCCACCAACCACTCGTTTCTTTCTTAACAAAGAAATGTTTCATTTTCTTTGGGGACGCAACATATCTGCTATCTAGTCTTCACTCGGAAGATTTAGATATTGAAAAAGAAGGAAAGTTGCCCCACCTTCGCACCTCTTTCATGCACATTGAGTCCGTGTAATATCTGTTGCTGTCTCAACAGTTTACACATTTTGAACCATATGAAACATAATTATTGTGCTAAATTCTTTCATACACAAGCACGAGCACACAGAAAATTTGTTTTTCTGTCAGAACATTCATAGATAAACCTTGTGTTTTTCAATGATTGAATGGAAGTCCTGGGGAGTTATCATCAAACCAGCTCCTTAAATTGTACATTCGTTGTACACAGTAACTCCGTATTACTGACAGACACTTCTAACTGTTTCATTTGTTGAATCAGGGTTACCATGTTCATTATATCTGAATTTGCAAAGATTCGGGTCTATACAGTTCATGATTCAGTTTCTCAGATCAAAGGATAGAAATGTCAAATTATCATAAAGGAGGAGATTGTTACGTTGAATACAAAGGGGGATGATCAAAGAGAATGTTGAAATTGAAGATGTTTTGATGATTATGGAGCTCACAATCATCAAAAAGGGGGAGAAATCTACAGAGTTCAATTTCAAAACAATTTCAAAGTACTGAAGAATGTTCAAAGTCAAGATTTGTGGAGTATTTCTGAAAGTTCAAATCTGATGAAAAGAAATCACTCTCAAAAGATTCTGAAGACAAGTCCAAATTAAGATGATTTGAGAAAGTTTGTTTTTCCGAAGACGGTCAAGAGATCAAAGAGATGAAGATACAAAGTTCAAAGATCCCTCGAAGTTTCAAATGTTTCAAAGATAAAGTGTTTCAAAGAAGTTTTCAAAGTATTGTTTCAAGACTTCAAATGGTTCGTCTACAAGACTTGTTGACTATTCAAAGATGCTAATCGTGAATGACTTCTCAAGATTCTTCAACAACTTCAGAAAGATCTTCAAAGTTCAAAGTAGTCAAAGTCAAAGATTGAAGAATCAAACGCTGAAGACTATTGTCAATTTTTTTTTTAAATCTTGAATACAAAGGGGGAGATTGTTAGTGTATTTTATTGTATCCAAGATTTAATTAGAAAAGTCAAGTCTAGCAAAGTCAACAAGGTCAATGTTTCTAAGTCAAAGTCTAGTCTAAGTCAATATGAGTTTACTTTGTTGTTAAGCTTGTGATTTTAGCTCTCATATAAATAGTGTTTCCTTTGTAATAGTTTGTAAGTGGTTCATATTGCAATACACATATGACTTGAGAACTCTCTCTCTAGATCATGAACATAAATGTCATAATTGTTTGATCTTGTTTGAATTGCTTGATTAAAAGGACAATTTCACCGACCACCGGAGTTTAAAGGTTCGGGTGATCCGTCAGTGTGTGTGGGATGGATTCGGGAAATGGAGCAAGCCTTCCGTTCTAGCGAGTGTGGGGAGGGCAGAATGCGATTTTTGGCTCGCAGATGTTGAGAGGGACGACCCTCACTTGGTGGAATATGTATTCCGCTTCCCTTGAGGCAAATGTTTTGGCCCGATTGTCTTGGGCAACATTCAAAGAGAAACTTCTTGAAGAGTACTGCAACGAGAGGTCGATGGACCGAATAAAGGACGAATTTCAAAATCTGAAGATGGGTAACCGGTCAGTGAAAGAATACACCCGATTGTTTATGGACAAGATGGGATTGGTGGGACACCTGGTCCCTACCGAGAAAGAAAAGATCAAAGCTTACATCAAAGGACTTCCGTCTGACATGATGTCGATGGTAAGAGTATCGAAGACCTCTACACTCAGGGAGGCAATTGAGGAAGCGCAATTATTGGAAGACACTTCTACCTTGAAAAAAGAAGAGGGTTCTCGCTTAGCCGAAAAGAGAAAATGGGAAGGAAATTCTTTAGCCTCCAAGAAACCGAGACCGTTCAACGGCAACAACTACCACCGAAAAGCCAACTCTAGACCCGAGGCTAAGTGGTGTTCCAAGTGCCGAAACAAGCATTATGGTCCATGCAACTTTGTTCCCAGAGCTTTCTTTAAGTGCGGGAAACTCGGACATGCGTATAAGGATTGTCCCGTCAAAGGGCGTTTGTGTTACGAGTGCAAAGAGTCGGGTCACATTCGGGATGAATGCCCGAAATTGAAGACCGGCGGGAGCGGCGGAAAGAAGACGGAACCTCCAAGAATGGTCGGAAGAGCTTTTCAAATGTCTTCCGAGGAAGCCAAAGCCTCTACTGATGTGGTATCGGGTACGTTTCTCCTAAACTCCGTGCCTACGCGTGTATTGTTAGATTCGGGTGCTAGCTTGTCATTTATATCCGATACCTTTTGTCAAAAGATTGCCATGCCTATGAGTAGTTTAGACGAAGCCATTGTAGTAGAAATAGCTAACGGGGGCCAAGTGATAATTCAGGATGTAGTAAAGGATTGCACTCTTGAGTTTGATGGTAGAAAATTTCCGGTTAGCTTGATGCCTATGCATATAGGCGGGTTCGATGTAGTAATAGGGATGGATTGGCTATCGGAGAACCACGCCGAGATTGTGTGTTCTAAGAAAATGGTCTGACTACCCATAGCAAATGGTGAGGCGACGATCATTTATGTTGAAAGGAGAAAAGGCGAGGTAGCGATTATCTTAATGCTCAAAGCACGGAAATTCCTGGCGAAAGGATGCTTATCTTTCTTGGCTTATGCTATCGACACCAAACTCAAGAAGAGGAAGTTAGAAGACGTAAGGGTGGTACGCGAGTTTCCCGATGTTTTTCCGGAAGACTTGCCCGGCTTGCCACCCGATCGACTTGTAGAATTCAGAATTGATCTTGTCCCGGGAGCGGCCCCGATTGCTCGAGCTCCCTACCGATTGGCTCCTACCGAGATGCAGGAGATGATGTCACAACTTCAAGACCTTCTTGAGAAGGGTTTCATTCGACCAAGTTTGTCACCTTGGGGAGTGCCCGTTTTGTTCGTCAAGAAGAAGGACGACTCAATGAGGATGTGTATCGACTACAGAGAACTGAACAAGGTTACGGTAAAGAATAAGTATCCACTTCCGAGAATCGACGACCTGTTCGATCAACTACAAGGTGCGGGTTGCTTTTCAAAGATCGCCCTGCGGTCGGAATATCATTAAGTGAAGGTGGCAAAGAGAGACATACCAAAGATGGCGTTTAGGACGCATTACGGTCACTATGAGTTTCTAGTGATGTCGTTCGGTCTAACCAACGCGCCGACTATATTCATGGACTTGATGAACCGAGTGTGCCGACCATTTCTCGACAAATCGGTAATCGTGTTCATTGATGATATCTTGGTTTATTCCAGAGATGAGGAGAGCCATGAGCAACACCTTCGGGAGGTGTTAGAAGTTCTAAGACGAGAAAAACTTTATGCAAAGTTTTCAAAATGTGAATTCTGGCTTCAAGAGGTGCAGTTTTTGGGGCACGTGGTTACAAGGGAAGGAGTGAAGGTGGATCCCGCTAAAATTGAGGCCATGATGAATTGGGAACCACCCAAAAGTTCGTCCGAAATCCGAAGTTTCCTAGGGTTGGCGGGCTACTACCGAAGATTCATCCAAGATTTCTCTAAGATAGCTTCAGCATTGACGACCTTAACTCGAAAGAACGTGAAATTTGTTTGGACCGAGAGCCAAGAGAAGGCGTTTCGAACACTACAGAAAAAGATTTGCGAAGCTCCTATTTTATCCCTACCCGAAGGAACAGAAGATTTTGTGGTTTACAACGACGCGTCAAAAATGGGATTGGGTTGCATGCTAATGCAAAGGGGTAAGGTGATTGCTTATGCGTCACGACAACTCAAAGTTCACGAAGCCAACTACCCAACCCACGATTTGGAACTAGCAGCGGTGGTGTTTGCCTTAAAGTTGTGGTGGCACTACCTTTATGGCACGAAGTGCACCATTTTCACGGATCACAAGAGTCTGAGGCATATCTTCGACCAAAAGGATTTAAACATGAGGCAGCGAAGATGGTTGGAGATATTAAAGGATTACGACTGCGAATTGCTTTACCACCCGGGTAAGGCAAACGTCGTCGCCGATGCTCTTAGTCGGAAGGAATATGGGGGAAGTTTTAAAGCTACTTTCACGCGGATCGAGTTGACATCAACACTCGTCGACCGGATTAAAGTGTCGCAATTGGAAGCCTTGCTAGAAGAAAATCTCAAGGAGGAAGTCATGACAAAGCAACATCTACTCTTGACGGAGGATAGTCGAGGGTAAAACTTTTCAATGGGCGAGTTTGGGTGCCTAAGATCGGGGGCAACCGAGAACTTCTTCTCGAGGACGCCCACAAATCGAAGTACTCCATCCATCCGGGAAGCACGAAGATGTATCGGGACTTAAAGTTACACTATTGGTGGCCGGTCATGAAGCTTGTAACACCCGTAAATTCCTGTCTGTGAAAGCCAACCCTTTGAGAAATTCATGTTTCTTATCGTAGAATTTCATCCTCTATATCTTACCTATTTAAGCCTTATCGCGTCATGAGTGGTCTGTGCGGAAAATGGGAAGAAACGAGCCTCGGTACACTCTGGGCGATAGTGCCCTGGCGATAGTGCCCTGGGCACAATCACCGGGCACAATCGCCAACGGGGGTGTGCCCGCAGTACGTTTTGGGCGATAGTGCCCTGGCACAATCGTCGGGCACAATCGCGGTCGGCCCCAGGGTCTTTTAAGAGTCGCGATTCTCAACCATTTCCCTCACTCTCACTTCTATCTTCTTCCCTTTTCTCTCCCAAACACCAAAATCGAACCCTAACCTATTTTGGGGGTTTTTCTCCTCAAACCACATGTTTCTTCACCATCTAACTAGTTGGAACCTTGAACCACAAAACCTCCATCTTCATCTTCCTCGTCAAGTGCAACGGTCGGGAGCTCGGGTTGAAGTGTTGGATTGGGTGTTCTTGGAAGCCTCTTTGCCTTCAAAGGTAAGTTTTCTTGTAATAAGGTTATAAATGCTCCATTGGTGGTTTCTTAAGGTTCGATATCTCCAATCTTGGATTTGATGGTTTTAGAGAAATTAGGGTTTTGATCTTGTTTGGGATCTTCGTATTTTATGATTGGAGAATGTTTCCTTGTGGTTGGTTGTGGTTACTTATGGTTATTTTTGGGTTGGAATGTTGGATCTAGGTTTTGGAAGTTTTCGGCTTGAGGATTCAAGCGACCTTCAAAAGAGCTCGTTGGGTAAAATCTAGATTTAGCCTAAATCTAGATTTAGCCTAAATCTAGCAAGGTGAGTTCAAGTTGATTTGTGAAAACGGTGTACATGCCAAAATGTGTATTTTAAAGTGTTTTACATGAAATGGTTAACTGCTGATAAGTTTTGAGTATTTAGAAGTAAAATATGTTTTACTTAGTTATTCGTCAAAGTGTGAGTATTTTGATAAGTTTTCATACTTGGTAAACTTGGGTGGTGTTAACCTCTTAAAATGCTTCTATTGGGTTTTGAACGTTTCCCACGACTAAATAACATGAATTACGTATTCTTGGTGATTTTGTACAAGTAAGGTCTATTTATGAGTTATACGTCTTTGACGATTTTGTACAAATGAAGTCTAATTCACGTTATATACATTTGGTGTATTTGCATTCATAAACGTTATTTAAAGACATTTCACTATTTTGGAGACCGGTAATTATTGGTTAAACGGATTTTGAGCTTTTTAGCTCGGTATTGGCTTAAACGAGTCGTGTGGACATTTGTCCGGATTTTTAAACCGTTGTGGGTTTTGGATATGAGGACACTTAATTTGTGTCATTGGTGAGTTACATGTTTTGGGAGCTTTGGTCTTTCAATTGGAGTCATGTAACGTTAGACTGTGTGTAATGGATCCATAGGCACGTGAGTCAGTCTGTTTTGGGATGGTCAATTGGGTATTGCGGGGTTGAACTTCGGTACCCACGTTTTATGACCGAAAACTTTACAAGTGATCGCTAGGAGGGTTGAGTCGGCTAGTGCTACCGGAGTAGTAGGCGCTGGGACCTCCGCCGCTTGAAGTAATGCCTGGGAGGTAGTCTTTAAGTGTGTCGGGCCTTCGGGATGGAGTTCTTCGGAATGATCCATCAAGGTCAACTGACTTGGGGTGACACTTGTAAAGAAGTCGTAGGGACACCGGGCTGGGATGTCGGGAGGTGTCATGCGATTAACGTTGTTAGGTGGTATACTTTTGTGTTCCCTCCACCCACAACGGATACGGGTTTCCCCCGTTGTTGGCTATCAGTATGTTAAATATAAGAACGTCTTATTTTATTGTCATTGGTTCCTTATGGTCGCATGAGTATTGAACCAAGTGTCCATGTTTTCGGACGTACGGTATATGTGGTTTTGATAGCGATTTATGTCGAGCACTCTGTCCCGCCCATGTTTTGGGTACTTTGGGTTATAAATGGTTATTCATGTTTTTACCAAATAAGTGTCGAGCTATGATCCCGTTTGGGTGAGTTATGCGTTGCACCATTTTATGAGAAACGTGTGTTTTGGGATCATTGTCTTTAAAAGTGTATGTTGTGGGAAAATGTGTCGTTTCCATTTTGAAGTATAATATTTCGAAGGATCTTGATTTAAACTGATTTCCTTTCTTTTAAGGATATATTCGTTCATGTTAACACTCTTGAGCTCACTAGGCGTTAAGTCTAACCTTTTTATTTGTCGGCATGTGCATCAAGTTCCTAGCGGGGGGTTCAGTTCTAGCGGTGCTATGAAAAGTTGAGCCTTAGCCTTGCAAAAGTAAGTAATTGGTGAAGTCTTCCGCGAGTTGGAGATAGTGACATGTTTTGGGTTTTAGTAGCACCCGTCCTTATGGTTTACTGTATGTATAGATAGAAGGTGTGTTTTGTAGCTAAATCTGAATTCGTGGTTGTAGATGATTCATTTATTGATGTATTTAGAAAATTTTAAATAAGTTGCTATTTCCAGATTTGAGGGTGTTACAAAGCTTGATGTGGCGCGGTACGTGGAGCGGTGCGTGACTTGTTTGCAAGTGAAGGCCGAACACCAACGACCTTATGGGAGTTTGCAATCTTTGGAAATTCCGGAATGGAAATGGGAGCACATCACGATGGATTTCGTGACGAAATTGCCGAAGACTTTGCGTGGTCACGACACCATTTGGGTGATCGTGGACCGTTTGACCAAGAGTGCTCATTTCTTGGCTATGCGGGAGACTTTTCCCATGGACAAGCTGGCAAAGCTGTATATCGACGAAGTAATATCTCGTCATGGTGTACCGTTATCTATTGTCTCTGATCGGGACAGTCGGTTCACGTCACATTTTTGGGATGGGTTGCAAAAGGAATTGGGCACGTGAGTGAAGTTGAGCACGGCCTACCATCCTCAAACCGACGGACAGAGCGAGAGAACAATCCAGACGTTAGAAGATATGTTGAGATCGTGTGTAATCAACTTTGAGGGTAGTTGGGACTCACACTTACCTTTGGTGGAGTTCGCATACAACAATAGCTACCACTCAAGCATTGGAATGGCACCGTTTGAAGCTCTATACAGTCGCAAATACCGAACTCCCGTGTGTTGGCTAGAGGCGGGGGAGAAGCAGTTTGCCGGACCTGAAATTGTACAAGAGACGGCGGATAATGTGAGGGACATTCGTGAACGCTTAAAGGCGGCACAAGATCGGCAGAAAAGTTATGCTGACAAGAAGCGTCGACCGATAGAATTCCAAGTGGGTGATCGTGTTATGTTGAAGGTGTCTCCGTGGAAGGGGATTATACGTTTTGGAAAACGCGGAAAGTTAAGTCCGCGTTTCCTTGGGCCCTTTTGTGGTGCTTAAACGTGTAGGACTGTAAGCTTATCAATTGGAACTCCCTCCGGAAATGAGTGGAATCCATAACACCTTTCATGTGTGTTATCTCCGTAAATGTCTAGCGGAAAAGGAGAGTGTCATTCCACTTTCCGAAATCATAGTTGATGAAGGAAATCGTTGCGTAGAAGAACCGGAGGCGATTTTGGAGAAAAAGACAAAGCACTTCGTCACAAGGAAGTCACGTTGGTAAAGGTCCAATGGAAGCACCACTGCGGTGCTAATGTGACGTGGGAGGCTGAGGAGGACTTGAAGCGGAGATATCCTCACCTCTTCACCTAGTCAAGATTTCGAGTACGAAATCTTCCTCAAGTTGGGGAGGATTGTAACACCCGAGTTTTAGGTGCGTTCCCAGATCTGTTTTCTATACTTGATTTTGTTTAGTTTCGAAAACGGAGTCTTCGGGTCGAATATGGAAGAAAATAGGGTCTCGACACATCAGGGCGACTATGCCCGCGATTGTGACAATGGTCACTCTCGCGGGGCATACTCGTGAAGAGTGTACCGTAGGTTGGGGCGAGGGCGCGACTATGCCCAGCGAGAATGACATGTGTCACTCTCGCAGGGCAATGTCGCCGAGCACGTACTGTAGGGTACTCAGAGCGGGCGACTATGCCACACGAGAATGACCATGTCATTCTCGCAGGGCAATGTCGCGGACGGGGTGCAGGGTCTTAAATGCCTTTGTGCGTTTGAGAGCTCATTTGGTATCAGTTTGGGTTTTGTGAAGGACGATTTTGGAGAGCAAAAAGGTAGGGTTTTCCCCTCCCTTCATTGAATGCTCTTGGTAAAGATTCTTATGGTTGGTTGGTGGATTTAATGTTAGGTTCTTGCTTGTGATTATGAAGCTCAAGTGTCATTCCCTCCTTCTCTCAAGTATCATCTAGGGTTTGGTGTATAACCCTTGCAAGGTGAGTTTCTTAGGCACTTCTCCCTCATAAATGCTTTAGTTGTTGTATTTATAATATTTCCTTGTCTCCAAATCATAGTTGGATTGTGTTGGGTCTTGACCTAACTAGGGGTTTTGAAGATATTACGATTATTTGACTAAACAAGTTTTATGGGATGGTATGTTAAAGAAAATAATGGTGCTCATATTTATTCAACCATTTGTGAACTAATATTTGCTATTTGGGGTATTGGTATCACATGAAATGAAAACTAGGGTTTTGGAAATATTTGGTATATTGGATTTATTATTGGGCGCAATGACCTTCGAAATAAGATTTTGGTGTCATCATTGATGGGAGTACATTTATGAAGTTTCTTAACAAATGCGAGATGAGCCATGTTAGTAGCTCATATGTTTGGAAATTGGTCTCATGAATTATATGCATGATTATATATGGTTATATTGGTAAGTTGGTTCTTGGTTTAGTGCAATGGATCCATAGGCACGGTATCCCAATGTCTTGTCCGGACATTTGGTTACTCTTGGCACGAGATAGGCATCGGGCTCCATGGTAAGTAGGGTGTGGGCTTATACGGTCGGGCAACGTCCCATGGACAGTATGGTGTAATCCCTTTGTGCTCGAGTTGCCCTGTTTTGGGAACTCTCAAGAATAAACCTGGAGTGGTTGACTTGATGTTTTTCGAGCAAAAGACTTGGAGTAGTTGAGCTCGCTATGTGGTTTTGAACTGTTGGCAGTATATGTTGAATACTAATGATTGATTGGCTTTACCTTGATTTAGCGCACGGCTAGATCGGCTACATGACTTCCAACGGGTTCATCGTACAATTTAGCTTTCGTTTATTTATTCTCACTAGGCTCTAGCCTAACACTTGCTATTGGTTGTCATGTGTGGCAGGTCACTCTAGCGATGGGACGCGTCGGGAATGAGTGGGCGACTTCGGGTTCGAGAGCGGTCTTTTTGATGATTTAGTGACCGACATTTTTGGAAGTATAGATTGTTACTTTTGGAAGAATAGCGACACCCGACCTTAATCTTGCTCGTTCAAGTTAGATTATTAGGTTGTCGAGTTTATTCTTTATTTTGCCATGGGTTGTAATTGCCGTATTATAGTCCCCGTGTTGGGTTGACATACTTTAGTCCGTTTAGATGTACACTTTATTACAGGTTATTGGATCTCCCGTTTGGGGTAGATGGGTTTATACCATTTTCAGACGTTATACGGCCAAATTTTCAATTTTTAAAATTGACCCCAGTTTTTAGGATGTTACAATCTCCATCTCCATCGATTTCTGATTTGTGTTTCACCATCACCATCGATTTGGGTTTCTCAAGTACGATTTCTGATTTGAGTTAGAACATCTCTTGATTTGGGTTTCACCATCACCATTGTCGTCTCAGGTACGATTTCACCAACACCATCGATTTAGGTTTCTTTAACCTTTTATCTTGTTGTTTGTTGTTGAGTGTATGGTAGATTCCACAATTTATGGCTCAGGTACGATTTCACCAAAAGGAAGCAGGTTCCACAACTTATGTGAGTTATTTTTTGACCATTTGATTATGTCGATTCACATTCTAACATTTACGGTTTTTTGACCATTTGATTATCTCGATTTATTGTTTTTGTGTCAATAATGAAAGGTTCTTAGGGCATAGTATAAACCATGTTCATCTCCCCATCATGGTATATTTGTTGGATTATTTCTACCTGTAAGAGAAAATCACAATAAAGCATATCAAAAAAAGATGAACCAATTTTAGTTACATTCAAGATGCCTGTGACTTATGGCGTGCAAGCATCTTATATGAGTGAAAGATCATTTGTTTTATTTCAAACATGGCGTACAAGCATCTTACAAATGTTTTCTTTGTATTTTTTGTTTCTTCATTCCTGCCCTTTGTAGTTTTTCTTGAAATCCTTCTCTAAAGTTCTTCACCAGGTAAGTTGATTTTTCTATTATTATTATTATGTTGTTGTTGTTGTTGTTGTCGTCGTCGTCGTCGTCGTCGTCGTCGTTGTTGCTGTTGCTCCCGAAAGGTGACCTATTATCTGCTTTTCTTCTAAAATTTGTTAAGCCTTAAAAGTTTGATTATTTTGAATAGTCATTAACTTTTATTATTTATATATGGGTTTTTGGCTTTTTACAAATTCTATATCTAAAGCTATAACTAGAAATGGTAGTGTGTAGCTTTGAAGATCGATGATGTTTGAGTAGTACTAACCAAATTTCATCTCTTTCTTTACATGGGTTTTTGTTGTAGAGGGTTTTGTAATGTGTTCGTTAACTCAATTAAACATTGTCAGTACATGAATTAAATCAAATTTGAAAGTGAGCATCACGATCATCTGTACTTACGAAAGCCAATCTCAATTATTGCAAACATGTTGGATTTTTGGCTTCTCAATTTTTGGTTTAGTTTCTTTTTAATTTTGATGAAATGGTTGTTGGATGACAATTGGTTTAAATAGTATTGAAGGAGACACATTTATCACTTTTTTGGTCTATGGTCAACACCTAATTCTTTGGATTATTTGACTCATAGCATTCTAACATTTCGTATGATAGAGTTGTTGTACACATGATAACTCAGTTGGTCTCTAACTTTTCCATTTTTCTCAACTTCTTTGCATCTCCATCTCAGTTTTGGAATTGTAAAATCATTAACTAAAGTATATGTTGTTTGGTAATCTGGTCATTTACAGATAGGTTCTTATCAGGACTTGCTTTTGAAGACACAAACTACAATAAAAAAGAACATATTTTGGATTGCTTCTGGTAAGAACACTTTCATTTGCTTGATTGCCTCTCATTTGAAGTTGGATGGAATCACTACAAGACCATCAAGGTAGATATTTTTTGCTAATAAATGTATTTTACTCTCTTCATAATTTGTGCTTGCTTATACCAAGTGACATTGCTCTGTTTGATCTTGTTATATACTTGTAATGTCATATAATAGTGCATAATGCAATTAATTATTCTTAAGTATCATAGACTTAGCATATAATGTTATGTGCTAATCTTCTAGAATGATCTGATCATCTTTTTGAAAAGTTTAGATTCCAATTAGTTTTTAATATGTACTTATTTTCTTTAATTTTTATAAATAATGATGTTTGAAAGATGCCAATCTATTACGTATAAAAATGGATTTTTTTTAATTCAACATGCACATAAAAAAAAAATTGTTCTTGAATCTACAATATCTTGTGGCCTATTAATGCTTTGTTGGTATATGAACACAATGATGGATAAGAATGCAGGTTGCTTGTCATTTATATATACACTTAAAGATCATCTATTTGTAGTTTTTGTTCTTAATTATGAGATGGGTATCATCGTCATTTTATTAAAAATGTAAAAAGTACATATTATACATCTATGTGCTCTTTTCATTGTGAACATCTATTTCGAGACGAATAGAGTAATTGTTAATATTTATTTGTAGGATCTCAAGAAGACGATGGAAGAAAAAGCCCATACTCTGTATGATAGGAAGATGTAGCTTAACATGCTGCAAGCCAAAGCCGAGAAGGTTGCAGAGGAGAAACTTGGTCACCAACTCGAAATCCTTGCTCTGATTACCAACAAAAGGTTTTAAATTTAGTTTCTTGCTAAAGATTTTGTTTCGGATGGTGGCAACTTCTTATATTTTACTTTTGCAATACACCATCATGTTGATTTTGTGTCTTGATTTTGTTACGAGAAGATTACTTTTTTAGCTTGTTGTAATCTTATGATGTTTTTTACTTTATGCGTTTTTCATTTTAACATACAGTTAGATGCTAGGATAGTATTTGTGTGGTTTTGTTTCTTTGCTTCTTATAGAAGAATTTGTTTGTATGTGGAATTCGATAAAATGTTTCAAGGTTTTAATGCATAATTATCAAGCCGATTATGGGAAAAAGTTCAAGATTTTAATGGGAGTGTTAGTTAATTGTATCAAGCCAATTACTGAGAACCTCTAAAAACTTGTTACCTGATAAACATTTACTGAGAATCTTTTTCGGTAAAAGGCATAACAAGGTATTGAAATACATTACCAAGAACTAATTATTTTATCCGGTAAGAGATATAATAAAGATCCAAGGATCGTTATTAGGTAACAATATATCTGGATTGCCTGTGAATGTCATCTGTTAAAGTAAATGAGGGTGGTGACTCTTCTCGGAAAGTGTTTATTTGATAACGACCAATGAATGTTTTTCACACAAGGAAATATGTATTTCATAGCTATGGCACTAATTTTTCCTATTTTTGTACCCGCATTCATGCATTCATTTATTTGAGTTTTACATCTCGCCGCATTGCACGGGTACATAACTAGTTATAGATAGAGAAAACTTCTGCATCTCACAATTAATAGTAAAATGGAAAAGTAGGTAGTTACTTTTAAAAATAGACACTTATGTTGGAACAAACTAAAATAGTAATGTAGACATTTATTTTTGGACAAAATGAGCATATAAAACTAAACAACTACTTTTATTATCATTATCATTAATTATTGTTTGATACTTCTAACCAAACACCCTCTGACCAATACACGTCGAAAGGATTGGTTGGCTTATAAGTGTTGGTTATAAGGATCAGCCCAACAGAAAACAAAAATACATAAACGAGTTTCTTATCTTGTCTTTATCGTAAAAACAAGTGTCATTATTTTAATAGGTTAATGATTGATATGATATAACTGTACGACATCGATTCTGTTTTAAATGTATATGCACTCCTTTTTATGTCAAAATTAAGTTAATTCATGCATTTAAAATGTAAAAGATGAGTCATTATATTGATGTATGTTAAGAGAAAAGTAGTAAGTAGGAATGCATTTAATCCACCCCATTTTAAATTCATAATATCATATGTTGTTTATAAAATCAATTATTTTAATTTTAATATAATAATTTAAAGGATAATATTTTATTTATATAAAAGTGTTAATGTTGCATTGATGGTTGCTTGGAATATGAATGTGATACATCCCACCATCTAACCTCACTTTTAAGCTTCCTTATTTATTCATATATTTATTTTTATATACAATATATATTGACGTGAGATCACATGAGATCATTATATTTTCGAGAGACATATAAAACAACTTTAGAACTATTGATCCAAACCTTTACAGCAAAATATATTGAACCTACAAATGAATGACGTCAAACCTGCTTCACAAGAAATACGTAACGAAACCTTAATAAGGAAAAAACGCATCAAACTTCCACATGACGAAAACTGGATGGCCTTAACAGAATCCATTCCTACATACATATGTATAACCACATATATACATAGAGTCCTAATCATTTGCAGATCTTCTAATTCATACAAAACAATCCTCAACCGTCCATATAGGGTAATGTATATATGGATCCATAAATATATGGATTATTTCTTAATCTAAAGTATTGATCATGTAATATAGCATCAACGAAGTATTTGAGTACTGGTATTGGATTCTCCTTCCTTTATTTACTTTCGCGAGGGACGTTTTTTTTTCCAAAAAGAGAGCTCAAGTTAAACAATGTAGAAAAAAAACACCAATTTCTGTACTCGATGAATTGCGTTTTGCCAGATATATATTTTTTTAGAAAGAGACATCGTTAGAAGGTTTGCAAATGATGGAGATTATATATATATACATACACACACATCTATAGGGAGAGGTTCATTTGAGAAATGGTAAATGTATGAGAAATAGAGAAGTAATCTTAGTCATTCATCTGGTCAACATTTGCGGCTTTAACCGCGAAACATCGGGTAATTTCTTGCATGATCTATAGAAAGTAGAGGGATAGTTTCGTAAAATACGCGGTATGAGTTCATATATGAACATATATGATTCACATATGAACTATACATTCATATGTGAATCAGTTAATTAGTTCATATATGAATCTGTTAATTAGTTCAACTGATTCATATATGAATTTACAGTTAATTAGTTCATATGTGAATCAGTTAATTAGTTCATGTATGAACCAGTTAAAAGAGTTCAGATGTGAATTATACTGATTCACATATGAACATATAGTTCATATGTGAATTATACAGGTTCATATATGAACACAACCCGTGTATTTTGTAAAAATTACGAAAGTGTCCTTCTATTTTTGGAATAGCCACAACTTTTGACCAGTCAAAGCCGTAACTTTTGACCAGTCAAAGCCGTAATATTTGACCAGTCAAATCCAATCTTGACCGTATGAATGGCTAGAAATACTTATCTATTTCTCATATATTTACCATTTTTCAAATGAACCTAAGACTACATCTATGTATGTATTAATGAGATAATGAATACATGTCATGTCATGTTTTATATAGACAAAAAAGGTATGACATATAATTGTCTTTATAAAATTGCAACGGTTTTTTTATCTCATTTCTCATTTAATGTTAAGTAGACCTTAGTCATCGAGTAATGGTTTTAGCATATTATCACTTCAGCGAAGACTTGATTGAAACCGTAAATAATTCATTTTAATCTCCAAATGAGAATAGTGATTCAATTATTATCTTATTTTGTTATTATTCTCGTATGTACTTCTCTCTATATAATATATTATTAGATTTAAAATTATGATATAAAACAATTACTTTTCTAATAATATGATAGTTACGTTAAGAAAAAACCGATTGACCAAAATAAGTTTAAAAAAAAAGCTAGTTGATTAAGCATTTAAAACATGTTTAATGACGAGATCAATAACCTCGATAATTGCTTATTATTATAATTACCAAGAAACCTAAAATATAAATAACATTGATTCTACACCAAAAAAAGGTTGAACCATTTATTTATATGTCATTATTCACATTTATTTTGACCGTTTTCTTTCAATTATTAAATATATATTTTTAAGACAAAATTACCCATTTATCTAATCATACATACTTATATTTACAGGATTCAATTGTTTTAATAGGGATAATTAAGGTATCTCATAAATAAATATAATATAGTTTTAAATATACGTAAGGCCATCTCCAATTAAAATTGCTAAATATAATATTAATATTAAATTTTAACCATGTTATTCGTCTCCATTTAATACTGAATTATACTAACAATTTTTAAATATTTGACACATTTATATGTACATTAATTAGTTTAAATAAAGTAGTTAAATTTATATATTTAGTTTAATTCTAATAAATTAATAATTATTAATAGTTGTTAAATTTATATTTTTATATCTTTTTATACTAACATACTTAATTTTAATTTAGGGGTTGGTTGGCAGTTGCTTGCTGAATGGTTTAGTGCAGAATGATTAAATGGTCTGAATGATTAAGAGGTTTTTATGGTATACTGTAAAATAAAATATGTTTGTTTGCTAATTGTTCATAATGAAATCATGACTATTAATGATTAGAGGGTCGGGATACAAAATCATTAAGAGGATTTTTGAACCATTAAGTGGCAGCCTTATTTTTTTGTCAAACAAGATTTACCTCTTAACGATTTAGAGATTGTCTCTTAATGGAACCATTAAGAGGTAAACAAATAGCCCTTCAAGTTTATTGTGTTTCAACATGAGCTATTTTTTACCCACTAGCAAACACTTTAATACATCAATTAGAGATTACTTATTATTGTATTAGGACACTTTAGCTTTTTAGCATATAGGGATTGTTGTTTCCTTTCAAAAAAAAATAGTGAATTGCAAATTTGGTAATTGTGGTTTGTTGATTTTTTTACATTTGATCCATGTAAAAATTTTATTGCAAGAAAATCTCTATGGTATGCAACAATGCTCAGATTTGGTCCCTGTATCTAGCATCTGTTACTTCAGGTCTGTTGAATGCCTTCGTGTACATAACACACGAGGACAAATTCGTCTTTTTTATTGGCCTTACTTTTTGTATCCCTTTTTATTATTTTGCGGTAAAAGGGATACAAAAAAGTCAGGTCAATGAAAAAGACGGATTTGGCCTCGTTTGCTATGCACGTGAAAGCACTTAACAGACCTGAAGTAACAGGCGTTAGACACATGGACGAAATTCAAGCACTTTTGCATAACAAAGGGGTTTTTTTGCAATAAAAATTTTGTAAGAACCAAATTTACAATTCACTCCAAAAAAAAACATATTCGTGGAAAATGTCCTAAACGTTCCCATTTTAACCTTTTTTGAATTTTCTCCATAATAAATTACACCAAAAATTTTAACCAAATAAATTACATCAAAAAACAATCATATTTTTCTCGTTAATTTGATATCAATATTGATATATCTCATTTTATTTTTTTCATGATTTTTTTCCCACTTATTTAACGCTTTTCTCTTAAACCTAACCCAGTACATATAGTTTAAGATTAAAATTTAAAAAAAAAATACAAATTAAATTTAAGTTCTTTTTTTTATCTCTGAGAAAAATGGAATCACAAAGTTCCAAATTGTACAATTGAAGCAACAAAAAAAAAAGATCTCTAACCTTCAAATTTTCAACACCCATAAACATTATTTCCTTAATTATCTACGATGGCGACCCCGTCACCCGCGGCGACGTCACCGGAAACAACGGCAACAGCTGCGGCTCCGCCGCCGCCCGCGGCGACGGGTGGAGGTAAAACCCCTTCTCCGCAATCGCCCTATCTTCCTCCGACGAATTACCCACCGACGAAGACGACTTGTAAAACGGATCTCCGGTCAACGGCGTCACCGGACTGAGCACCAACGCCGGAAAATCAAGAATGCTCGGAGATAAAATCTCGTGAAATCGGGGCGACCCGGATCCATACCCGGATCCGAATTTTGGAACCGAATTCGGGTTAATCATCAACCCGTTTTTCAAGCTGTTCCGGCGTTCGTAGAGCTTGAACCCGGGTTTCTTTTGTTGACCCGTTTTGATCGGCGGTATGGATACCTTCGCCGGATTCGGATCCGGTTGTTGGGTCGGTTTCGATGAGGCTTGTTTGGCGGTTTCGGAGGATCCGGTTAGCATCTGGACTACTTGTTTGAAGTTGGTGGTGTCGGCTTGAACGAAAGTGGTCGGGTAAGGAGTCGGTTCGGATCTTGAAACGGGTCGTGGAGTTAATGGTGGGGTTTGGCCGGCGACGGCGCCGGAGACAAGTCCATTGCTGTTGCTACTGCTGCCGTGGCTGGTCGGAGAGTTCGCCGGAGATGGGTTTTCTTTGTCATGTAATCTTGAAGTGATTTCCATTGATGGGTTGCTTCAAAACTCTCTCTCTCTCTAACAAATTTCTAGAGAGAGAGAGTGAAAAAACAAGAAAATCTTTTTTGGTGGTGTTTTTTTCTTTCTTTGAGTCACTTTTAACACACACTTTGTTGTTGCTTCTCTTTCACTTTATATATAGATATAGATATATAAACTTTGTGTCAACTTAAGGTTGAATTACACTTTACCCACATCATGTTTGTCAAAATGGCAAAATAAGTACCTTAATCTTTATAATCGTGCACTGCAACGATATTGCCATATTGGGTTTATAGGACTCTACAAATAAATAAGCGTCCTAATAGACTGATTTATAAGACTTAATTTATAGGAACACAAATAAAGCGTTCTATCTTAGAGCGTTGTAATAAGTTTATAAGACGTTTTTGGACGTTTTAACATTTTTTATGACACTTTTAATACAAAGTGTTGCATCAGCTATTTGATAGAACATTTTTTAAAAAGTGTCTTTTAAACGTATCTTTTTACAAGATATTTTCAAATTGTATCCTATAAAATAGCTATTATGACTTTTTTTTTATAAAAGTGTGATAACAAACTTGTTACGACGCCTAAAAACGTCTATAAACTTATTACGACACCTTTAGATATGACGTTTTATTTTTCGGCCCTATAAATTATGTCTTATAAAGTGTTCTATTAGGACGCTTATTTATTGGTGGCGTTCTATAAACCCAATTTTGTTGTAGTGATGTTTTTATGATCGTGACAAATGTATTAGCATCGATTCTCTTGTTGTAAACGTATGATTTAATTGATATCTTCATAATATGTGATCGTATAAAACTTGTTTATTTTCGATTTGTGGAGCATGAGTTATGCTTTTTCCGAAAGATTCGTGATATTGAAATAGGAAACTACAGTGTTACTAAATATACATCATAATATCTCGTCTTTTGACCGAAAAACATGTAAAATGTTACAGAATAAAGTTTAGTTTTTTTTTCGATCTATTAAAATAAAGTTATTAGTGTTGTCAAGAGGGTTTGTTTGGATTATTGTATAGGGGGCTATTTGAAGGGATTGATTCTTGAATGTAGGGAATTCCATTAAAGGTAAAAGTAAGGTTAAATGATGTGATATGGGTTTACTTATGGCAAAAAGCATAAAACAAAAAAGTACCAATCATCTTGAAATGTCAAAGAGACTAAAGTTGATGGATGAGAAATGACAAGTGGGTATAGTGTCATTTTTTTTTGAAATGGTGTTTTAGGTTATGTCTAGACTAATCTTTTGACAATTTTTTGACTGTAAAACATCATCCCTGATTAAACCTCAGTGGCCACAATTGTTATGTACGCATTGATTTGAACCCTAGATAGATGGGATATTCCATCACATCCCCCAGGGCCTTAACCAGCACGCCACAACCCTTGTAGTTATATAGTGTCATTCTTTTGGGCAAGGAAAATGTCCCTTTTTACATGAACAAAACCCCACAAATTTTATATTGTTTTGATTTATTCACTTGAAAGTATAGTGATTAGAATCATATACATTTCAATGTTTACATCTAAATCATATTGTGTTTAAAAAAAAATTAAATTATAGTTTTAGTAACATTGTTTTTAATCATATTTAACATGTGAAATTCAAATGAAAAGAAAAAAATGTTAAGAAGGTGTGAAATGAAGATTTATATTGAATTATCAGTAACAAAAAACAGGTTCATTTTGAAGATGCATGTGAACGCACATTTTCTTACCTACTTTTTTTTTTACAAATTATTTTTTAGATTCCTGGACCCAATTTTAATGGGATATTTCACATTTTATTTATTTATTTATTTATGATAATGCATATGTGAATCTATGTTTTATTTTACCAATAATTCATGTATAAACATTGCTTTAACACCATCTCAAGTTCTCAACCTTTTTGCTTTCCCATAACATCTTAACTAAAAATTTAAGGAAAACAAATAAAAATTATACTGAAAAATCCCAGACTTAATATGTTTTGAAAGTAAACATTTTAAAATAAATCAGAATTTTTATTTAAAATAGTAGTATTAATATATGTAAAAAAAGTACTCTAAAAATAATAATATATAAGGGATAGGTTAAATGCACATCTATATATTGTTAAATGTATTTTTACCTATTGATTTTCTGTTTATATAAATCAATATCAAAACTTAATTTTTATATTTTTAATGAATAATATAAATCTGGATGAATATAAATATCACCCTATATTTAATATAATCTAAAATAAATAAATAAGGGATTGATGGAAACAAGGAAAAGGTGGAGGAAGAGACCATTGACTTGAAAGGCATTTTAGTGAGTGGGGAGATGTGTGTTTTTGGGATTGGATAATACATCTTTAAATATAAATTAAATTTTCAATTTACATTAATTTGTTAAAATTATTTTCTTAGCTATTTCTTTATTAAAAAAAATCATAAATCTATATACTAATATACTATATTATAAAGTAAACATAAAAAATTCTTAAATACAAATTATTAGGCACAAAGCACCACCATTTTATGCAAGATTTTTTAAAAATCTCTTAATTTACATGTATCAAAGCACAAGATACATATTACTACTGCAGACTTCTAACACCCACCAATTTGGTATGTGCAGGGCCTTCCTTTTATGCAGACATTTTCATGTATCACTATTAATTAATATATTATATTACTATAAATTTGTTTTAATTATATTATTAAATATGTAATTGGTTATTTTTCTAGATGTCATTAAAATATATAATATAATCATTAAATTATAACAAAATACTTATTTTTTATATAAAAACATTATACTATTAATCCTAAATTAAACATATTTATAAAAAAAAACATTATCATTTTCTCAAAATCATCCAAAATCGTACTGTAAATCGACAAAAAAAAACAAAAAATAAAATGAAACATTAAAATCGTGATGTATCTCGCTGCATTGCACGAAGACGCTTCTAGTGCATAATAAAGATCTAATAAAAAAGATAAGATGTGAAGAAAAAAAACTTTTTGCATTTTCTTAAGAGATTTGACACAAAGATAAGTTATAAAAAATTTCTCTTGATAGAAAAAAAAGGATGAATCATTTTACATATAATTTTAAAAAATATTTTAAATAAAAACAAAATAATTATATTAACATTTTGATATATAATTTAATAAAAAAAATTCCAAGAGTAAATTATGTTTTTCGTCCCTGTGGTTTGTTAAAAATTGCATATTTCGTCCATGTGGTTTGAAATTTCGGTTTTGGTCCCTATGGTTTGCAATTCATTTCTATTTTCATCCCTGAAGTCAAAACACTACTTTTAAACATGAAGGAGTAAAATAGAAATGAATTCTAAACCATAGGGATGAAAAAAGCAACAAAACTTAATAATTAGGATGAAAAAGATGATAAATTACAAACCATAAGGATGAAAATTATAATTTCAAAACCACAAGAATGAAAATAGAAATTTTTAACAAACCATAGGGACTAAAAACGTAATTTACTTTATTTCTAAAGAAAGTATCGGCAAAAATATTTTTAAGAAAATTCTGCTAGCATCTTTCTAACAATTTAAAACAAAAAAGTACTACATTTTTAAAAGTAGAAAAAAAAATATATTAATATGAGAAGCTTTAAAATAAATAAATAAAATATGAATATTGGATATGATGACGAAAAATAAATGTCTGATGATTTCTAACAGTAATATTTTCAATATATAAACAATTTTCTGACAAAAATACCATAAATGTATTGGTTTTATCATAAAATTTAAGTGTGTTTTTAAAACTTATAACAAACTAGAAAGATATTCGTGCAATGCAGCGAGATATATTATGATTTTAATGTTTCATTTTTATTTTTTGTTTTTTTGTCGATTTACAGTACGGATGATTTTGAGAAAATGATAATGTTTTTTTTATAAATTTGTTTAATTTAGACTTAATAATATAATGTTTTTTATATAAAAAAATATTTTGTTAGAATTCTATGATTATCTTATATATTCTAATGACATCTAGAAAAAATAACCAACTACATATTTAATAATATAATTAAAACAAATTTATAGTAATATAATATATTAATTAATAGTGATAAATGGAAAGGTCTGCATAAAAAGAAGGTCATGCACATATCAAATTGGTGAGTGTTAGAAGCATGCAGTAGTAATATGTATCTTGTGCTTTGATACTTGTAAATTAAGGGATTTTTAAAATCTTGCATAAAATGATGGTACCTTGTGCTTAATAACTTGTATTTAAGAGTTTTTTATCCGTGTTTTATAATATAGTATATATAGATAGATATAGATATAAGGTGTCGTTTGTTTTTTAAGAGGTCTAAAGTCTTATTTTAGTTATGATTAATAAGAGGTGGTGTGTAAAAAGGTCTAAACGATTCAGACTTAAGAGCCACTAAGAGGTTTTTTTTAAAAAAAACTCTTATTAAGGTCTGTACGATTAGTAAGTCATCATGAAAAATTACTCATATATGAAGGCCAAAAATTAGGTTTTGAGTTGCTAATCATATCCGTATCAGATTTAAAAACTAGATCTCTGTTTTCTCAAAACATTGTATAAAACTACATATGAGTTAATATTTAAGATGCATATCAAGTATTGGATTTTTTTTGGATGTATGACTATATATAATTTTATCTTTATTGATTGATCGTTAGAATGAATCCGCTATCTAGAACCTTTATTTACTTTATTTAACAAAAATAAATGATTAATTTCTTTATATTTAGATAAAAATAATGCAATCAATATGATAAATTATAAATAAGTAATTAATAAAAACTTTATATAAAAAAGATGAAAACTACAGTTACAGTTTTTTAGTCGTCCAAAATATAATGGGTATTTTTAGATTTCTTATGATGAAAGAAAACAGAATGGATGTCGTTTTCTTAAATAGGGATCGTCGTCTTATTAGCGTATGCATTGCATGCATTAAAACAAACACAAGTGGTAAGAAAGCATAACCGCACATTGGGCACATTGGGCGCTTGTACCTATGGATGTGCGTGCATGCATACATATATCCATGTTGCACTGATAGTGTAACGAAATAATAATCAAAATGAGAGCACGACATTGGAAGATACAGTTACCATTTGAACTTACAACTAATAATGTAACTTGGACGCCGAATTGAAAAACTTGTGACTTGAACTTTGAGGTCTTTACTCAAAGATCTGACATCGAAAACACGACATTAATTGAAAATCCATAAAGAAAAATGAACTTGTCTTCAAGAACGACACTCACATCCAAAAACTGCAAAACAATGGCAGAACATACATTTATTAGGGTTTGAAGTTTGAACTTGACACTTAAAACATAGATGTAATGATTGAACATGATACACTCCCATTATCCCATCAAAACACAAACTAATACAAAAGGGCTGAAAGTTTTAATGTCAAATTGACTGAAGATATTTACGTAACAAATACAGAGCACCCAACGAACAGATTAGATTGAAATTATATTTCAAGTTAAGTGTTGTAACTTAAAAAAATGTTTATAGTTATAAAATAGCAAGTGACATCAAAATGGAATGTATTTTGTTTCATATCCTTTTGGAGGAGCCTACATTCATAAGATTCATTATATTGTCTATGACAAAACATTATATTATTTTATTAATATATTTAAGAGAGAATTACAGTTTTGGTCCCTGAGGTTTCATATTTTCTTTGAAAGTGGGACCCATACTTCAATATCTCAAATAGTGGTCCTTGAGGTTTGGATTTTGCTCTGAAAGGAGGACCTCCTCACTAACCCCGTTAAAAATTTCAGTTAGATCTAGGGGCATTTTCGTCCAATCACTTTTTTGTCATTTTTTTGTTTTTTCTTGTGTTTACAAAATCAATAAAAACACAGGACCAACCACATAATTAACTCTCTCTCTCTCTCACACACACACACATATATATACAGGGACCGTCTTCCCCCATGACCACTGTATGCCACGCCACAGAAACGAAACCTCAGGGGTGTGTGTCTTGAACATTATCACAGGGGAGTTTTCGGAGGAACCATTGATGGGGATGACGAGTTTCTAGCAGCCTAAAAATGGTTTCTGGTTTTTGGTAGAGAGAGAGAGAGAGTGAGTGTGAGAGAGAGAGAGAGAGAGAGACCATCGTTCCTGTGAAACCATTGAAATATAGGAACCAACCACGTAATTAACCATGAAAAACCTTCTTCGGGAGCCTCCGGTCATCTTCTCCGGCGAAGGTTTTTGGTCATCACGTTTCTGTTGCAGGGACGATATTTACATATATAGAGATATACACAAAGACAGTATCTATAACTTAATCAAACATTGAGTTCTTGAAGGTGTGGTGGGTGAGGGTAATCGGGAAGTTGCAGGTGGGTAAATGAAGTCATCGAAGTGGGTTGGTATTTATGGGGATGGAGTAACCGGAGCAAGGATCGAAGAACGGTGGTGATGGTTGTCTGGTTATAGGGCGGGTCACGATGGTGATGGTTGCCTGTTTCTGGGTTCATGAAATCTGGAAGATTTATATTTCTTGAAATGCTTGGTTGATGACCCAATTGCTGGGAATATATTCAGGTATAGATGTTGATACTGTTTCAATCCTGACAGCATGCATCAATCCTGAACTCCTAATGAGGGGTTGAGTTTTTTAATACTTGTAGAGATCTAGTGTATGAAGGCATATATGGCGTGATTACTGATATTTTGTACAGTGAACTTTGTTGAGAACCAATCATTTGGTTAACCACTGATCAATTTACACAAAATGGGTTAAGCAAATAGGTGTATACAATAATACATACATATATATACACACACACACGGACCTACAAACCTTCATTGTGATGACCTAAAAACCTTCACTGTGGTTGTTGTTATTTGGTTCCTTTTACAATCGTTGGAGAGAGGAGAGGAGAGGGAAAGATCATCAGGGAAGATTTCAATTTTACAAGTTTTCATGGGGGGTAAAGATTTCAATTTTACAAGTTCCTTTTGTATGTATGTATGTATATATATATATATATATGTGTGTGTGTGTGTGTGTATTTACAGGGGAAAATGGTGAAGATGGTTTAGAAAAATGGTGAAGATGGTGTAGGGCTCTCTGTGTTTTGTTTACATATATATATATATATATGTATATATATATTACAAAATAAGTGCCTATAATTTATTGGCTTTAACAAAAATATAGAAAACAAAAATATAGAAAACAAAAAAAGAAAATGCAAAAGGAGGGATAAAACGTGATTTGACCAAAATACCCCTTCCACAAACTGAGATTTTTAACGGGGTTAGTGAGGAGGTCCTCCTTTTAGAGCAAATACCAAACCTCATGGACCATTATTTGAGATACGGAAGTATAGGTCCATCTTTCAAAGAAAATACGAAACTTTAAGGACCAAAACTGTAATTCACTTTATATTTAATGTTAGAACTACTAAAATAGAGTAAGTGTTGCAGTTGAATGTAAATTATCTTAGAGATTTTTATTTTTCATACTCTATTATAAAAAAATTATAGCATGACTATTGAAAATCCTCCTAGAATTGCTAAAATATAATAAATCTTGGAGTTAGATGTAATTTTTCTAAGAGGTTTTTTTTCATACTCTATTATAGAAAAATTATTGTATAACTGTTGAATTGAAGATGCTTTAAGTTGTAGAATGTTTCTTTAATTGCATCAAAGAGTACGATCTCCAAAATGAAGTTTTTAAACGTAAGTTATCTAAAATAGAAACCGAAGCAAAGTACGATATATCTTGCTACAATTTGCCCAACAAAAATTACAGAAAGTTTGGGATCAATATGAAAAGATCTCATAACTTGGAGGGATGAAATGATATATTTCAAAACTAATGGGGTTGAGTGTAAATGTGAAATATGAGTTGTGAACACATTAAAAGTCAACATAATTAAAAAGTCAAATATATGATGCAAAGCCTCAGTTTTGCTCAGTCCATTGTATCCATACAATTATCCAAAATAAATTGATGAGTTAAATAGGTGGTTTAAACTTTAAAATGTATTTAAATTATTGTAAAGTTTTAAATTATTTCACTAGTAAAAAAATTATTATTTATAATTATATTTAATATATCTATTGTTTATTAAATCTAAAAAAAAATGTTAACAGATAATAGGTCAAACTAGATCAAACCGGTTTTAATCTAGACAATAAGTTACTTGTTTGGATTCAGTTTCATTTTGACTTATTTGAAAATGTAATTCGTAATTGGCAATACAATAGTAATAAAATCAATTATTTAACAAAAAAAAATATAAATAAATGGTGTATGGCTTTATTTATAAAAAAATGATATATGACATTAAAACTTATATAGTGTAACATCCCAAAATTTGGGACAATTTTTTTTTCCAAAAATGGAAATGTGGTATATAAAATGTCAAGACACGAACTTTCCCCATAAGGGAACAATATGCGTCTGTTTAATTACAAGTTTTGTAATTTAACGGTAAGAAACAACAAGCTCTTAATCTAATATCTAAACAAGAAATAAGATTACAACTGATTGTCATCTAAGCCCAAAATAAGTATCTTCAAGAATGGCGTCCCAAAAATTGCTCCCAAGCTCACATCTATGGTCCAACTAGCTTTTCTTGGCGGCCACGCCACTAGAACCTGAGATACACGTCGATACCCAACAAGTGTTAGGCCAAAAAGGCTAGTGAGTTTGAACAACACATATATCATAATTAGAAAGCGAGATAAACAATATGCAATGAGAGCTTAACATGGAATCAATGGAGGAGACCCAAAATGCCAAAGAAGTTTCACCTCAAGAGTCGATACACCTTGATGTTCACCCAATAGGGCAACATCCCAAAGACCCGACACATCGGGGACTACCTCCAAGGCATTACCCCAAACGACGGAGATCTAGGCACATACCTCCAAGGTGACACCCAAGATTGTATTCTTCTATTGCCTACTTGATGGTTCATCCAAATACCATGGTCAAAAATATAAATTACTCCAAGCAAAATATATCAAACGTCAATGTCCATACTTGTGGTCCAACCACCTCAATAGCCAAGTTGTTTTTTCATGAATTTCCAGTACTTCTGTTTCTTGCCAAAAGAGCACATAATTCTCCTTACAAATATTCCAAGAGCTAACCACAACTCTTCATGCACATAATAACGCTAAGGCACAAACTATAGTATTATAGTACAAAGTGTCACATTTAGAGTAAAACCCCAAGTTAGGTCAAGCTTTCCAAATATAACATTTCCTTAAAATATCAAGTATCACCATTCATTTTACAATTTCGACTAATATAATTTCCAAGGCATCAAATAACACTCCTTCCACATATAAGATCCCATAACTTTCATGTAATGAGTTAAGAGTATTTCATTATCCAAAAGTAGATTTCACAAGAATGTAGGATGAGGGTGAAAGAGCACAAAGGTTACATGTATATATCTAGTTTTAACAAAGTTTAGAAACTCACAATCTATGTTTTATAGAAAACCCTAGAAAAACTTGGAATACTTGGATGGAACAGGAGATGAGTTGTAGACTTGACTTGGGCCTTGGATCTTCACAATCAATGCTCCAAATAGGACTTAGAATCACACTTAATGCTTTCCAACTAACCCTAACTTGAAATGAATGAAGAGAGAGTGTAGAAGGGCTAAAAATCGCCTCCTTAGGGTTTCCCAAACGAAATATATTTGATTTATAATAAGTGAAAGAGAGAAGAGGGCTAAAAAGGAGTATTTAACTCGTTAGAACATGCGAGCGATTGTGCCCGGCGATTGTGCCAAGGGCACTCTTGCCGAAGATGTACCGCGAGCAGTCGTGGGGGAGCGATTGTTCCCTTGGGCACTTTCACGGTCACTCTCGCCCAAAGTGTACCGAGGGCCATTAGGCCCTGGTGATTGTGCCCTTGGGCACTATCGTCGTCACTCTCGTACAAATTGATCCGAGCCCTCAAACTCTGAATAATTCGTCTAGAAGCTTTGAGGCATTATTTAGGGACGTTAGACAACAATTAGCCACTAACATATATGATATTCCACTTACTAAAACACAACAAAGGGAGTCTAGCACGGAATACCTTACTTGATGAATTATGGAGGTTACATATAGTCAAATATAAATGCCTATGAATAGATACATATAAGAAAACAATCAAACTGTCATTTAACATTAAGAATAAATTATTTTATGAGCACCGCTCCACATCAATTTTTTGACCTAGTGGTTTTCGGACCTTTGGTCTCCCAGGAGATCACGGGTTCAAACCTAATCTTTTGGTAAGAATGGGTGGACGAATTTATTTATTGCATTTGTCGTATATAAATATTATACATACTTAAAAAAAAAGAATAATTTTTTTATCGATCAAACAATATATAATTTATGAACTATATATTAAAATTTGGAAATAGAAATAGTACAATAAACATGTAATTTTATAAATCACTATACTAAAAATAGGAGAATAAAATTAGATCATGCTAACATAATAGATTTTTTTAATTCAAACTGTTAGATCATTTCTAACAACTTATTTAAAATAAAGAAAATAAGGTTTTTAGAGTTTTTTGTTTTTTGTTTTGCTCCGACGGTTTTCTAAAATTTTATCCAAAATGAAGAAAACAGGAGAGAGGATAGAATTTTCTCCAATTTTTTGATAATTTTTAAAACTCCATTATTTATACTTGCAATATGTTTATCTCCAACCAACAAGTGAAATTAAATGTTAAAAGAGAGAAAAATCATTTTATTATATTATTTAATATTTTAATAATATAATTAACTTTGAAATCTATAAAATAAAGAAATTGTTGAAGTTACAAGTGATTTGTTTGATCTAATTTGAAAAAAAAAATTATGTAAAAATTTGTTGAAAATACTCTTATACTTTCATTTTAATAAAAACATAACATCTTATTTAATACATATTAATCAAAAATGTTAATTAATAATCAAATAACAACAATATTGTAAATCATCATTTTTGGATTAAAAAGTCTCACTAAAATAACTTATTTTTAAAAATTATTAAATACACAATATAAACATTTTTAATAATAAAAGAAATTTTATTATTGTTGACTTCTTTATAAAAGGAATTGGAATATAAATTTAGAAATATTCCTAGAATTTTTAAATAAAAATTAAAAAATAATTAGCAAGTGTGTTGGGAATATTAGTTGAATGATTTATCCTATTTACCACTACAACTACAACTACAACTCTATTCCATTATTCTTAAAGCATTTTAGATGCTACCTTATAATTTTTTTATGTCACTTAAATTCCATCCCAACTCTATAATTCATAGTATTAATATTTAGTAACTAGTAATTATATATATATATATATATAGAGAGAGAGAGAGAGAGAGAGAGATAAAGAGAGCAAGATTCAAACGAGGACGCTAACTATTTAAGAAAACAAGAAAAAACAAAAATATCAGATCATGTATGTGATTTTACATTAACCCGAAAAAACGAACGCAGGCGATTTTAGGCGCAACCTAAAGTCGCGCGAATCGTATATGATTTTATACGTGAATCATATATGATTTTGTATGTATTCAGTTGTTCTCGTGTTTTCTTAAATAGATGTTGTTTTTGTATGAAAACCATCCTCTCTCTCTCTCTCTCTCACTATATATATATACTAGAAGCGTACTCACACAATGCAGCGAGATACATCACGATTTTAATGTTTCATTTTATTTTTTGTTTTTTTGTCGATTTACAGTACGATTTTGGATGGTTTTGAGAAAGTGTAATGTTTTTTTATAAACTTGTTTAATTTAGGCTTAATAATATAATGTTTTTATATAAAAAAATAAATATTTTGTTATAATTCAATGATTATCTTATATATTTTAATGACATCTAGAAAAAAAAATAACCAATTACATATTTAATAATATAATTAAAACAAATTTATAGTAATATAATATATTAATTAATAGTGATACATGGAAATGTCTGCATAAAAGAAAGACACTGCACATACCAAATTGGTGGGTGTTAAAAGTCTGCAGTAGTAATATGTATCTTGTGCTTTGATACTTGTAAATTAAAAGATTTTTAAAATCTTGTATAAAATGATGGTACCTTGTGCCTAATAATTTGTATTTAAGAGTTTTTTATCCATGCTTTATAATATAGTATAGATAATAGATATTATGTTTAACCAAATATATAATTATATAACTATTACATATCTAAAATACTTTAAAAACACAATAGAATTAAAAAACAAAGGCCTGTTTATATTACGTAATAAGCATTAAAGAGCATAATATCATAATGAAAGCATGATATAAAAAAATAAAAAATAAAGTAGAAATTCTCTTTTTGTATTCAACTTAGAATAAAAACTGTAGTAGAATTGAAGTAAGCAAGAACAAGTATGAACAAATAAAATGGACATGAATAGGTTCTAGATTTTCAATTTTTTTTTTTTATTAAAATATGATTGAATTCGGACGTGAAAGCGAACAAATTTATTTTTATTATCAACGTTGAAAAAACAATGTCAAAATTTCAACTCTGTTTTTTACTCCAATCATATGCCCACGTTTAAACGTAACCAACAATCCTGATATCTTTGTCATCTTTTCTTATTGTAACTATAAGGTAAAACAAAATACTAAGGCTGCTTTTGGTATGCAGAATAGAGTGGAACAGTACAAAACAGAACAAACTTGTCCCATGTTTGGCGTGACCATATGTGGGACACGCTAGAACTAAATGGAACAAGCATGAGACACACTTGTCCCACTCTAACCCCCTGGAACTAAGTAGAACAACAATATTTTGACTAATATATCATTTGTTAAAAACAAAAACATAAAACATGTCTTCTCATCATCCACGCCTCCAAGCTAGGGGTGAATAGTTCGAAATCCGAATTCACATCCGAACCAAAAATAAGGTGTTTTTGCAAAACCCGAATACCCCGAAATCCGATAATCCGAAACCTGACATTTGGGAGGATATCTGGGTTCGGATTGGGTTTGATCGTTGGCCACCCAACCCGTCCGAAAACCCGAAATAAAATAAATCTATATTTTAAATACTATATATATATATATATATTTATCTAATTATTTTTTGAAAATCTTAAATTATAGTCTGTTGAAATATTTTCTAAATTTTAAACTTGCTATCAATTTCATCAATCTTTCAATTGATTGTATCCATCCTAAAAAACGATTGAATTTATATATAACTTTTGCATTATATAATACCCAAACCCGACCGACATCAATCCGAAACCCGACCAACCCAAACTCGAAACAACCTAAAATCCGAAACATAATATTTGGGTTTTGATTTCCATATCCAAAATCCAATCGTGATAAATTAGTTTTATGTTTTTGATAATCCATTGCACTATGTATTAGTGATGTAAATTAGTTTTATGTGATCTATGATTTTTCATCAGGAGTAAATTCGTCATTTAACCAATCTAGTCCAGTTCTGTCATGTTTTGCCAAACGCCGGACAACTGTCATGTTCCATCTTGTCATGTTCTGTCCTGTCTGCGTACCAAACGCAACCTAATAGACCAGTAAGGAGAACTTAATTGATCAGATTTGGATTTGCTCCATATTAACTTCAAGGCCCCATTGGATTCATAGAGGTGTGCAAAAGCTTGTCCGAACGCTTATGGCTATTAAAGCAATACTAAGGGGTCGTTTACTAAATGCTTATTGGTAAGTGTTTACCAATATTATTTAGCTTATTGATTGAGTATGATGAGAACCAAGAAGCTTACTCGGTAAGAAACTAGGAGAAGACCGAGAGTCTTACCCAGTAAGAATTTGGTAAACCACCCCTAAGGTCATGATTGGTTTGCAGGATTTGAAGGGTTTTGGAATTGAATTACATTCATATCCTATGTTTCGTCTGAAGGAAGTTTGGATTTGAAATCTCGGGATTTCAAATCCCACAAACATAGAATTTGTTGATATTTTGCTGGATTTCATAAGATTTGTTTGTAGCAATATTTTAAAATATGATTAAAAAAACATTTGTTTTGTATTAACCAGTTAATAAAAAAATTTAATTCTTTTTATATTCTTTTATAATTTGTTTTTATAAATTATTTATAGAAAAGGAAATTCAGTTTTATTTCAAATCTTACAAACCAAACATATTAAAGATTACAAATCTTCCATGAAATCCAAATACTTCTAAAACATTAACGAGTCATACATGTGTCACTTGTCTTATTAGGTGAGCATGACAATGACCGATAAAGCCATGGTTTTCTAAATTGCTCGAGGCGAGGTGGTCCAAAACCGCTCCTGAGGTTTAAGCCTCATGGTCCCTGGACGAGGCTTACGCCTCAATCGGTGAGGCGTGAGACGATGGTGAGGCGCAAGCCTCAGCTACTTTACTATTTTTTGTGAGACTGATGTTTTTTTTAAGAGACTTGTACTTTATAACCTTTTGTCTATTTAAAAAAGGTAGAAAAAACCAAAACAAAAGTAATTGTATTTTTAATAATTTTAAAGTACAAAAAAGTCATTTTGGGTGTCAATTTCCTCTTCTCAACAAGAAAGAAGAAGCTGCCCTTTCTTTTCTCCACCATTTTTTGGATTGTTGTAAGGTTTCTCTTCTCAATTTACTCATGTTGTGTTTTTAGCCTTATAACTTGTAGATTATTATGTTTTTAGCATTATAACTAGTAATTTTATGACCTTATGACGTTTAAAATTTGGTATGGAATTATGTTTTGCTTATTATTAGTATTTATGAATTTTATTTGGTATGGAATTATGTTTTCCACTTTGTATTATATATACATATACACGCCTCGAGGCTTACGCCTCGAGTCCCGATTGGGATTTTTAAAACTATGGATAAAACCAGTAAGAATCATAGTCAAAAAACTGAGAATCTTACCCATAAGTGAGGGAGAAGACTCTTATCAGGTAAAAATAACTTACCAACAACCCATTTTAATGGCCAAAAATATTACCGATAAGATAAGTATAGGTGACAACTCTTGCCGATAAACGTTTGGTAAATGAAGTTTAAAATATTTAATTGTTATAAGGAACAAAATTTTAATTACGTGCATAAACTAATTAAACAGTAGTTTATAAATAATCACTCATTAAAGATGAACAACAAATTATATAAGTCAGATTTGGCAACTAGTAGCATTCAAAACATGTTTTTTTATTCACATAAAATGACAACAAATTTCAACCTTTAAATGGAAGTGGTTTTCTAAAATTTAATTGTTAGATTCGGCATAAAGAATTAGTAAAATATTTATTTTGTGAAATATCATTTTATTAAAAAACTGCAATATATTTTATCAAAGTAGTGATGGTATTGATTATGATCTACAAGTGTTATTAATTTTAGTATGTTAAAACAATATTTTATCCTTTTAGGTGTTTGGTTATTTATTATGAATTAAGCTATATTTCAAATTAAACTTCTCATTCCGAATAAAATATTTAATAAGTCTAAAATACGTAATCAAAAGTGAAAATCTCTAAAAAGTATTACATTCAACTCCAACAAATTTGCTATTTTAGAGATTTTAAAATAATTTATCATCCCAATACACTTTAAAAAAAAAACTTAATATAAAATTAAATCTCATTCGTGGGATTGAATAAAATAATCATTTATCTCTCCTACCATCAAGTTTTTGAGAATTCCCTAAACTTGGAAATTTTTCAAGTTTTTTCTATTATAGCAAACAAGATAGCAAAGCTGTTAGAGAGGTTTAGAGAACAAAAACTCGTTTTTTTCTATTTTAGCAAAGTTGTTGGAGATGCTCTAACAAGCACTTAGAATACTTTTGGAATAAAGTATCGTATTAGTTTTTTTTTTATAAGACACTTTGGAGAAATGTTCTATGACGAACACACATTTTTATATGATACATATTTTTATAAGACATTTTTCAAATAATGTCATAAAAGATAAAAGTATGCTTTATTTCATAATTGTTTTTTAAAAAAACGTCATATAAACTTATTTTAAAACTGTTACATAGAACACACAAGTGGTTGGTCCAATAAAATAGTCTATCATGACACTTGTACATTTTTGACTCCCTATAAATCCGATTTTATTATACTGACGAGATCAACCTGGACAACACAATTACCGAAAAAAGACAAAACGATGCACCATAAGGGTAGTTTTGTAACTTCAAGCTAGGCCAAAGCATAGCGTTAACATTATTAAAACTTGCTTATTTTAATGTAGAAGTCTTGAATTCAAATATCGAGATCGCGTTAATATTGCGGCAAACAACCGAAGGCACAACCGAACATCGGATATTTTCGTAATTTTAGGTAAAAAGGTAGGGCATAACATCAAAGGATACAGTTGGGACTTGGACAATGTCATTAGTTGCTAGGACAAGTAGAGATTAAGGGACCATATCTTTTCCATGTTACATGTTAGGTTTGATTTTGATAGGCATATAAGTTATTTTAAGGGTCAAATCTGTTAGTTAAGAGACTTGAAACTTCTATGATTTATGTAAAACAAACGTTTTGCATAAGCCCTGTAAACTAGTTAGACTAAGGCATTGTTTGACAAACTAGCTTATAAGCTAGCTGGTAGCTGATAAGCTAGTTTTTCAAAACGGTACTATAAGTAGCTTTTCAATAAGCTAGCTTATGGTCATCCAAACATATACCAAAAAAAAAACTAGCTTATAAGCTAACTTATAAGCTAGCTTTTTTTTTGCCAAACATAGCCTAACTAGGTCATGAGTTATTTTGTGAGTCGAATTTGTTGGTCAAAAGATTTCAACTTTCTATGGTTCACGTAAAAGAGACGTTTTACACGAATCTTGTAAACTAATTAGGCTAATTAGGTCAAAAGTTATTTTAAGGGTCAAATTTGGTAGTCAAAAGACTTCAAATTTATAATGGTTCATGTAAAAGAGATGTTTTGCACGAACCCTGTAAACTAGTTAGACTAATTAGGCCCAAAGTTATTTTAAGGGCCAAATTTGTTAATCAAAAGACTTAAAATTTCGATAGTTCATGTAAAAGAGTCGTTTTGCATAAACCCTGTACACTAATTAAACAAATCAAGTCGGAAGTTATTTTGAGGGTTGAATCTATTTAGTCAAAAGACTTCAAAATTTATATGGTTCATGTAAAAGATGTGACTCGCATAATCACCCTAAACTAAAAAAGACATGTGTTGACCAAGTCATAGGAGCGGGCCACTTTTCCCGCTTATATGGTCAGAAGTGATTTTAAAGGTCAAATGACATGTGATAAAAACACATAATCACATGTCATACAAACATGTTGTAGTTACCAGCCATAGAGCGGGCCACTTTTCCCGCGACCATGGTTGTGTTGACCAAGTCGCCCACGTCCCTTTAGGACGTCATGTGATTTTATTCAGCAATCATATGTGATCTTGGAACTTCTACCCATCTCACAAATTGACTCACTTATGTTATCGCATTATATATATATAGAGAGAGATGTAGGTTATTATACAACCCCTTTACATAGTGCAACCCATGCAACCCCTCTCTATCCACCACTCATATATATATATATATAGGGTCATGTTCAGGGGAAAACCTCAAAAAAACGGAAAACTGAGAAACACCCTGGTAGCCTTTAACCTGGACGGTATGCACTTGTGTATATTTACGTGTGCATGTTCTAAATTACTTGTATGCACAAGTGCATACCGTCCAGGTTAAAGGCTACCAGGGTGTTCCTCAGTTTTCCGTTTTTTTGAGGTTTTCCCTTGAACCTCCCTCTCTCTATATATATATATATATATCATGCAACATAGATTAGTATCAAAAACACGTGAAAGAGGTGTGGCAAATATTTTGAACATCACTTGGATAAGCTCTAAGCAAAAGCTAGATGCTGCTAAAAAGGAGAGACAACGTGATCAAGGATTCGTGTATTTTAAGTTTATTTTAGTTTAATCAACCTATATCATCAAAGTTATAAACAGAAAAAAATGAATTGCATTTTGTGTTCCAAGAAACAAGTATATATATATATATATATAATATCATCATATACAGATTAAAAATCAGGTCAAAGTACAAGATGAATGCTGACACAATGTAGTAATTACTGAGGCATTTCAATGGTAGAACTGAATGGTTCAAAGTTGAAAACTAAAAGCATGCATGATTACAATCAAGAGCATGCAAACACAACAATGTTACACACTAAAAAGATCAGTGTCATTTCAGTTTAAGAGGACCGTACCCGAATGTTCATAGGCGTATACGTGGACCAGATGGAGTTTAAAGAAGCTCGATCTGCAAAATAACATCCAAAAAGAACTAAATAAGTAACTAGTCACCGGCATTTTGGTAGGACAAAACAAAAACTTGTCCCACGTCTGGTGCGATATTTAGATTGGGACACAAAAAGCAACACTAACATAGCATCTTTTTATCCTACCAAAATAGGAGAAACAAAAATCAGGTAGATGGGACAAGATGTAAATTACTAAACTGCCCATGTCAAACCTTAAAACTTTACACAATTCTAGTCCTGTCTAGTTCTGTATGCATACCAAACGCAACCTATGTGTTTTACTGAAGCAGATGTGACTCACTGTAAGACTGTAGAGATTCATCGGTTTTCAGATTTGATTATTGCTCACGAGATGGAAGCAACTCTCGCTGGGGTGGTTTAACCGAATCCATTAGAGTGCTCTAGCAACAGATTTGAATTCAGACAAGCAAGTATGCAATATCTTTTGACGTTTCTGAAGAGACTGTCGTTCATTCTGGAGGACATCAATTGCTCCTGGTGCAACAAACATATCCATGAATTTTTCATCATTCACCGCAAATAAATCCAGTCCCAGTGCCACCATAAGTCGCTCGCGGCTACCCACATGAAAAGAAAAACAGCAACAAGTCTGTAAGAAAATGATACTTTTCGCAGCATAACGTGATTTCAATCAAGAAAAGCATTAAAAACATACCATGGGGTCAGAAAGCCAGAATTCAAAGTTGAAGTCACGCTGCGCTCAACCAAAACTTCACGTATGCGTGCAAAATGCTGTGCAGCTGACGAGCAGATCTCGGAGTACGATGACCCTGATCGTAAGTTAGCATTAAGACCACCACCATTTTGAACTCTTAAGTTATCCAACACTTTGCTGTTACCCTGTATTCTGGAATGGCGTTTTTTTGCGCCACCTTCAATATAGTTTCCGAGTTCCTTCTTAATGACATAGTTTCCTTCAGACGGCTGGTCGGGCGATGGGGTCTCAGGAACCGTCATATAAGCTTCTCGTGCTTCCACAAGTTTTCCAGGTGTGGTGTCCTCCTGACCGTTCTTTTGTGGAGGTATATTTTCTTGGCCTTTTACCCCATGTTCTGAAAACTCAAGAGATATCGAACTAACTGAAGCCTGATATCTATAAGGGTTTCCACCCGAACTGGATAGGATATCACTATCATAACATACTTGAGAATACGGGCTTGTAACTGAATCCAAATGATGCCGAACAAGTTGTTTGCACTCTTTTGCAAGATCCCTTATAAAGCAATTGTAAGAGTGTCTTAAAGCAGCATGAAAACCTACATATCCATCCATATCAACAGTTTTCTTTGCATCTGCAATAAAACAGTTGATTATGATCAATATTATACAGAGAACCAACATACAGTATAACTATCAGGCAATGAAATAGAAACATGTAATCAAAAAAGTTTAAAGAGACACAATGGATCCGGTCCTTTTGGCTCACTGCTTCCAAATGGTCCCTATCCTAACCAGTTATGGGTGCTGGAAATAGGGCCTCGTTAGCACTATCTTGTGAGCATCTAAAACTTTGAGATGCAGAAACAAGTAACTGAGTTGTTCTAGAACAGTCCGAAATAATTATTCCAAGCACCTAACAATTTGTTATTTTCGCAGTCGAGTTCACTGCTTTGATTTTTGAGAATAATTTCTAAATATTTCCAACAACTACCATTTTTGGCTACCCCTAAGGGATTGTTGACTTTGTGTATTACCCTATAGCCCACTAGGACGAATCTTGTTGCTACTTCGATCCTGCATCACTTTGTCAAATCTGAGTCATATAGAGACATGATATCACTTATAAGATTTGTGCAGCCTTATATGTGTTCATTGTTTATCGGTCTTGTCTATGAAGAAAGTAGGACAATTACTTGATTGGTTCATTGTTTCACTATCTTGGAATCTTGGATACACATAACCGGTCCTAATGATCCACTTCCAGTGCTTGGTGGGTCTGGTCTTGAAAAGCCTAAAACTGTTCCTAATGATCCAGTTCCATCCCTTAATCAATCCAAGCTCTCTTAACTTCTATATCTGAAATACATAGTTCTATAAGATACTATTGGGAATGAGCTCAGAACTTACAATCAGCATGGCAAAGGTGATTTCTCTCCATGGCTAGATCAAAAAGGTTTCTTAACACAAATGCAAGCCGTTCGCAAGCTGTATCAAGCAGAGGGGCAAGCCATGACCTCGCAGCAGAACGTGCAATCTCAGCAGCAGCCTCTACAATTCCTCTTCCCCCACCTCGGCCAGCATGAGCAAGTATTATATTCGCTACCTGTAAAAAGATATCCAAATCATTGATCTGTTACTCAATCCAAAAAAGCACCCATCCTGTAAATTTTACCTTCTCTCTTGAAACTGGAGGGCACTCAATCGAATATGTAGCACAACGAAATTCATGCATAACTCTTTCAAACGCAGCACCACCATAAAGACGAAGGCTACCATTGGGTGGCTTTATATCTGCTGTAAGACCAGGCCAGCTCCCGATACCACTTTCTGATCTCTCCTCTTCTGTTGTTCTCCCCCATTGCTCTGGGTCAGGATCTGCTGCTCCATCTATTAGTGCTCCCTTCAGGATTTTAAAAAGGGACATAATGTATTCAGTCAGTTGAAACATGTAGAACTTTAAGCAGAGGCTAAATTTCTCACTTAACAACTAGCTAGTAAGTTGCAAATACAACATCAGTGTTCTTCAAATAAACTCATACCAAATGGTTGCAGATGGCAGATGCAAACAACATTGATGATCTGCGGAGGTGAGCAACATCGGAAGTAGCCTGTATTTTGGAGTCCATGGAGTTTAAATCAGCAGTGACTTCATTGCAACGCTGTTCAAGCAACGCTAAAGTTGCTGGTGCCGCTTCTTTATATCTCTTTTGAAGCTCAGATTCCAGATAATCTCGGAGGCGACCAAAGCCAATTTGGGATCTATATTTTTCTTCATCAAATCCTCCGTTGACAGAGTCTCGTAGATGGTGTAAAACATCAACATCCACCTGGGCTATTTGCCTTCGAAATTCATCATTTGAAACTGTTGTCTTGTCCTTTGGCAGGGCAACAAAAAAGGGATGCGTATTCTCTCCAAGGTAACCACTTGCACTTAAATAGTTGTCCACTTCCCGACGTTCAGTGAATTCCTGAAAGAATTACATCTCTTACATTACAGCGGAACCGTAATACATGTGAAATTTTCCACAGGACCAAACAATTAATGCCACATCATCCATAATTAGCCATATCCATAACCACAAGGGTGTGGCGTGGTGGTAAGAGCCTGGGGACTTCATAGCGGTTGCCCGGGTTCGAGCCTCACACGCAGCATTTGTGCCAAATATTGGCACCGGTGTCATCCTTGTGGCCACGGGATGAATGCCCGCGGGCCAAAGGCCTGTTTTCCGGAGATTAGTCTGGGCCCAATGTGGTCTGGGATACTCCTTCCCAAAAAAAAAAAAAAAAAGAATATCGATCATTCTTTCCTCGTTTCACTTGTTAGAATAACAGTTAAATAGATCTCTTGCATATTTATTTTTCATTTGGGTCTGTATGAGTATTTTCAATACCAAGATTATGTTCCTTACAAACATAAAATCAAATAAAACAACATAGGGTTAGTGATTTGACTTCATCTCTCAAGAATTTAACTTTTGATTTAATTGGAATGCTAACAGTCTATTTACAAGATTCAGTTTTTTGTACCTTAAGCCGGTTATCAAATTTGGAGACTACAATTACTGTTCTTCGAAAGGTTGGATCAATTTCACGAATGGCATCCAGCCACAAAGACGAGCACCACTCGACACTACTTTGTTGAAGGAATACAAGGATGCGGTGGGTTGGGCTAGCCAACGACTTAACCATTGATAGAATTTCCTCTGGTGTGCTTTCTGGTTCACCCTTCTTTGCCTGCCAATAGTAGTTGTAAACTGTAACTATCATACACATGCACATAAATCTTGATGTTCAAACAACACACCACCCTTCCCCTCCGAAAACAAAAGCACATCTTTACATATATTACCTTGAGAACAAATCCAGGAGTGTCAATAATGGTGAGATTAGGACAATGGGCGTATTCAGCTCTGATCACAATCGGCTTAGAAGAGACCGCAGTTTTAGTCTTCTTCAACAGTGCATCAGTTCTTGATTTGATGGTGTCTGCAACTGCTGATGCTAACATGATTGGACTACCATATTCCTCAGAATCCTCCTCCTGTTGGTAAAGTAAAATTTGGAAATCACGAACAAAACGGCAAAAGTTACAAGCATAAAAAAGCATTTCAATAGAAGCTGCTACATGCTTACCTAAAGAATATTCATATCCCAACCTTAGAACAAATAGTTCAAGCTATAGATTACTAAAATGTTCCCAAAAATTCAATTTTCCAATTGAATAAGCTTTTGATCCGAATTCCAAAGCTTGAGTTTTGTTCTTTCACACATGAAATTCAAAATATTATTCTTATTCATCATAAACCTAACTATGAATACGTAGTATACGTTTTCCACTGGATATCCAAAATTAAAAATCCAAACTAAGCAATTATTATAACGACAAGCACAAACAAAAAATCTTCATAAGAAGCTGCTGCATACTTGCATAATAACTAATTAATCGTAAAACGACCAATTCAAACTCTATTACCACCAAAATGATATCCAAAATTGGACGATTGACACTTCAATAAGCTCTCATACCGCCTTTCATAACAATTCAACGTATTTCATAGAAAAATCCCCCAATTTCTATTCCAAAACTTGTCCGTACATCAATCATAAACCCTAATTACAAATTTTCTCCACATTTAACCCACGGATCATACAGTATATCACAAAACCGGAACAAACCTGAAATCGACACCTAGGATCGAGAGCAGTAGGATCATGAACCATCTGAAGTATAAGAGGCCTACGTGTACCCATCTCGACCTCGCGAACATTGAATCGGAATCCGAGAAGTGCTTCCAGAAGTGAGCTCTTGCCATCAGACTGTCCTCCGATGGCTACAATCTCGGGAATAGGAAGTTGTTCGCCAAATGCAACCGCAGCCGCTTGAAGACGATTATAGGCTTCAAATCGGGCCTTAAATGAAGAGGACGAATCAGCGGTTTTCTGATGATGATGGTGGTGGTGCTTCCTTGAAGCAGAGGAAGAAGAAGAAGTTTTATCGTTTACCATAGTTTTCGTTGGTGTTGTGAGGAAGCCATTGGAAGTCGCCATTGCAGATATGGAGGGAGAGCGGGGGAAGGATTGGATTTGAATTTGTTTCAATTTGAGAGTGATGATAGCCGTTGTGAATTTGTAATACAGAGATCAGTTATTGGGCCTAATGGGCCAAATCTAGTGGGCTCATGCACCAAGTCCATAATTTATAAAAATTTTGGTCCAAAACCGGATCAAGCCGATGCCAAAAATTGGTCCCTTCAAAACCGTGCCTAACGGTCTTTTGAGGGGTTGTTTGTTTACCTCTTAATGGTTCCATTAAGAGGCAATCTCTGAATCGTTAAGAGGTAAATCTTGTTTGGCAAAAAAAAAGGTCTGTCTCTTAATGGTTTCAAAACCCTCTGAATGATTTTGTGTCTTGACCTTACGTTAAACTATTCAGAGCCATGATTTCATCATGAACAATTAGCAAACAACCATATTTCATTTCGTATTATATCATAAGAATCTCTTAATCATTCTGACCACTTAATCATTCTGCACCTAACCATTCAGCAACTGCCAAACAACCCCTCAGTCTTTGTCCCATTCCCGACAAAAAAAAACAGAAAATTGCATCAAAATGGAACGAACTTTGGTCTTATTTCTGTTTTAGGGAACCAATTTTTAAAATTATCATTTAAGGGTCTGAAACAAAGTTTATGTATATTTAAGGGTCTCGTTGACCGGTTATGAGATGGGGTCATAGAGGACTGTTAGGTTTTGTTTCAGTTGCATCAACAATCTCAAAATGAAATAACATGTGGTTTGTTTTTGGGCAACTCAAAGAGATAAACAAACCACTTTAAAATTTCAAAGAAATAATGGAAGACCACTCACGTGCTTCTTATCTAGCATCAAATTAGGTCAAAAATGGGGCTTTTTTCCACTCTCTCAAAAGTCAAAATTAGGTAAAGAATGGGGCTTTTTTTTCTTTCAGAAACGCTCTTAATCCATTTCTTTTTCGTTAAACATGAATTAATTATATCTTTCTTTTGATTTTCTTGATGATGCGGTTTATGATGTTCTTCGATTTAGGTTTTGTTTTAGTATCATACATTTTAGTAGTAAAGCAAATATGTTATTGATAATCTTCATTTCTGGGTTAGATGTCAAGAGCTTTTGGAGAAGGGTTTCATAAGACCGAGCTTGTCGCCTTGGGGAGCTCCGGTCTTGTTTGTCAAGAAGAAGGATAGCACGATGAGGATGTGCATCGATTACCGTGAGTTGAACAAAGCAACGGTGAAGTACAAGTACCCGCTTCCAAGGATAGACGACTTGTTCGATCAACTCCAAGGAGCGGGATGTTTTTCCAAGATCGACTTACGTTCGGGTTACCATCAGATGAAGGTGAGAGAAGAAGACGTTCCGAAGACGGCCTTTAGAACACGTTATGGCCATTACGAGTTTATTGTAATGCCTTTTGGCCTCACAAACGCACCGGCGGTATTTATGGATTTGATGAATAGGGTGTGCCGACCATTTCTCGACAAGTCGGTCATTGTATTCATTGATGACATACTCGTGTACTCCAAGAGCGAGTTAGAGCACGAGCAACGCCTTCGCGAAGTTCTAGAAGTGTTGAGGGAAGAGAGATTGTACGTCAAGTTCTCCAAATGCGACTTTTGGCTTGATGAGGTACAATTCTTGGGTCACGTCGTCACTCGAGACGGGGTGAAAGTGGATCCCTCCAAGATTGAAGCCATGATGAATTGGGAGCCTCCCAAGAGTTCGTTCGAAATCCGAAGTTTCTTGGGTTTGGCGGGTTACTACCGAAGATTTATTCAATACTTCTCGAAAATCGCTTCTTCCTTGACGGCTTTAACTTGGAAGAATGTGAAGTTCGAGTGGACCGAAACGCAAGAGAAGGCGTTCTGGATTCTGCAAAGGAAGTTGTGCGAAGCTCCAATATTGGCGTTGCCCGAAGGGTCGGAAGACTTCGTGGTCTATAGCGACGCTTCGAAGATGGGTTTGGGTTGTGTGTTAATGCAAAGAGGCAAAGTGATCGCTTACGCCTCGAGACAACTTAAAATTCACGAAAAGAATTACCCTACCCATGATCTGGAGTTAGCGGCAGTGGTGTTTGCCTTGAAGCTTTGGCGACACTACCTCTATGGCACGAAACGTACCCTCTTCACTGATCACAAGAGCCTAAAGTATGTCTTTGATCAAAAAGAGTTGAATATGAGGCAAAGGCGGTGGCTCGAGTTGCTCAAAGATTACGATTGTGAATTGCTTTACCATCCCGGTAAGGCGAACGTGGTGGCCGATGCGCTAAGTCGGAAGGACTATAGCGGAAGTATTTGGGTTACCCATTCGAGAATCGGATTAGTGTCTAGTCTTGTTGATAAGATCAAGACGTCGCAGGTTGAAGCATTGTTGGAAGAGAACCTCAAGGATGAAGTCATGACAAAGCAACGATTGCTCCTAACGGAAGATAGTCGTGGAGTCAAACTGTTCAGTAGTCGTGTGTGGGTGCCCAAGATTGGGGGCAGTCGGGAGTTACTTCTTGAAGATGCCCACAAGTCCAAGTATTCCATTCATCCGGGAAGTACAAAGATGTATCGGGACTTGAAATTGCATTATTGGTGGCCGGTGATGAAGCTCGATGTGGCACGTTACGTAGAGCGATGTGTGACGTGTTTACAAGTGAAAGCCGAACACCAACGACCGTATGGGAGTCTTCAGTCCTTAGAGATTCCTGAATGGAAGTGGGAGCATATTACCATGGACTTCGTGACAAAGTTGCCTAGAACTCTTCGAGGTCACGATACCATTTGGGTAGTAGTTGATAGATTGACAAAGAGCGCTCACTTTCTAGCCATGCGCGAGACTTTACCGATGGACAAGTTAGCAAAACTGTACATTGATGAAGTGGTCTCGAGGCATGGTGTACCATTGTCGATGTATCGGATCGCGATAGTCGGTTCACTTCGAATTTCTGGGATGGTTTTCAGAAAGAGCTATGTACACAAGTGAAGTTGAGTACGACTTACCATCCACAAACCGACGGGCAAAGCGAGAGAACGATTCAAATGTTGGAAGACATGTTGAGGTCTTGTGTCATCGATTTCGGGGGTAGTTGGGACTCTCACCTACCTTTGGTGGAGTTTGCTTACAACAATAGCTACCACTCGAGTATTGGGATGGCACCGTTTGAGGCATTGTATGGGCGAAAGTGCCGAACTCCCATGTGTTGGATCGAAGCGGGAGAGAAGCAATTTGTCGGACCTGAAATTGTGCAAGAGACGCCCGATAAGGTCAAGGACATTCGTGAAAGATTGAAAGCGGCTCAGGATCGGCAGAAGAGTTATGCCGATAAGAAGAGGCGACCGATGGAGTTCCAAGTGGACAACCGGGTGATGCTCAAGGTATCGCCATGGAAGGGCATTATCAGGTTCGGAAAACATGGGAAGTTGAGTCCCTGTTTCCTTGGACCTTTTAAAGTACTTAAACGAGTGGGGATGCAAGCCTACCAATTGGAACTGCCGTCGGAGTTGTGTAGAATCCACAACACGTTCCATATCTGTTACCTTCGGAAGTGCTTGGCAGATGAAGAGAGTGTCATACCTCTCTCCGAATTGAGAGTGGATGAAGGTAACCGTTGTGTAGAAGAACCCGACGCCATCTTAGAGAGAAAGTCTAAGAAATTGCGTCACAAGGAAGTCACTATGGTCAAGGTGCAGTGGAAGCATCATCGGGGAGCCAATGTGACGTGGGAAACCGAAGAGGATATGAAGCAAAGATATCCTCATCTCTTCGAGTAGTTGAGATTTCGGGGACGAAATCATTCCAAAGTTGGGGAGGATTGTAACACCCCGAATTTCGTTTGGTTTTGTGTTGTTGGAAGAAGGAAAAAGGGGATGCATGCGCTGGTCTACAGGGCGCACGGGTCGTGCGTCCTCCTTCAGAAAGAGCGCACGGGTCGTGCGCAAGGTCAGGGGTGAAGGCAGTGGGCTACGCACGGGTCGTGCGTTGCCCTTCAGCAAAAACGCACGGGTCGTGCGTCGTGTCAGGGGCTCCATCAGCGTGGGTTTTAATGAAATTTTCCCAAATCTCATTCATTCTAATTTCTTTCTTCCTTTCCAAGTTGTCCTTTCTCTCCCTCCTTATTTACTCTTCTAGGGTTTCTCCAACCACCAATCTTCACCATTTATTGCTAGAGTCAAGGATTCCATCCAAGGTTTCGGTTTGGAAGCTTCAACACCACCTCCATTGTCATTTTCTCCAAAGGTCAAGATCTAGGTTTTTGGGTTTTCTTCTAAAACCTACTTGGTGAGTTCCTACTATCGTTTTACAAACTTTATACATATCAAAATCTTACATTTTGAACTCCTACATATCTCCGTGGGTTTGGATTTAAGTTTATTGCATTTTGACCTAACTTGAGTTTTGGGAGATTTTAGGGTTACTAATCATTTTCTTGAAATGTAAAGGGTTTGATTTTATTGAAGTAAAAAGGGAGTTTTACTTACACATTTATGTGGGTTATTTGAAAGAATGCATATAAATCTCATTTTATGATTTTCATTCTTATCAGCAGTTAGACTTGATAAAGGCATTTTGGTTATAAATATTTTGGAAGCTATATGTTTAGCTTTGATTGGTCACACATGTTATTGTGACAAGTTAGACTATTACTAGTGGATCCCTAGGTTTTGAGTCGACTTATATTATTGGGATGTCTTTTCCCCATTTTGTAGCTATGGATGCATTTGATCCTCGGGGGCCTTTATGGTACGGTTATGTGAGACCAGTTACTAGTCATGGATCAAATGTAGTCCTAGTGAACGAGTATGACTTGGTTTCCTCGGGGGTCCTCCCTCACATCTTAGTACGTTCCGAAGTGTTCGTGGCCATGGATTCCAAGTATTTAGCTCACAACTCGGGTCGTGGCCTACTTTTGTGTTCCGTCACCACCCTTGGTAAATCGGGTATCCCCCGTCATCGCGAGATGAACTTTTGGACCGATTGTCCTTTCTTGATAAAGATCTTCTTTTGTAAACTAAAAGTTTTGTAAAGATTTATCTATGTTACAAATGTTTATATCTCTTGAATTCTATAAAATGTATGTTCTCACTAGGCTATAAGCCTAACACTTTTTCTCAAATGATATGTATAACAGGTTCCCTTAGCGGTGGGGTGCCAAGGTCGTGAGTGACGAGCATGTCTTAGAGGCATTTTTGGAATGACTAGTAGTCAATGTTGGGCATTGTTTAAGTCCCATCTTCTGGTGATTTTGGGTCGACAATCGATGTAATCTAAATAGATGTATTTAGATTAGTTTGTTGTTGATTTCCATATTCATTCTCAGGTTTTTGTAAAGGTTTAGTACTTTACCCCTTTTTGGGAGGTTTATACCAAATGCTAAGTCATATTTCCTATATTTCCGCAGTTTTATTTCACCTTGATTTTTAGGGCGTTACAAGTTGGTATCAGAGCTCTAGTTTAAGTGAAATAGGCATGAATGTAAGATGTCTAGACTTAGACTGAGTATTTTAGGCAATGATTGTGAGTTGGGTAGAACTTCTAAGATGGGTCAGTCTTAGAGTCGACAGAAATTATGTTCATCAAGCGTTGTGATGATGGTAACGAGAACTCTTATGTGTTGTATGTTCATAATCTCAATTAGCTAATGTTATTATGAGGATATTTTACGTAAGCGTGCTCAGTTTACTATTAGTATGACAATTGGTAGATGTAGTTGTACGTTCCTTTCGTGTTTAATTCTGTTAACCTCTTTCTCGTACTTGTGTGACAGTCATTTCTCAGTTATGGTGAACACACGTAGTCGTCAGTTAGACGTCGAAGACCTTCGCGACGATAGTTCGCCAGAGCGGAACCAGGTGGCCAGAGTACCGACGGTTGTTCCTCCCGGTATGCCACCAATATTTACTGGGGAGGTGGAGCAGGTACCTCGGGTGGAGTTGGCATCCACCAACCCAGTTGTGCAAGGGGCGAACCCACAAACCGACATGATGGCCAACATCATGCAGATGGTATCGACGGCTATGGAGAAGCAGCAAGAGGCGTTCATGAAGGTGTTAGAGGACCGCGATGCTAGTCTCAAGAGAAATGAGACGGTCGCGGAGAATGTTGTTGTTCTTGGTTCGGGCGGCGCATACAATGGGGTTAGAACTGAAGAACACAGAGTGGTTGGTGCTCCAAGGGGTGGGAAGAGTTGCTCGTATAAATCCTTTCTAGGGTGCGGGCCGCCGGAATTCTCCGGTTCTGACGACCCTGTTATGTGCGTGAAGTGGATTAGAGCCGTCGAGCAAGCTTTCGGCTCCGCCGAATGTAGGGACGATCAGAGGGTGCGGTTTGGCACTCAATTGTTGAGAGATGCATCACTCACTTGGTGGGATGTTACTCAATTCACTCTCTCTCCTACCGTTTTGGCTCAATTGTCTTGGGCCGAGTTCAAAAGAAAGCTTATGGAAGAACTTTGCAGCGAAAGATCGATGGACCGCATCGAAAAAGAGTTTCGATCCCTAGTTTAGGGAAACTTGACGGTAAGGGAGTATACCCGTCAGTTCATGGAAAAGCTGAGGTTGGTGGGGCACTGGGGCATGTGGCCCCAACGGAGAAAGATAAGATGAAGGCTTATCTTAATGGTCTGCCAGCGGACTTGTTGTCTATGGTCCACAATTCTAAGGCCTCCAACCTTCGTGAAATGGTTGAAGAAACTCAATTCATTGAGGAACTATTCGCGAGAAGGAAGGCTGAGAAAGCTGTGGTGCCCGGGCGCCTATCCAATCTAGACGAGTTTCAACTCTGCGGCTCGAACCACATATTCCTACTCGCTAGCAAACCCAAGCGGTCACTAAAAGTAACCCAAAACCTCAGGCCTTACCCAACCGACAGACTTACGTGCCTATGGATCCATTACGACACTGTCTAACATTACATGACTCCAAATGAATGACCAAAGCACCCAAAACATGTAATTCACCAATGACATAAACGATCGTCATCATACTCAAAACCCACAACGGTTATAAATCCGGACAAATGTCCACACGACTCAATTAGTCAAAACCGAGCCAAAGGCCCAACTATTTACGTAAATACCCACATAAAATCCGATAAAATTATTGAAACCCGTTTGACCATCTAATACGCAAACACGACCAAACGTATAAACAAATAAAATCTCATCGTTGGTTGAGACAAACCATTTTTCCAAATGAACTCATACCCGTATGTTTTTAAAATGCCTCATAACACGATAATAAGCACTTTCTAAAAAGGTTTATAAAATCAAATACACAAAATGACACTTACGCCAATTGAACTCCAACTATATATGCAAATAAATCATCCAATAAACATTTCAACATGATTTATTTACCAAAATACCCAAAGATCCCAAAATGGGTATCTCAACATGGTTATAAAACTAAACATTTCAAAATAACTAAAACTTATCAGCAGTTAACAATTTGAGGTAAACACAAACAGTTTAAAATAAGCATTTTGGCATGTACACCGTTTTCGCAAATCAACTTGAACTCACCTTGCTAGATTTAGGCTAAATCTAGATTTCACCCAACGAGCTCTTTTGAAGGCCACTTGAATCCTCAAGCCAAGGACTTCCAAAACCTAGATCCATTCATACCAAACCATTTAGAAACATTCCCCAAACATTATTTACTAAAATCCCCAATGAGATCAAAACCCTAGTTTCCTCAAAACCACCAAATCCGAGATTTGAGAAATCAAACACTATGAAACCATCAATGGAACATTTATAACGTTAAATCAAGGAAGCTTACCATTCTAGATGATGAGACTTTCCGAGGACATCCATTCCAACTCTTCAACCCGAGCTCCCACACGTAGAACTTGATGAGGAAGATGAAGACAGAGGTTTAGTGGTTCAAGATCCCACTAGCTAGATAATGAAGAATCATGTGGTTCAAGGGGGAAAACCCTCAAAATGGGTTAGGGTTCGACTTTGGGGTTTGGGAGAGAAAAGGGAAGAAGATAGAAGTGAGAAATGTGAAGAATGGTGAAAATTTCGAGCATTTAGAAGGTCAGACGCCGCGCGCGACCTTGTCACGCGATAGTGACAATGTCACTATCGCGCGGATTGTACCGCGAGCTTCGTGGTACTCCGGCGATTGTGCCACGCGATAGTGACACTTGTCACTATCGCGCCGACTGTACCGAAGCCTAAACTGGCCAAAAACTCGCGATTCTCGCATGGGTCGACTCAAGGTTCGAAAGCACAACATTTTTCACCCAAAAAGATAGGCGAAAGGCGGAGAGATTACCAACGAAGGACGGAACTTACTTACGAAAAACCGGGTGTTACATTTTCCCCAAAAAAACATAGTAAAACCTATATAGGCTCGGTTATTGGTCTAGGTAGAGCTCAACCCGTTCTCTATTAATATTTTGTTAAATATTTGTACATAAAAATATTACGATTTTCAAAAATTTAGTATTGAAATATATTTTAAATAGTATATTTAAATAGATAAGATCTTTAAAAAAACACAAACTTTTTACGAAGAACTTAAAAATCTTGAAAAACCTGTATTATAATTTATAAAAACATTTCTTTTGAAAAATCGGGACTATACATAGAAGTGTATGTATAGTCGTACTGTCTAATCCCAAGATGATATTTACAAAGATTTATACATCTATGAAAACCATTAATCATTGTAATTTTATTTTATAGATTACATACGTCATTAAAATTAGAGTTATAAAAATAATGTTCTAAATTATTTTGTATATCCAATAAAAATACCCCTTTTTCAATTCCAAATATTATTTTGGTATTTAAAAAAAAAAGGATTATTGTTTCATTCAGTTTTGTCTTGTCTAGACCTAATGTCACCTTAGATAATAGGATTTTTGTCCTGTCATGTTCCATCATTTCCCGCATACCAAACACGCACTACTAAACAAGATAATGACCGTGGTTGTGACGTTTATGTTGACTTTGACTTCAACGAGTCTATTGTTTCAACACGAATCAAACGCAATTTAACGGAATACAGTTCTAATAGTTTGAAGCCGAACCCGGATCACACGATTACATAAGATCACATCAACGGGTACTACCAAAAAAACTACCTATTTAAACGACAAAAAAAAACACAAGCAAATGTCATAGAAAAGATTCAAACTCACGACAATTTGTCGTAATTTTACATAATCCGTTGGCACAAAATAACGTCAAACCAAGAATCTAACCAATGGTAGTCGTATGGTCAACTAGCAATCCGTTTATGAAGACCTGAGCATGAAATATCGATTGAAGTCATAGAAACCGTATGAGCTCGACTGCAAACTTTCCCTTCTTGGTTTCGTTCACTTCTCCTATCTAACACAAATGCAAAACACCCAAGTAAAACGTGTTGAATGATTTAGAAGATCTTTCTAGAACAAATACCGAATAAGAAATGACTGAGGGGCCTTTTACCAACACAAATTGGGTATGCGCTAACCGTGTAATGAGCTTAATGAGACCACAAGTTATTCTGTCAGCTATACATGACTGTTTGGGAGTGACATAATGATATAGAAAGTGGCTTATTCAGTAAGCTTCTAGGAGGGAGCTTTATGCAGAAAGCCAAGTTTTTTTTCTTCCAAACCTTCCCCTCCCAATTAAAAAACACGCTCCTTCATCTATGAAAAAATCCTCCCAAACAAAAACCTTCCAAATCCATACAGATTAATCCGCATAGACAGCTTTATCCATACGCTGTCTATTCATACATGACTTAATGGAAAACCAACCAAACAGCCGCTAATAGTCCCTCCATTAGCTTACCAGGTCAACATCTCGGTCAGTATCATGGACCATAAGAAGGGCTTGGTAAACAACAACCCCTCTTAACGGGTAAGCGCCTCTTACCCGATAAGAAGCGATAAACAAACCACAAGGGTTGTGGCGTACTGGTTAAGGCCCTGGGAATGTGGTGGAATATCCCATCTGCTCAGGGTTCGAATACAGGCGTACACAACAATTGTGGCCACTGAGGTTTGATCAGGGTTGATGTCTTACCGTCATAATTTGCCAAGAGATTAGTCTAGGCACCCTTCCCAAAAAAAAGCCGATAAACACGTAGTAAACAACCCGTAAATAACAGATGTTTTGTGATCTAACCTTCAATCTTCCTTTCCCACTTACGGATATCATGTCTCCGCTCCTTATAGTCGTGTTGTTCTTCGTGACCGTCACCCAATTAACGCGCACATCCCCATCACTGAATCACGGGGGACGACACAATCACAACCAACACAAAAAAGATCAATTTCGGTCAAAATAACATCAATTTCTCAAAAGGGTACCTGATCAAGCCAACTAGTTTTGATCGTGAGATCTTGAATCCCGCGCTTGCTATCGCGTCAATCCTCATAGACGCTTCTACAGTTTTGAACGTTTTAGTCCTATAAAAGAAAGAGAGTTTTATGTCGAGTTTATCGCCATTACAAAACCAAACGTTGAAGAAAGAAAACACGAGATGTTGTTTAAAGACCTTGGTGGTTCGTATTCAAGGGCAATCAATGGCATCTTCTTACACGTCACGGGTACGTTCCCAACCTGCTATCGACAATAAGTTACGCTATATTGACTCATGAGAATTATACCAAACCAAACGCACCCGGTATATGTATATGTACACAGACCTGACCTCTACCTTAAATATCAGTAAACAACGAACAAAATAAATAGAAGCAAGTACAAGAAAAACATACTATGAGAATTTTCGTTAATTATATTACCTTGTCAAGTGATATAGTGAGGAAGTCAACTAGTTCCGGAACAACAAGAACATGAGCTCCCTTTTCACCCTGCAACCGAACAAAAAATTCCCGAATGATGTTCTAACAAAGTCAACACCTTTCAGGTTCTTTTTTCCGTTTTTCACTTTTTTCTTTTTTTCAAACAAGAACAAATTTTGTGTAATACCGGAAAAAAATAAACCAAACCAAACTAAACAAACCCAATATATCCCACCCAGAGATGGGCTCTACCAAACTAAACGAACCAGTAATTCCCACCCGGAGGTGGGGTCTACTATACTAAACACCCATCCACAGGTGGGGTCTACCAAACTAAACGAACCCAGTATGTCCCACCCAGAGGTGGGGTCCGAGAGGGTAAGATGTATGCAAACCTGACCTCTGCTCAAAAGTGTAGAGCGGCTTAAGATGTAATCAAAAGTATAAAGCAGCTTAAGATGTACGCAGACCTGACCTCACTGCTCTATAAAATAGAGCAGTTGTTTCCATAAAGACCCCCAGTTTGTAAAAAGTGTACCTGCAAAAGAATATCCCCCAATTTATCTCTTACAATCCCTGTGCCAAGAATAGCACCAAGAAAGTCACCATGAGAACAAGGTTGAAAACCAAAGTTCCCTGAAATACTGCAAAAAAAAAAAAAAAAAAAAACTTTTTTACTGATAAATTAAGTCTTAAAAAACCCAAAATTAACTCCTAAAATCAACTGTTAACCACCTTAACGCCGCCACAATATCGGGCTCGGTTGTCAATGTGTCGGGATGTCCAACTGATAGACGGCAACGTTCGGCCTCAGGGTAGCCTCCTTGGACTAATGTTTTAACATCCGCTAGTTTTTCTATAATCATCATCGACTCCTTTAACACGGGTGGTGTGAGAAAATCCGTATGGAGAACTTCACGCCTTAACGATGCCCGTTTTGCCTAATTACAAGCCCAAATGATGATCGATAAGAATCAAGAAATGGCACCTCCTCCATCACATGAAATCTACAATACTTTCCATTTGAAAAGGTTCTTTCATGGTGCGTTTGGTATGCTAGACACGACAGTTCACAAACATGAGTGGGATAAAAATGAATTTTGTCGGTCCGACCAAAATAGTTGGAACAAGAGTTAGGAGATGGGGAGTTGGGGACGGACAAGATTGATAAATTACTAAACTACCCATGTCAAATAGAAATTCCTAAAACCTTCAGGAATTCTTTCACCCGCCTACCATCGGTCCGCATAGTTCCCTTAAATTGAGGGCAATTTGTCCAAAATAGCCATTTTTGACCTCCCAATTCACTTTATAGACGTTTTTCTACATATTTGACCGAAATAGCCAAGATTTTGCAAGTAGCACTTTAGCAACTTGCGAAATCCACTTTTTATGAATATAATATTCATAAAGTAGCAATTTCGCAAGTTGCTAAAATGCTACTTGTGAAATGCTGACGCGGAAGTGCCACTTACGTAACTTGTAAACAGCTACCCGCTAATGTTGTTAAAGTGCTACTTACCCAACTTGCTATAGTGTAGACCTGGCAAACGTGTCGTGTCATGTCGGGTTCAAAGTTAAACGGGTTAAAAGTGTTTAACCCTAACCCGGCCCGTTTAATAAACTGATCAGAAAATCCCAACCCTAACCCGACCCGACCCGCCTAACCCGTTTAACATTTATAAAACTAGAAATTGAAAATTCACAAAAAAATACAAATACAAAATTTAAATGAAGCATTAGAAATCCAAATTTTATAGTTCAAACTTATAAATTCTAACTAAATCTGAAACATTAAAAATCCAAAGCATTAAAAAGAAAACTTATAATATATATATATATATATATATATATAAACGGGTTATTCGGGTCATTTTCGAGTTGAAATTTTTGACCCTGACCTTACCCGTTTAATTTTCGTGTCGTGTCAAACCCGTTTATTTTGTGTCGGGTTAGCGTGTCAGTGTCAGTTTTTGTCAGGTCTACTAAAGTGGAAGATCTCATCTACCCCGGGTTCAAATCCAGGCGCTGCCAAAGCAGTTTTTGTCAGGTCTACTAAAATGGAAGATCTCAATCTACCCAGGGTTCAAATCCAGGCGCTGCCAAAGCTCTTGTGGCCATGGAGGTTCACCTGCGATGACTCCAGGCCATTCGTGGTCGGTCGGGGATTAGTCGGTGCGCGTAAGCTGGCCCGGAAAACCACGGTTACTAAAAAAAAAGTAGCACTTTAACAACTTGCAAAATTGCTACTTTATGAATATTATATTCATAAAAAAGTGAATTTCATAAGTTGCTAAAGTGCTATTTCCAAAATCTTGGTTATTTTGGTCAATTGAGTAGAAAAGCGGCTATAAAATGAATCAAATAGACCTAAATGGCTACTTTGGACAATTTCCCTAAATTGTAACTTCTCCATTTCTTGACAGGTTTCAAAAGAAATTACCATTTCAATAATATGCTTCACTTCTTCATTGGAGCCCTTTTCACCAACTCCCTTGAGTAAAATCTCATTGTCACCCTTTACAGCTTGTGCCAAATGACATATACCAATACCTGTATGTATATAGTCCATATAATCTCTCAATTCAACAACAAAAGTAATCAAGATTTAGGGCTTTGACCTTTCTGAAGTCAAACCTACTGTTTATAAAATGCAAATTATATGAATTATGTTACAAAATTAACACCAATTTCATTCATATTTTAAGTTGTTATTGTAAATTATAATGTGGGTAGCATCGAAATTTACAAAATCCCAACATAATTTTGCAATTAAACGATCAATAGTTTGACATTCAAAGTCAAAGTGTTAATCAATTTCTAGCTTTCAGTCCAAAAGATCTTGAATACATTTAAACCCATGATTAATCAACAAGCTAAATCAATAAATTTGTAAAATTTTGAGAAGGAATGATGATGAAACCTGAAGAAATCAAAGGGGAATGGAATAAAGAGGGAGGAAACTTGTGGTTGACGACGGTGAAACTGGAGTTGGGAATTGCTTGAACTGCTCTTTTCAGCAACGGCTGTGCCACGGCGGCGAAGCTCATGGATGCCATGGCCGGCGGCCGGCGGTGTCTGGTTGCTGCCGGATTATTGTTTTGTTTGTCTACGTTATTATCTTGAATCCTTGCTTCTTGCCATATGTGCGTAATGGAAAAGTGGAAAAACCCCGTTCACAAGGATGTCCAATAAAATGATAAATTGTTAAAAAGTTTTTTTTTTAAGTAGAAATTTTCATTTTTGTTAACAAATTGAAAATTGTGTTTGGGATTACTTATTTAAAACAACTTATGTTTATTGGTAAAAGTGTTTATTAACTTATGTTTATTGGTAAAAGTGTTTATTTACTTATGTTTATTTGGTTAAATAAGTTAATAAGAAGTTTTAAATAAGTCAGTTAGGAATGACTTATCAAAAACTGCTTATTAGCTGGGTGGAAAAGGCATAAGCCTTTTTTTTTTCTTTTTTCAATCCAAACACTTAAAACAACTTATTTGTTGTTTAAAAACCAATAAGTTAATAAACAATTTTAATAAGCAATACCAAACACCCCCTCAGTTGCAAACCTGATTTCAGTAATGATCTCAACAAAGGAGAACATGACAAGTGTCTCCATTTGTCTCCATTTACCATGAATTATGAACATGACCTTTTTACACTATTCATGATAAATATCCTGTGAATGTCTGGGACACGTGGCACGTTATCGTTTATCCCTGGTTCACAACGGAACTTAGGTTTGTAACTGAACCTACTACGTTGATGATATCATATTATATTTATTATTCGGTAATTGTTATCTTGATTCATAAGAGCATCTCCAACAACCATGCTTATATTTCTTTTCCTTCTAGAATAGAGTATCATAAGTCAAAATTTAAAAAAAAAAGGTACATCTAACTTCATAAGCTATTCTATTTTGAATATTCTAATATTAAGATCAATCGTACCAGATATTGCCAGTTTTGTCCACATTTCGACACACAGTTTTAAAACGCGTCTACTAAAGAAGGTATCCAGTCTATTATAAAACAATCTTACTTCCCCTCCCCAATCGATAAGGGATCTTACATTACACCTTCATTCTCTTCTTTTCTCCATGTTATTTTTATCTCAAATGAAGAGGTTTAGATCCCTAGAGGCAAGTTCAAACGAGAAGTTAAACATTTTACGAGAATGCGAGAAGTGTGATATCATATATGATATACAAGTTTAATCATATATGATTAAACACATGTTACATTGGCAATACATAGACGTTTAATCATATATGATATCACACTTCTCGCCTTCTCACAAAATATTTAACTTCTTGCATGATCCTTCCTCTGGATCCGAATTTTAGTAGACATGTTGATGATTAATAGTTTTAAGACAAACTCACATTCAAACATTTCATGTCATGAGTCATTTGGTGTAATTGAAACCTTAACAGTAACTTCTATTATTGAAAATTGTCGGATAACCATCGGTATCGTTCATAATCGCTATTATACACGATCCAAAAGGCGATCGACAATCGATTCCAACAATCCCTGTATATCATCAAATCAACACATATGCAAAATATATCACATAAACAACATTCTGTTTCTTGTAAAAACCAAAATGTCAAAAATTACACTAAATCAAAACCAACTTCTATGGCTGCTTCTCAATCTCAGGTACATTTTTCAAACTACCTCTTTCTAAACCACCATCATAATCTCGAGTTCTCGGTCCGCAAAATACAAATCAAAGAAAACGAACCCCAAAAACAAAAACGACATTACTTTCGAAGAACTACATGTATCCATACCGTTCGTTTTGACCCAAAGGTACACCTGTCGTCACCTCTTTGTCTACGCATACAAGTTATACCCGATGGCTAAAATCACAACCACGATCGCAGAAGCCGCAGCAGCGTAATAATACATATAGTTGTTCGACTTTTTGCGTTTCAGTACTTTCGAAATCGATTCGGGTCCTTTCCCTCTGATGCTTCTGCTTCTAACTCTCGTGTTCTCCTTTGGAATCGACTTCTTTGCTGTAAGCTTGACGTTTTCTTCGACCTTTTCTTCCTCGGGAGCGTCGGTTGCGTCCTCCTCCGTTGCTGCTTCCTCGGGCTCGGCGGCCGGTGCAGAAGCCTGCATTTTCTTCTTCTCTTTCTTCTCGCGATCCTGTAAAAAATGAACGAAAACCCGTCATTTTTATGATCAAAAGTCGAAAAGATTCAAAATGGACGGAAAAAACCGGAATGAAACGAGCGTGATTTCCTTGAGCTTCTTCTCTGCTTCCTTCTCGGCTTTTTTCTGCGCTTTTATTGCAGCTTTTTCCGCCAGTTTCTTCTTCCGTTCCAAAGCCTGCTTCGCTTTCGCAATCTCCTCCTCCCTCTTGATCTCCTTGAGCTTCGATTCATCGACTTCTTTTGTTTTCGTTGGCTTTTTCTCCACCCTGAAAACTTCCTCCTCTTCTTCTTCTTTCTCTTTTTTACCCTTCACCGTCCCATTCGTTTCTTTCGGGGTTTTACTGACTTTTTCTTCCTCAATCATGGCAACCGGAGGTGGAGCAGGTTCTTCCTTCGGTTGTTTTGCCTTCGGTTTCGCTATAACCTCCGTCTCGACAGGAACGGGAGTTGGTATTTCTTGTGAAATCAATGGCTTCTCCCCGGGGTTCCTCATACGCCCATCTTTGTTTAGTTGTCGGATATCGAGCGATTGCAAGATTCTTTTCTCGTAATCTTCCCGGAATGCTTTACTACTATTCCACTCCGACATGAACTTGTCAACCTAAATTCGTTACATGAACGTGAGTTATAAGCTCGAGAATAATAGACGAACACTCTGTTTGGCAAACTAGCCGTCAGCTAGCTATTAGCTGATAAATTAGTCATGTTTGGTAAAAACTAGCTTATGAGCTTACATGGTAATATAAAATGACCTAAAAGAACATGTCGAAAAAATATAAGGGGCATAATTGGAAAAAAGCCCATGGAGCTTACTCAAACGCTATTTGAAGTAGCATTTCGAGAAGCTAGATTATCGTTAATAAGCTAGTTGTTAGGTGAGCTAGGGGTTGTTGGTTTTCCATTAAGACCGGGATAAAGTCGTGTGTGTGGATTAGTCTGTGTGTATGATCGGGAAGGGTTTTGTTTGAGAGAGTTTTTTCATAGATGGAAGGAACGGGTTTTTTATTTGGGAGGGGCGTGCTTGGAAAAACCTGGTTTTCTATAAACTTACTGAATAAGCCATTGTCAATATCATTAAGCCACTACCAAACAGTCATTTATAACTGACTTAATAAGTTGCAAGTCCCATTAAGTTCGTTAAGATGCTAACAAACAGGTCCCTAGTCATGTTTGGTAAAAGCTAGCTTACAAGCAAACGGTAACGTAGTATGACCTAAAAATATTTGTTAAAAAGTTAAACTGAAAAAGTTTTAAGGGGTATAATTGGAAAAAAGTGGAAAAAAGCCCATGAAGCTTATTGAAACGGTATTTGAAGTAGCGTTATGGCTAACCAAACGGGACTTTCTCACTAAGCTCAAAAAATAAACTAGCCTACGGTTGCCAAACAAGGCATAAGATTTGTAATGGAGACAACTAACAAACCTCGGATATAGAAAGCTCTATAAGCCCATTAACGTCCTTATTCGCAGCCAGCCTTCTTGCGTCATTCAAGAGCGAGCGGTTCTGATAAAAGCAACTATTCTGAAAAGATGCAAAACACAACAGATGATCAAACAGCCATGTCTCAAAAACACAAAACTTTTGCCAATCAAAATTACCAACATACCCCTTCTTCACGTTTATTCCTCAACTCACGAATCTTCTCGTAGACCTTGTCCCTTTTCCCGACCACCGCGTGCAATTCCTCCTCTAAAGAAGCAATCACACTGTTTATGGCCTCTTTTTCAGCCTCGAGGGTCTTAACTTTCGCCTTAATAGCCTGTTGATCTTTGCGGACCCCATCAAGACCGACGCCAATAAGCTACAAAACGGAAATCGTTCACAAACATTAACATATGAACAATCTGGATCTTAGCCATACAAGATTTCGTGAGCGGTGTTCTTACTTTGACCTGGTCTTGAATGGCATCTTTTTCACCAACGGATTTCTGAACTTCCGCCCTCATAGCAGCATTTGCGATAACTTTATCTCGTGTCCCTTCAAGTTGTTTGATTTCTCGAATGATTTGTTTTTCCTCATTTAGGGTAATACTTTCATGTTGAATGCGATATTGCAAACTCTTAATCTGCATACAAAGTGAAAAATAACATTCAAATGACTCAAAATTTTGTTCTTTAAAGATGTGGTAAAGATGCATATACATATAGACACTACAACAAAATCGGCTTTATAGGACGCCAAATATATCTAAATGTCCTAATTGACTACCTTACATTACTTATGTTTATAGGACCAAACAATTTTGTATTACAATAAGTTGATACGACGTTTTGGGCTTCTAACAAGCTTTTCAAGACACTTTTGAAAGAAAACTGTCCCCTATTATTCTTTTTATAAGACATTATTTGAAAGGAAAAAAAATGTCTTATAAAAAGACGTGTTCAAAAACTAATAGGACACTTAATTTCAAAAGTGTCCTAAAAAACTGGTTAGGATACCCAAATACATCCATTTTGAGAACCCCAGGAACCGCCTATTTTGTGTAGTATTCATGATGAATGACGTAAATATTCATGATGAATGTTATGACAGATATTCATGATAAATAATATTCAGAGTTATTCATCATGAATACTACATAAAATAGGCGGTTCCTGTATTCTCAAAATATTTAAGGTTCCTAAATGAACCTCCCTCCATTGGGACATTTAGACATATTTAACGTCCTATAAAACTGATTTTTCTGTAGTGATATTAAAAGCAAAATCCGAACATGAACATCAATAAAGATACAAACTTTGAGCATTTTATTTCTACGTAAATGGATTTTTAAAACCGGGCTTACAACATCATTGAGCTCTCCCTCAGACGAGCATATGAAACTTCTATTGTCTCGATTCGCATCTCTCGGGCCCCGCAACTTTCCCAAAGCCTGCTGCAGAGGTTCGATTTCTTTTCTCTTGTCGTCCATGATCGTCCTGAAATGGTTTTTCTCTTCAACCAACGCCTTCAATTGCCCTATTACTTGTGCTCGTTCCGTCTATAAAAAAAAACACGTTTAACATTCATAATTACACAATCGTGTAAAGCATAGGCTCAAAAGCATCAATTTATAACGTTATACCCTCTTTGCCCTCAGCTTTTCAGTAATCGGATCACGCGCTTGATTAAGCTTTCTAAGCTCCTTATCAGCCAAATCAAGTTTAGCTTTCAAGTTCTGGTCTTCAACTGTTCGGTATTTAACGAAATAAACCGAGTGAAACTTTTTTGCTTCGGGCCACTCGTCAACTGCGTCCTTTGGAAAGCTCGTATCCGGTGTCGTTTCTACTCGCACCGACTCACTCCCATGAGTACCAGATTCGTTTTCGTCAACATGTCCGTTAAGAACGATCTCTTTCTTCCCGTTTTCAACAGCCACATGAGCCAACTCAGACTCCACTCCATCGATACCCATTATTTTTTTTCAAGATAAAATTACTTAAATAACCTTAGATACAAAAAGACCCTGAATCAGGAAGAACAAATAGATCAGCCAAATACGCAAGATAACATCTGATTAATTAAAGAACTGAATTCAAACTTTACAAGCTCCATAAACATTAATTTACAGAGAAAAGTTTATAAATTCAAGAAATAATATGATTTTGAATCAAGAAAAGATAAGATACATAACTAGAATCTACTATTCATAAACTCCATAAACACCAATTTACAGAGAAAAGTATATAAATTCAAGAAAAATATGATTTTGAATAAAGAAAAGATAAGATACATATCTAGAATCTACTATTCATAACCTCCATAAACACCAATTTACAGAAAAGAGTGTATAAATTCAAGAAAAATATGATTTTGAATCAAGAAAAGATAAGATACATATATAGAATCTATTATTTATAAACTCCATAAACACCAATTTATAGAGAAAAGTATATAAATTCAAGAAAAATATGATTTTGAATAAAGAAAAGATAAGATACATGTCTAGAATCTACTATTTATAAAGTCCATAAACACCAATTTACAGAGAAAAGTATATAAATTCAAGAAAAATATAATTTTGAATCAAGGAAAGATAAGATACATATCTAGAATCTACTATTTATAAACTCCATAAACACCAATTTACAGAGAAAAGTTTATAAATTCAAGAAATATATGATCTTGAATCAAGAAAAGAGCCTTTTTCTAAGGGGTCATTTGGTTGGTTTCCGGTTTTCCATTAAGTCATGTATGGATAAACCTGTCTATATAGATTAATCAGGCTGTATAGATTGGGAAGGGTTTTGTTTATGAGGGTTTTTTTCATCAATGGAAGAAAAGCGTTTTTTAATTGGAAGGGGTAAGTTTGGAAAAAAAAAAAGAAAAAACTTGGCTTTCTGCATAACTTATTGAACAAGCCGCTTTCTATATCATTAAGTCACTACCAAACAGTTCACCGAATAAGCTTGTTTTCTATATCATTAAGTCACTACCAAACAGTCATAAATAGTTGACCGAATAAGCTGTAAATCCCATGTCCAATTACTTGAAATTAAACAGAATTTCAAACTTTACAAGCTCCATAAACACGATTTACAGAGAAAATTCTTTAAATTCAAAAAAAAATGATCTTGAATCCAAAAAAGTACCCTACTTTAAGTAACCTTCAGCATCATATAAATCATAAAATTAAACAACTATCACTCAATAATCAACCATGTTTATCATCCCCAACACAACAAGATCCAGTAATCACATACGAATAAATCAGAACATATAAACTCCATAAATCATCAAAATAATCAATCACAACACACCAGAGTTCATTCGCAAGCATTCACACACCACGATTAAATTCACAATTCAAAACCCGACACACACATAATTCGATAAAATCGAAACCGAGATCGTGGGTTTTGACAAGGTTTTAAATCCTACAAATCAAGTAACCAAATTCCACAAAACCCAGATCCGATTCAACAGGAATTAACCTAGATTTATCCAGACGAATCAGGATCAGGATCAGGATCAGGATCAAATTGGGTAAAAATGATGAATCGACCGAAAAGCAATAGTAAAGAGTTTAAATTACAAAAAACGTGAAGATGTAAGAGGTGTTTACCAGAAATTGATTGAACAGATGAAGACTGATTTGGGAGAAAAAGAGGGGGTGATCGAGAAACAAGAAGGTCAGCGAGAGTTGATAGATCTCTGTGACTTTTTAGGGGATATAGAGAGAGAATGAGGAGGTCCGGCGCCTACCGATTGTGTATATAAGATTGGGGATTAAAGTGAGAAAGTAGTAAACTGATTTTCGCATATATAGAGAGAGAAAGAGATGATTTGGGGAAAATCTAAAAAAGAATTGAGGAACATTTTGGTAACAGTTTGTCTGGACAGCATATATATGTGTATATAAGTAAAATAAGTAAAATAAGTTATTTTTTGGTTTTTATATATGTGTCTATATGCACGTGTGTATGTTACAAAGTATTTGTGAGCAAATATACATACCGTCCCGATGAACGGTTATCACGGTAAAAAAAGATTGAGAACCGATCTAAGCCGTAATTTGGTTTTGATCATATGGTTTTAATTAAAAGTTGTTTCACTTCCAATTTATTTCAAAATTGTCATTGTCTTTAATGACCATGGATTAAAATTAATCAATGGTTTAGATTGGTTTTCACGGTTCTCAACCTATTTTTGATTCTCATTTAATTATCGTCCTATATATATATATGTGTGTGTGTGTGTGTGTGTATAAGGTTGGGGTATGGTGAGAAGTTGAGGTTAACGTGAGAAGCGTGAGAAATGGTTATCAACCGTTGGATGAGAATTGATCAATTTCCTAGCCGCAATTCATGGTAGGGCATTTGATTAAAAGTGATCAACAGTTCATATCCAATTCTCACCGTTAACCTCAACTTCTCAGACGGTCCTGAGGCGAAAGATCGTGAAGTTGAATTAACGGTGAGAAGCGTGAGAAGTGGATCTGAACCGTTGATCTTTTTTAATCTCAAACTCTCCCATGAATTGTGGCTTTGAATGGAATTTATCTGGTGTACCTTATCTCGGTGCACCTTATCATAATGCAACGGTTGATAACCACTTCTAACGCTTAACACTGTTAACTCAACTTTTCACCGGAACCCAACCCTCTGAAAAGAACCCTACAAAATAAGAGAATCGGAGAACCAAGGAAAAAGGATAAAATAATATATGAAAGTGGATGTAAAATTAAAAATAATAAAATGATCATTTTTTATGTATAATTTGTTTCACTCTATTTTTTGTTGTTTTTGTTGATTTATTATTTTAAATTCCAGATGAATCATCTCAATCTAACGGTTTGTATAAGTTCTTTGGTTCTCTGTTTTTTAGGGTTCTCTCCCAGTCTCATTATATATATATATATATATATTTGTAATTTTATCCAAAATAAATATTATTGTTATCACAATTCAACAATTATGGTAATATACTAATTACCACATTTAACATAAAGGTAAATATTTTGACAAATTTGAAATTCATTATTTATGTTTTTTTATGATTGATTTCAAAATGGACATTTATGATGATAATAATATAAAATAAAAATGTATTGTATAATGATAAAAATGTATATGATAGTATGAATTATGAATAATTATATTCATTATAAATAATGTTTGTAATTGTTTTTCAAAATGGACATTTATGATGATAATAATATAAAATAAAAATGTATTGTATAATAATAAAAATGTATATGATAGTATGAATTATGAATTATGAATAATTATATTCATTATAAATAATGTTTGTAATTGTTTAAGGTAATTCATTATTAATAATACGTGAAGTAGGGGATTTTGGGATTATTAAATTCTTAAAATAATTATGATTGTAGTTTAATTGAAAATCAAATTAAAAATTATATTTTAAGCTAATTTATGAGTTATTTAAGTGTTTAATTTGACCCATTAAATCATCACTAATTACAAATAATGAATGATCATATAGTAAAGAGTAAACTACGATTTTAGTCCCTGTGGTTTGATGCTTATAACGGTTTTCGTCCTTAATCTTTCAAAACTGCCTTTTTAATCCTTGTGATTTTTATTTGCTTCTATTTTTATCATTCCCTCCAATTTTATTAATATTAAATGTTAATTTATTTAAAAATTAAATAAACAAATTACATATTTGGTCCTTGTGGTATATAAACTTTTACATTTTTATCCTAATTTATATTTTTTTACTTTTTCTTTATTTATTGTATTTCATCAAGACATTTATTTTTCTATTAATTATATTGTATATTTTCATAATTATTATAACTTTAATTATAAAAATAATCAAATAATTTCATTAAAAATATTGATAAATACATGATATTTTTTCAAAGTTTTAGGTTTAAATCTCCTATAATTAATATTTTTGTTTATCTATTGATTTAGAGTGAATTGTGGATTTGGTCCCTGTGGTTTAGTGATTTCTTTGACCATGATCTTCATTCTATGTTTATTGTGGATTTGGTCCTTGTGGTATTCAATTTATTTTGGTCATGGTTCTTCTGACTAACACTTCCATTAACATTGTTAAATCAAGAACCATTTTAGTCATTTTGCCTATTTTTTGTCCTTTTTTTATAAGAAAAATATAAACAATATTTTTATACACACAAACACACATGCATACACACATGTATATATATATATATATATATATATATATATATATAACGATATTAAAATAAATAAAATAAGACATTATTGTATGATTTAATTGTTTATTTTTTTTTAAATTAATTATATTAAATACGATTTAATTTTATTATTTTATTGTAATTGTGAAAAAATATATAGTTTTATTGTTTTAATGTAATTAAAATCTCAATTTAAATAAATCAGATCATAAAACTATATCTTATTTATTTAAATCGAATAAAATAAAATATGGTTTTATGATTTGATTTATTGAATTAAAATTTTAATTAAGTTAGAGACGATTTAATTATATTGTTCTTTTACTATCATTGCAACAAACAAACTTATTGTTGATATTTTAACACCAAAAATCATTGAAAACCGTTGAGAAATGAACCATAATTTTATCATCTTAAAATTAGAAGCTCCAATTTTCATATTGTTTTTCAGTCAAAAACTCAAAATCAATTTTCATATTGTTTTTAGTATGATAAAATTAAAGTTCATTTCTCAACGGGTTTTAATGATTTTTTTGTGTTAAATATCAACAATAAGTTTGTTTGTTGCAATGATAATAAAAGAACAATATAATTAAATCGTCTTTAACTTAATTAAAATTTTAATTCAATAAATCAAATCATAAAACCATATTTTATTTTATTCACTCTAAATAAAATAAGATATAGTTTTATGATCTGATTTGTTTAAATTGAAATTTTAATTACAATAAAACTATATATATTTTTCCACAATTACAATAAAATAATAAAATTAAATCGTATTTAATATAATTAATTTAAAAAAAATAAACAATTAAATCATACAATAATGTCTTATTTTATTTATTTTAATATCGTTATATATATATTTATTTATATACATGTGTGTATAAAAATATTGTTTATATTTTTCTTATCAAAAAATAGGCAAAATGACTAAAATGGTTATTGATTTAACAAAGTTAATGGAAGTGTTAGTCAGAAGGACCATGACCAAAATAAATTGAATACCACAATGACCAAATTCACAATAAACATAGAATGAGGACCATGGTCAAAGAAATCACTAAACCACAGGGACTGTCAGGATCGAAATTCAAACAAGAATTTAATAAACACTCAGAAACTTATGTTAAAGAAGTCGCGGAAAAACACTTTAACAGTAAATCAATCAAACAGTGTATAAACTCAAATAACAAGTTATATTGATTTAACTTAATGATTACAAACAAAACCTCAATCTGTTGAACAGGCTCAACAAACGTTCAATACTTCTCTATTGAAAGGACTTCTAAGAACCTTGAGGTTAATTCTCTCTAAACAAACGTATATCAAAAACTATTTCTCTATCAAAGACTTATAGACTATATATACATAATTAATTACAAGATAATTATCAAAACAAAATTGATCTTCATTCCATAATTATCTTCATCTCTATTTTCAGCTCCTATTCTTTCATTTCAAGTCATTATCTTCATAAGCAGTATTAACTTCATCCTCATCCAGCAACATTAATCTTTAACAACATTAACATCCTCAGCAGTACTAACTATGCTTGCAGTATTGATCATGCTAACAGTAGTAATTCCTCTCTTGCAGTAGTAATCTTTAAGCAGTACTAACTTTTCAAGCAGTAGTAAAATCTTCAACTAGCAGTATTAATCTTTAAGTAGCAGCATTAACCATACTTAGCATATTTCTGACCCAACAATCTCCCTCTAACTTAACTTTTCAAATTGAGAGGTTAAGTTCTTCAGTATAGGGTCTTCATGATGCTTTCAAAACTCCAGCTTAATCACCCATATTTGGATCCAGTCCCTGACTTTGATTAATTGTTCTTTTGATCACTATTCTGGCCATTTCTGAATCTTTAGGACACACCAGCTTTGCTCTCAACATTCCTTGCAGCTTTGCTCTACTATGGTCATATACCTTGTCCACCAAGAAGTACTCATGATAGTTTTTGTCAATAGTTAGCACAAAGACTCCACAGTTTTCAAACAACATCCAATTATCTATTCTTTTGAATCCATTCTCAAAATGCAAGTCTTTGATAACATACTGAACTCTTTCGGGCTCAAACGTCATGCACAAGTACTCCATGGCCATCTTTGTTAGATTCATCCCAGCTTCTTCCAACACTTTGCTATATAAGCTCAGCCTAACTTTGTGCATTTCTTCCAAATCAGACCTGGAACAACTTCTGATAATTTTCCCCCATGTAGCATATATTTCATGATGATCACCCATTCTCTTGATCCTGAAGTATTTTTTGCCTTGGTCTTTCAAAATATCCTAATGAATGATTTCAGGAGCATTCACTGAAATAGGATCAACCTTCAGAGGTTCTTTATCAGATACTGTCATGTACAAATCAAATTGCACATCAGATTGTCTTGGTTGACTTGTAGGATCTTGATTCTGCTCTAGCACATGTTCTGCTGATTTTGCTTATGCTCTTTCACTTTCATTCTCCTTTTCAACTTCTTCGATTCTTGACCTCTTTGCATGTTTCTTGGTAGCAATAGATTTCTTTCTTTTTATAGCTCTAATTTTCTGAGCTAAGGTTTCTTCTCCCTTCACTTTTGCCTTTTCTTTGATAGGAGTGCCTTCTTCACTGTCAGGGAAGGGCTGTTGTATGTTGAGGTCATGCCTTTCTTTCATCTTTCTTTCAACCTCTACCCTTTGAGTGAAATCCCCTTTCAGCTTGGCCATTTTCTTCTTGTATAGCTCTTCTATCCTTCCAAATGACATGCTGGTAAACATTCCTTCAGGAACTCCAATAGCTCCTTTCAGAAAGTTTATTATTTTCCTTCTTTCTTGATTTTCCAGGAAGGTATTTGAAGGCTTTCTTTGGCTTTGTTTAGTTGCTCTCAATGTCACTTTCTTAGCAGCAGCAGCAGTCTTCAACCTCCTTTGATATTCTTCATTAAGCTTAGTAGACAAATCTAAAGCAATTTCTCTGTCTTTTGCAGATTGAATCTCTTCCTCCTTTTCCAACTCTTCTTGCAACTTTTTGGCCATTTCTTCATCAAGTTCTATTTGAGTCTGCTTCTTTGATGGCTTATCAGATTCAATCATCTTCTCCTTCCCTTTCTTTTTGGTCTCAGCTACACTGAATTCTTTTCTTTTCATTTCTGTTTCAACTTATTTGATTACCACTCCCTTAACCTTTGGAGTAGCTTTAGGAGTGTCAAGCTTTACCTTCACCAATGTTTCAGCAATTTCTATCTCTTCCCTAAACAATTATGTTTCTGCTGCTGAAGTTACTGCTTCTTGTTTAGTTTCTGCTGCTTTTGTTGTTTCTGCTGCTTTTGTTGTTTCTGCTGTTTGTTTCTGTTCTACTTCACTATTCAACTCCCCCTCAAAATTAGATTCCATGCCAGCAGGGCTTTTCTTTTCACTTTCATCCTCTTGAGTCTCCCCCTTTTTGGAAGCATCATGATCAATATTCCTCTTCTTCAAAACAAATTTGGTTTTCTTCTTTTTGTGCACCAATTTGAGTACCATCTTCTTCAATTTGACTATATGTTCTTGTTGAGAGTTAATCACCTGCTTCATCTCTTTTATCTCCAATTCTTGATTGTGAACTTCCAGACTTATTGTACCAAGAGTGTCCATCAATTCATCATAAGTATATATGTCCTCACCTTCTTTAGGTGTTTTTTTACCACCCTTGAAGGATCCTTGGATCTTTTAGTAGAGGTCTTCTGCCTAGCAGAAGCACCTGCTACCACCGTGGTTTCTTGGCACCTGGACCTTTAGATGATTGCTCATCTAAAGTTGCCGTGGGGAAGATCTTAGATATGTTCACACTGTCCTGTCCTACACCTTGTGCATAAACAGTAGTGTGAGCCTTACTGCCCACCTGCTCATCCTTCTCCTTATAGAGCACCTTCTTGGGGTTGGGAGACACCCCTGTGGTTTCCCTTTGGATATTCTCTAATGGAGAATGCTCCATTAGAGGGCTTGCAGGCTGTTGGGGTGAAGATACAGGAAGGGAATGAACCTTCTGTATCTTTTTCCTTTGATATGTTTTGGTGATGGGGGAAGTTGGCTTGACAATAGGGATCTGAGGAGTATCAATAGAACTGAATGGTGTGGGTAGGTCATCAGTTGGGTGGTCAGATGTGGGCTTTAACACTGATGCCTCACCATGGGAATGAGACAGAACCATCATTGTAGAAAATAATGGTGTCTCATGTCCAGAAAAGTCCTTACTTGGTCTTTTCATGTTTGAGAATACCTTCCCTTTGGGAGGTTTTGGTACATACACCTCTTGAAAAGAGGGTAGATCCGTCAATTCATTATTTAGTACTTCTTGCACAAACCTTGGATACATATAAAAGCTTTTGGTTTTGGTATCCAGGTTTGACATTAAATCATTTAAGATCATTTGAGAAAAGTTAAACTTTCTAGAGGTAGCTAAGCAGACTAGAGCATAAGCTAAGGTACTGCTAAACTCACTCCATCCAGTTGTTTTTCTAGAAATACAATGCTGAAGGGTATGAACAAAGATTCTCCACTGAGGTGAAAATTTTCTCTTGAAGAACTTGTAAACCTCAGTGGGACCTTCATACCCCATACGACTAATTGATTGGAAGAGATCTTCCTTGGACAGAAAGGTAATACCTGAGGCATCATCTAGTCGTAGATGAATGCGAATACATCCTTCTGTGACGGTTAGAGGTTTATCACAAACCCTTGATTTGATGACCTGATTGCCATCTTCAGTGTGAATGGAGGCATTGGCCCAGAACTGACGCATGTGCTCCACATAGATTGTGGGATTGACAGTTAAAGCGTAGGCGATGTGGGAGGATTTTAGAAAATCCACAATCTGATGAAAACCTTCTTCTTGCTTGGGCTTCTGTAGCATTGCCAACTCATTGTGATCATCAATAAACATCAGTTATGCCATCGTTCTTGGATTGAATCACTACTAGGGTTTATGAACTGGGAAGCAAGAATTCGAGAGAGAGAGAGAGAGAGAGAGAGAGAAGATGAACACTCGTAGGAAATTTAAAGAGTCGTTTGGATTTTGGCGGTCAGAGAGGGTATTTATAGGTGGAGGGTTTCAGTTAGAAGCAGTACTAAGTACACTAGCAGTATTAACAATCCCGCAGTATTAACTCATATTAGTAGTAGTAACACATACTGGCAGTATTAACACAGACTAGCAGTATTAACACATACCAGCAGTAGTAACACTGATTAGCAGTAGAAATAAGGTAAGCAGTAGTAACTTTGCACTGGCAGTATAAACTACCTAGCAGTAGTAACCATACTTAACCATATTTGAACTGTCATTATGAGTAATATAGAGAGCAGTATTAACTTAACTAGAAGTACCAAGTATCCAACCAAAGCAATCTGAAACACTTTAGCAGCACCATGCATAATAAAATATGAGAAAGTAAGCAGGAAGGAATCTATACAGAAATGGTACATAGAGAAAATCAAAGGAGGTTTATTCAGTGTTTATCATGCCCACACTTGTGACCAAGAATGTGAATCTACCCACATCAAAAGCTTTGGTGAATAGATCAGCAAACTGGTTACTTGTGTGTACTTTCACAACCTAAATTAGCTTCTTTTCATTGCAGTCTCTAATGAAATGGTACCTTATTTCTATATGCTTGGTTTTTTAGTGCTTCACTGGATTATTAACAATGCTTATGGCACTGTTGTTGTCAATGAAGATTAGAGTGTGCAGAAAAGTAACCCCATAGTCCAGCATCTGATTCTGAATCCATAACACTTGAGAGCAGCAGTTTGCAGCAGCTATGTACTCTGCTTCTGTTGTAGAGGTGGACACTGTGGTTTGCTTTTTACACTTCCATGAAACTAGTCTTGCACCCAAAAACTGACATCCTTCTGATGTAGACTTTATATCCAAGTTTGCACCACCCAAATCACTATTAGAATAAGCAAGTAGATCAAATGGTGAGTCATGAGGATACCAAAGACCCAACCTAGGTTGTCCTTTGAGATATCTGAAGATCCTCTTGACTGCTTGAAAATGAGATTGCTTAGGTCTTACTTGAAATTTGGCACACACACAGACAACAAACATAATATCTAGCCTTGAAGCTGCTAGATACATGAGGGAGCCAATCATAGATCCATATTGATGAACATCTACATCCTCCCCCTCAAGATCTGCAGTGATCTGTTTGTGTGTTTCCATGGGTGTGCTTGCAGACTTTGAATCTGAAAATCCAAATTTGGTAAGTATATCTTACACATACTTGGATTGACTGATGAAGATACCATCTTTCTTCTGTTTAACCTGTAGCCCAAGGAAGAATGTAAGTTCACCCATAGAGCTCATCTTGAATCTTTTGTGCATTAACTCCTCAAACTCCTTGCACATATAATCTTTTGTGGATCCAAATATGATGTCATCCACATAGATCTGCACAAGTAGGATGTCCTTCTTCTTCCTTTTGATGAACAGAGTCTTGTCTATTATTCCCCTTTCAAGACCATTTTCCAAGAGATAGGTACACAGAGTGTCATACCATGCTCTTGGTGCTTGATGTAGCCCATAGAGTACCTTCTTTAATTTGTATACTATGTCAGGAAAGTTAGGATTTTCAAACCCTAGAGGCTGACAAACATATACTTCTTCATCAATTGTCCCATAGAGGAATGCACTATTGACATCCATCTGATAAACTCTGAACTTCATGAAAGAAGCATAGGCTAGAAACAGCCTAATTGCCTCAATTCTGGCTACTGGAGCAAATACTTCTTCATAGTCTATTCCTTCTTCTTGTGTGTACCCTTGTGCCACAAGTTTGGCCTTGTTCTTGATCACAATTCCTCTCTCATCCTTCTTATTTCTGAAAACCCATTTTGTACCAATTGCCCTTTGTCCTTTTGGAAGTTCAACCAGATCCCATACATTTTGCAACACAAACTGCAGCAGCTCCTCTTGCATTGCTTCTATCCAACTTGGGTCTTTCATTGCATCATAAGCCTTTTTGGACTCAATCTGGGATAGAAAACAAGCTAACAAACCTGTTTGTAGGTATTTCAATCCCCCTAACTTGCTTTGTTGCCTTGTGATCATTGGGGAATTGATGTCACCAATCACCAATTAAGGAGGATGATTCTTCTGAGTTCTTGTAGCATTGACAGCCTCCTCATTAAGATTTGCTTCAAGGTTGGTGTCATTCTTTTATGGAGTGCTTCCACCGTACACTGAAGAATTTTCATCATCAGTGTCATCTTCTGTCAGTATGGGCATCTCAGGACCTGTGTTTCCTGAATTATGAGCATCTTCTTCATCACCTTTGTCCTCTTCATCTGCTTTAGCATCTTCATCTGGATCAGAATCTTCTTATTCTGAATCATCTTTCTTTTCTTGTTGGCAAAATTCAGCAGGATCAACAGTAGGTATGGGAAACAGCACAAACTCTTGTTTCTGTGCTTGTACCTGTTCTGAATTTGTTTCTGTAGTTTGCACATTACTAAAACCCAAAACATTAGTTAGTGAATCAATGTCAAACAACCAATCAGGACCTGTACCAATTTGATTTAGTGTGTTCTCATTGCATTTGACATTGTCACTTTCCTCTATAATCCTTGAAGAACTATTAAATATTCTATAAGCCTTACTCTGAGATGAGTATCCAACAAGAAATTCATCTTCAGCTTTGCTTTCAAACTTACCTAAGTGAGATTTGGTGTTGATAATTGTGCAAGGACACCCAAAAGGTTTGAAAAAACCAATAAAAGGTTTCTTCTTGTTAAAAAGTTCATAAGGTGTCTTGCCTTGAGATTTGACTACTAGAACCCTGTTTTGGACATAGCAGGCAGTATTAACTGCTTCTGCCCAGAAAGTAATTGGTAACTTTGAATCTGCCAACAGAGATCTAGCAGCCTCAATTAGTGTCCTATTTCTCCTTTCAGCAACACCATTTTGTTGAGGAGTTCTAGGAGCACTATATTGTTTCTCAATACCTTTAGCCTCACAAAAGTTGTTTAAGTCATTGTTTTTAAATTCAGTTCCATTATCAGATCTGATGACTTTAACTCTTTGATTAGTTTGGTTTTCAATCCTAAGAACAAATGATTTGATCAGTCCACTTGTCTCATCCTTAGTCCTCAGAAAATATACCCAAGTAAATCTAGAGAAATCATCTACAATGACTAAGCAATAGGATTTCTTTCCAATACTCATCACATTTTTAGGACCAAAGAGATCCATATGCAATAATTGAAGAGGTGAAGAGATAGTATTTATTTCTTTGGACTTATGAGAAGTTTTGTGCTGCTTGCCTTTAAGACAAGCAACACAATGATCATCACATGAGAAAACTTTTTGGGGTAAACCTCTTACAAGGTTGTTTTTCACAAGAATGTTCATTGTTTTAAAATTCATGTGACACATTCTTCTGTGCCAAAGAGATGATTCATCTAAAGAAGCTTTTAAAAATAGACAGTTTAATGATGAGTCAGATGAAACATTCTCTAAGTCCAAACAATAAACATTATCCTTCCTAGGAGTTCTAAGTAGTATCATATTTTCATCAACTACCTTGAATCCTGGAGCAAGGATAATACATTCAGTCTCTGTAAATAATATGCTATGTTTCTTGTCACAGACCTGTGATACACTTAACAAGTTGTATCTCAATTGCTCAACATAGTATACATCTTCAAAGGACATCTTACCTTTTGATACTATACCTTTTCCACTGATCTTACCTCTTGCTGGATTGTCACCAAATGCAACATGTCCTCCATCAAACTTTTTGAAGTTTTGAAGGCATGCCATGTTACCTATCATGTGCCTAGAGCAACCACTATCTACATGCCAGATGCTCTTCTTCTTGAGCTGTTGGTTGCCCTGCACATATGATAAAACAGTTAGTTTTTAGAGGGAACCTAAGCCAAAGTGGTCTTGGGTTGCCCTTTCTCATCAACATATTTATAATCAGTGATCTTAGTCTGGATGAGATGATCAGATTTAGGGATCTCATGGCTGGAATACTTTGTCAAAATTATGGGCTTGGCAGCATTAACACTGGTAGCAGCATTATCCTTGTTAGCAGTACCAACTGGGTTAGCAGTACTGACTAGGATAGCAGTACTAACTTGGTTAGCAGTAGTATTGCTATCAGCAGCACTATCTCTGTTAGCAGTACTATTTGAGGTAGCAGTACTAACAGATTTCTTGACTTTTGGAACCCAAATCTTGACAAAGTTGTTTGCTTTCTTGTTCTGTGAGTTACTCCTTGACTTGCTTGGAGTATTTTCTTTTGATTTATCAAACTTATTCTGAATATGAGCTTTCATAGGTGTTGTTTTCACATTCTCAGCCATGTGGTTCCTTTTTGATTTCTTCCTATAACCAAAAGAATTTTGTGTTTGTCTTTGAAAAGTAACTCTTTGGTTAATAAGATTGAAATAACAGTATTTGCCAAGATGATTCAATTTGCCACAGATAAAACTGGGCTTTGGTCTATTGATTTTGCTTAGATCAATTCCCTGTTTTTGAGTCCACTGATTATTTATGTTTCTCTGATTTCCCCTTATTTTATCATGTTTATGGGGCTTGTTCTGTTGACAAGTACAGGGATTTATAACAGAGGTTTGCATGTAGTGAATTCTCTGTACCTTTTCCTTTCCTTTCCTGGAGGTCTCTGCTTTCTCACTCTTAACAGTCTCTTTCTCTGTCTTGGTCATCTCCACTTTATCACTTTTGATAAATGGTTTACCTCCCCTCTCATTTGTAAGAATGTGGTTTTCTAAGGGAATATTTTTATGGTCTTCCTCATTCTTACTCTCAGAGTTTTCTTCTTCAGAATCTGCCTCAACCACTACTTTGTCTAAAGGATCTACTTATGTGGCTCCTGCAGGTAATTCCTTCTTGCCTTGTCTTTCTAAGAGATCTGAAGTGGGAGGAATGTAGTTATTGTTGTATGGTGGAAGGGTCGTGTTGTAGCCTATTCCTCTTATCAGTTTGTCATGAACTTGAGTTTTGAGTAAATAGTCCATTGCTTTAGAAGCATTGGAATATTTCTCAATATCTAATTTAGCCTTCTCAAATTCACTCCTTATTTTCTCACATTCCTCTTTAGTCTTCTCTAGTTCAACATCTAACTGATTCTTCTCCCGCTTCCAGTAGTTGGTATCATATGAATGTTGAAGATCATTGGCTTGATATGCCTTAATCTGTTCTTCAAACTTCTCAACAATCAAAACATACTCTCTTTTATCTTTTTCTAACCTTTTAAGGTCATCACACATGCTCTGATTGTGATCCCTGTACTTTTTAACAGTTTCAATACAAGTTTTGGAGCAAAGGTTATATTTTACCTTTGTGGGAAGTGCAGTGCTTGATGACTCTGAAACTTCAGCCATCAATGCTTGGTTCTGAATGGCCTCCTCTACTTGATCACTCCAATCAAAGCCCATTCCTTCTTGTGAGACAAGAACTTGTGATGAATTTATGTTATAATTGGTGGACTTTGGTTGTTGATTATTGCTTCCATGCTGTTGAGCAGTTCCTCCTCTGCACTCTCTGACAAAGTGTCCCAGATTATGGCATTTGTAGCATTCCACCTTGGATTTATCAAATCCAACACCATCTTCTCTTCTCATGGCAAAATTGTTCCCGCCAGTTCTTTTGATGAATCTTTTAACTCTCATGGTGAGCATTGCCATCTGCCACTTGATATCCATCTCTTCAAGGTCATCAGCATTGATCTGCTCCAGATCATCATTGATAAGAGCAGATTTAGCATGACTAGAAAGGAATGCCTCCAAAACAGAATCATTGGACCCATCCTGTTTTGAGACATAAGCAACACTAACTGATTATGTATTAGCAGTAGAATCAATAGTAGATGATAGGAGGGCAACATTATGAGAGTATCCAGATGACTTTTTCTTAGATTCAACTTCTGCTTCGAATACCCTTAGATCATTGTAGAGATCATCAAACTCCTTATCCTCCAGATTATCATTATGTCTGAAGGATAGAGTGTACATCACCCATTCTTCACCAAGAGATCTTAGAAATTTTCTGTTGACATCATCCTGGTCCATCTTGACACCAACAGTAGCCAACTCTCCAATCAACTTGTTAAATTTATCAAAGGTTTGAGTCATGGACTCATTCTTTGTAGACATAAAATTCTCATATTGTTGTTTGAGAATTGCCTTCTGATTCCTCTTAGTGCTTTTAGTACCTGAAAATCTCTTCTCCAATGCATTCCAAAGAATTTGAGCATCATAACAGTTGCAGAATTAATGTTGATACTCATTAGGAATTGCCAAGAGCAGAGTGCTCATGGCTTTCATCTCTGTCTGCCTCATCTTTCTTTCTCCATCAGTCTTTGGTGGAGGTCTCTTGCCATCTGCGTCCATCTTTCCTCAATCAGAGGGACCATTCTCAATGACATCCCACATTGAGTAGTCTGTAAGGAGAATGTACTGCCTGATTCTGATTTTCCACATGTCAAACTCATTGGGTTTGAGCATGGGTACCTTTGAAACAAGAACACTGTCATGAGATTCGTCCATGATGATTTTTGATTTATGAGTAGAAGGCTCTGATACCACTTGTCAGGATCGAAATTCAAACAAGAATTTAATAAACACTCAGAAACTTATGTTAAAGAAGTCGCTATAAAAACACTTTAACAGTAAATCAATCAAACAATGTATAAACTCAAATCACAAGTTATAATGATTTAACTTAATGATTACAAACAAAACCTCAATCTGTTGAACAGGCTCAACAAACGTTCAATACTTCTCTATTGAAAGGACTTCTAAGAACCTTGAGGTTAATTCTCTCTAAACAAACATATATCAAAAACTATTTATCTATCAAAGACTTCTAGACTATATATACAGAATTAATTACAAGATAATTATCAAAACAAAATTGATCTTCATTCCATAATTATCTTCATCTCTATCTCCAGCTCCTATTCTTTCGTTTCAAGTCATTATCTTCATAAGCAGTATTAACTTCATCCTCATCCAGCAACATTAATCTTTAACAGCATTAACATCCTCAGCAGTACTAACCATGCTTGCAGTATTAATCATGCTAGCAGTAGTAATTCCTCCCTTGCAGTAGTAATCTTTAAGTAGTACTAACAACTAGCAGTACTAACTCTTCAAGCAGTACTAACTATTCTTCTAGCAGTACTAACTTTTCAAGCAATAGTAATTCTACTAGTAGTAGTAAAATCTTCAACTAGCAGTACTAATCTTTAAGTAGCAGCATTAACCATACTTAGCATATTTCTGACCCAACAGGGACCAAATCCACAATTCCTATTTATTATTTTAAATTATCATTGAAAAAAGTTTAATAAAATTCAAGAAAAAAAATAGTATTATTTTATAACAACCGGTTGTTTTTTGTTAAATGCAATTTACTATACTATTCTAAATTCTAAATTCTCATTTAATATTTATTTTTTATTAATTAATCAAATTTGTTTAATATTTAAATAAGACATACACACATAAACACACACACACACACCATTTTAAATTATGGTATATATTAAAAACAAAAAATAAGAAAATAAAAGGATAAGAAGATTTCAATATGTTGTTATAAAAATCATGCAATGGGTCATGACGTGCCTCAAAATTAACGTGACGTCAAACACAAGCATTATTTAAAACATGATATATATATATATAGAGAGAGAGAGAGGGGGGGGGGGATCAAACGAGAACGGTACCTATTTAAAATGAACATGATAACGGCAAATCACATACAAAATATAAGTGATTTTACATGTGATTCCCGCGACCTTAAGTCGCGGCAAAAGTCGCCCGCATACTGTGATTTTGTACGACTTCCCCACTAATGTAAAATCACTTATGATTTTGTATATGATTTACCGTTCTCGTGTTCTTTTAAATATGTATCGTTCTCGTTTGAACCACATTCTCTCTCTCTATATATATATATATATATGTGTGTGTGTGTGTGTGTATTTTAAATATTAACAAATTTGATTAATTATTAAAAATAAAGTTTAAATGAAACTATGAAATAATGGGAGAAAAGTGAATTTACCAATAAACAACCGGTTGTTATAAAATAAGATTTTTTTTCTCGAAATTTATTAAACTTTTTTCAATGGTAATTTAAAATAAATAAAAAGTTTTAATAAATCAACAGAAAAAAAATATTAATTTTAATAGATCTAAACCTAAAGTTTTGAAAAAAAATCATGTATTTATTAGTATTTTTAATAAAACTATTTGATTATTTTTATAATTAAAGTAATAATAATTATAAAAATATATAATATAACTAATAGAAAAATAAATGTCATGATAAAATATAATAAATAAAGAAAAAGTAAAAAAAATGTAAATTAAGATAAAAATGTAAAATTTTATATACCACAAGGACCAAATATGTAATTTGTTTATTTAATTTTTAAATGAATTAACATTTAATATTAATAAAATTGGAGGGAGGGATGAAAATATAAGCAAATAGAAACCACAAGGACTAAAAAAACAGTTTTAAAAGACCGGTTATAAACATCAAACCATAGGGACTAAAATCGTAGTTTACTCTATAGTAAATAAAGTTAAAAACAATTAAACATTTTTATATTTAACCTAAGATAAATAATTTTTATTGCATAAGCTTTTTACTTATTTATCTAAATCTTATAATTACTTAGAGCATCTCTAACAGATTCTCTAAAATGGATAATCAAAAATTAAAATCTTCAAAAAAATTTAAGTTCATCTCCAACAATTTCTTTATATTAGAGATTACAATATTAATTATATTATTAAAATACAATTCATAAAAAATTATTTATCTCTGCTAAACATTTAATTTCAATAAATCTCATCGGTAGGAAAAGTAAAAAAAAAGTATCCATTTTTTCTAATTAATCATTTTTTAAGAGTTCTCCAAATTTGGAGAATTTTATTGTGTCTCCTGCTTTCTTCAGTTTGGAGAAGGTCTAGAAAAGTATGTTGAAACAAAAATCCCCAAAATATCCATTTTGTATAATTTGTTGAAGATGATCTTCTGACACCAATACAGTATTGTTTCATTCTTAAATTGGCTATCTAACTTCCGAAATCAATGAAGTTTCAAAAAAGTCTATGACCTGTTAAGATTATGTCTGATAAACTAGTTGATAAAATAATCATGTTTGTTAAAAACTTTCAGATAATCTAATTGAAAGCATCTCCAACAAGTTCTTTATAATTTTTCTAAAATAGATAACAAAATGTAAACATCTCTACATAAAAATACATTCAACTCTAACAGATTTTAACATTAACTGTATTCTTAAATTATTCTACAATTTTATCAATCCAGTGCATTTAAAAAGAATTTTATATAAAATAACAATAATTTAATCTCATGGGTGGAGATAAGTCAATGAAAAACATTTCTCTCACCTCCCATCAAGTTTTATAGAATCATTTCAATTTTGAATTTTCTTTTGTTTTCTCTATTATAGATAACAATAAGATAATATGTTGAAACAAAATAGAGAACAACACATTTATTTTATCTACTTCGAGAATTTGTTAGGGATACCCTGATAAATATAAAATAACAAATAAATAAAAAAAATATTATAAAATTAGTCGATTATAACGTTTTATAACATAACTAAAATAAATCACTAATAATGTGATATGTTAATTAATGCATGGTAAAAAATATTAAGACTATGTTTGGCAAACTAGCTGATAAACTAGTTTTTTAAAATGCTACTATGAGTAATTTTTCAATAAGCTAACTTATAAGCTAGTTTTTGGTCATCCAAACATGTATAAAAAAAACTAGCTTAAACAATGCCTAAATAATAAAATATGTTAACTAATAAAATCTATATTTAATTATTAATTGATTATCTATAAATGCGTGGATTGGTACATGGCGGGTCGGGCGGTCGGGTGGGCAAAACAAAAAACCCGATCGGATTTCGGATATGGAAATGAATACTCGAATTTTAGTTTTCGGATTTCGGATTGTTTCTGGTTCGGGTTGATCGGTTTCAGGTTGATGACGGACGGGTTCGGTTATATATATAATGCAAAAATTATATATAAATTCAATCAATTTTGAGGATGAATATTATCGATTGAGAGATTGATAAATTCTATAGTAAGTTTAAAAATTAGAAAACATTTCAACATTCTAGAATTTACGATTTTCAAAAGATAATTAGATAAATAAATACATTTATATAATATTTAAAATACATATGTATATTATTTTGGGTTTTCGAATGGGTCGGTGGCCAAAGATCAAACCCAATTCGAACAAAAAAAAATCCCCAAAAATCGGGTTTCGGATTATCGGAATTCGGAGTATTCGGGTTTGCAAAAACACATTATTTTCGGTTAGGGTTCAGATTTCGGACTATTCGGGTTATGCACACCTCTATAACCTACTATGAGTTTTAGAAAGAAAAAAGCATATTTTTTATAAAAAAAATATTAATTAAGAATTTTAAATAATCATACATTTTTTACTATTTATGAAACAGAAGAAAATATACATTTTTTAAATATAAATTACAAAAATATTTTTAAACTTATTATATTTACCTTTTTACGACTAAACAATAAGTATCTAAATTAATCAATATGATTAATATCGATTCTAAATAATTGATGTTAATTAATAATTTACAATCAGTATAACTAGTAATTAATATTTTTTAAAGTAAAAGTTTTCATTAACTATCAACGAAAGTACAAGTTAAGTTTAAATCATCAACTATCAATTAAAAATAGGGGTATGCAGAAAGTCAACCGATCCAATAAGAACCGATCGACCATAATTGGATATCCAATTGTAATTGGATCGGATCGGATTGAAAATCTCAACATTCAATTTGGATCGGTCGGTTCTTGGATGGCGGTCCAGAACCTACCAAACCAAAACCGGCCGAACCGAACTAACCAACATCCAATTAACTATCCGATTACCATCCAGTTTTCATCCAACTATCGTCCATTTTTATTTTTTTTCGATGTTTACTTAAATCTAAATTTGTTTTGTGTTAGTTTTTGAATTTTTAATATCACTTGTGTTGGTTTTAACACAAATTAAAAGTGATTAATCAAATTGTTTCGTTGTTAGAAAATTGTATTAAATGAACACATTGGATGGATCCGATCCGATCTGATCATCCATTGGATGTCGGATGGATCCAATTCAATCTAATGGATATCCAATCTGATCCAATGAATATTCAATAAAAACATCCAATCCAATGAATGATTGGATCGGTTCGGTTTCCCTCACATCCATTGGATGTCAACTGATGAACACTCCTAATTAGAAAATGTCACACACGTAGTTAAATAAATAATAACAATTGATATTAATTAATGGTACAATTGACAAAACTTATTAAAAAGAGTCTTGAAACTTATTGAAATGCTACTTCTAATAATGTTTCAATAAATTAGATTTTCTGTAGCTTATGATTATCCAAACGAAGCTTTTATAATAAGCTGAAAAAATAAACAAACTTATGATTGTCAAACATGATTTAAACCATAAAAAATTATTCAACTTTATGAGCATTTTACAAATACAATAATATAAATAACAATTTTATTGGAAAGTCCATTAAAATATAATAAAATTTGTCTTGATTCATACATAACATAGCAATTAAAATTTATATGTTACCAATTGTTACATATGTTATTGGTTATCACTAAAATGTAAAGTCAAAGAAAAATCAAACATTAACAGAGAAAAATCATTTATTGTAGACCTGGTAAACGTGTCGTGTCGTGTCAGGTTCAAAGTTAAACGGGTTGAGAATGCTTAACCGTAACCCCACCCGTTTAATAAACAGGTCAGAAAACCCCAACCCTAACCCGACACGACCCACCTAACCCATTTAATATTTATAAAACTAAAAATTAAAAATCAAAAATTCACAAAAAATTACAAATCCAAAATTCAAATGGAAGCATTATAAATACAAATTTTATAGTTCAAACTTATAAGTTTTAACAAAATCTAAAACATTAAAAATCCAAAGTATTAAAAAGAAAACTTATAAAAAAATATATATAAACGGGTTATTCGGGTCATTTTCGAGTTGAAAATTTTGACCATGACCTTACCCGTTTAACTTTTGTTTCGTGTCGTGTCAACCCGTTTACTTAAACGGGTTGAAATGTACTTTCCAAACCCGTTTATTTCATGTTGAGTTATCGTGTCGTGTCAGTTTTTGTCAGGTCTAAATTATTGTTACACTAAATATGAACTACAATAAATTTCGTGTATTTTAATATATTTTTGATTTTCTAAAATTTTGATTACCAAATTAAGATGAATATTTTTAGATATTTATTGTAAATTAATGTTTTATTAAAAAAAAAAAGAAAGAAAGAAAGAGAAGAGAAGAAATAAGTGGAGTAACTCAAAGAACACTTGTTGTGAACTGAATATTGTGTGGATCCCGGTCACCATCCTCTTCGATGATAACAAGATCCCACACTCAAATTTCCAAATATACCCCTGCTTCCCTCCACTTATTTACACATATGCCCCTGCCTTGCCAGAAATAATACAAGTTTGAGTAAACTACTATTTTCATCCCTGTGGTTTATTGTATATAACTATTTTTGTCCACAATCTTTAAAAATTGTTTTTTTGGTAATTGTGGTTTGTAACTTCTTTCGTTTTTAGTCACTGAAAATATTAGTTTCAGGGATGAAAAATGAAAGGAATTGCAAACCACAATGATAAAAAATACAACTTTTAAAATCAGAGACGAAAATGGTTATAAACAACAAACCACAAGAACGAAAATCGTAATTTACTCTACAAGTTTCAAACACGTTATTTTTTTCATTTTTAATTTCATAAATTATTTATTTAAATATTAGAGTAAATTACTATATGGTTTGTTACAGATTGCAGATTTCGGATCCGTGGTTTTGAAATTTCGGTTTTCATCCCTATGGTTTGTAATTCATTTATATCTTCGTCCATGAGGCCAAAACACTACTTTAAAAATATAAAGGACTAAAATACAGGGTTGTGTTCCGGTGAAAATTGAGTTAATGGTGAGAAATGTGAGAAGTGGTTATCAACCGTTGAATGAGAAATGAATGCAACGCACATTAGGATGAGATGCACCGAGATAAGATACACCAAGATGCACCAGATCAACTCCCTTCTAAGACGCAATTCATGGTAGGACTTGAGATTAAAAAAGATCAATAGTTCAGATCCACTTCTCACGGTTCTCACCATTAACACAAGTTCTTACACGATCCTTCACCCTAAAATATAAATGAATTGTAAACCATATGGGATGAAGAAAGCAATAAAGCTTAAATCATAAGGACAAAAAGGTAATGAATTACAAACTATAGAGATGTAAATTGTAATTTCAAAAGTATAAAGACGAAAATAGAAAATTTCAATAAACCACAGGGACTAAAACGTAATTTATTCTAAATATTATCTCATAAATAATTACTGAAATAATAATTAAAAAATAGACATTATTTATCAATGAAAACTAAAAACATTTAAGAAAAACTTATAACATTTCAATATATATGTGTAGTGTTTTAAATTTTATAATGAGGGTGCAAAAAGACATATTTGTCCTTTGATGGTGCATATAGGGGTAGGTGTAGGCAAATCCATGAAGAGTAGCACCATGTGTAAATGAACCACTCATTATTCACCAACTACAATGGATTCAAAAACATTTCAAAACAACTGGCATGCCTATTTTGACCTTTACAAATTAAAAAAAATACAAATATTTAACTCTATACAGGTGTAAAATCCCAGTCCAGGCGTATTAGATATTATCTATTTTATTCATACCTGAACTTACGGTTTTAAAAACACGACTAATAAACGAGGCATTCAGCTTCTTATAAGGCAATCTTAGTTTCTCTCCTAAATGGATGTGGGATTTTACAATCCACCCCGTTTGAAGCCTAACGTCTTCGCTAGCACACTAGTCTGGTTCCTGACTCTGATACCATTTGTAACATCTCAAACCAACTGTACTACATATTATTCGTTTTGTCCACGTTTGAACTCATGGTTTTAAATGTGAGATCTTACGCCAGGTCAGTTTATGCAACCCATTAATCCACCGGATGACACAAATGAGCTGAAGTCATTGTAAGTAAACCTTTATAATTTTAAAATTCAAAATCTAATTATTTACTAAAAAAATTAAAACCAAGTTAGTAAAATAATTAATAATTAAATACTTATAACACATTTTGACAGATATTAAAAAAAAATCCTGTAAATAACTATCTTTCATCTGGTTTAAATAAATGAAATATTGATATTTATGAATTGGTCATAATTATAAAATCATTATTTGATTGGTTTTATAAAAAGTATAGAAACGAATTGTAACACCTTGAAAATAGGGATAACAAAAAATCCGAAAAAAACGGACATGAGGTATACTAAAATTGTCATAGCAAGAGCCTCCCAAAAATGGGGAAATGTATAAACAACCTGTTTAATTACAAGTGTAATTTAACGGACAATAAATAACAACCAACTAATCTAATTTCTACAACTAGAAAAGAGATTACAAAAGGGTTGTCATCTAAGAACCCAAACGATTCACTTTCAAAAGTATAATATGTCCAGGTGCAAAATCCCCAAGCTCTCACCCCAAAGCAACAAAGCCTGCTTAGGACCGGCGCCGCTCGAACATGAGATACACATTGACATCAAACAAGTGTTAGGCCAAAAAGCCTAGTGAGTTGAACAATAATAAGCATGCATGAACAGTTACAATTCTTATCAGCAGTTGACCAGTGTTCAATGTATGTGGAGTCATTAGGGGAGACCCAAAGCACCAATCAAGTCTCACCCAATAATCGATATACCTTGATGCCCTTAACAAGGAACACCCCAAAGGCCCGACACACCCGAAGACTATCGCTAAGAAAATTCCCCGAATGGCGGAGGTCTAGGCACATACCATCACAGTGGCGCCCAAGACTACATCCTCCTAGTGTACTGACTTGCTTCGTCCATATAACGCATATAGGAGGTCCTTTAGGTGTATTTCAACCCAACATATTTCAATACCAACTACGAGTACAATATTACCATCCTATCCTTATGCAGTCCAACAAAAGACCCAAATGACACATATATTCATCAAGCATATAAATATGTCATCAAAGTGGTATTCCAACTAAAACCATCATAATACCCATACATGCGTACATTTCATATCAAGTTAATCACATTGTGTATCCATGAGAAAACCCCCAAATAATGGCACCCATAACATAAGACATAACATATCACCAATATTTATATTTCCAACTATTTTCATCAAGAAATCCCAAATACTTGAACACTTAGAGATAAAATAGCAAATAGGAGATTATGATGTGTATCTAGTTTAACAAAGGTTTAGTAAACTCACAATCTAGGTTTTATACCAAAACCTAGAAAAGATGAAAACCCTAGATGTTGAAGAAGAGGAGACTTGAAGGTGAGTGACGATTGATCTTGTAGAAACCCTAGATTGTTGCCTCCTTAATGATAATAAATGCAAGGCCAACACCCAATATAACACCCAAAATTTCGTTACCGGTATATTGATCTATATGATGCATTACCTACTTGTAACCATAGTTTAAATAGTTGTATTTCAGACTATTAATGTAAGTCAAAATCTTATGTGGGGGTCAATTATAAATGAAACTTGGCTTAGGACTTGAAATGTTATGAAATGTCCATATAAGGACCAATATTGAATTAGGCTATAGATGAGGTTCATTGTTAGACAAATTAGAAACTCTAAACCCTTTTTGCCAAGTTTTTAAACCCATATTTCCAGTCATTTTTTCTCATTTTAATCTTAGCCTCTCTCTCTCTAGAACCAAAATTCTCTCAACATTCAAAGCTAGGGTTTGCTTCAATTCTCATCATGCAACTATGAAGATGTTGATTTTATGAAAGATTGAAGTTTAATCATTGAAGAGAAAGTAAAGAATTAAGGTATGATTATATAAATTCCAAGGTATGTTGAAGTTTTAGAAAGTTATACAAAAGTTTGATCAAAAACTTTGGTTTATGGTTGAAGGATTAAGAACTTGAGGTATAAATCTTGAAGGAGTGCTAGTTGTAGAAGACAAACCAAGGTATGTACATCAAATTGTTGTTTAAATAAGTTGGAAATTAAGTTGTAAACATTTGTTTGTGATATGGGAATGGTACCTAGTTGATTCATGATGATTTTGGTAGCAATCTTATGAAAAAGAAATGTGTTTTGAGCTGACAATAAGAATTTCAAAATTTACAGGATGTTTGAAAAATCATATAAAATCGCTCGTTGATCCGATTGAGGTTTGTAATACACCGTTGTAAAGGTCTATGTGTCTATTGCAACTTTGTAGTTTAAGTCAAGAGCTGATTTTAACTCTATAAGGCTCAAAACAGTGAGTTTCTTGAGCTGGTCCTGTGAAAAACGGGATTTGTGCACGGTTTTTAGAAAATTCATATAAAATCGGTATTTGCTTCAAATTGGATGAATCCAAAAGGATTAGAACCCTAAGAAATATAGGTACAACTTTTGTTTAAACATTAATACCTGAATGTACCTCTAAGTATGATAAAAAGACTCAAAAGCGAGTTGGTTCAAAGCTGTCAGGTGCAGGGGATTATATATGTTGCATTATTTGTTTGTACCTTGTGCTTTAAGGACTTGTAACATATGTAATCAGATCCCAATCATGTTTAATCTTATTCAGGGTCAATCTTAAGATAAGAAAGGGGTCTTAACAATGGGATAGAGGCTATATGCTTATATAAAACTCTAAGGTAACTTGGAGTGATGGGGCTTAAAGCCGGAACATCCGAAACGTGAAACATTACTCCGATTACCATATAAGGTACGAATATCTGATTCTTGCGAATATCCTTATACATTAGTCTATTATTGAGGCAATATCGTATCCCGTTTACCATCTATACATCTATTACTCTATTATGATTATAATTCTTCATATTCAATTCACGAAATCATATTGGGATATTGTGAGTTTGATAACTCATCTAATTGTCGATATCATAATGTTTATGATCATGGTATTTATTTGGAGTTATCACCATGGCTTTTCTTTGATATATTCATTATTAGCTATCGGATTTTGAATTGAACTACCTTTGGATCCGATTAGTTTTGATGATTGACCTGTTGTCGGATTTGAATTGTTTTTGGATTAGAACCGTTTTCGGAATACTATTTTGATATGTAGTGATTGAAAGTCACATATTTTATGAAATTACTCTTTACACATCGACTTGACATGTTTTCAACGATTTGAATATTTCGTGTTTTAAGGCACGACATCGAGGGCAACGATGTTGTGACGCCTCCATGGCGGCTATAAATTGTCATGGCGTCCTTGTTATTAGTACCCCAATGTCAATAAGTGGGTCTGGCCTGGTACCGGCCAACTTGAGGGCGAATGGATCGATCCTAGGAACCGTTTTCGGGAGCCGTTTTCGGGAACCGTTATCGGGAGCCGGTTATCGGAAGGGAATTGAGTGTATTGCCCTATACTCATTTCTTATTGTTCGAGTGGTCCGTACAACCCTCGAACCCAGATGATTTTCTTAATTCTTGACTTTTGGTGTGATGATACGTTTTAGTTACCAGTTGAGATAATTGTGTAAATTTGTGACATATCACTTTATGTTTCGGTTTTGAGTCATTATTACTCTTTTACTCTTATTCTTTTTATTAACTTGTTTATGACTGTGATTTTTATTATATAAATTATCCGCTCACTGAGCATTTGGCTCAACTGAGGTTTGTTTTGTCCTCGGCAGGTGTAGGATCGCAGATGGGATCATCTCGGGAATGAGAGCTATGGAGTGTAACCATTTTGAAGACGACATTAGATGGAATAACTTTTGATTCTGTAAATATTGTACTTTAATTATGTTGTCTTAAATTTGGTCTCCCGCTTGATGGAATTTTTTTGTAGTAACTTTTCTTCCCGTATATGTTAGCTAGTTATGTTATTGTGCTTTCATTTCGTAGCACACCGTCCTCCGGTCACGTGGTACGGGGGTGTTACAAGTTATGGTATCAGAGCTATAGGTTATGATCCTGTAATACGACTAAGTTTGATCTGTGAGGAATGGGTAGTATTAGGATCGGGTAGCTTAGGTTTCCCTCCTTAATTGCATTATTCTCGTTCTTTCAATTCAATTTCCGCTTTCTGTTACATTACAAATGTGCCTCTTGTTTTTTTTTTATATACAATGTTGGCTTTAATGAAATTTATGTGGCGAATGTAGTAATTCGTGATGCCACCGAGATTGGAAAGACCTAGACGGGGTCGGGGACGACCCAAAAGAAATCAAACTGGGCCAGAAAATGTGTCTAATGCCTGGCAACCCAGCCAGTTGACCTTAACATTTCATAAACGATCCATCAAATCATGTCTGAAATGCTACCAAATTTTGTAGCACAATCAATAGAAGCACTTCGTCAATCTGACGAGGGTCCAAATCCAAATGTTGTGAACCAACCACCATAGACTCAGGGTCAAAGAACCAACACTGGGTATAATTATCAAGAGATCCATCTATGTCTTGAACGATTTCACAAACATAAACCTCGAGTATTTATTTCTGCAGCTACTCCAGTCGATGCCGAAGACTGGATCATACATTTGGAAAAGATATTTCGAGTTCTAGGTTACCCAGATCATATATGTTTCATTTGATACTGGGGAAACTCACTCTATAGTTGCGGAACATCTTGAAAATAACCTTAGGCAATTTGAGCAATCCCTTGAATTTCCCTTGCTTATTTCTACCCTTATGGGGAGCTCTGTTTGTATTGTTGCACAATTCAAAGATTGTCCCTTACCTATTAGAGATCGAATTCGGAAGATCGCTCTACTTTCGATGAAGATGAACCATTTTGATATAATTATTGGTATGGATTTGTTATATGAACACCGTGTTGTGATCGATTGCGATTTAAAGCAAGTGATATTATTGGGGATAAAGTCAATCCAGAATGTGTATTCCAAGGCGTCTCGTCTAAACCTGAAACCCGAGTTATATCGGTTGTCCAAGCTAAAGCTTTGTTCTGGCAAAGTTGTGTAGGCTTCTTAGCTACACTTCAAGATCCGGGCGAGGTACAACTTAAACTTGAGTATATTCATATTGTTAATGAAATTTTGGATGTTTTTCCAGATGAACTCCCTGGAGTTGCCTCGGAACGCGAAGTTCAATTTTCTATTGATTTAATTCCGGGAGCTTCCCCAATTTCAAAGGCCCCATATCGTATGGCTCCTTCGGAAATGAAAGAGCTTAAAGTGCAAATTGAAGACATGTTGAATAAAGGTTTTATCCGCCCCAGTGTATCTCCATGGGGTGCTCCTGTTCTATTTGTTAAAAAGAAAGATGGTTCCATGAGACTCTGTATTGATTACCGAGAGTTGAACCGTGTTACTATCCGAAATAAATACCCCCTACCTCGTATTGACGACTTATTCGATCAGTTACAATGCGCTAAATTTTTCTCTAAGATCGATTTAAGGTCGGGTTATCATCAGTTGCGAATACGAGAACAAGACATCCATAAGACTGCTTTTCGTACCCGTTACGGCCACTTTGAATTCGTTGTCATGCCGTTCGGATTGACAAACGCACCTGCAGTCTTTATGGATCTGATGAATCGTATTTTCAAGGATTACCTCAATGAGTTCATTATCGTTTTTATCGATGACATCTTGGTATATTCTAAAACAAAAGAAGATCACGAAAATCATTTGCGGATAGCTCTGAGAACTCTTCGAGAACAAAGCTTATATGCAAAGTTCTCTAAATGTCGGGTTATCATTAGTTAGCAAATCCACATTCATTTCTTATTTAATCTTTCTTTAATTCAATTTTTTTAATTTATACCTTGCATTTATTACCCTTATAATTAGATAGGTAGTTTACTTTTAATCCATTACTTTTTTATTTTTCATTTTAGACTCCTATCATATAAACATAAATAATGTATATGAACTAAATTGCATTGAAAAAAACATTTTTATTTTTTACAAATTATATCATTGTAATCGTTTCGTCAATACCTTCGAAATGAGTCTAATATTGAATATTTTTGGATTTAATTATATAATTAAATATCATAAATATATACGAATTAATATGTCGTGATGATTTTTAGTATATATATATTTTCTATCATGAAGTTTTATAAAATAACATTTTTAATTTTTAATTTTATTTTCTTGACATTATGATATTTAGTGTGTATATATATATAAGTATAGATTATTATTGTTGATATTGAAAAGTCAATGAAATTCAACAAAATTAGGTTCTTTTACAAAACCACTATTAAAGATGCATTAAATGTTTTACGGTAAAATAAAAAATATTTATTTATATGTATAGATTAGACTATAATTTAAACTTTCTAAAAATAAAATATATTTTATCTATACTACCTTATAAAGGAGATTTGACAAACAGTGGCGGATCCAGGATTTTTTTCTAGCGGGGGCACCTTTAAAATTATTTAAAGACCCGCAAAGTCGTCCGATATGTTTTTAGCCCAATTTCACCGTTTCGAAAGATTTTTGAAGTTTTTTTGGTTGATTTTAAGGAATTTGCATGTTTTTTTGTCGATTTTGAGTGACTTTTTCAGTTTTTTGGTTGATTTCAATAGTTTTTTACTTGATTTCAAGGTACATTTTTTGGTTGATAGGTCCCAGACGAGAAATCACTGGAGGGACTAATGGTAGAAAGTTGAAAAAAATTGGTTTTTACCTAAAAAATATTTGTTTTTTTCATTTTCTAATGGGGGCCCATCCCCCCACTAGTTATGTGGTGAATCCGCCACTGTTGACAAAAGTCTTAAAAACAATCTAAAATGTATAAGGTACCGCTCTTTCTTGCACAAAGTCTTAAAAACAAGCTAAATTGCATAAGGTACTACTTATTTTTGCACAAAGTCTTAAAATCTCTTAATTACTACATCTAAAGCTTATTGTACAAGTTTTCAATACTAGACACATAATTTATCTTCCCAATAAGACTCCTGTCAAGATGCACGCCTCTCATCGCTCCTCTCCAAGGTGACCGATTCATTTCCCGACGATTAAGTTTCTGTTCAATGCTTTATCACTCCTCTCTAGGTTAGTGTTATTGTTCTTCTCTTGGTTATCTCTCCTCTCCTGATTAGGGTTAGGGAAATTGGCTGAAATAGTCATATTACAAAGGCAATTGCATCTCCTAGCCATTTCTCTCCCCGATTGACCAAAATAGCCATTGCGGACCTGCAGGTCCGCTACCATGCAGAAAAAAAATATAAAAAAGGTAGGTGGGTCTTAAAAAAAGCAATTAATAAACTGAATAAACAAATGGCGAACCTGCAGGGCAATGGCGGAGCTGTCGTCGAGTGAGATCGTGACACGTGTCACCCCGTTGCGGACCTGTCTTGAACCAACAATTTTTTTTTTGTCTTTTTCTGCATAGTAGCGGACCTGCAGGTCCGCCATTGCGGACCTAGTGCTATTTTGGTCAATCAGGGAGAGAAATGACTAGGAGATGCAATTGTCTTTGTAATATGGCTATTTGAGCTAATTTTTCTTAGGGTTATAGCTCATCTTCTCTCCATCGATTCCTCAGGCTGTGACTGATTCACTCTCCTTCCAATCCAGGTAATTTATTTTTGTGTGTTGATTTCTTTCGAAGGTGTTTGTTTGTCGTATTTGTGTGTACCGATTCAGACTCTATTTTTTTGTTTTTTTATATCGATTGCATAGAAGGTGTTTGAGGAAATTCCTCAAAGGGATTTGTTTACATCTTGATAGCTTTCTCACTTCTTCACCGTCTTCAAAGTTGTCATAATTTTCAACCTTTTAATGTTTTTGAAATGGTCACTTGGCCGCACCAATGGTTCTTTTTTCGTATAATGGAACAAATAATGCTTCGAAATAGTCACTTGTGTTGATTCCAAAGGTGTTTGTTTCTGAAAGTGGTAAAACTCCAAGCATTTTAAGCATTTAACAATTTTAATGGTAGGCTATGTTGCATTTTAAGCATTTAAGACCAAAAGTTGTGGTGACAACGTGAGTTGTCAATTTGATATCCATCAATTTCATATGTTTTATGTAATTCTCAACCTTTCCCCGGTGAACCTTAATTTCTGAATATGTGCTGTAACGATTCTTCAACCCACTGCAGGTGTGTTGTAACGATCCATCTCCATCTTCTCCTGATTCCATTCTATATCACTCATTCCAGTTAGGGTTTCAACAAATTTGATTCTATGCAAATCCATCTTCCCGTATACTTTTCTGCAGGTTGTCGACCTGTTCCAGACTCCAGTGGATACATCTTGTAGAAGTGGGTTCTTTTAGTATTTAAAGAGGCACCCTGAATTTTTCCTGAATCATTTATTTGTTTGTATGTTCTGTAGAAGCTAAAAATGAGGCCAGCGGGAAGTTATCAAAAATAAGATCAAGGATATCTCGCTTCAAAGGTAGTTTGTTTTCCATAATCTCTCTCAAATTTCCTTTTTCAATCGGATAATGGAGTAGACATAAATTGATCTCATACAATAGAAACTATACCAAGTTGGCGGATAATGAAGAAAAAACTACCTATCTTTGCTATCATTTTTAATCCATTTATGACATTTGGATTAACAATAAAAGATATATGTGTTTAGCCATGAAGAATACTAACTTTTGGTACAAATTTTATTTAATCAAGGTTCAAAGAATACTAACTTTTTGCTTAATATTCATTAAATCTTTACGATAATATACATGTTTTCATTTCCTAATTCTTAATCATTTTGTGCTTATCCGAACCACTATATTTGAATCCTAAGTCAACATTGAGTCGTTTTTGATATATTGGACCAGCGATATCGAATTGTAATCCATATGAACTTCCAAAGTGGAACTTTTCGTGTTTTGGTTAGTGGTTATGGTAGATTAAGGATAATGTTTGAGTCCATATGTCATGGAGCTTTAGGCTATGCAAATTTTATTTGATAGGTCTAAACATAGAGAAGTTCAGCTGATTGTTATTTCAATAATATTCATTACTATCTTAATTTACTGCTTTCAAGAACATTTTATAACTTTTTTTTTGTACTTCAAATGATATCGCTGTCCTTCAAATGATCTAAGGGTAGCTTTACGATTTGAATAATCGAGTATTCTAACTCTTAGCTTTACGATTCAAAAATCTTATATATCTCTCACTTTCGAGATGAAAACGATTTAGTCATAAGTCAGGGCTAGAGTCGACTTCCTTGTTTGAAGTGACTTTATTTGGGTCGAGATGTAGAATTTCTTTCTTCACGTATATTTTGGAAACACTTGGTCTCGATTGATAATGCTTTGGTCTTTGAGGGTTGATTTGATGTTAATTCTTGTTATAATTCTAGACATTGTACCTGTTGCGTCTGTGTTTAGTGGTTGTGGATCTGAGATATGTTATAAATGTGGGGACTGCTTCGTGTCGTGTATTGAAATCTTATGGATGTATAAATCGAACATAGGTACAAATGTAGCAGAACTTGAGATTTCGAAATTGAATAAATTAATCTTGATGAAACTTTTGCATCCTGCCGCATTTGTGTTGGACCAGGTTTCTGCGTATGGGTAAAACAGAAGGAATTGGGTAAAATGATAGTGTTTGGTCTAATTAGGTATATTATTTTACCAAGGGACTTTTAGTCTTTGATTTTTTTTAATCCTCAATATAAAACAAGGGTTATTTCTCTTAAACAATATTGTAATTCCAATTATATGAGATAGAATATTAGAGTTTTGGATAGATTCTGGAAATATTCTTTAAAATCCTCTCTGTTGATGCTTCAGAATCCCTTGTTCTTTTTCATTTTCCCAAGAATATCATTTTATTTCAAAAAGTTGATTTTATCATGCATGGCTTAATAGTTTTTTTTGAGCTATGAATCTTGGACTAGAGGGTTGGGCTTGCTCTTTCTATGTTGTGTTGCTATGGCACCACTTCCATGTTAAACTTTCATGTACCAAGGTAGGGTTTTCGCCATTGTAAAATAGAATAAGACTATTACCAAATCATGTTTGTTACTGAACCAATTATGTTTTTTTTGAAAGGGTATCTTGGGCCTATGGCCCAGACTAATCCCTGACAAAGCAACCGACTGCGAAAGCATGTAAACCTGAGATTAAACCCAGTGGCCACAAGGCGAATGCAGGGAATCGAACCTGGTGGAACAGGTGCCCTGAGATTAAACACAGGAAAACCTCCAACTGTTGATTTTTGATAATGCTACCTCATTTCCAAAATTATAAACAAGTAATTGACTTATTGAACCATAGTATTTGGCTTTTCGTTTCAAGCTTGTCATTGTACTTGGGAAAATTGCCAACAACTTGTGTTAATTTAAATGCAATATATTACATCATATTCTGCCAAACTGTGTTTTCTTTTTATTTTTAGCTGAAGATAAATTGTTTGCAATGAGTAGTCAAGGATGATTAGAAAGTTGTGACTCAAATAAAAATTCATTTAGACTCTTTTGGTTAACAGGATAAATTTTGAATTTGTGACTTGGTTGTGTTTCGGAATTTGGTTGTATTGAGTGTGCATTTTAATTAGTTTAACATAGGATCCTTGTTATTGTTGGAACTTCACAATGCGAGATGTTGGTGTATTTTTATGGAGTTCATGTGATTTATTTTTATAATACGAGATTCGTAATAAAGTTTAGGTTGTATGATACAAAAGAAACATATGTTGTATTGTGAAGATAGCTTGGCCCGTAAAAGAAATTTCATAATTTATGTATCTTGGTTTAAGCTTATCCATCTAGATTCAAGTATATTATATGTTATTTAATAATTTATGTTTTTATATAATTTTAGATATTATATCTTACTAAAGTTGTATTTTCTAATATTTTCAGTAAATGTTTTGAATTCAACGGCCTTAATCAAGATTGCGTTCAAGCCAGAAATGCTAGAAGTACACAACATAAGAATTTTGCTGAGGGATATCATGTTAGCACAACCATCTTTACGTGACATTGTCTAGAGGGATATCATGTGACACTACAAAGGTATTAGTGAAGCCTACAAAAAAGTTTAATCAGGATAGAGTCTACACATCAAATGTGGTTTATCGAGAAGTTTTAAGTGATGATTGTATATGATTAAAGCATCGTTGTAATTTCTATTTTGTTTAAACATACATTTTTAATTTTTTGAATGGGAAATTGCATTAAGTTTTCATTTTTGGATTTACGTATTTCAAAGATATTTTGCAAAAAAATTAATATCTAAAAGTTAAATGTATCTTGACAAAACTTTAACATCCCGCTGCATTGTACGGGTACTCAACTAGTATTAGAGATAAACAAAAATAGTAAATATTGTTGTAAATTTCGAATTTTGAAATACTAAAATTTTAATTTATAAAAATGAAAATGAACTTAAATATTATCGGTAGAAACCAATATTTAACCAAGTTGGGCCGGCCCATGCTTGTATTGTTGTTGTTGCTATATTATTTATATATTAATCCTATACTTATTGGACCTAAAGAATAGACCCATTACTTGGACTATAATTATCACATCATGATGTGGCATAATCCCTGGGCTCGTTTACAAGACGTTTATCCGGGTAAGTATTTACAGTAGCGGACCCAGGATTTTAGATGAGCGGGTGCACAATCGAAAAGCTTAAGAAATTGTTGTCGATGTGTTTTTAGCCGAATTCCCCTATTGGGGGACTTTTTATGTTTTTGGTTGATTTCGAGAGATTTTTTAAGCTTATGTGTTGATTCGATGGACTTTTTTTGGTTTTTTTGTGTTGGTTCGAGGAATTTTTTGCTTTTTTTAATTTATTTCAAGAGTTTTTTGCGATTTTTTGGTTGATTTCGAGAGTAAATTTTGGTTTTTTTGGGACTTGTGCACCTTTCATCCCTCAAAAACGTATATATCACGGAGCACCCCATGTAGTTGAGTGGGTACATCTTACGTACTGAAAAAAATTTCGCCCTTACGAAACGCACTTGAGCGGGTGCACGGGACCCCCCCTTGGGAAGGGTAGGTCCGCCCCTGAGTGTTTACCAAGCTTACTGAATTATATTACCTTAACTGATGAATATGACAATGAACAATAATCTAACTCGATAAGAGCGAAAACAATGGTCGAGAGTCTTACCCGGTAAGTGAGGGTGACGGCTCTTACCCGATTAGCGCTTATCGGGTAAAGATTTGTCTACAATGCTGTTTAAATGGACTAAAATCTTACACAATAAGGCAAGTGACATCGTTGAATTTAACTGGTAAGTGTTTGGGTAAACGACCCCTTGAGTTATCAAACGCTTACTGAGTAGGTGTGTATCAGGTGTCATTTCTTTTATAAGGGTGTCTCAGGTTATGTTCAAACTAATTCCAACAATTTATGACTATAAGACATCAACCCTGATAAATTTAGTCGCCATAATTATGGATGTCTGAAATCGAACTCAGGACAGATGGGATATCCTACCATATCCCCTCGCGACTCAACCACTATGCCACAATCCTTGTGGTTAATTGAGAATCGTACTCAGTAAGAGGCATAACAAAAACTAAAAAACTTACCTAGTAAATGATAGATAACACTCTTACCTGGATAGCATTTAACGTGTAAGACATGTTTACAAACGATCCATTTTAATGGTCGAAAATGTTATTTGATAAAGTATGTAAGGATGATTACTCTTGATGGTAAACAACCATTTAATTTATTTTATTTTTATCCAAAAACTTAAAATACATTCACCATCAATGGAATTCCCCACAAGTTCGATTTAAGTTTGGTCATTTACTAGTTGGTCCAAAAAACTCAAACTCGTCGTGTCAACTTAAAGAAAAAATCAAATGGTCTTTATCCAATCCGGACCAATATAAGTTGGATATGATCCATTTTGGGTTAGTCTAAACTTTATTTTGTTCGAAAAAGAACAACGATCAAATCTGATATGGAATAATAACTTTATGCTTCAATCTTTATCTGGTCTGGTCCATTTGGGCTTAAACCAAATTCCCATCTCTAAATTATATATATATATATATATATATTGTTTTATTTGCAACCCTTAAAAAAATTGTAAACCTTGCAACCCACATCTTAACCGTCGGATTCATGATCGACGATTACAATAGATATGGGGTCCAATATTTTTAATTAAAAAAAACAGAAAAATAAAAATAAAATAACCGCCGATCATTAATCCAACGGTTAAGATGTGGGTTGCAAGGGTTGCAACATTTTTCAGGGGTTGCAATCTTTTTCAGGGTTGCAAAATATCCTTCCACTATATATATATATATATATATATATGATAAAATTATCACCGGAGACTACTGCTGAAGAAATAATGACACGTTCCTTCCGACAAATGAGAAAACAAAGGAGCAAAGTAAATGAGAATAAGTCGAAAAGGTGACATTGGTAGGGTTTGGTACGTCGCTTTTAAAGTTGCATCTAGATACTTGAGTTTTTTTTCACCTAATAAAAATACAGACGACGACGACACGACAAGTATGAGACATTATTAAAAACTAGAAGCGTACTCGCGCAATGCAGCGAGATATATCATGATTTTAATGTTTCATTTTATTTTTTTGTCGATTTACAGTACGAATTTGGATGGTTTTGAGAAAGTGATAATGTTTTTTATAAATTTGTTTAATTTAGGCTTAATAATATAATGTTTTTATATAAAAAATTAAATATTTTGTTAGAATTCAATGATTATCTTATATATTTTAATGACATCTAAAAAAAATAATCAATTACATATTTAATAATATAATTAAAACAAAATTATAGTAATATAATATATTAATTAATATTGATAAATGGAAAGGTCTGCATAAAAGGAAGACCATGCACATAACAAATTAGTGGATGTTAGAAGTCTGCAGTAGTAATATGTATCTTGTACTTTGATACTTGTAAATTAAGAGATTTTTAAAATATTGCATAAAATGATGATACTTTGTGCCTAAAAATTTATATTTAAGAGTTTTCTTATCCGTGATTTAAAATATAGTATAGATTATCCAATAAAAAACCTTTAATCAAATAAAAATTTTAGATTTTTGTATAATAATTAGATATATTTATTGAAACACATTTCAAATTAAATATTATAATATTTTATAAAAATAATATTAATTAATTAAAAAATAATATGGTGAAAAATAGACCTCTTCTCTTGGTGGTGCAATGTGGAAGGTAGAAGGTAGAAGGTAGTTGGGAACTTGGGTTGGGCCCATTTTCAAATTGACATATCACATATGATACAATTTTCATTTTACACCTTCTAACATGCAATTTTGACAAACAAACTCCTTCCACTTCATAAATTTTCATTTTTAACACCTTCAACTGCAATCGTTGTCTTCATTAAGAGCAAAACCATCGGTTAATGATAAGGTTGTTTCTAGGGCTGTAAACGAACCGAACGAACACGAACGGAGGCTTGTTCATGTTCGTTCGTTTAACTTAACCGAACAAATGAACGAACACGAACGGTAAACGAACGAAAATTTTTGTGTTCATGTTCGTTCGTTAAGAAAATATGTTTGTGTGTGTTCGTTTATGTTCGTTCATTAAGAGTTAAACGAACGTAAACGAACGAACATAAATGAACATATACGAACGTAAACGAACGAACATAAATGAACATAAATGAACACAAATGAATAAAAAACAACCACCGTTACTCATAATTTCGTTCGTAAAAAATAACATAACAAAATAAAAAAAAATGGATATACTTAGGAGGTATAAAAAAGGAATTTTAAAAAAGTAATTTAATTAATGCTTTGACAAATTAATGTCATAATACATATAAATATATTTATATATATAAACAAATATAAACGAACGTAAACGAACATAAATGAACGAACATAAACGAACGTAAACGAACATAAATGAACGAACGTTCACGAACGTAAATGAACGAACGAGATCATTGTTCATGTTCGTTCATTTAACTAAACGAACAAAAAAATGTGTTCATGTTCGTTCATTTATTAAATAAACGAACATAAACGAACTTCCCGCCGAACAGTTCACGAACGGTTCACTGAACGTTCGGTTCGTTTACAGCCCTAGTTGTTTCAGTTGAGTCATGAGTTATGTTCACATGGCATCGAAACATGTGGAGTTTTGGTCAAGCCATCAATCCAAAACTATTATAAATCCAGGGTCGATCGTAGCAACAATAACCATAAAACAAGGTATAAAAAAATTAATCTAAATTCAAATTTCCTTTAAGTGGTTTTTATTGGATTTGATCATTTCATCCAATTTGTTGACTAGTGTAAGAGAACTGTCTGAATAGGACAATTGATTAGGTATTCGTATTTCGTATTGGAATATAATCAAACACATTTCAAATTTCGATCAAACAACATTTGTGATTCTATTCCATTTGTTTATTTGACGTGAACACTGTATTCCGATATATAAAACTAAGAACGGTTCCTATGGAACCTTTAAATTTCGCGAGATTAAAAACGTAAACACGAAAAGAAAAATAGAAAATAAAGGGTTAAAAGTGAAATATGTGTTATTATTTTATTAGGTGGCGAGTTATATTAATGTAGGGCCCACCATGTCGAAAATTTGGCAGATCTGGACCGCCGTACTAATTGGAAAAAGGGTATTTACAGCATCTCCGACAGCATTGCTAAATTTTTTCTAAAATAGAGAATGAGAAATCAAAATTTCTAAAAACATTTTCTTCTGACTCCAACAGTTTTTCTATTTTAGAGAATCAATCATTATTTATATTATTATAATATTTCATAATTTATCATCCCAATACACTTTTTATAAAAAAAACTTAAAATTAAATGTTAAAAATTAAATCTTATTGATTGGATTGAATAAAATAATGTTACTCTCTCCAATTTAGAGATTATAGAGAATTCTCTATATTTAGAGATTTTTTGATCTTTCTCTATTTTAACAAACCATATAGCAAAGCTGTTGGAGATGAATAGCAAAGAAAAAGACAAAATTTTCTATTTTAGTAATGCTGTTGGAGATGCTCTTACATCGGCAAACAATTTTTCTAACAATTTTTCTAACATATCTATTTTATCATCCCAATACACTTTTCTATTTTAATGTTTTATTTTATTTTTTGTTTTTTTGTTGATTTACAGTACGATCTTAGATGATTTTGAGAAAATGATAATGTTTTTTTATAAATTTGTTTAATTCAGGTTTAATAATATAATGTTTTTTATATAAAAAAATTATATATTTTTTGTTATAATTCAATTATTATCTTATATATTTTAAATTATTTATATTTAAATTGAGATGTTTATCTTGTTTTGATTATGTTTATCAGTTAGTTATGAATTCAAATATATAGCTTTAGAAATTTGTACTCATACATCATTACTTGTCTCGAATTTTAAGTAATGTGTATAAATAAATAGTACTTAGGGGGTGTTTGGGATTGCTTATTTGAAGTACTTTTTAGCTTATTGCGATTTGACACCGGAGATAATCACTTTTAAGTGTTTGAATGGAGAAAAATGAAAAGAGCTTATAGCGGTGCCAAACCGCTGAAAAACTGTTTTTGATAAGTCATTTTGTTCTAACTTATCAACTTATTTGAAAAGTGCTTATTATTTTTTTTGGTTATTTTGTATGTATAAGCAATCCCAAACACTTTTAAATAACAACTTATTAGCTTATTACGTTTTGGTACCACAATAAGTTAATCCAAACACTTTTTTAAAAACTCCGATTTGACACCGTAGAAGTTAATAAGCACTTTTCAAAATAAGCATAAGTTGTTTTAAATAAGCAATCCCAAACACCCCCTTAATACATTAAAGCTTGTTGTTAAGCGTTTCTTCGATAGTTTAATAATAATGTAATTTGTTTTAGGTTTAATAATATAATGTTTTTTATAAAATAAACATTAAATATTCTGTTAGATTTTCTTAATTGTATTTTAGATTTTTTATATTTAAAATTTGATTTTTATCATGTATTTTGTTATGCGGAGAGTGATTTTAGGGGAGTTGAAAATTAATAAATAACATTAAATGTTGTACATAAAGCTTTAATGATTGTTTTTAAGATATTTTAAGGTAATTAACATACATTAATATTTAATAATTATTTTTAATAGTTTTTTATAGATAATTTATAATATACTATAGATTATATAAAGGAGAAAAAGAGTGAGATTTACACAAAACCCCAAATAAATGAAAATTTCAAATATCTTAATCAATAAGTAGATTTATTGATTCAATAGATTTAATTGAGTAAGATGTTACAATATAATGTTTTAAGTTAAAAAACCTCACTTCTTTTTTATTCAAAAAAAGACGGATAGTAAACAAAAAATCAAACGAAAAAAAAAATTATTAAAAAAACAATCATATTTTCTCAATCATTTGGCATCCAAAATGCTATATTTTTTTCATTAGTTTTTTTCTTAGTTTTCCAGGCTTTCATTTATTTAGTGCGATCTTAGGTTATGAACCGAGGGACAAATGAGAACACGACACGTATCATTGGGTGTATATGTTCATCATGAATAACGAAGATGCACGTTCATGATGAATAATACAACATTCATGATATATGATTAATATTCATAATGTATGATACATTATTTTTGATAAATAGCCAATGAAGGTGTGGGACACATGACATGTTCTCCTTTGTCCTTCGATTTACAATAAAATATCAGTTTGCAATTGAACCCGTCCTATATAAATTGTATATCCATAGCCTACATAAAAAGGAATATACCGAATGGTCAAGTTTTAATGTATTAGTTTTTAAAGCAGGTTTGAATGAAGCTTATTTTTTAGATCATAGTTTTATGACATGTTTACTAGACATTAATCACTTATTATTGGCTGACTCATTAATAATAATATTGGCTACCCATATCTCAAGATTCACAACGACATTGACCAAGATGTTGTGTTTGTAAGAGCATCTATAATGCAGGGTTCTTATAACCAAAAAGTGAAGCGATTTATAAAAACTATTATTGTGGAGAGTTTTTATAAGAACCTCGTCATCTTGGGGTGTTTGGACAAGAACATTGGTTCTTACCTAGAAGTTAGTAAGAAGTGACAAGTTTACTAATTTATTTATTTATTTATTATTATTTTTCTTGGTGGGAAAAAAATCAAAATACTATTTAACTTTCATGTATATAATTTTTGAGATTTATCTAAATTTGAAGATTTTCATATTTTTTCTATTTTACCATATAATATGGTATAGTTTTTTTTTAACGACAAGTTAACGCGCACACACCTTCCCGGGGTATCTGGGCTCCCACTTAAGAGTGTCATCTGACTAATCCCCGTCGATCACGACCCGACCCAATTAAGGGTACCACTAAGCAAGGTTCTAAAAAACGTGCCATGGCGCCGAGGCGCCACCTTGCCGCCACGTTTTTACCCTTGGCGTCGATGTATGGCGTTAGGCTTTATAAGGCGCGTTATGGCTCGTTATGGCGTTACGTTACGTTATGGCGTTATAAGGTTTTAGGGGGGAAATTGTACTTTTTTAAAACTTTTAAATTTACACGATAAAAAAGTCAAAATCTAAAAAGTCAAAATTAAATATTTTAAACCCTAGAATTTCACTTCTCCTTCTCCCTTTCTCTCTCAGTTTCTCAATTCTCAGTCACGATCACGAGTTCATGACTCACAAATACACGAACTACATACGATTTTGACTTCAAAATCGAAGTTCTTCAATCTATTAGATTTGATGCTAAAAGCCTAAAATACGGTTTGTTTCTCGTCACTCCTGATCCATCTCATTTGCGTTCAGGAATTGGGAACAAATTTATTAGAAATATGAAATCTTTTGCGTAATGGTATTTGGTGTTCTTGGTTGTATGAAGAAGCATCCATTCCTGCGCTTGATTTTGATTTTGATTGTGTCTAGTGATGTATTTGCAGTTGAGTGTGTTAAAAATCTTCTTGAGTACATGCACCATACATTCATTTCTTGTTTACATATGTTAAATGACTTAGATCTTAAACTCTTTTATTTCAAATCAATTCATGGTTCTTTTATTGTTTTTTTATATGATATAAAACTCCCATTATTATATAATTATACATATATATAATATTATATATATTTGCCGCCTTGGCGCCGCCATGAAAAACGCCATGGCCTCGCCGTAACTCGTAAGGCTTAAGGCTTGACCTCGCCGCCACGCCGCGCCGCGCGCCATTTAGAACCTTGCCACTAAGTGACAGACCCATGATCTGGATATCGCCACATGCTCCCTACGGGGTTCGAACCCGGGTAGTCAGGGATACCATCCACTGACCTTCCCAAGGATGTTACCTTACCACTAGGCTAAACATGTTTTGATTATACTATGGTATAGTTGTTGTAGCACAAAACTCTTTTAAATTATTAAAAGGGAAATTGACTCAAATAACCATTTTACCCAAACGAATTGATCTCTTAGCCATTCCTCTCCAATTTTTACCAAAATGTCACTACATCCACAATATACAATCCCGTAATTGTAGACCTAGCTTAAAAAAAATACGAATCTGGCCGATTTTTTTCCTGCGGACCTAGGTCTGCAATTGCGGATCTGAGTCGTATATATTTTTTTTAAGGAAAATCGATCAAATTTACATTTTTTTTGGAGCTAAGTCCGCAATTCCGAACATGTATATTGCAGAAGTAGTGACATTTGTAAGAAACCTAGAGATGAATGACTAAGGGGTTGTTCGGTAGTGGCTTATTTGGCTGTATAGGATGTATGGATTATTCGGTAAGCCATACAAGGTTGTTCGGTTGTGGCTTAATGAAACAGATAATGGCTTATTCGGTCAGCTGGTAAAAGGGTGTGGTTTGTATTCAGCCCTCATTTTTCCTTTCTTGCCCTTATGATTCACGCTCTCACTGGAACACAAGATAGAAAACCCTCTATTCTCAGGCGTGCCTCCTCCCTCCGACATTCATCTATCTTCCCTTCGCCGCTCCTCTGGCGCTCATCCCTCCGCCGCTCCTCTGCCGCTCATCCCTCCTCCCTTCGTCGCTCCTCTGGCGTTCATCCATGCCGTCGTTCATCTCTCTGTATCTCCTCAGGTTTGCCTCCTTATCTCTGCTACCTGCTTAGAGAATCGAGGAGCAAAGAAAAGAAAGAGTAAAACATCGAATAAAATAGAAGAGTTAGGGTTTATGACTTGTGGATTTCTGATTTTTTGGTTTGCCTCCTTGTCTCTGGTTCCTTTTGATTTTCTGGTTCCTTTTAGATTTCTTTAGATTTATTTCAAGCTTCTGTTTTGTTCTATTTTAATAAAAAAAATTGGTTCCTTTTATATTGTTGTTTCTTTTTTAGCTTGCAATTGGTTTTTCTGTTTTTGATTTTTTACAGATCTTGGATTAATCACAATGGAAAGTGTTCCTTGTTAAGGAAGAAGGGCCATTGTTGTCTGCATATGGGTAAAGACAGAATCACCGTTGAAGAAAGAAGAAATAAGGGTAAAATTGTAATTTACATCATTTAGACGACTTATTCAGCACAACAATCGAACAATTATTTAGCCAAATCCATATAGACAGTTAAATTACCTCAGACATCTTAACCCATACAGGGCTTAATAGAAAAACAACCGAACAGCCCCTAAGAGACCAATGGGGTGTTTGGTTCATGGAATTGGAATGGATGATTCATTTGACCAAATTCCAATTCTTTTTGTTTGGTTCACATATTGATCATGATGGAATCCTTTGAATTCCATTGAATTTCACAAATCAAGAAATTCATCATTCCGTAGCTAAAATGAAAGAATTGAATTTCATTCAATTCCTACAAACCAAACACATGGTCAAATTCCATTCCAATTCATTCAAAGTCAAAAATCCTCAATGGATTTCAATTCCATCAAATTCTATTATGCAAACCAGACTCCCCTCAAGTTTATTGTATAGAATAAACTATTTAAGTCAATTTCCTTATTAAAATTTCTGTTATAACATAACTGTTATTTTGATATCAAAACAAAACTAAAATTATAATAAAAAAATTAAAAAATAATATAAAAACCCCGTAAATAATTACTAAAAAGTCAAAAGTCATCGATTCGAGTAAGGGTCAAACTAAATACACCCTAGTCTAAATTTCCAATCACACCCTAGTCTAATAAACCAATAATTTGCCATTGTTTTCCTAACCCTCCTCCTCACACTTGCTTTTTTATTTTTTTTTAAATGATAGTTACAATTTTGGTCCATGAACTTATTTTATTTATTTACTTTATACCTTTTTGTTTTATATTTTAGATTTTACATTTTTATTATATTAACACATATAAGCGTATATTAACTAATATACGTTAAAAAAATAATTTTTAATTTTAACAAGTTACACCATTATAATCGTCTTGTCAATACCTTCGAAATGAGTCAAATATTGAATATTTTTTTATTTAATTGTTATAAGAAGAAAAATACAAATTGTACAAAGTCTAAAATTAATTTTTAAAAACTAATCCGCTATATTTATAAAAGTTTTTTGAGTTGGTTTGAGTTGCTTATAGAATTCTAGACGTGACATATACTGATATACATGGTTTGCCATCCAGCTGCTGACGTGATTTTGTTCCGGGTCCATAATACTGAAATGAGAGGCATTGGGTACTCTCTTTCTAACTGGACCATCACGTAATGATTGTTGTTTACGTGTGAAATTGTAAGGACCCGATGATATTGAAACTCTTCGGGACCTTTCCAGAGAGGAAAACAAGTCATACAACCACAAATGGTTAAAAGGTGAATGATCACACCAAACCTATTGGCTATCAATATACCTGTCTCAGGCATAGTCATCCAGTGTTGCTCTGGTGCTGGCGATTCCCAAAAAGACAACGAAGTAAGTATTTCATCGATTCCATAGAAAACTCTAGAGTATGTCGCATATGAACTCGTTAACTCATCTAATAATTCATGACGAACATAGGGCCATTGGTCTTCGCCATACCCGAGACAAACAACTATTGATCGGAAACCACAATTCTCATCAACCCTTACATTTTGTATATTCGTGATGTATGGATGAAATATTTCTGGAATTTGCTTCAACAATAAACTATGTCCCTCCGGCAGTATCTCGTTTAAGTCAATATGGTGTGAACATTGGCTTATTGGTTCCTCGTTCAAGTCCATGAAGGATGAGCTATGCCTAGGTGGTTCCTCGTTCACGTCTATAATTCTATAAGCAACTCAAACCAACTCAAATTTTTTTTGTCAATATAGCGGATTAATTTTTAAAAATTAATTTTGGACTTTGTACAATTTGTATTTTTCTTCTTATAACAATTAAATAAAAAAATATTCAATATTTGACTCATTTCGAAGGTATTGACAAGACGATTATAATGGTGTAACTTGTTAAAATTAAAAATTATTTTTTTAACGTATATTAGTTAATATATGCTTATATGTGTTAATATAATAAAAATGTAAAATATAAAACCAAAAGGTATAAAGTAAATCAATAATAAAAGTTTAGGGACCAAAATTGTAACTATAATTAAAAAAATAAAAAATGAATTCTAACATTATTACACCCTTCGAGTAAAAAACAACCATTAGACCGTTTTTCTTTATCAAAACAAATGATTTGTGCAACAAAACAGCAAATTTTCTGATGTCGTGTCGATTTAAGCGCATTTTACCCATTAAAAAAAACAAGATTTATTTATAATAGTAATAAGAAAAAAATTAATCTTTCCCCAACAAAAACAAGATTCAAAGAAAACAAAAAAAAGAGTACAAATCAAATCAATATACAAACAATTTGTTCTTCTCTCTCCCACCAATTGTTTCTTCACTGTTCTTACTTTTTAATTTTCTTCTCATTATTATTCCTTTCAACGTGGATGCTCGCACTCTACCAACGGATTCAATCAAGGTGATTTTTGATTATTTATTTAATTGGGTTTTGATTTATATGTAATGGGTATTTGATCGTTTTTGTTGATTTGTTAAATCGATTTTGGTTGTTTATTGAGCTTTGATTTCTAATTTTGTGATTTCGAGATGCGATTTGATTGTAATTTTCGTTTTTGTAGATTTGAAATCAGTGATGTGAATATTGACATTTTGTTTATATGGTTTTGATTTTCGATCTGTTTGTTAGGTTTTTGCATCTGGGATTGTTTGTATAAATTTTGATTTCCACATATGAAGCTGTTTGTTTGTTTGATTGTGATCGGAAATTCACTTCGGAATCAAGGGCAATCTGCACTCGGGTAGACCATGGTAGTGGTGGATTAAAAAGATCATAATTTCTCTTTTTTGAATGCATCCATTAACAGAAATGAGTCCTTGTATTCAAACTTAGATGACCTGATCCATGTAAATGTTGGCTCAAGTTTCCATTTTCAATGTACTCAAGAAAAGGGAACCCTCGACACAATATCCTATCAAACATCAAAACGTAAGACATCGTATATCATTTTGAAGACGAAGGTGGTATATCAACTCAGAATCTTACAAGTATAGTTATAAATGTTGACATCACTCAGGTTTCTAATAACAGAACACTACCTACAGATGGATGCTATGTTTTTAGTTCTGCTTTTAGAGGATATGCATAACGAATACCAACACTTTTCAAAACCACATATAGCAGGCCAGGGGTGAGGATTTGTAGCTAGCTAGCATAGGCGGGAGGAAGGAGTCTGGAGAGAGGATCGGGGAAGGTTTAGTTAGACCTCATAAATCCTAAGTTAGATTATCCTACCTTGTTATGTTATGTTTTTTCTTGTACATGCTTTCGTTTGTATTTTGTTTGCTTGTCTGATTGATTTTTTTCCTTGCTTCTAACTCGTTTTGCAAATTTTTACACCACCTCACTTGTTTTCAAGTTTCCTTTCTTGTCCTCCTTTTTTCCACACATTTTGCAAAAGCCGGGGTTCTTCACCGCTCAACTCTTTGGGGTAGAGGCCAGGTCTACATATATCTCACCCTCCCCAGACCCCACACTCAGGTGGGGTATATTGGGCTAGTTTGGTTTGCTTTTATTCACATGGTGAGTGGTGAAGGTGTAACTTCTTTCTCCATATCGGGTTGCAAATCACACAAGGGGTGCAACTTGAACAGCAGGTTGTCGTTCTATTTCTAACCAAGGGAGTGAAAGTTCAAATTAGAACATCTCATACCAGGTTCAGGTGATGAACATGCGTTAGAACCTTCAGTTCGGCTAGAAATTCTCTTGATGCTTGCATATCCATCTTCTTGATAGCAGCTTTCTGCAGAAGTTTGCTGTGAAGAATTAGAAAAGCTAAAAAGAATCCAGACAGACATAAGTTAGTCACATTATAATACTGAGTAATAGTTGCAGTTTATGGATTAAAAGAATTTTAATCAATAGATGATGCATGATAACAAGAAGAAAGCTGGTGAATAGCTCAATATGTTGGTTTTTGCATCTGGGATTGTATATATTTGACTAACACGAATTAAATTGTTCGGTTTTTTTGTTGTGATTGAAGATTCACATGTGAATTAGCTCATTTATGAGAGTTTTTGCATCTAGGATTGTATATATTTTATTACACACATAAAACTGTTTGTGATTGGAAATTCACATGTGAATAGCTCAATTTGTTGGTTTTTGCATCTAGGATTGTATATGATTACACACATAAAACTGTTTGTTTCTTTGGTTGTGATTGAAGATTCACATGTGAATTAGCTCAATATGTGTATTTTTGCATCTAGGATTGTATATATTTGATTACACACGGAAAACTGTTCGTTTCTTTGGTTGTGAATTTGTGATTGAAAATTCACATGTGAATAGCTCAACATGTGTGCTTTTGCATCTAGGATTGTATATATTTGATTACACACACAAAACTGTTTGTTTCTTTGGTTGTGAATTTGTGATTGAAGATTCACATGTGAATAGCTTACTATGTGTTTTTTTTAAAATCTGATCTCATATGGTTGCTGTTCATTTGGTTTGATCTCACTTATGAGATCATATCTTGTTTCTTTATCGATCGGATTTACCCATAAAAACAATGAAAAATGAACCCGATTTCTTGTTTTTTTCCCCATTCAACAGCCTTCAATGGACTCCCACAATTGATTTCTGAATTCCGAGGATCTTTCGAGACAGATTCTTGAAGAAGAAACCAGGTTTTTTTGAGGAGGGGGGAGGGCGTTTTCGATCAAGAAAAAAACCACGATCGAGATTAGACGTATAGATCATGATAAGACTAAAAGAAATCAAATCTTTTCATACCGAAAAAAGATGGGCATTCCCTCTTGCTATAACGTCGATCGTATGTTTATTCCTCTTCGCAACTTGTTTCAACATGGGCCTCCTTCCTCCGTTGTACAAACTCAATTCGTTTTTCCCGTTATTCAACTCCCACACCGCCTCGAATCTAACGATCCCACATTTCGCCGAAGAAAAGATCAAATCCCCGCCTCCTCCTCCTCCGTCCACGACTCGTCCATCCACCCCTCGTTTCGCGTATTTGATCTCGGGATCCAAAGGGGACTTGAATAAGCTTTGGAGGACACTTAGAGCGTTGTACCATCCGTGGAACCATTACATCCTTCATCTCGATCTTGAGTCGGAGCCTCAGGAGCGAATGGAGCTTGCGTCACGAGTCGAGAAAGATCCCATGTTTGCTACGGTTGGGAATGTTTATATGATCACGAAAGCGAATATGGTAACGTATAGAGGGCCCACGATGGTGTCGAACACTCTTCATGCTTGCGCGATTCTACTTAGAAGGAATCAAGATTGGGATTGGTTTATAAACCTCAGCGCCTCCGATTATCCTCTAGTGACTCAAGATGGTTAGTGATTAAGTTTTCGAAACCACTCGTTGCAAATAAAACCGTTTCGACAAAATATCATATGAGAACCATGAATATTTTGAGAACCCGAGGACCAACTAACTATTTCATGGGTTATTCATGATGAATAACCAATTATTTCATGTATTATTCACGATGAATAACCCTGAATTATCATATGAATGAATGAATGAATATAATTTATATTCATTATGAATAATTTTCATCATGAATATCTATCACGTGAATAAAGCATGAATATTTAGGTTCCCAATTTCTCAAAATATTTACGGTTTTCATCTGAACCTGCCCCTTAGATTCTTAACGGCAAATCGTCGTGTTCTTTTATTTCAAACTTTGTAATTTTTTGCAAGATAACTCACAAATGATATAAAGTCAACTACTTGAACAAAACCGAATGATTTCTTGAATGTTTTTTTGCAGATCTTCTTTCTACTTTTCGTGGTTTGAGGCGAGACTTGAATTTCATCGAGCATACAAGTCAATTGGGCTGGAAGGAGTAAGCTTCATTGCTTGCACACACGCACGCACACACGCACGCACGCACACACACATACACATTTGCAACTATTAGAAGCTGAATCTATTTGCATATGCAGGGATCAAAGAGCGATGCCGTTGATGGTTGATCCTGGACTATATGAGAATAAGAAATCCGATATCTTTTGGGTGCAACCAAATAGACCTCTGCCCACCGCATTTAAATTGTTCACCGGTAAGTTTTGCCCCCAATTTTTTTTTTCTTCAGATTGTTATATAAATGTTCGATAATTTCACATAGGGGAGTTCAAATGAGAACCAGAAGTGTTTGAGAACCTGAGAGAACCAACTATTTCATGTATTATTCATAATGAATAACCCTGAATAATCATGATTATTCATCATGAATAGTTGATTTCAGGTTCTCAAAATATTTACGGTTCTCATTTGAACCTACAACTATCATCTAAGACGGTTTTGAAGCAAAAGTTGTGATGCGTAAATGCGAAATCGCTCATTTTTGCCAAGGGCAGTGTTCTTTTTCTATTTTCGCAAGCACGATGGTTGGTTTGCAACCAAGAACCAAGTAGGATATGATCAAGTGTTGATACTATTGATCTCGTTTTTGTAATTTACGTTATTTCTGGGGTTGGGTTGATTTTGTTTCATGAGTTCCGGTGAAAGAAAGTGGATTTATTATGGCAATATGTCTTTTGAGGTAGTCCGTGCAGCATTGGCCTAGGCGGTAAGGAGGTGGGCATCCTTGCAAAATGACAGTTTCAAACGAGAACCATAAATATTTTGAGAACACGGGAAACATATTCATTAATGAATCACCCATATTCATTAATGAATTAATAGTATTCATCATGAATATCTATCACCATCTTCATTACATGAATATTTGGTTATCAGATTCTCAAAATATTTACAGTTCTCATTTGAACATGCTTGTAGACCGGTTTACGGTTGAAATCAGGCTCCATTCGGGGATTTTTTGGGCAATTGTTAAAAAAAAAGTCGATTTTTGCAGGATCAGCGTGGATGGTTTTATCGCGTTCATTTGTAGAGTATTGCATATGGGGTTGGGACAATCTTCCACGGACTCTGCTCATGTACTACACGAATTTCGTGTCGTCACCCGAAGGTTACTTTCAAACGGTCGTATGCAACGTTCCGGAATTCATTCCCACCGTGGTTAACCACGATATGCACTTTATTTCTTGGGACAACCCTCCGAAACAGCATCCGCACGTCCTCAATATAAACGACACCGGTAAAATGATAAAAAGCGGGGCTGCTTTTGCACGTAAATTTGATCAAGATACTGGGGTTTTGGATAGAATCGATGACCAATTACTTCACCGGAAAAACGGGAGCTTCACCCCGGGTGGATGGTGCAAAGGGACCCCTTCGTGTTCTAAGGTCGGGAAACCCACACGGGTTAAACCGGGTCCCGGAGCTAAACGGCTTCGAAGACTTTTGAAGAAGCTAATTCAATCAGCCGAAAAAGGGAATCAATGTCGATAGGTTATATTCTTTATTTTGAGATAGAAGATTTGTCGTAGTTTTGATTATACGTTATAGCATTTTTGCTTGTGGAGTACTCGAATATATTCGATCTGCAACCCCAACATTCGATCGTTGGGATTGCGTTTTTGTTGTTTATTCATTAATGAATATATTCTATCTGTGGAGTTGATGTGTGATTTTAGGAAGTAAAAATGTGCATTTGGTACTACAGAGAGTTCGTATATATTTTGAGAATCTGAAAACCAACTATTCATGCTTTATTCATAATAAATATACATGATTATTGAAGATTATTTATCATGAATAATACAAGATCAATTGTAATCATATATTTACAGAAAATTTTCTAAACGAGAAATCGGATCATCGTGTTGAATTTGTACGCCAATGCCGACATAGGGAAAGATTTGTGGTAGATGAAAACCTGTAAACACGTTTTTACAAGAGGTGTTAAACTCTGAAGTCTTGTTTCACTTCTTATTGATAAGAGGTGGTGCTAAAGTCTGAAAGCAGAATCAATAAGACTACTGTTTGTTTCTGTAAACTGATAAATGCCTGAAAAATGAACGACCATTGGTGCACCTAGACTCGTCATTCTAGAAGAAAGTAGTCAAGTACCTCGTTTGTTTCCAAAACAGTAGCGATGTAAACGTTAGATACAGATAACCCAACAAAATTCAGACAAAAAAGAACAGAAAACAAGATTGTCAGTGTTGGGTTCCCACATTTGCTAGACTCTTTTGGACAATGATCTAACGGGGTTCCAGATATTCTTACAGTCATAATGGAAAACAAGAATAAATGTACTTTTAGATTTGTGTGGCCCGTGAACGACTGAAGTGGACTATCGAGAACTTCTAATGAACATTCCGACAAATCCCAAAGCTTCAACGTGTTATCGGTTGATGATGAAACAACGGTTCTTTCATGTCCGACCAATGTGCAAAGCGGTCCGCTTACATTTCTAAGATCGTAGAAATAGATTCTATGATCGGCAGAACCGAACGCAAGCGAGTTATACCGGAATCGGGAGGGAACTGAACACAACAGACGCTTGCGTTTGTCTTAATGGTACAGACGCTTACTCCCTAAAATCGAGAAAAAATTAGTCATTATCTGTCCAGATGTTGATCTAGACGGTTATGATGATCCGATAATTGCAGTACGTTTAACGGTTTTAGTTTGCCTGATTGATATTCCAGAGCTTAACGGAACCATCATTGCTTCCGCTGGCTAGCAATGTGGGATCGGCTGATGAAAAGTCCACGGACCATGTACGCCACTCGTGCTCTCGCATTTCCGTAATCGCTTTATTTCGTGTAACGTCCCGTATCTGAAAACTTTCCAAACGAGCTATTGATGTTTTTAATTGGAAAAATATAAGGATGCATAGTTGAAAAAAAGTTGGAAAAAGCCCCTGGAACTTTTGAAAAACTGCTTCCCCTAGAACTTCTGAAAAGTTGTTTGAAGCAGTTTTTTGAAAAAACAGCTTTTCACAAGTTCCAGGGACTTTGAAGTAGTTTTTCAAAAAGCTGTTGAAAAACTACTATTTCAAACAGCTTTTTGAAAAACTGCTTCAAAAAGCCAGCTTTAGCTAACTAGCATTTTTTTTCAAAAAGCTGGCTTATGGCCAACCATACGGGACTTTTTCAATAAGCTCAAAAAATAAGCTGACTTTACGTACCTGTGCTATGCCTTCGAAATTACTCGAAGCAATCTGACCTTTGATGCATCTGTTCCAACATACACCACTGAGCTTCGATCTAATCGCCATTTCAACAACCGGGTATTGAACATCACAATTTCCGTTCAAGATCGAATCATATTCGAAGACCTTATTCTTTTTATTCACACCGCCCGTTGCAAAGAATTCTTCATCGCGATCAAAACATACAAGATTAGAAGAACTCAAAAGATCGGCTTCGTTCAAATCCGCTTTCACTTTCAGTTTACTAAAAAACAGATACTTACATAATCCATCCAAGAACGAATTTATCCATGTAGTTTTCCGTCCTGCTATCCGCTCGCTTGACGAAAATTCATCACCCGAACTTCTTTCGGGTTTGAAAGCCCTGCGCCTCGTTAAAAAGTACGCAGATTTTGGAGAAAGTTTTGGAGAAGTTGTTGGAGCAAAAAGTTGCTCAAAATCTTCATTTTTTGGAGAAGCTGTTGGAGATGCTCTAATCAATCTAGGAGTTTTCGAGACGGCGTTTTCTAGATTTTCGGATTTCTGAAACCCGTCTTGTTGAACGTTAGATTTTTCAGACTTACGGGTCTGAATGATCGATCTAACGCGTTTTCTTGATCCCGAGCTTGCAAAATCATCGTTAGAAGGAAAATCTAAAGGACAATCTCGAAGATCTAAATTCGATCTAGATCTTTTTGGTAATTGATGATTGCGATTTTACGACTTCTTCCAAATCTGAAGTAGGAACGGAAACGGTACTATGCAAATCATCTGCGGCTTTCTAGTTCGCGTTGTTGCATAATTAGAAGGAATTCCTGCAACAACGCGTGCTCGTGAATCATTTCTTTAAGTTCTATCACCGCTATTCGTTCATCTAAGTTGTCTCTAAGTTCGGTACGAAACTCGCTTTGCAACACGTCGCTGATTGTAGATAAGATCGACATGTGATTTATCCCTGCACTCAATTTACATTCGTTATGAAACTTTTTGTTGTGCGTTTAACGACACATACATTGTTAAATGTATTAGATATTTAACAATTAATATGCAAAAACAACGAAAAAAATTGTTCACTAAAACCCCATATTTTTCTTTGACATATTGGTTAAGAAAGTTATCAGGCTAATAATCAAATGTTTAAATTTTATAATAAAATAAAATAAATATATTTGATTAATTCATACGAATAATGTGTTACATGAATATCTCGAAAAATCCAAAATAATCCTATTTATTATTTTGGTAACAGATTTTAAAGCATCATGAATTTTTATACCCAGAAGTTTTCTGAAAAATTGATTAATTTATAATAATGGTTTTACTAGAAGCGTAATCGCGCAATGCAGCGAAATACATCAAGATTTTAATGTTTTCTTTTATTTTTTGTCGATTTACGGTACGATTTTGGATGATTTTGAGATAGTGATAATGGTTTTTTTTATAAATTTATTTAATTTAGGCTTAATAATATAATGCTTTTTATATAAATTTTTTTAAGTATTTTGTTAAAATTCAATGATTATCTTATATATTTTAAATTATTTATATTTAAATTGAGATGTTTATTCTGTTTTAATTATGTTTATTAGTTAGTTATGAATTCAAACATATAGTTTTAGAAATTTGTACTCATACATCATTATTTGTAATCTTGAATTTTAAGTAATGTTTATCAATAAACAATACTTAATGCATAAAAGTTTGTTTTTAAAAGTTTTTTCGATAGTTTAGTAATAATGTAATTTATTTTAGATTTAATAATATAATGTTTTGTTTAAAATAAACATAAAATATTCTGTTAGATTTTCTTAATTATATTTTAGATTTTTTATATTTAAAATTTGATCTTTATCATTTATTTAATTATGCAGAGGAGTGATTTTAGGGGATTGAAGTGGGAAGTGATTTTAGGGGAATTAAAATGGTTAGTAATAATGATTGCAAGTTAATAAATGATATTAAATGTAGTACATAAAGCTTTAATGATTGTTTTTAAGAGATTTTAAGTAATTAACATTAAATAACTATGCATTAAGCTTTAACAGTTGTTTTTAAGAGTTTTTTATCCGTGTTTTATAATATAGTATAGATTAAAGTATGATTATTTTTATGAGAACAAAATATAAAAATGTTACTTATTTGTTCTTATATGAGTTTAAATTAAGTGGTGCTTTCCATGATTCCCATTATTTTAATAAATAAAAAAGTGATTATTCCCGAAAACAGAAAGTAACAATTCAATAAATTGAATCAATTTGCTAAAGAAATGAAAAAGTAAAATAGAATCCAACTTAAATATAAAAAGTATGCTTGATATTATCATTATCTGAAAATCTAATTCTCAAAATATTTATATGTTCATTTAACACCTACACGAAATTATGCATTTACATTATATCGGTGACAATTAATTATTTACTAGAAGAATAATCGCGCAATGTAGCGATATAAATCACGATTTTAATATTTTATTTATTTATTTTTTTTGTCGATTTATAGTACGATTTTGGATGGTTTTGAGAAAATGATAATGTTTTTTTTATAAATTTGTTTAATTTTAGGCTTAACAATATAATGTTTTATATATAAAAAAATAAGTATTTTGTTAGAATTCAATGATTATCTTATATATTTTAATGACATATAGAAAAAAGAGTAAACTACGATTTTCGTCTCTGTGATTTGTTGTTTATAACTATTTTCGTCTCTGATCTCTAAAAAATGCTTTTTTCGTCCTCATGGTTTCCATTTCGTTTCCCTTTTCGTCCCTGAAGCTAACTCTGTTAAAAAAATAGTTAAATGAAGGGCATTTTTGTCTTTTTACCATTTTCATCTAATTTTCTATTAAAAAGTTTAACCTTGTCTGATAATAACAAAATCCATGTGTCATATTATTAAAAATTTAAAATGAATCGTACCCCCCCACCACAACCCTGAGCTGTTCTTCTTGTTGAATGGAATTTGAAATTAGTGTATCTTTTTCACTTCAATCTTAAAAGGCATAAGTGAAATTCAACAAAACAAACAAACCATAATTTAAGATCATTGAACCAAAAAATTAAGGATTTAAGATGAGTAAATTTATTTCACTTCAATCTAGAGGTTATAGTCAAATTCAAGAAACCACATGTTAAGAACATTCAACTAGAGAAATTAAGGAACATTCCATTCAGAAATTTGGGCATTTTACTTTCTATAAAGAACAACTGAAAATCATTTTGAGAAGAAGCTTAAAAATTATACCAAGGGGTTGTTTGTTTTTTTTTAAAAACCTCTTAATGACTCTTAAGTCTGAATTATTCAGACATTTTTACACACCACCTCTTATTAATCATAACTAAAATAAGACTTCAGACCTCTTAAAAAACAAACGACACCTAAGTTTGGGGTCTTGATGACCACAATTTGTCTGGTTTGTTCTCAATAGCCTTTTCTAAGTTACCTGCTTTGTAAACTTTAAACCCAAGATTTCTAGATCTCATTGTTCTCCAATTCCCTCTCTTGACCCTGTTGCACAACTGTAAATCTGTAATCATCATAAACCTTCTCCTACCATCGTCGGTGCCAAAATTTTGCATCAGGGACCATCACCACACTATACCATCATACCTGCAAAATAAAAAAAAAACCCAAAACTTTCACGTTGCGATTTTCATCTGAAAAAAAAAACCCTTAGAAGCGTAAAACTAATGGAAGAGATAACGTTAGTTTATCAGGGGTGAGGTGGGAGAGAGTAGCAGGAGGGTTGAACATCGATGACAAAAAGCAACAAAATTGAGAAAAAAAAATTGAACATCAAAATCATAGTGATGCAATTTGGGTTCAAAACAACATTACGGGTGGGGGAAAGGACGGCTCAAGAGGGTGGGGGGGATCCTAGGCAAGATGTTTGCGATAATGGCAGCAGCAAACGGCGGAGATTGGCTGCAGATGGCTGGAGGTGATGATGATGTTCACCGGAGATGGACAGAAGAAGGCGAGAAGGAGGTCGGTCCAATTTGGGAGGGGGTTGTTGGTTGTAGTTGCCACTTAGGGTTTTCTATATGGACACGTGTTTGATAGTGCTTTATATATACATCTTGCAATTTTTAATAGAAATTATTTAAAATGTAAATAGTCAAAAATACCCCTAAGTTAAAAGAACTTTCTAACGTCATTAGCCTTAGGGACGAAAAAATAAATAAAATAAAAACCACGAGGATGAAAAAAACAATTTTTAAAGATCAGGGACGAAAATCGTTATAAACTAAAAACCATAGGGACGAAAATCGTAGTTTACTCTAGAAAAAATAACCAATTACATATTTAATAATATTATTAAAACAAATTTATAGTAATATAATATATTAATTAATAGTGACACATATAAATGTCTACATAAAAAGAAGGCCTGCACATATCAAATTGGTGGGTGATAAAAGCTTGCAGTAGTAATATGTATCTTGTGCTTTGATACTTGTAAATTAAGAGATTTTTAAAATATTGCATAAAATGATGGTATCTTGTGCCTAATAATTTGTATTTAAGAGTTTTTTATCCCTGTTTTATAATATAGTATAGATATAGATATAGATATAGATTTATAAGGTAAATTCCTCTAACTCTTTCAATCAAAAGGGTGCCAATGATAACGGGATGACGTATGTACGAAAGTTCAAGTGGGTCACATTAATTGTACTTTGTATTTTGGAACGTGGTATCTTGAGGAGAATATGAAAACTAAACACAATATATATTTAGGTGTTGTTCGGTTCGTTTTCTGGTAAGAACTGTGTGGATATAGCTGTCTGTATGAATATAGTTGTCTGTGTGTTAACAGCTAAGTTGTTGTTCGGTTGTTGTGCTGAATAAACAGTCTGAATGTCAGAAATGACCATTTTACCCTTTTGGTTTACATTAAACATTTGTTGATGAAATTTTACAAAACAACAACAAAATGTAGATTAAACAATAACAAAAAGATAGTAAAACAATTCTTTTACAACAAATTTCTATAGATCAATTTTATTACATATTACAATAATAAAATCAAATAAAACCTCAAATATGAAAAAAAAAACCCAAATTTATGAACCACAAATAAAAAACCCAAAATACATTAACCCTAAAATAATAAACTATTGATACATATGGGGAAGCTGATGAATAAAAAAAAAAAACTTAAATACATCTTCCATGGAAACCTCGATTGAGAGGGAAGGAGGGAAAAGGAAACGGGAATCCCACTTCAAGTGAGAGGGAAAGAAAGAAACCAACAAATATGGCAAGGCCCAAGCTACGATGGAGAGAAAAAAAACACAGAAACCAGCAAAGATCGAGAGTTTTTTTAAAGGAGATGGAGAGGGTTTTTTCATCTTGAAACCATGGAAGTCTGGAAAAGGAAGAAAGGAAGAAGAAGGTTGGAGAGAAAGGGTAGTTGAAGGAAAGTTAATGTAATTTAATGGTTGAGTGTAAATGAGTTGGTTTTTGTAGCTGATTCGCTCAGCCATCGGCTGAACGATTAAGCTCCTACCGAACAACCAGGTATGGCTCAGCGAATAAGCCATATCTGTTATACAGCTCATTAAGCCATTACCGAACAACCCCTTAGAGTGGTAATTGAACATATTTTTTATGTTTAGAGCAACATTAAGCATAAAAACTCAAATGAGAATATGAAAACTAACGCATATTTTTTTAGAGAATGTTACTTGAACATAATTTTTATATTTGGGGCAACATTAACATAAAACCCTTAAATTAAAGTTGTCAATTTCTGTGGAAAATTTCATTTTATAAGCTTAATGATATCTTAAATTACAAAAATATGCTCCATGTCACTATCATCTAATTGACTTGATTCAGATTAATAAAGGAAAAAGAACTGATTATTACTAACAATTTTGAGTTGTTTAGTGGGTTTTGGATATATTTCCATAAGGGACTGTTTACCAAATTTTCCATTAAGTCATGTATGGATAAATGTGTCTGTCTGGATAAATGTGTCTGTCTGGATAAATTGATGATGTTGTTTATTTTTTTATCTGAATTAACAACAGAAATGACCAATTTACCCCTTAATATGAATTTTAAGCTGTTTTATAAATTGTTGTTTATTTTTTAAGACATATATTCATAAATTCATTGATATAATCCAAAAATCAAACAAAAATTCATTAATTACTTAAACTTCTAAGTTCAAACACAATGTAGTCAAGTTCAAACAAAAAGTAGCAAATATGAAATTGACATTGTAGAAATCATGGTTACAAAAATCTACATTGCAGAAATGTCGAGCAGCTATGGAGAAGAAATAAGTATGGAACAAAAATCGACAAAAAAAACAAGTAAGGAACAACAATCGATTGAAGAAAACAAGTATGGAATAACAATCGACTTAAGAAATAAGTATGGAACAACAATTGATTGAAGAAACAAATATGGAACAACAATCGAGTATGGAGAAGAAACAAGTATCGAACAATCAGTAAAATCATTACCTTTGGAGAAATCGACCAAAGAAAATTATTGTTTAGGGTTGAAATCGAACAAGCGGTGAATTGAAATAGTATAATCAAACCAGCAATGAACTCGAAGCAGTAAAATCGAACGAGCGGTGAAGGTGAAATTGAAATCGAACAAGCAGTGAAGGTGAAATCGAGCAGTTAGGTTTTTATTGCGTGATTATTGAGTAGGAGGGTAGGCATGTCTTTATTTTTAAAGGGTAGAAATGTCAAATACGTGTCTTAATGGGGACAACACATATATTCCCCTACTTAGTGAATAAGCCGGAAATGTTTGCACGAATAAGTCAGTTTTGTCATTAAGCCCCAAGTAAACACTCCAAACGTCTGCGCGAATAAGCCGATTTTGTAATTAAGCCCTAAGGGGGCGTTTGGTTCGCAGAATGTTTTTGGATGAAATGGAATCTGTCAAAGGAATTTGACTTTGATGGAATTGGAATGGAATGTTGTCAGGTTTGACCACCTGTTTGGTTGACAGAATTGGAATGAAATCTGTTAAATGAATTGGAATTTTTCTGTTTGGTTCACAGATTGTAGCTTCGGAATTGGAATGGAATTTTGGTAAATGACAAAAATACCCTTTTTGATTATTTTAATTTTTTAAACAAAAATTACTTTAATAAAATAGTCATTAAATAGTTTAATTTTTAACAAAAATTGTTTTTATTATTTTAGCACATGAATGATGCCGAGAGAGTGAGGAGAGAGAGGAGAGAGAGGAGGGGAGAGAGAGGAGAGAGTGGAGGAGAGAGAGAGGATAGAGGGAGAGAGAGGATAGAGGGAGAGAGTGGAGGAGAGAGATAGAGAGAGGAGAGAGAGAGTAGAGAGTGGAGGATAGAGAGAGGATAGAGTGGAGGAGAGAGAGGAGAGATAAAGAGAGAGGGAAGAGAGAGAGGGAAGAGAAAGAGAGAAGAGATAAAGAGAGAGGGAAGAGAGAGAGGAGAGAGAGGGAGGAAAGAGGGAGGAGAGAGTGGAGGTGAGAGAGAGGAGAGATAGAGGAGAGAGAGAGGAGAGAGTGAAGGAGAGAGAGGAGAGATATATGATAGAGGTAGAGAGAGGAGAGAGTGGAGGAGAGAGAAATAGAGAGGAGAGAGAGAGGGGGAGAGAGAGGAGAGAAAGAGAGGATAGAGTGGAGGAGAGAGAGGAGAGAGGGAAAGAGATAAAGAGAGGAGAGAAATAGAGAGGAGAGAGAGGGAAGAGAGAGAGAGAGGAGAGAGAGATAGCGAGAGCAGAGAGAGGAGAGAGGAGAGAGAGGGAGATAGAGATGAGAGAGATAGTTGGTGTTTGTTTATAATCAATATTAGTAGGGTTTAGTTTGGAGTAAAGGGTAAATTTGGAATTATCAAAATATAAGATTCCATTCCATTGAAATCCTTGGGTTTTAGGATGGAATGTTCAAATCCTTCATTTGTGGAATTTGGTGGAATTCACACATTCCTTCCATAGAAAAGAATGAACCAAACAAGGGAATTGAATTTGGTCAAAGGAATTGGAATGGGAATTGGACATTCCAATTCCATCAGAATATGCGAACCAAACGCCCCCTAAGTAAACACCCCCTAAGAGACTCATGGTACTGAAAGGAAGGTGCATCAACTATGTAACAAAAGTTGGAGTTCCATTAAAAACTATCTTTTCTTCAATATGATAGTTTAACACTTAGGTTAAAGGTATTGTAACGCTGTGTTCTCTAATATGGAGAGAAAAGAAAAGAAAAGAAACGGATGGAAAAGAAAGGGAGAGAAAAAAAAAGAAAGAAAAATAATTTTTTCATATATGTTCTCGAAATGGAAGGAAAAGAAAGGAAATAAAATAGTTTTTCATGTTCTTGAACAGGAGAGAAAAGAAAGGAAAGATGTCATTTTTACAAATATACCCTTATAAAAATATATTCTTTATAATAAAAGATTGGGTAGTTTTGTAATTTTAATAATTTCAGTAATTTTTTTAAATGGTTTTAATTTCTTTCATTTTCTTTCCTTCCCTTTCCTCCCACGTTTGGGAGGAAAGTCATCAATTCTTTCCTTCTGTTTCCTTTCCTTTCTCTCCTAAAAAAGTTTCGAGAAACAAGAGTTTTTTTTACTTTCTCTCATTTCCCTCCCTCTCCTCTACTTTCATTCGTTAAATGAGTTTCGAGAACACAACGTAATTGTTATTCACCCATATATATGCCTTCCTACTATCCACGAAACATTGGCCATCAAGATAATTGAATTGATTGTGCTCAACCCGGGTTCGATTCCCTGCATTCGCAACTTTGTGGCCACTGGGTTTAACCTCAGGGCTGCATGCTTTCACAGTCAGTTTCTTTGCCAAGGGATTAGTCTGGGCCAAAGGCCCAGGATACCCTTTCCCCAAAAAAAAAAGATAATTGAATTGACATTAGACCAAAATGGTCGTCACTAAGATCTCACATTCTTAAACAAATCAAACGGTAATCCCTTTGGTAACCTAGGAAAAACGTTAATTCTAAACAAATAACTTGTTTGTAATGAGAGACGTTGATATGAAACTTAGAGAACCGTTGTCGAAATTTTTAGCCCCTGATGTAACATATTTTTTTGCAAGGTCAGAAAACTATAAAAGGAAGAGTACGGTTCGTGAAAAATAAGTATTTCTTTAAAAAGAATGCAATTATTAAAACATATTTATGAATTTAATGTTATAGTAAAGCATAGAAACCAAAATTCATCCTTTCTTCTTATAGAAATTCCAATTTTCTTTCTCGTGCAATGCAGCGAGATATATCACGATTTTAATGTTTCATTTTATTTTTTTGTCGATTACAGTATGATTTTGGATGGTTTTGAGAAAGTGATAATGTTTTTTTATAAATTTGTTTAATTTAGGCTTAATAATATAATGTTTTTATATAAAAAAATTAAATATTTTATTAGAATTCAATGATTATCTTATATATTTTAATAACATCTATACAAAATAACCAATTACATATTTAATAAAATAATTAAAACAAAATTATAGTAATATAATATATTAATTAATAGTGATACATGAAAAGATCTGCATAAAAGGAAGATACTGCACATACCAAATTGGTGGGTGTTAGAAGCATGCAGTAGTAATATGTATCTTGTGATTTGATACTTATAAATTAAGAGATTTTTAAAATCTTGCATAAAATGATGGTACATTGTGTCTAATAATTTGTATTTAAGAATTTATTATCCGTGCTTTATAATATAATATAGTATAGATATAGATATGTATAAACTATAAAATAAATCAAAGATTATCAAAAGAAAAACATTATTCTATGCGATGGATTCCCCCACAATTTAGATATTATTCCTATAACAATGGTGTGTACAACCTTTTATACACATGGTACAACTCTTTAATGCTTGTATCAAAATCATGACATCTTTAGCACTATCATCGACACCAGATATCTCAAAAACAAAATTACAATTATACCCTTCAAGAACACCCCACCATCGCTGTCATCTGTCGGCAATCATAAACAATCCTCCATACTTTTGCCTTCAATCCTTCTTTCTTCTATAAACCCTTTTTCCTATCTTCAAGATTTCCCAATTGATCATTAGGTTTACACGGTTGGTAATTTCAATTTTATGTTCATAAATCTTTGTGGGTTCTGTTTCTTTTGCTTCGTATATCAAGAAAGTATCGATCTTTAATTAGGGTTCTTATAATTTATCGCAAATTGGGGGTTGTAGACAGGTTAATTCCATCTGGGTGTTAATCTTTTTGCTAACATTTGGCGATTTGTGTTGAAATAATTCTGGGTTTTTTTTTATCTAGAAAGTATCGATCTTTAATTAGGGTTCTTATAAATTATCGAAATTTGGGGGTTGTAGACAGTTGAATTCCATCTGGGTGTTGTTCTTTTTGATAATATTTGGTGAATTTTGTTGAAATAATTCTGGATTTTTATCAATTTCTGTTTTTGACGATGGATTTTGTTGTTTTGATTTTAGGGTTCATCCGTTAGGGTTTAAAAAATGGGGGGTTTTAGTTTCTTGTTTTGTTTGTTAATTTAGGGTTGTTGATTAATTATCCCAAATGGGTTTTCTTTAGCATTGATTAAATTTGAAGTCTTTGTGATTTAAAGTATTCAAATTTGGTGTTTTTGTGAAAATGGGATCATCTGGTTTTTTCTCAATTTGCATGATTTACTCCATAGTGGCTTTAAGTTGTGGAACCCTAATGATGTTTTATAGCCATGAGGTTTTTGCATTCAGCCATGGTAATGAAACTGCAATTAAGGTGTTGGGATCAACACCTCATGATCAATTGTTGATTCAGACATCTGATTCATTCTCTGGGTTGCTTTTGTTTGCTGTTGGGATCTTGTTGTTCATGGTGGCATTTGTGAAAGATAGGGACTTTCAGAGCTTTTTTGCAAAAGGGTGTGTTCTTCTTCACATTGCCATGGCAATTTGGAGGATATACTTTGAGAGGAAGCTCGAAGAACTTGGTCGCGATTGGTTACGGCTCGTTCTTGGTGATTTCGTGTTGGCGCTTTCGTGGGTTTTGTTTCTTGTGTATAGTTGGAGAGAAAAATATGATTAGCCGAATGCACGACGTTTCAAGATTCGTTCTTGAATCCATTCAAGGCTCGTTCTTGGGTTGTTTCAGGATTCGTTCTTGAATACGTTCGAGGTTTGTTTTTGAATCGATAATGGAGCTTTAACGGTCATCGTCTTTGATAAGATCTTTGAAGAAAGACCACCATTAATGGAGGTTGTGAAGATTGTTTTTCTTTTGTTGTTGTTTGATTTGTAGGTGCACATATCTTTTTGCTTGTGATTAGTAACTCTTTGTAGACTTTGAATTTATCTTCTTTTATTGTTTTTTTTTTCATGTTTAAAGAGATAAAAGAAAATGATATTGTTGTCTTCATATGTTCATCTTCAATGTAAAACTTTCAATTTTTAGAGATAACTATGAAATTTCTTGATTTTGCTCAATTTCCTTTGTGTATTTAGGCTATTGACCCAAATTGGTGTTTGAACTTAGAAAGTTGAGGTTACTGCAACTGACAATAAGACTTGGGCCTTTGTTATCTGTTTAAGAGATCATTGGTTTGAGTCCCGCAAGGCCAAAGGGAAAATCCCTAACTGTTCTATACGCAAGCCGGTCTGGACACCTATGGTTAACAAAAAAAAAACAGATTTTCTATCAAACCTTGAAACTACAAAATCTTTCAAATTATATCGGATTAAATTAAGGTATTGTGGATGATTGATTTGCTCTCGATCTTTGGATCTCGATTTTTAGATCAATCGTTTTTGCTTCGACCATCGTGTTCGGGTCAACGATTGGGATTTATGTTATGTAGTGCAAATCAATGTTTAACCCTTTTGAAAGAACCACAATATTTTTTTAAGCTAGAGTCTAATCCAAATCTATTTGTTTATTAATAGATGTTTAGTAAAATATTGCTAATATAAATCTTGTTCTAAAATTTCTTTTTGTTTTTATTTTAAGTTATCTATTGACCCAAAAAGTCAATAAAGTATTTTACATTTTAATTATTTTTTAAATACTAGATTAAATTTTTTGCCCCTTTGTTTTATCAAAAATTTATGGTTTCGTCCCTTAAGTGAAATAATTATGAATGGCTCTAAGGGCTCTTTGTTCATGGAATTGGAATCACCAATTTCATTGACCAAATTCTAAGCCTGTGTTTAGTTCACGGAATGAAAACAAGCGATGAAATATTTCCAATTCTATTAAATTCCATAATTTAAGAAATTCATCATTTTTTTTATTTAAGGGGACGTTTACCAAACGATTACTCGAGTAAGCGCTTACTAGATCACATTATCTTACATGATGAATATGACAAGGACCAAAAATCTTACACGATAAGAGCCAATGCAAGGACCCCGAGAGTCTTAGAGGCCGTTTAGCAAAATACTTAACAGGTAAACGCTTGCCGGCAATAACATTACCCTCACTTACCTTATCGTATAACATTCTAGACCATTAAATTTGATTCTCGGTAAGCGTCTTAAACCTGGTAAGCGCTTACCGGGTAAGAGTCATTTTTCTCACTTACCGGGTAAGACTCTAGGTTCTTGTTATGACTCTTACCGGGTAAATTATAGGTAGTTTCCATGCTCAAATCAATAGATAAGGACCGTAAATTAAGAACTTTTTAATTAAGGGGTAAAATTATTAAAACATCTTTGATGTAAGTTAGGACGAGGGAACAATTTCATACTAGAAACATATATATCAAAAGTCGTTTTCCATAATTATTTTTAGAGTAAATTATGTTTTTAGTCCCTGTCGTTTGTTGAACTTTTCTATTTTCATCCTTATGGTTTTGAAATTACAATTTTCATCCTTATGGTTTTTTATTCATTAACTTTTTCGTCTTTGTGATATAAATATTATTGCTTTTTTCATCCCTATGGTTTACAATTTACTTCTATTTTAGTCCTTCATACTTAAAAGACCTCATGGACGAAAATAGAAATGAATTGCAAACCATAGGGACAAAAACCGAAATTTTAAAACCATAGGGACGAAATCCGCAATTTTCAACAAACCATAGGGACGAAAAAGGTAATTTACTCTTATTTTTGGCATTGTTTGGCAAACTAGCTTATAAGCTAGCTGGTAGCTGATAAGATAACTTTTCAAAACGCTACTATGAGTAGCTTTTCAATAAGCTAACTTATGGTCATCCAAACTAGGGGTGAGCAGAACCCGACCCGACCCGACAAAGAGCCAAAAAACCGATATCCGATATATCCGAAATCCGAACCCCCGATCCGTTTAAATTGTCGGGTAGAGTAGGATCGGGTTGGGTGCCCAAAACCCAAACCGACCCGTCCGAATATCCGAATATTTTTTAAATTTAAAAAAAAATTAGTTTTATTTTATTTTTATAATCCTAATTCTAAATTTCTAATTTCTATTTCTAAATACCCTAATTACCTAATCGACCCAAACATAGTTCAAACCTAAATCCATTTAATCCATCGGCGACTGCAAGCGACTCTCCACCGGCGACTCTCGAGTCTCGACCGACGACCCCCTTATGCTCCTCGACCCTCGCCTCCTCCGGTCCTCCCACCGGCCACCGACTGAGTTGCTGAGTTGCCATCACTCATCGACTAATTTGACGATAAGTCTGTAACTCTGTAAGTTACCACTGGCAGCCATCGAGGCATCGACTGAGTTGTTGTGCTACACTCTTGACTCTTCTCTTCTCTGTAAGTTACCATAAACATCGATTTTTAATTTGGGGTTTTTTTGGAAACTGAAATTTGAACTTCATTAGTTCATTTATGGATTGATATTTGATATAATGGATTGATATTTGATAAACATCGACAGTAAGTCTGTAATCCAAATTGATATTGATATTATTGATATTTGATAAGTCTGTAACCCGAACCACCCGACCCGAATTACTTGAAACCGACCTCATCCAAACCCGAACTAACCGATCTTTAAACGGTCGGATGTTGGGTCTTCCCCCACTAACCGAATATCCGATCAGGTTTAGGGTTTGGGTACCCGTTCCGACCCGACCGATGCACACCCCTAATCCAAACATGTACTTATCAGCTAGCTTTTTTTTTTGCCAAACATAACCTTTATTTTTATTTAAGGACCAAGTCCGTAACTAAAGAGAAATCACAGGGACTAAGGGGGCGTTTGGTTCGTTTTAGGGAATGAAAATGAAAATGGGAATGAATATGCTTAGTTATAGGAATGAATACATCCATTACATTACTTTACATTGTATTGTATTACATTACATTACATTACATTACATTGTTGATGTTTGGTGATGAAAAAATCATGAAACAATGTCGAAATCAAAGAAGTGTTGAAACATATAAATTTTTTCAAAACGAACAGAAATGAAGAAGGTCCTGCAAGAACGTATTTTGTCGATTATAAAGATGTTTGACTTTGATATCGAAATCAAAATCCATTCCCAACCCTATTAAGATTTGTTCAAAATCAAAATCAGTTCCCAACCCTAATAAGATTTGTTCAAAATCAAAATCTGGAACAAAATCGATTTCTCTCTAACCCTAATGCAATCTGTTCGAAATCAAAATCTGGAACAAATATGTTCCTCTCTAATCCTAATAAGAACGAAGATGTATGAGTTGAAGACTGCACATCGAACATATCATGTGATGAAGATGCAAATGCATCTGGAAATCGAAAAAAAAACCCAATCCCGTGATGAAGATGTAGATGCTTTTGTAAATCAAACAAAGATGAAATTTCTTCTGCAAAACGAAACCAGGTGAAGAAGGTTTCTGCAAATTGAAACCTAAACACCAAGGGGGATTTTCTTCTGCAAAAAAAATCAGACGAGGAAGGTTTTTGCAAAAAGAGAGTAGATGAGGAATGTTTCTACAAAATGAAAGTCCATGAAACAAGCTTCTACAAATCGAAATCTAAACACCAATGGAAGTTGGATGGTTTCTTTCTGGCTTTTCTAAAATGAAGTGGTGCGTTGGTTTCTATTCCCCCCCAATTTGGGGTGGAATGGATTTTAGCCAATCTAACAAGTGTTATACCCGTCCGTTGGTCGGGTATACAACATGACTTTAATCTTCAGTTATTTGATTGGTCACTTTTCATTATTGGCGATGTTTTTTTTTCAATCGATCAAGAAGCTTAGTCAAACTATAACTTTCCATAAACGCAAAACACACATATCATTCACATGGATGAAACTTATAATTGCAAAATTAATATAACACACTGATAGTTCAAATGGATGACAATTTTGTAAGAAAGTATTATTTTGTCTATCCTCAAAGCCTCCAATATCGATGTCATCTCCACGTCCATCTAAAAGAGCAAGTGATAAGGGTAGCAAGGACAGTTCTGTAGATTGGTTGTCGCACACAGCTTAAAGCAAGTTTTGTTTCAACCACCTGTTCTTTAATAACACAAATAGAATTAGAACTTGCTAGTTATGTACCCACACAATGCAATGGGTAAAGCTCAAATAAATGTAAGAAAGTGATCAAGAATGAAGAGTACAAATACGTGTTTTTTGTTAAAACATGAAACATATTTTGTTGTCATCTCATGTAGAGTGGGAGAATAACTGAATAAGTAGAAAGTAAAAATGATGTTACGGTTGTAAAAGAACATAATTTTTATAAGTGAAAACATCAGAGTCCATAAACACAATAAAATATAATATCAATACATGACAAGCAATTCGCTCAACCATATATGGGTCCGTTTGGGAACAAAGTTTGAACTTGGATTTCCGACTCTATAAAAAGATACCCATATTTTGCCAACTTAATCTCAACTTAACATAAGGATCTCATTATTTAAAAGTTGATAATATTAGTATTTATAGGGGAAAAATACAAGTAAATTGGATCCTTGTTACATGATTAATAAACTTCCCAAAACATACAAACATCCATATATTTCATGAAAATTTCTCATTGAAGAGTGTCTTTTATCCCAAAAAAACAAAATGCTCAGAATCAAAGTAATTAATTATTAATCATGTAAGAATTTCAAAAATATTCTTTTCTACACTAACACTAAAATCGCATCTAAAATTGAGAGATTCTCATTCTTCCGTAAAATCATAGCTCAACAATGTCAAAAATAAAAAAATAGTATGCTTCCAAGTCAAAGCACCCGCCATTACTATCATCAATCATGTTAGTTTCAGTTGGTCGCAAAAGCCATCATAAAAATCTCACATCCACTTCTTCATATCGCTTGAAGAATTGACCAGAGGCGTTTTCGCACCCTTTCAACCTTAACAAACAAACCCATATCAATCGTTACTTGTACCACAAGATCAGTTTTCAACAGTTTATTATTCTAAAACTTACAATTCTCAACTCCTCCAAGGGAAGATCTTCTCGATGGTTGAATCCCAGTTAGAGATTGTCATCTTGATGGCCTACCAACACTTGCCATCGGTGATGCTCAACTACTTCATTCATTTTCTGATTTTCAATCCTGTAAACAACTTCATAAAAAATTGGTTTCACAAAAACAACTTCAAGATGAAAAACTACACCCACCTTTTCTCAGACCCATTAATTAGTTTCCCAATCGTTCGAAGTGATTTCCTTATATGGGATGATGATGATTTCCCATTTGCAATGCCAACCGCCTTGCTTTCTGAAGAGATTATGATCTCATTTCTGATAGAAACTTGAGCAGGTTCAAGTGTTTTTGGTAGCACAAGCGATGGAACTTCTATAATTCTTGCTCTGCTATTTGGACTCTTTTCATCGCCGGATGATACGAGGATACCCTGACCGATTGAGGGAGACTGGTACAGGCAACAATTAGGGTGGAGGACATTTGTTCTCTATGCTCAACCTTCTTGATCGAGGTGGAGTTTGATTCATCATCATAGGTATTGCTTTTGGTTTCTGTAATGGCGGAGATCTCGATTCTAATTTGTTAACAGTTTGTGCACTTTGTGGTTCCTTTTCAGCCAATTGTCTCTTAAGGGTCTCAATCTGTTCCATTCATGCGAATAAATTAAGCCCAAAACACATTCTTTATATGAAAGATTAAAGCTTTTTAAACCCAAAACACATTCTTTTATATGAAAGATTAAAGCTTTTTAATCCCAAAACACATTCTTTATATGAAAGATTAAAGCTTTTTTAATCTTTACCTGATATTTAATTGATATTTAATTCCCTGCTTTCTTTATTCAAACGTGTTGCACCAAGTTCAACAGTCGAAGCACGTTGAGCAAACTTCAATGTGCTAACTGTTTCCCCAAAAGAATCACCTTCTGGGCTCACGTGAGCGAACATCAAAGTCTTTGTGTTTCCTCCTGCATTTTTGTAAGAAACCCGTTTGTAAATCAATCTACTTTTGATTAAAAACTAACTCCATTTCTTGTATTATATATGTACCTAATGAGTTCTGAAGGAGTAGTGTCAGCTTGTTGTCTCTGTAAGGAATGTAAAGAGTTCTTCTGAGATAAGGTCGTAATCACGTCTCCTAAACAAGAAAGTGACTTGTTTATATACTGAGTGTCTTTAAGCCCTTCACCGGTGACTTCTGATTTATCCACCTTTGCTTCCCGCTAGATCCACCAAATGAAGGCAACTACGAAATGGTGTCGCCAGATGCATCTTTTCCATGGATATGGACCGTCAATATGCTGCAAGAAATACGTTAGAATTCATTAGAATTCTTGTTTTTAAGGTTAAAAATCAAGAAACTGTTTGCACCTGTGGGATCAGCTGCTTTGGTGGTTCAGTCTTGTTGAACTAACAACCCGATTCACTTGACTACTTTTCATTAAGTTTAGAACATCGCTGGTGGACTTCACCGAGTGCATGGTGGCATCAGGAAGGCTCAATCCGTTCTCAGTTGTGTAGCTACGAATCTCCAATTTGATCGTGGTTGCAGAATCTCCGGTAAGAAGAAGATCTCTGACTTGTTCGTTATATATTTCTACCATTTGTACATAAAGCCCGTACTTTATGGCACCCTTTCTACTATTCGATAGATCAAAGAGGTCGCCGAGAGCTAAATAATTGATTCCCAGTTCTTTTCTTGATGCACCAGAAGGACCATACTATCAAATCAACAGAATCATCAACCAAATGATATTAGAATCACAAAGTTGATCACAAAAACATATCACTGCTTGACTGTTTTATGTCAAGAAACCAAACTTGAAACCTAAAATTGAAATGTATCTCACCAATGTATGTGTTTTCCCAGATCCCGTTTGCCCGTAGGCGAAAATGCACACATTGTAACCATCCATAACGGATCTTATGAGTGGTTGAGTGTCAGCGAATACCTCCTCTGATAAAAGTGCAAAATGTTAGAATTTAAGTAGCCAAAAAAAAGCTAGTAAAACCGAAGAAAATGGTCAAGTAGTATCACCCTGAGTAGCCGTAGGACCAAAGACATGATTAAACTGAGACAACTTTTTTTCATCTTTATTTGGTTTTGAATGATCTAAAATAACTAATGAACCATCTTCTATGGCAACCCCTACCTCTCTAGTCATCTTCTCCATCAAACCTTACAGGCTAAAAAAACTCATCAAAAAACCAAAATCCTAAGAAAATCTAAAAACCCAAATATCATAACCATCAAGAACACAACACCATTAAAATCAAAATCCCATTTTTGCATCTTCATTATATCCTAGACTGTGAATATTAGGAAAAAGGTGTCACACTTCTACTGCTGTCAATTATAATTAAATGATTTTAAGGGACGGAGAGGAAAAACGTGAAATTTAACAAAAGATTTGAGCAACTCACTGTTTCAGGGTGAAATTTTACTGAGGCACTTCTTGCTCCTTCATAAGTGATTGGACTATGTTTGTCTGCACCAAACACCAAAATTGTGGAGAAACCTTGCACCTTAAACCTGATCATTAGAGACTGAAAAACCACATAATTTCCAAAACACAGATCAAATACACCAAACTCAAATAAAACCATAAAAAGCAAAACTTTTTAGTTTTTAGTAGAAACCCTAATTGAAAGATACCTCCCACCACCACCACCACCGCTGCCGCCAACGCCGGAAGCTCGTCTTCCGCCACTCAACCGCCTGATTTCTCCATCGCTGAGTGGAGAATTCGAAATGGAAGTCCGGTGCACCGGACTCGTCAATCCGAAGTTACGAAATCCGCCGGAGAAAGAGACTGTGATCCTCACCGGAGATGAGGACGGAGAATCATGGGCCATGATCACCATTTCTCACTCAAATTCTGATTTTTATCTTAAAAAACGATGGAATCACAAAAGATATTCAAGATTATCTAAATTTTTTGCAGGATTTCATTACATTTTAGAGATGAAGGATCTACAGAAACCGAAGGGGGAGGGACTGCCAGACAAGGGGGAAGAGGCGATGACAATGAGGGATGGTTTCAATTTAAGTTTTTTCCCATAGCATAAGGGGGAGAGAAATCAGGGGGACGTGGGGGAGAAAATTAAGGGGTGTGTTGGAGTGGGCTGGGTAGTTAGAGTGTGGAGTTAAAATGAATTTGAACGGCCTGGATCAAATCTTGTATGAATTTAAACGGTAGAGATCGAATTAACAAACGGTTGACTCGTCTCCATCCATATATATATATATATATATATATATATAATATAATCATTAATTATCATCATGTAAAACCAAACACCATTATTCCTATTATAAATTTGAACCAAACATCATTAATCATTAAACATTATCATTCTCATTCCTTGTAATCTAATACCCCAACCAAACACTCCCTAAAAATATAATTCACCCTTGTCCAATATCGGATTGTAAACGTGGCAGGTGTTAATTCTAGAAGAGCATGTAAAATCAGTGGTCTGCATCGTACCTTATTTTTCCTGTGCGGCGCTCAAACGCAACACGTTCTTTTGAAAATAAAATTACAAATTGCTTCGTAAAAAAAAGCTCTCGTTGGCGCTGTTCTTCATCACCCCTTCGATTCGAAACTCGAAAGGTATTCCAAAGGTTCGATTTTACGATATTTTAAGCAGTTATTTGCATAATCTTGTTGATTGATGTTAGGGCTTCTGTTAATCGCTTAGAATCAAGTATAACAACAAAGAATTACGTGTTTTGTATCTTTTGTTTCTCGGATTTATGAAATATATTGAATTAATATCGAAGATTTGCTAGTTATTTGCTTGTTGATTTGTTGTATCTGATCGGGGGTTTTTGTAGGGTTTAAGGTGTTTTTTTTTCCTCTGTCAATTCCTGGTTTAAGGTTTTTGTAGGATTTAGGAATATATTGAATTAATCTATTTTAGGGTTTAGTCCATTTTTGTTGATTGCTTCTATTCTCTAAATCTGTTGAGAATTTGAGATATGTTAGGAATTGGGAATCGGAGATGATTAGAGGACCGGATGATCTCTTTGGATATCACAAATTTCGAATTGGGATAATCCAAGAGGTATCACGAATTTTGTATTGGGATAATTCAAGATAAACTCTCTAGTCTCAAAGCCTATGAGATCGAGTCGTTATATATACTTAGATTCTCGTTTACGTATTTATATGAGAGATTGACAGTTACGGGCGGTTAAGAGCGGTTACAAGTGGTTAATGGATAAGATTATAGAACTATTACAACTGTATCCGAACTCTAATTGCACAAACCACAAGTGTGATTCCACAGACCATAAGTCTGATTGCACAAACCACAAGGCTGATTATTTGTTCTATAAAGTGCAAGTAAACATGGATTTTGTTTGAAACTTACGAATTTTTGTTCTGTAAAGTCTAACTAAACTTGGATTTTGTTTGAAACTTGGGAGCTTTTGTTTTGTAGAGTGTTAAATAAACTTGGATGTTTAAATTTTGTTTGAGACTTGGGGATTTTTTGTTCTGTGAAATGTTAAATAAACTTGGATGTTTGATTTTTTGTTTCAAACTTGGGATTTTTTGTTCTGTAAAGTATTCGGTAAACTTGGATTTTGTTTGAAACTTGGGATCTTTTGTTGTGTAAAGTTTTAAGTAAACTTGGGTTTTTGAATTTTGATTGAAACTTGCGATTTTTCCTTCTATAAATTGTTTGGTAATTCTTCATTCCTTTCCGCTTTGTTCCTGCTGATTGCCTCACTCTGTAAACTGTAATGTTGACAGTTCCTTTTCATTTATATATTATAAGTTATGGATAAGTATTTAACAAAGTGAAAACGAATTGTTGATTCGTCAAAGCCGACTAACAATGATAATTCTGACGTGGCTATCAATATTTTTTTTTGTTTTTATCTAAGAGAACGATCCTAGTAGTATTTCTGGCTCCGCCTTTGATTACTTGAGCTCGTTGGCAGAATACCTATATCTTGTTTTGGCTTCTGTTGTTTGTAAAACGATGGTGTCGTGAAGAACAGAGAACAAGTATATCCATATTAGGCTAGAGGATTGTTATTTGGGATGGTTTTGTACGGAAATGAATACACTTGATCTTGAACATATTAAGTATGATTTGATAGTATCATTTGGAGTTTGGACTCTGAAGTAATCATGCTTTTGTTTAACAATCATATGTAAACAGGAAACTGAAGAGAATATGCCAGCGTTAACCATGAAAATGGCCTAAGATGGGCAGTATGCAGTTGATTTCTATGCGTAGCTAACCTCACTACAGGCAATATGATTTGATAGTACGTCAGATAACGGCACAAATAGAAAAAACTTGTAGTGAGGTTAGTTGCCCATGCAAATCAACTACATGCTTGCCATCTATTTTCATGTTAACGCTGGCGTATTCTCTTTAGTTCCCTGTTTACATTTGATGGTTAAAGAACAACATGATTCCTTCACCATCCAAACAAAATTCTAATCCACAATTTTCACTTGAAGTGAAATTATATATTCATGTCAAATACAAACTAGAATATACACAGAAGAAACTCGTAATCAAACACCTGTTATTATTCATTTTTTTTCTAAGCTAAGATTTGTCCGAATATATTCCTGTTCTTTTTCATTTTTCCTAAGCTAGGATTTGCATTCACGTACGTTATTCTTCTTCTTCTTCTTATTATTATTATTATTCAGGAACTCGTAATCATGAGTGGCTTACAGACCCAAGACTTCCCTTCCGCCTTACGATTAACCAAAGCACCAAAAGACCAAGGACCAACGGTTTCCGAATCAAAGCCAAAGAAGAAAATCTGCTGTGCCTGCCCCGACACTAAGAAGCTGAGGGATGAATGCATTGTCGAACACGGTGAAACAGCTTGCTCGAAATGGATTGAAGCTCATCGTCTATGCCTTCGTTCCGAGGGCTTCAATGTATGATTACTGAAAGCAACAGTATCACCTTTTAGTTTCAGAGATTTACATGAACTATACCATGCCTCCTGGCGAGTCGAGAATAAATGAAATTTGATTTTATTATATCATTGTGCTACCGAGGTGGATCCTCGTTTTGATTTGTTTTTGTTGTTTTACACTAATAACAAGATTTCTTGATTTGTTACCCGCGAAAGGATCTATCATAAGTTTCCATTTTGTGTGTTATGGCGCACCGGGTTTTGTTGGTCACTTGTGTTATGGCTATAGGGCTGGCAGTTTAGGCTAGAGATGTGTTTTAGTCCGTACTTTTTCTTATGGTTTCATTGTATCCACTCGTACTTTTTCTTCTTATTTCTTTTGTTCTGCATTCACCACATGTCAGTCTTCATGTCTTCTACTTGTTTGCTCATACTCTTGCACGGGTTTTTTTTTTTTGGGGGGGGGGGTCATGGAGTAACCGCTCTATTCTTTTTGGGGTAGAGGTCAGGTCTGATTACATCTCACCCCCGGCCTCTGCCCTTGAGTGGGATTTATTAGGTCGGTTTGGTTTGGTTAGATGACCACATATGTTACATAGAGTTAGGAAGAGAAACACACGTGACAACTTAAAAATGACTCAATCTAGAACCTTATTAACACAAAAGTGTGCTTGTGTTTCATTTTAGGGAACCCTCCCGGTGGTTGCAATGTTGCTCGAGTGTTCTAGTAACATCCCCCATCTTTCCGTGATACTAATAATTTGCTTAACAAAGTAGGGGTATACTGATATCCATAGATCATGAACGTTTATATACATTTTAGAGGTTTGGCAAATGAAGAACTTGTACGGCTTGTTTGGTTTCTTTTTTCCAATAAGTCCTTAAGTTGTCTTATGAATTAAGTTAAATTGTTGTTTGTTTATTACGCTGAATAAACTGTTTGAATGATTTAAACGACCAGTTTTCTTTTACTGATTGTTTTTTCATGGAGGATTATAACGATTCAAGCAGCAGAGGTAAGGGAGTATTATGCATGTGTATATGTATATATGTTGTAAATTTTTGCATCATACGACTGTTCCCAACCTTTTCTGGTGAGTTTTTTTTGCAGCAACTGTGTGCACAGAATAAGAAGCTCAAAATACACCATAACAGCAGTAAGTTTTTTTCATTTAATCATCGCATTTTTTACTCGAAACTAGAACATAAGAGACACTTTCCATCATGCTTATTTAATGGATAGACTAACATTAGCTGTTGGAGTAACTGTTCCATCATGTGGTTGTTTTAGTGACCACATGTGCAGTTGGTGCAGCTGCAGTTAGCACCACACTTGCACTTGCCATCGTTCTCAGCTGCAGGAACCTCCATGACAATAGTCTCCACATTCTCGACTATGGTCACACCATACTCGTTTCCTTTCTTGCTGCAATTCAAGCGTAAGTTGGTCAGAAAAATATGTTTTTTATATATATATACATCTATATATACACAAAAGATCAAGATATATATATAGAGTCAGGTTCTAATGAGAACCATAACCTGAGAATCAACTATTCATGCTTTATTCACGATGAATATTATGATAGATATTCATGAATATTTTAGGGGTTATTCATCATGAATAACTCTGAAATAGTTATTCATGAAATAGTTGGTTCTTAGGCTGCCAGAATATTTATTGGTACTTATTTGAACTTTTCTAGAGTTCCATTCTTTTACAAACCCAATAATTCGTACAAACTTAAAAACCAGGTTTCATGTGTTGTGAAACGTGCATGACTGTTTTTTTCGACGCAGAAAACAGTATTGAATGTTTCACATATGAAACAACACTAACAACACTGTATAAACACAACATTTTCACATGTGCTGTTTCATATCTTGTGAAACAACACATGAAAACTGGTTTATAAGCTTGTACGATTTAATGGGTCTGTAAATCATTATATATATATATACACACACACAAAATTTCATCACTTACGTGCAGCTGGTCTTGTCGAAGCAGTCACAGTTGGTGCAGGAAGACATGGTTAGTGATATGAAGTATCAGAGGGAACTCTAGAGTATGAAGATGGTTTGGATTTGTTATATCTTCAAAGCAGCTTATGCATGATCTGGTATTTATAGATCTAGTGATCATGGTCTCAATCATGAAAAGCAAAAAATGGAATCTGCATAATGGGTGCAGTTTGAATGCTAAGCCATCCAAATTGTATGCTACTTTCTGAGCATATATTCCTTCTAAAATGAACTTTTTTCTGCAGATTTTGTGGTGTTTTTTCACTTGTTTATCTCTTTGTTAAAGTATTGGCTCATATTCGTCCCGTTTTCGTTTTGGAATAGTTAAAAACGGTGCACTGAACAGTATGATTTGAGGCTTGGGTGGCGTTTGTTTTTTGAGAGGTCTGAAGTCTTATTTCACATTTGATTAATAAGAGGTAGTGTTGAAGTCTGAAATCTGAATCAATAAGATTGTTTTTGTAACGTCTCGAGGCCCTGCAAACCAGTAGGAATCAAAATAATCCAATCACTGTTTGAGGTATAAAGAAATAGAAAAAAGATGTAGGATTAATCCACCAATGCTGACCATGTCACTATAATTGTATTGTAATCTTGTAGTTAAAATGTATCAGTTTCTAGTAAAAATGCTATAAAGGAGCAGCTTCAATTTTCACAAGCAAAACTACATACAGTTGGGTTTGCAAGAATGATGCAGCAAAAGCTAATTGAGGCAAAGGATTAAGGTGCCGTTTGTTTTTTAAGAGGTCTAAAGTCTGAAATCTTATTTTAGTTATGATTAATAAGAGGTGGTGTGTAAAAATGTCTGAATGATTCAAACTTAAGAGCCGTTAAGAGGTTTTTTAAAAAAAACAAACAACCCCTAAGTCAATAAAACAAGCACTAGGAACTATAGAAAACTAGCAAAAAACCGTTGTTGTATCAAAATCTGGTGCAAAAACCACCCTTAAACCAAACGAAATGGACCCAATAAATCCCACTCGAAAGTAGGGTTTGGAGAGGGTGATATGCACACAGACCTAACCTCTACGACAAGTAGAGCAGTTGTTTCCATGAAGACCCTCGGAAGTTGATCAAACATGTAAAAAGACCGAAGACTAGCACACGATGAACATACAACAACTCTAGTTACTTGTATTCTTCAATACTAGTTGTATACCCACACGATGCATCAAGATGTAAAAGTTTATTATAAGTTGATAACGGAAAATCAATGTAATTCCTCATAGAGCATAATATGATTTACATGGAGCAAGCAGAATCATATCAACATTTCTGTTACAAGCTGAAAGATCCAAGGTCCATTTGTTAATGACAAGGATTGAAGAGATCTAGTTTTAATGAGAAACATAGGCTGGGCCATGCATTTGCCTCAAGGATTCTGTGGCTCCATTGTTCGCAGCCGATGCATTCTGCAGGCATAAAGGCGTTTTGATATCTATTGTATATAATCCTCGGGAAAAATCAGAGTGTTGGGATGCAACGAAACTCCAGAGTGTTGGACAATGAGTATTCTCCATCTCGCCATGGAAGATTCGTCTGGCAATTTTAAATAACATAAAAAAATAACTTAATAGAAGACAGTGAGCAACAATATGCAACGTTCAATGCATTTTGTAGACCCAAATCTAGCAAAATATTTGCAAGTTTAAGTCATGGTGAACCAATGGTTTCTTCCTAGACCTCAATTATTTAGTGCCATAAAGATATGCATTTAAGTTTCAATTTACATATATGAAATCGTGAGTTATGTACAAAAAATACCTTTGAATAGTATTCAACTGCACCATTGTAATCTTGCACTTGCCAAGTCCATTCTTGAAATGATAGCTTCATAAGTCCACTTATGAAATCGTTATGCAATTGATTCTTAAAAGCAAAATCGACCTCTTTCAGGTTTTCTTTGATCCGAATATTGCCAACTATCACCGATTTAACATAAATCGAGCTTTAACGAAACAAATCTTAAACTCAAACTTCATAATTAAGACAAAACATAAGTTCATCTCGTGATTTGATTGGTCAATCATACCCAAATCAGTCCCCATTTCGGGGGTTTCGAACACAGTCGTGCTAACCACCTATTTGCAAGGGGTTTGGAACCTAGTAGAGCTAGGGGGCTCATCCCCACGCCGTTTTTTATTAAATAAAAGTATATAATACAACTAGGGACATAAACCAAAACCTCGAGTTACAAAACATATATAAACATAGATCGCCTAAACATTGTTTTCGTGCATTTCTTGAAGGAAAAACAACAATAAATATATCATAGATCACATAAACCTGGTTCCGCATATCCTAACGGTTTGAGTTATTAAGAAGCAAACATCAAAACTCTATGACCCACAAGATATCCATACTGATATACAACATGAGTCCTGCTATAGGAATAACCAAAGGCAGATTGTCCAAAATCCTGTAAAAATTGCTCGAAAATTAATGAATGAAATGTGATAACCCATGAAGTAATTTTTATAGAAATTTCCTGGAATAAGTGTCACATGTTGACTCGATACTCATCATCTATTTTCTCCTTGAATCATGTGGATGATTTCTCAATGAAGTGTTACGAGACACACGATATTGCACATCCATGGCACTCGCATAATTGGAACTGCAACGGATAGTTTGAGTGAGAACCTGCAGATCTATATATGTCTAAAAGGAAAACCTATACTTGCTTAGGTGGCACAATAAGAAGGCTTCATTCTCATTTTTCTTTTTTCTCATAATTTTGAATTTTTTTAAATAAAAACCTTTATTTTTTTTTCCATTAGTTATTTGTCAATATTTATTTATGACCCATCATGTCCTTTCAAATGCCAACTTATTTTGGATTTACTTTCTCTTTTAATCTTTGTTATAATGCAATTATATGAAGATTAATTTAAGAAGTTCAAAGGTTTTCACTAAATTTTCAAGGTACAACATTAATGTTCCTTCTCTCCATCTTGCATATAAAAGAAAATCATGATCTTTGACATCGATTAGAGCATGTTAATAATTTTTGAGATACATGATGCTTGCAATTCTCATCCCACCAAGTTATTGTTTATCTTTCTAAGGTTAGTTATCCATGGTACAAGTTTTTTTTTTGTGGAGTATCTTTACTTGCTTTGTGTGTGTTAACACAATATATCTTGGGTTAGTCTTTATCGATATTTTTGATAGTTTTTGTTTTTGCTTATGTAAGGACTTTTGTGGGTTATTTTTGGTTGTTGAGTGGTTTCATACTGATTTTATTGTCAACTCACGTAACTCCATAGATTCCTTTTTTCGATTGATTTTCTTACATCAATGTAAGTTGAAGTTTTTGGAGGAGACGATATGAATAATGTGGATTGATTTTTGAGTTTTGTCAATATGATACATAATACAGTTTAATAATAATTTTTAAACAATACGATTCAATTCACATCCTAACAACTCATTGTACATATTATTTAAATAAAACTTTATTTTACTAAATGACGCAGTGAGAAACGTGGAATGGATCGACTAGCGTCAAACCCGAAATTAAGACAACCTTCACAAGCGTGAAGCTTTAAAACGAGAGAACTTGTAAGCTGATAAACTTGCTCAAAGGCTTTGATTAATTGAATGAATAAAAAGTGACAAGCTAAAACATTATTAAATAGGCTAAGAATTGTAGCTAAACTAGGAAACGTTAAAGGAATGGAAACTAAACTAGCTAAAACAATCCTAATCTTGAAGGCTAAGAAAACTATGAAAAGGAAACTCTATGAAAAGGAAACTAAATAATTAAGGAAACTAAATAATTAAGGTGGAGCTGACACGTTTCGCGGCGCGAGCTAAGGTCTTGCGGCGCGAAAATGCTTTTGGACGGCTCGGTCGCGTTTCTCCTCGATCTGTCGGGCTAGGCGATCTGTATCAGTCTCCTCCACCTCTGAAGAACTCGACCCCGAGTTCTCATCTAAGGGGAAATCATCCGCGTAGTAGCCGTACAGATCGGCGACATTGAAAGTGTTGGAGATGTGAAGCGAATCGGGAAGAGCGACGACATAGGCATTGTCGTTAATCTTTTTGGTGATCTTGAAAGGTCCGTACTTTTTGGGCTGGAGTTTTCCGTAGGTTCCAACGGGAAAACGCTCTTTTCGAAGGAATACCATCACATCATCCCCTTCTCGAAATACCTTCTTTCGTCGGTGTTGATCCGCTAGTTCCTAGTTCCGTATGGCAACGGCTTCAAGACGGGCCTTTACATCTTCTTTAACAGCTTGGACATCTTTGGCCATATTTTCAGCGGCAACACTTGTTCCCGGAAGTCGAGGGAGTTGGATTAAATCCACAACATGCTTTGGAACGGAGGTGTAAACGAGAGAGAATGGAGAGCAACCCGTTGCGGAATGGACAACACTATTGTAAGCAAACTCAATTTGTGGGAGGGCAAGATCCCACTGTTTTGGTTTACTCCCGCAAACACTTCGTAACATATTCCCAAGTGTGCGATTCGTAACCTCCGTTTGACCGTCAGATTGTGGGTGCGTTGTAGTGCTCTTGTTAAGTGTGGTTCCGAACAGACGCCATAAAGTGATCCAGAAGTGGCTTAGGAACTTTGCATCATGATCGGAAGTGATAGTTTTCGGAACACCATGAAGACGGACAATCTCCTTGAAGAATAGTTTGGCGATGTTACTCGCGTCCGCCGTCTTTTTGCATGCAATAAAGTGGGTCATCTTCGAAAAACGATCCACAACAACGAAAATCGAATCAACTCCTCTTTGAGTTCGAGGTAAGCCACAAACAAAATCCATTGACAAATCTTTCCAAATATCCTCCGGAATCGGTAGCGGTAAATAAAGACCGGTGTTTTGGCTTTGACCTTTTGCAACTTGACAGGTGTAACACTTTCGCACAATAGTACCAACATCTCGTCGTAGATGCGACCAATGGTATCGTTCAAGCACACTAGCGACGGTTTTATCGCGACCAAGATGGCCACTTAAACCTCCTCCATGCAAATCCCTAATCAAATTTTCACGAAGGGACGAGTTAGGGACACAAAATTGATTGCCTTTGAAGAGATAACCATCCCGCATGTGGTAGTCATCCATCGGTGACCCGGATTTGCACTTGAGAAAAATATCCTTGAAGTCGTCATCTTCTTCGTATTGTTCTTTGAGGACTTCAAATCCGGTAACTTCTTGGGCAAGAGTAACCATCAAGGTGGCACGTCGACTCAAGGCATCGGCTACGCGATTGAAAATTCCGGATTTGTGTTTGATCACGAAAGGAAACTTTTGCAAGTAACTAACCCATCGAGCATGCATTTTACTCACCGATTTTTGACTATTAATGAACTTCAAGGCTTGATGGTCGATAAATAAGATGAACTCTTTTTGCACAAGATAATGCTCCCATTGCTTTAAGGCACGGAAAACGGCATAAAACTCTTGATCGTACGTACTCCACTTTTGTCAAGCTTCACTCAATTTTTCGCTAAAGAAGGCAACCGGTCGCTTTTCTTGGGAAAGAACCGCTCCTATCCCAATTCCGCTTGCATCGCATTCAACTTCAAATACTTTATCGAAATCGGGTAAGGCAAGGACCGGAGTGGAGCTTAGCTTTTCCTTGATTAAGGCAAAGCTATGATCTTGATCGGGACCCCATTGGAATTTGTTTTTCTTGAGGCATTCCGTGATGGGGGCGGTAATCGTGCTAAAATCCCTTACGAATCTCTGATAAAAAGTGGCCAATCCGTGAAAGCTACGAACATCGGACACGGTTTTAGGAGTGGGCCATTCTCGTATTGCGCGCATGTTGCGACCTTTTCGTGTTCACACCTTTTTAAAATGCAAGAAAATAGATCTCGACGCAAGTATACATCTTAATCTACTGTCGTCTGTTAACAAGTAATAATGGTACAAAGTACCGAATATCGATCCCACAGGGAAGCGTGGAAAAGTTCTCCTCGAAAGTCGGGTTTGTAAAAGCGAGTTTCAGATGGCGAATTCGAAAACAATATTTTTCGATTGGGGGTTTTGATTAACACTAATGAACAATTAATTAAAAAGAAACATCGGTACAATGCTTTGTTGGAATGAGATTAATAATTGGATAAAAAGATGAGATCGCATTCCTTCGTTATCTTAAAGTCGATATTTCATGAAACTTAAAATAAGCCGGAATACAATAAACCAGTTGTCAATTGATTAATTGCAATTCACCATAAAATATAACTTTAATTTAGACAACGTCGGACAATAATGCGATACGATACACCGTTTTAACTTTTGATCAGTCTCAGTCCCAACTTAACTTCGTACAGAGTATAACAGAAACAGAAATGTAAATTTTAACTAAGGTTGGAGACGGTTGGTATTTTCAAACACTCAACGATAGAAACCGTAGGAGTATTGTGCCAACAACGCGTCCTTGGACAGTTAACTAAAGGAGACGGTTGGCGTTTTCAAACATTTAACGATAGAAATCGTAGGAATGTTGTGCCAACAATGTGTCCTTAGACAGGATATGTAATTATGTGAAATATAAGACTGAAAAGAAATGACGTAAATTAAATTGCAGAATTAAATGAACAGAAAGTAATAGACTGAAATGAAAATGCAGAAAATAAAATTACGTAAACTAAATTGCGAGAATTAAAGCGCGTTAAAATAAATAAAATAAAAAAGGCGAATTATAAAATTAAGGTGAAGGGAAATCTTGTTTCAAATGTGAGAATTGAACTTGAAGGTTGCATGACTTTTTAACGACGTAAGGGAAACTAACTAACGTGCGATTGAGTTTTATAAAGTTGGAAACATAAAACGGATTTAATAAACTACCACAAACCGTGAACCAACAAGAGTTGGGAGTCCGAAATTATTTTTTTTTCGGACTTCCGGTTTGTACTAGAACTAAAGCCGTAATGAGACCAAAAAATAAAAACCAAGGCGTATTGAACCAACGAAATTCTTGGATTGAAACGAGAACACGTGCAACTAACACAAAATGATCACGAGATGTCGTAACTTGAAAAAGGAGAATGACTTATATTTATATAATTGAGAACCGAATTGAATCATGAGCCAATGTTTTACCAAACACCAATGGCTCAATTCTTCAATTCTAATACAAAAGATGGTAGAGAGGAAGATGTAGAAATGTCTAGGTTCGATGTACCTAGAACATTTCTATCCAAAATGAAGCATACGTATGGGAGGTTTCACAAGAAGGAAGTAAGTATGGGTTATGGGATCCTCTTGTTACTTGCACAACATATCTATTTATAGGCTAGAACAAGACAAGTAATGGGCTAAAAGTTATAAAGGCTTTTAAGCCTTTCAAAAAAAAATCTACACGGCCCAACAGTTTCGGCCCATGTGTTTGCATCCCAAGAAAAATCCAAGTCCAACATTTAGCCCTTCAAAAAAAATTCTCGGCTTCTAGCCCAATAGAAAACGCTCCGTCTTTCCTGCTCGTTGCGTTGGTCCAAAAAGGGGAAGTCAATTGTCGTTTCTTCGTCACCACTTGATTTTGACTTCCCGCGACCTTCGCATCGATCCTAAAATAACGATACATAAAAACATGAGATTTATGCAGTGCTTATTTAAAATAAACCACTAAAAACGACCAACTACACTAAATATTTATTTTAGACAATAAGTACTAAAAATAAGCAAAAGGACTCAATGGGGAAATAAAAATTTGCTCAAGATTATAAAAACGATTTAAAATAGGGTAAATAAAATTACCTTATCAGCGCACCTTTTCTTCATCGACTTCAATACCGGCTTCTCCAATGATAAAACCCAAAAATAGAAGCTTTGGGGTGCAAAAGGTGCACTTTTTGAGATTAACGTAAAGCTTATTTTCTTGGAGTACGGTTAAAACTTGCCGTAAATGCGTGAGATGGTCGTCCTTACCTCGACTATAGATAAGAATGTCGTCAAAGTAGACGACGACAAAGGATCCAATAAAGGGGCGTAGGACTTGGTTCATAGTCCGCATGAAAGTACTTGGGGCGTTAGACGTCCCAAAAGACATGACGAGCCACTCATACAATCCGAAAGGGGTTTTGAACGCCGTCTTCCACTCATCACCTGGACGGATTCGAATCTGATGGTAACCACTTCGGAGATCGATCTTAGTGAAGATCTTGGCGCCGGATAGGGAATCAAGCATGTCTTCCAAACGAGGAATAGGAAAACGGTACTTGATCGTGATTTTGTTGATGGCGCGACTGTCAATACACATCCGCCACTGATTACCCTTTTTCGGCACGAGAAGAACGGGAACGACACATGGACTTAAACTTTCCCGAATAAAACCTTTCCTCAAAAGGTCTTCGACTTGCTCCCGCAATATCTCGTTTTCTTTTGGGCTCATGCGATAGTGAGGAAGGTTCGGTAGACTGGCGCCCGGAATGAGGTCTATTTGGTGTTGAATATCCCTCATGGGAGGTAGCTCGGGCGGTAAATCTTCCGCGGTTAAGTCTTTGAAATCTCGGAGTATCTCTTCAACTTCTTCCGGGGCCTCGTTAGACTTTTCGACGCTCATTAAACCTTTAACAACGACGGGGAAAAAAAGGTTTGTGTTTCCTTGAAGGTGTCTTCGAGGAGGCGTTCGTTGGATGTGACGACTAGAAAGCTTTCACCTTTCTTTTCCGGGATGCGGTCGAATTGAGCTACGGGTGCCATGGCGATTTTACGATCACCCCAACGAAAGAACATGATGTTGTCTCTTCCTCGATAAGTCACATCATGGTCGAATTGCCATGGTCGACCGAGTAGAATGTGACATGCGTCCATCTCGAGTACATCGCAAAGAACTTCCGCTTTGTAGTGCTTTCCAATGGATAGAAGAACCTTGCATGTTTGAGTAACACGCACTTGGGGTCCTTTCTTCACCCATCCAAGGGAGTAAGGCGCGTTGTGTGGTTGGGTCGGCAAACCAAGGTGGTCAACGAGTTTTTGTGACACCAAGTTTTCGCAACTTCCATTATCAACAATCAAGTTGCAAACTTTCTTGTTGATCGCGCAATATGTACGAAAGAGATTCTTCCGTTGTCCTTCTTCTTTTGGAGCGAGAAGGATGCGCTGGAGTACGATCGTCACCTTTTCATCCAGATTTTCTTCCGCAAAGTCTAGATCATCGTATTCGTCTTCTTCTTCGTTTTCGCCTTCTTCGACGAGTGCGGTAGTCCGCCGTTGGGTACACTCGTTGGATCGGTGGTCGGGTTCACCGCAACGATAACACTTGGAACCCATTGGTTTCGCGTAAGGGTTGACAGGTTTTGGTGCGGTTGGTTTAGCGATGGTTGTAGTTTGGGGTGGAGTAGGGTTGCGAGGAGCTTGGTTGGCTATGACGTTTTTTCCTTTATCGGATGTAGAGTTAGAGGCGTCGGTTTTGGTTTGAGATGGGTACATTCGATAGGGTGATGATCGCGTGGACTTCTCTAGAAGTTCGGCCTTCAAGGCCAAACTGGATGCTTCCGCGACGGTCCAAGCGGTTTGAAGCCCAATCTTTTCTTGAATCGAAGTTTTCAAGCCATTGATGTAGCGGGCGACTCTTTGACCTTCGGACTCACCGATCTCGTTTCGGTCCGATATACGAATGAATTCGGTCGTGTAGTCGGATACGGATCTAGACCCTTGAGAGCAATCTAGATACATCTTGTAGAGGATTTGTTCATAATCTTCTGGAAGAAAACGCCCCGTCATTAATTGCTTCATCCGTCTCCAAGATCGTAAGGGACCTCGGCGTTGACGTTGTCGTTGAGTCACTAGTTTGTCCCACCAGACTGCGACGGTGCTTTTTAGGCGGAAAGCAACCATCTTTATCTGCTTTTGTTCCGGAATCTCCATGATTTCGAAAAATCTATCGACTTCGATTTTCCAGTCGAGAAATTCTTCTACGTTGGTGTTGCCGTAGAAGTACGGGATGTCGGCTTTCATTCGATAGTCGGGGTCATTACGGGGTGGTCGTTCTTCCTCCTCATGTTCTGATTCGGAACTGGAAAGAACTCCAGGGGTTGGTTGGCGACGGGGTGGGTGTCTATGGACGGGAGGCCTGTCTCGTATCGGATGGCCGTTGAGGAGATTGGCGAGGTTATTGGTGAGGTTATTGGTGAGGATGGTGGTGTTGGCGTTGAGTGCGGTGACAATTTGTTCGGCGAGGTTGTTGTTGGCGTTCGCGAAGGCGGTATCGAGGGTCGCGGAAAAGGCCGCGGTGATTGCCTCAATATCGGCTTGGTTGAGTGTTGGTTGATCTCCCATTATGACGCCGGAAAAGAGACAGGGATTCTATGCTCTGATACCAACTGACGCAGTGAGAAACGTGGAATGGATCGACTAGCGTCAAACCCGAAATTAAGACAACCTTCACAAGCGTGAAGCTTTAAAACGAGAGAACTTGTAAGCTGATAAACTTGCTCAAAGGCTTTGATTAATTGAATGAATAAAAAGTGACAAGCTAAAACATTATTAAATAGGCTAAGAATTGTAGCTAAACTAGGAAACGTTAAAGGAATGGAAACTAAACTAGCTAAAATAATCCTAATCTTGAAGGCTAAGAAAACTATGAAAAGGAAACTCTATGAAAAGGAAACTAAATAATTAAGGAAACTAAATAATTAAGGTGGAGCTGACACGTTTCGCGGCGCGAGCTAAGGTCTTGCGGCGCGAAAATGCTTTTGGACGGCTCGGTCGCGTTTCTCCTCGATCTGTCGGGCTAGGCGATCTGTATCACTAAATGACCTTAATAACATTTTCTATGATTATTTCTCTTGCATATGAATATTTCATTACGTTATATATTATATCAAATTTTTGATGATGGAAACAGTGTTCCAATTTATTTAATAAAAACAATTTGAATGTTTTTATTAATTATCCTTAATGAAAAAACTTATTATAACCTATCAATATATAAATGAAATACTTATGACAATTGAATACAATTAAATAACAATTATGTTTACTATTAATTTATTAGTTATATACTTATAATCATATTTCAAATTTTCTCTAAATAAAGTTTGTAGAAAATTAACTATTTCGATCGCTTGAACCATTATTTTGTTGTTTGATTTTAACCTTATGGAGTATTCTTTGCTAAAAGACTTGAAAAATTATCTCGATGACTACGTTGTAAAAATTCGGATTTATAGAATGTGAGAATGTCTAAACACGAATAGGGGGGGGGGGATTGATTAGTTTAGACATGATTATAATAGATGAGAAGGAATCGTCGATTGCATTATATATCTGTTCTCATTTCTCTAATTTCTTATCCATAATTTTTTTAACAGTAAAGCTTAATGCATGCATGTGCATTACTTGGTCCCAAGGTTTCATCATCTATTGAGTGAGGGTGTTCTGTATTGTATTAAAAAGTTTGAGATTACCGAGAGAAAAGACAATTACAAACCACTTTCAACTAAGTACAAGATATGTGTATGAAGTAACCTCCAAATGTCCACGCTGGATTTACAATATTTATTTTTTTGAATTTCACAAAATAGATTTTGTTAGTTCGATTACTTCTAAACTCGACCAACATTTATTTATATTGCTAGATAATAGATAAGTTCAAATATAATATGTTTATAAATTATTTTGCCGTACTTATATTCATACACAACATTTGTATACAAGACGCAACGCGCGATGCAATGTGGTGTTGCATATGTAGCACAATGAGAAACATTCATTCACCTTTTTCTAATTCCTCATGATTTTGAATTTCTTTTAAATAAAACGATTCTCATTATTTTCTTTAGAGTAAACTCACTTTTGGTCCCTAATGTTTGTCAATTGTAACGGATGTCCCTAAACTACGTACCGGTAACTCTCTCATTTAATAAAGAACATAATTATTACATTTAGCATCACTAATTAGAATTAATACATAAAATAAAAAAAATTATTAGAATCAATATATAGTTAATATTATAATCAAAACGAAAACTTATTAGAAACAAGATAGCAGTATGTATAAAAAATGATAGAAACATATATATATATATATATATAAATTAAATTAGAATAACAAAATATATAAAATTGGAAATAATAACTAATTACAATCACAAGTACATTACAACAAGCGTAAGCAAATTACCAAAATGTCCCGCAATTATATAGAACTAGGTAACAATACTGTTGTTGCATGGTGAACATAAATATTTTATAGGAATATATGTTGGGGATAAATCGATATATTATGAATTATGACAAAATAATATTCTCATTATACACCTCAATAGTAATCAATAGTTCCACACATTTCTTTTAATCATTTTGAGTCAATTACAAATCTTGATGACATAGAACTTATTAGTTATTACTTAATTATATATATCAAAAGAAACAACTAAGGATGATGAGACAACTTCAAATCAAGTGCAATATCAGTTATTATTAGTTTAATATATGATATGTGATTATCGGTTCATTTTATTTCAATATTTCCTAAAGAATTTATCGCCACCGTGCAATGCTCGGTGCCAAACACTAGTATAACATAACAAGAAGCAAATTTGAAGAATGATATCTACGAACTTCCGCTTACGACTTACCTCATAGGGAGAATATTCTATAAAGGAGTTGGGTTTTTGTGGATGATGAACAAAAAAAACAAAACCCAATTGCAATCACCTGTTATAACAAACACAAATAGTTATCGAGAACTAAAGTCTGACCAGTTGAGCTACCCGATAGGTTCCATTGAGCGTTGTTGATACTCTACAAGAAGTCATCTTTTCAAAGTGAGTTAACTAACTGGTTCATTGTGACCTAACAAAAATCAACTGTTGTTAGTTCTGGTGCCACTAGTTGTGTAGTTGTGCCTTTTCAAAATATCATCATTATTGAATTTAACCAAATGACCGGAACGAATGTAAGTTGGAATTATTTGAATCGAAAACAGTAATTTGTAATGCATCAAGTGGAGTTTATACCTGATGTAGAAGAAACAGGGCTTCGAAATTGATAGAGCCGACATCAGACCATTGAGGTCGGAGATTAAACATCGAGTTCGTCACAGCATCTGAAGAGGACATCATCCTTCTGTTCAATGAATTGCTAAAATTCACCCAAAAGAAAAAACATGACGGCGATGAAACATTTAGTAAGAAAAAGATACAGAATATGTAAATGGTCGTTTTAAGTTTGAATATTGAGAATAAAACATAAAACAAAAGAAATGGTTAAAAAATTTACCTAGTGTGTTATATTGCTTCCTGGTATTGATCTGTGTCAGCGGTAGAGGTGTGGGTGTAATTCATATGTATGAAGTCCTAGGTTCAAGCCTAGGCATCGTTTCTCTGCCAATGGGATGACTGTTCGACCGGTGCGGTGAGGACGCCTCAGTGGGTAGCGTCTACCTTTCTTTTATATTGATTCATGGTCATCAAAAGTACTTCTAATTGCAAGAAATGGCTCAAATGTTAGGATCAATATTAAGATACATACAATTTCAAATGCAGAACTTTTTCCAAGAATTAGTTATTGTATACATCCATTTGAAAATTCAAATCGAAGTAGGATGATAAATAGAAAATGGAGAAAGTACCTGTTACAATCGTTGTTTCTGAATCATTCTTGAAGACTCCTGCCGTGGTTTCCTGAATGTTATTCACAGCTGTACGTAGCAGAATCTTTCGTCTTCTGATGTTTGTATCTCGGATGTAAAACCACACAACTCAAGAAGAAATTTAGACCCAAGCAGACCTTTCAGCTCAAAAATGCTTTCCGGAAGATGTCTTATGTCTGTACCGTGTATACGTAACCGTTTTAAGCAAATTAAACGTCCAATTTCCTCCGGCAATTTCTCAATACCAGTACAACCATGGAGATGAAAATATTCTAGATGTTTAATGTCACAGATGTTGTTCGGAATATCTCGTAAAACTGTACAGTGCCATAGGAATAGCTCCTCCAGACATTCTAATAGGCCAAGATCTTCTGGTAACTTCTCAAGAAGATAACAAGATTTAAGTTTGAGACGTTTCAACTTACAAATGCTATCCGGAAGATGTGTAATCTTTGTTGACAACAAAGTTAGGTCCAGTAGACATTCCAACTGACCAAGGTCCTTGGGTGCCTCTTCAATACTACCTTTGAGTGTAAGCTTTGTTAAACAATGTAAACCACAAATGCTTCGAGAAAAGTGCTCAAGGTTTGTGCAAGCACATAGACCTATAGAGATAAGCTTCTCTAGATTTCCAAGCCATGAGAGTGCATGTTCTTTATAAGAACATATAAATCGAAACTTTGGCAAATTATTGTCGGAGTGCAACGGGCACATATCTAGGGACTCTGCAATCCGATCTAACTCGGATAAAGAACCAACTGCAAGAGATTCATACCTTTTCTTGAATTTAAAAGATGTAAAACAACCACTCAAGTCTAAGTGGTAAAGCTCCTTTAGACACCCAACAGGTGCGTAAACTTCTACCAAATGATAACATTGCGTAACTCTTAACATCTTGAGATTCGGAGTCCCTCGAAGGTCAAAGGTCCTCAACTTTGCACCCATGATGTCGATGGATTCAAGCTTTAGACATTTAACATGAATGTGAAGTTCTTCCAAATCAACACATTCTAGAACACTTAACCTCTTGAGATTTCGAGCCCCTCGAAGGTCAAGGGTCCTCAACTTTGAACCTTTGATGTCGATGGATTCGAGCTTTAGACATTCAACGGGAATGTGAAGTTCTTCCAAATCAACACATTTTGCAACATATAACTTCTCGAGATTCGGAGTCCCTCGAAGGTCATGGGTCCTCAACTTTGAACCATTGATGTTGATGTATCTGAGCTTTAGACATTCATCGTGAATGTGAAGTTCTTCCAAATCAACACATTTTGCAACATATAACTTCTCGAGATTCGGAGTCCCTCGAAGGTCAAGTGTCTTCAACTTTGAACCGTAGATGTCAATGGATTTGAGCTTTAGAAGTTCAACGGGAATGTGAAGTTCTACCAAATCAACACATCCTCTAACATGTAATGTATTGAGATTCGAAGTCCCTCGAAGGTCAACTGTTTTCAACTTTGAACCGTCGATGTTGATATCTATGAGCTTTGGACATTCAGCGGGCATGTGAAGTTCTACCAAATCAGAACAACTTACAACACTTAATGTCTTGAGATACGGAGTCCCTCGAAGGTCAAGTGTCCTCAACTTTGAACCGCCGATGTTGATATCTATGAGCTTTGGACATTCAGCGGGCATGTGAAGTTCTACCAAATCAGAACAACTTACAACACTTAGGTGTCGTTTGTTTTTTAAGAGGTCTAAAGTTTGAAGTCTTATTTTAGTTATGATTAATAAGAGGTGATGTGTAAAAAAGTCTGAACGATTCAGACTTAAGAGTCATTAAGAAGTTTTTTTTAAAAAACAAACAACCCCTTAATGTCTCGAGATACGGAGTCCCTCGAAGGTCAAGTGTCTTGATGTTGATGGATTTGAGCTTTAGACATTCAACGGGAATGTGAAGTTCTACCAAACTTGTATAGAATACACGTAATGTCTCGATATTGAAAGTGTCTCGAAGGTCAAGCGTCTTCAACTTTGAACCGTAGATGTCGACGGATTCGAGCTTTAGACATTCAACGGGAATATGAAGTTCTATCAAATCAGAACATCCAAGAATTTTTTTTTTAGGAAGGAGTATCCCAGACCACATTGGGCCAGACTAATCTCCGGAAAACAGGCCTTTGGCCGTGGGCATTCATCCCGTGGCCACAAGGATGACACCAGTGCCAATATTTGGCACAATGCTGCATGTGAGGAAGTCCCCAGGATCTTACCACCACGCCACACCCTTGTGGTTGAACATCCAAGACTTAATGTCTCGAGATTGGAGTCTTTCGAAGGTCAAGTGTCCTCAACTTTGAACTGCCAATGTCGATGTATATGAGCTTTGGACATTCAGCGGGCATGTGAAGTTCTACCAAATAATTACATCCTTCAAGATTCAATGTCTCGAGCTTTGGACATTCAGCGGGCATGTGAAGTTCTACCAAATCATTACATCCTTTAAGATTCAATGTCTCGATCTTTAGACATTCAACGGGAATGTGAAGCTCTACAAAACTTGTATAAATAACACATAATGTCTTGAGATTCAAAGTTCCTCGAAGGTCAAGTGTCTTCAACTTTGAACCGTAGATGTCGACGGATTCGAGCTTTGGACATTCAACGGGAATGTGAAGTTCTATCAAATCAGAACATCTTCCAAGACTTAATGTCTCGAGATTTGGAGTCTTTCGAAGGTCAACTGTTTTCAACTTTGAATCTACGATGTTGATATCTATGAGCTTTGGACATTCCGCGGGCATGTGAAGTTCTACCAAATGACATCCTTCAAGTTTCAATGTCTCCAGATTTGGAGTCAGACCAAGATCAAGGTTCTTCAAGTTTGAGTTACTAAGATCAAGGAATCTTAGGTTGTTAAGAACCTATTGTATGTAGACAAAAACAAAAGTGAGTATTGGTGTAATATATATAACAAACCAAACCAAAAAGAATAATGCAAAATAACCAATCAACGATTAATATTCTACCTTTCGATCTCCCCCTTCCTGAAGTTGTACAATTTTGCATTTGGAATGTAACCCCAAAATATAGGGGGGCTCCGTCCACCTCAAACAACGTAAAGCATTTGGAATGTACTGTCGAACTTCATCAAATTCCCAATTGCTATTGCTACAATCCACACCGTCACGATGCACTTGAAGAATCTAAGTTTCTTCATGTTTCCAAGGCCTTTCATAACAATTTCTGGATTGAGTTTCGATGTCCTCAATTTTATACATCTTACTGCTTCATTAGTGCCCTATATATAATAAAAAAGCAATAACCATGAAAATTGTGTCATAACAAATGAAAATGTGTAAGTTTTCTCAAGCTTACAAATAACTTTACTTCATCCTTACCTGATCACTAACCAATATATCCTTAATTTCCTCGTCGATCCATAACCTGCTGTGTTTGTTAGGCTCCTCGTGTGTACGACGAACAATATACTTGCCCATTTCTTCAATTCTGTCATGCATGTCCAACCGCCCATATTTAGAAATAGTTATGAGAGATTTTTGCTCGAGAACTTTCAAACCGATTCTAGCATAAAATCCACAACTTTCAAGCGCTCTTATTGCATCCTCTTTACGCCAACCTTTTAGTATGCATGCAACATCTAGAAATATTTCCTTGTGCTCTTCCTCTAGACTGATATAGCTTATTTCCAATATGTCCAAAATATCCTTCGACGGAATTGTTTTAAGTCTTTGAATGGCACTTTTCCATTCGACCTCAACTTTACCACAGAGAAACGAACCCAAAACTGTGATTGTTAAAGGATGCCCAGCAGCATAAAGTACAATTTCGCTTGATAACTCTTTGTACCCTTGAATTGGAATTTGTCTCCTAAATGCATACCTACTGAATAGGCAAAGTGCTTCCTCATGAGATAAAAGACTGACATCACGTATCAAGTTCACTCGATGTGCTATCAACACTTGCTCATCTCTTGTTGTAATGATAATTCTACTTCCCTTATTAAACCAATTAAGCTCACCGGCTAACGCTTCAAGTTGTTTTGTATGATCCACATCATCTAGAACAACAAGAACCTTTCTACAATGCATCATCTTTTTCATCATCTTTTTCCCATCATGAACATTACTTATGTTGATGCCCCGATCATTTAACACATCTTTAAGGACTTGTTCTTGTAACTTGTTCAAACCAGAGAAATTGGGATTTGAATTTTCCCTCACATTCTCAACAAAACTGCTACCTTCGAACTGAAAGGATATGTGATCAAAAACAGCTCTGGCCAAAGTTGTCTTCCCACCGCCTCCCATCCCCCTGATCCCTATCATCCGAACATCATCAAAACCCATTTCTAAAGATGAAACAACATCCTTAATCCGAGTCTTCATGCCTACTAATTTTTCATCAATACTGACATTGATGGAACGTAACTCTAGGGAGATCTCTTCAACAATTTTCTTGATAAATTTAGCTTCATGCCTATATATTAAAGAAGATAAAATCGTTAGTTTGCTAAAAAAATCCCACATGAACAATTAATTTCAGATCTATAACATAGATATATGTATTTGAAGTAATTTAGATAGTCATATAATGATCATATTTCATGTAGAATCTTTCAACAAGACTCGATTAAGTTTGAGTTAGAATTTGACAACAAAACATGAGATGTCAATAGATGACCGTTTCACATCATAGGGTAAAGGTATAGATTAGAAAGAATCAAAATGAAATAATATGGCAGATCTATTATATATGGAGGAATTACCCATCAAGTGTGTTCTTCAACTCCCACCCAGCTAGATCGCTTGCTTCTTTTAGAGCCTCTCTCCATTTCTCAGCATTCTTTTTCTTTTCTTGTTTCGCAAAGGCCTTTCCGAATTCCCCACTTTGTTTGCGGACTTCAGTGGGTTCCACATCATAGAACACAGGGTAAGCAGTATGCTCGGTTGTCTTCTGGCACTCGATAATCTTTACAAGCTCATCCAAGCACCAAGATGAAGATGCATAGTTCTTGGAAAAAACGATTATATAGAACTTTGAGTCTTCAATGGATTTGATGAGTTCATCATTGATCCTCTCGCCTTTCTTGATTCTTTTGTCATCCTTGTACGTATGAATGCTTTTGTTCTGAAGAGCATGATAAAGATGATCAATGAATGTCTTACGAGTGTCTTCCCCTCTAAAACTCAAAAAAACGTCATACATAAAGCTCTTGTGAACGGATGAAGTTGAAGAAGAAGAAGACGCCATTGAAGGTATGATTGAAGTATCTTATTGACGTATAAGGAATGATTGCAGTGAAAATTGGATATGAGATGATCAGATGTATAACTTCAAGAAGGAAATGGCTCTTTGAAACTGGTGTGTTTGTTTGGAGAAACAATAGCCTCGATCTTTCTTATTTTGTCTGAATAGATAAGAGTAAATTAAAGATTTAGGATTTAGTCCCTGTGGATATATGAAACTTACGGGTTGAACCCTAACCCAAAATTTTAGAGTAGTATCCAAAACCTCACATTTAACATACTAAAGTAATGAACGACCCTATTTACAAGAACACAAATTGCAAATGAGATGAAACACAATGGTTGAGGATTTTATTATAAAACATTCTCCAAAAGTTCTCCGAGAATCAAAAATATATATTTCTAAAAAAAGTTGCATTCAGTTTTAACAAGTTTTATTTTATTTTATTTTATTTTGGAGATCATAATTATTTATATCTATTACGGTTATTCATGAAATTTTTAGAGGTACCACTTTATAAGTTTAATGTATATAAACTTTACAGCTCGATCGACAACCTCCCACGTCTACCATATATTAAAATCAAATCATTTTTAATTTCTAAATTACACTTTATACTCTTATAATTGTTCTTTAATTTACTTTATATCCCTTATTTTACATCCTTATCATATCAATAAATAATTATATATGATCTAAAATGTATTAAAAAAATATGTTTCTTATTTGAATTAGAAATCATCATGTTTTTTATATTTATATTTTCATACAAGTAGATTGGGGAAAAATTAATCAAAATGATTGCAAAGAAACTTGAATAAGATGAATGGTTGTAGTACTACGTACTGAACATGATGTGTTTGTTTGGAGGATTAATTAAATAGGGGTATTATATTCCTCATTTACTCCTTCATAATTTACAGATTTTCTTCTAATTTTACATTGCTAACTAAATGGTAATGTAATAAATTTCCAGACAATGGTCTAAAATCGTCAATCTTTAAAGTATAGTGAATAAGAACAAACTATTGAACTAGTAGTTATGGGGCTACATATGTAATTTCTAATTGACAACTCAATTTTGAAAACATATTTAATGACCGAGACACTACAAATAAATGATTTTTTTTGTTTTGAACTTCGATAACACTTTCACATGTTTTTTTTTTCTTCTTGTGTCATCTTCTTGACCCGGTTTTGAGATCCGACTTCGTAAACATATGAAATTGTTATGCAATTGATCCTTAAAAGCAAAATAGATCTTTTTGAGGTTTTCTTCGATCCGAATGCCAACTATCATCAATTTAACATAAATCGAGCTTTAATGAAACAAATTTTAAACTCAAACTTCATAATTAAGACAAAATATAAGCTCATCTCGTGATTTTATTGGTCAATCATACCCGAATCAGTCCCCATTTCAGGGGTTTGGACTAAGTCGTCGACCGCTGTGACTAACCACCTATTTTGTTCGATTCTTTCTCCATGAAATATGTTATGGAGGAATCTATATATATATATTAAAGCAAAACCATGGAGAGATGATGTGTCTTTTTGAGAAGCCTTGATTCACTATTATCTTTTTTCTCATGTTTTTGAATTATTTTTTAATAAAAAATGCTAATAAATGAGCAACCTTTCATTTTCTCTTTAATTTTTTAATATTTCTAAATATTAAATAATAATACTCTTATTCATTAATAAAATATTTTATTTATGTTTTTAAATATCTTTAAATATGAAATTAACAACACTCTTATTTATTAATATAATATTTTATTCATATTGAAAAAAACATATTCATATATATATCTTTATATATATAAAAGAAAAACCTAAAAGTGATGAGGTGGTACCATGAGATGTCTTCATTTCTATTTATCTAAATTCTCATAATTTTGAATTTTTTTACTTAAAAATGTTGGCCTTGGTGAAGAGATGAAACATTATGTTGTTAAGGTTGTCCCACATTGGTTGAAAGATAGAAAATTAAAAGATGAAGATGTGTATATAAGAGATAAATTAATGTTGAAATAATGTTAAATGATGTTTAGCTAAATATAGCTAAACCCAAGTTTAATGGTTGAGTTAAGTTCATATTAATCATTTTCATTTATTTTAAAATGATTTTGACAAAGTTTAACGATTTTACATATCAAAAGTTTTGTTAAATGATTTTATATATATATATATATATATATATATATATATATATATATATTTAGTAAGGTTACAAATCTTTATATATATAAAAGAAAAAGCTAAGAGTGATGAGGTGACACCATGAAAGGTTTTCATTTCTATTTATCTTAATCTATATCTATATATATCTAAAAGGAAAACCCACAAAATATGAGGTGACATCCTAAGAATTGAGAATTCACCATTTCTTGAATTGTGGTTGATTCTTATGTATCCCACATTGATGGAAAGACAAAAGATTGAAAATGAATTGTGGATATATAAATGGAGGTTGAGTCGTTGAGATGCCTTTGTGGCAACTCATGAGGTTAACTCATTTTGGTTGATCATTTAAACTCATGTTCTTAGCTAATTTTGGTTGACTCTTTAAGCTAATAGGTTGGCTCATTTTGGCCAACCCAAAAGTTTAAAATTTATAGCTACATATATCTAAAAGGAAAACCGATAATTTTTTTTTGAAAGGATGAAGTTTTTCCCATTTCATGAATTGTTTTTGAGTTTTTAGTATCCGACATTGATGGAGAAACAAAAGATTGACAATGAATTGTGGATGTATACATGGAGGTTGAGATGCCTTTGTGGCAACTTATGGGGTTGGCTTATTCTAGTTTGTAATAATATAGAATCATAGTCGTTGAGAACTTGATTTTGTTTGCATATCAATAATATAATCCATTTTCTATCTTTCCAAAACTACACCTCATGGTTAGCAAATTTGTTCTTATAATGTTGAGTAACCCATAAATATATGCTCGATGAAAAGTAAAATCAAAAGTTCTAAAAAACCACCCCTAAACCAAACCCCACCAACATTATACGTACTCCATACACACCAAACATCACAAATAAGAAAACAAAGCCAAAGAAAATCCATCACTAGGAGATATCTAAAAAACCAACCCCTCCAAGATATGAATCTTACTGCTACTTTGACAGCATGCAATCCGTGAATTAGGCACACCACCTCGATCCAGAATTATCCAATCGTTGTCGAGATACAAAGAAAAAGATAAATGAGGGCTTTGTTGGTTTTCCACTAATATGTATTTCAATAATACATATAAAATACAACGAATATAATAACAAAATACAATCAACAAATGATTAGTAAAATTCGAATATAAGGGAATCGACAGAAAATAGGTGTAAACGAATAAACCGTAGATAAAATCAAACGATGTTGAGACTCGTGTTGAACACGATTCCCTTAAACAGATTCGCCGTCTGTTCGCACTTGCCTGAAAAAGGTCAGATATCACCACTTGCCTGAAAAAGGTCGGAGAGGAAAACGTATGCAGAGATACTTCGGATGATGTGTGTGTCATTCGGTATTCGGGGTCTCAAGGAATGAACCCGGACTCCCATTATATACTCGATATCGAAACCGACAACTTAATATGAAATTAATCTGTAATTAAAAATAATTTTAATTACCATTAATCATATACATAAATGAGTATCAATCAGGAGTTACAAAGGATTCTTCAACAGTGCATGTCGCGACTTAAGATGTTGAGCATCTGGATGACGATAGTGTAACTAAGAAATCGAGGAGCGTGGTTTCGAGGTTTTGAGTGCCGACCAAATTCATGCACGAAATATATTTCTGAAATAAATTGCATCGAATATTTCTCATGTTTCCAAAATCACCATGTGGATCATACCACGAAATCTTGAAATGTTTAGCACACACAAGTTTTAGACCATGATCTTAAACATGCATAAAATTATTTTATTGCATGTGGTTACAAGCTTTGTCGAGACTTGATTTATTCTCATTGCTGCCTAATGTTATTTTCGAGTATGGTAATGATCGTATTTTGACGCTGCTTAAAATCTTGGGCAAGTAACTACGGCTTATGACCTTAATATTGGATCTCCTCCACGTATGTTAAGGTTTTGGACGAAGAGTTATCTTTCATTATTTTGATGTCTGAGTTTATTGATAATTTTATTTTATGGGTTTTTGTTGATTTGATGTGGGAATTTTCTTGGCGTCCAGTGGTGTTGTTTTCCCCTTTGGGTTACGTGTGAACAGTTTGGCTGCACATAGCATGTATGCATATTTTTATTGAGAATTTTCGTCACGGTGTTTTAGTCAATGTTTTAGAACAATGAGAGCATATTTTTATTTGGCTTTGGACTTGAAACTGACATAAATTATTTCATGTTTTAACCAAGTGCATACGCATACCCCCTTACTAATTTTGTGAAATAAACGGTTGCATGCAAGTTTTGTTGTGAAATCTTTCTCCGAGTTGCATTGGGGCTAAAAGAGAGAAAACTTTGAGAGTTCGATATCATGAACACGTTGTTTTGGGTTTTACAAACATTTTATTTGTACAACCTAAAGTTTAGAACCAAACTAAATTACTCTTACAATTGCTCAAATCGCATGCTTATACCTTTACTAAATTTTGGGGAATAAACTGATGTATGCGATTCACGTCGGGAAGTTTTATTTCATGACATTTCATGGTTAAATGCAAAATTTTAGGATTCGATTTCGTGAATATTTTCCCTTCTGAAGTTTTGTACAAACGCTTCGTTATGCACAGTTTTAGTACGTAAAACTACTTCTCATTAGTGACTCCAATTTATACGTGTTAAAAATATAGCAGTTCCTTTGAAAAGATTGTTGAAATATCTTTCGTTGGTGTCAGTATTACCTTGATTATTGATCAATTATTTTCTGAAATAGTTTTATATGTGTGGCGGTTGTGACCACTCTATACACCTACCGAGATAAGGTAGTAGATTTTATTAATCTTTATAAAGCCTTTACGTTTAGAGAATAAAAGTTCAAATTGGCATAGTGGTGTGAAAAACCTTGAACTCATTAGATCAATAGGTGTAAGCCCTTGTGTTAGAGGTCGAGATTAAGGATTTAAAAGAGTCCTCGGAGTTTGAGGCGTTATACCTGTGCTTTCTCCCACTTAGTTAAGTAATGATCTTTATGCTTCGTTAAACTTGCGGGTTAAAACCGTGTACGGTTGATTGGGTATGGTTGGTCTTGAATTTGTGGATTAATGGTACGACGACATGCTATGTATCTATGGTGTATCACCTTAATGGGTATCTGTGAATATTGATGATGTTATTGTTGGCTAGTAAGGATGTTTGATTTGGGTGATCATTTCCAAGAGTAGGTGTCAACCTCGAATCGACATTGCAACTCGGGAGCGAAATGTTTGGTGGTGTACCCACGTTTGCATAATGGCCATTCCGAGGATAGGTGTCGACACTCTATTTTGAGGACAATAGCTATTGGTGTGCTTCAGTGTACTTCCGTTAGATCTGGTGGGTCTGCAGGACAAACGGTAACCTTAAGGAAATTAGATGTTAATGATTAAGAATCAATCATTGGTGTTTCGATAATTGTCAAGACTTTCGCTGATTTGGCAATTGATGCTTGATTGCAAGGCGGGAGTTGTGTAACCTTGGAGTTTGGGATAAGCGAGTATCTGTAGAGTGTGTTGGTACATTTCTGGAGGAAACATCAAACCAATGCTGGGATAAATGGAAGTTTGGGAGCCCTTGCAGACATCGTGTCTGTGTCAACTTTGAGGAACGGATTTAAGGTTCTGTCGGTTCAGACCAAACTAGTCGTTAGAAAATTTTGTCGAAGGACAGTGACTCTTTGGTGGTAATATTTATTAGAGTCATTGGTGAGAATGTTGAGGTAGACTTTGAGTACAAATCGATTATTGAGGAGACCTTTATGCGTCGTATTTAGAGGTATTTAAGGGAAATGTTTGCTTTGGGGTATTCTTGGTGGTAAGGACCGATTAAGGTTGTGAGTTACTCTTGAGGCAGTATGAGCAACATAAGGTTGGGAGACAACCGAGATTTAATGCTAAGAAAGTGATTAAGCCAAGAATCAACGTTCATCCCGACTTGGGTGAGTTATATGGAAAGTTGAGGTTGAGTTCACGATGGCTCGTTATGAGAAACGCAGCGACAATCTCAATTGGGATGTAATCGGGTTCGTATATAAGGTAAGGTTTCGTAAAGGGATTCCTTTTTGGATAGGAAATCAATTGATATTTCCAAGTGCGGTGTGGGGTTCTTGGTTGGTGCTAGATTTCGAGGACGAAATCTCTTTTAAGGTTGGGAGGATTGTAACACCCCGATTTCGAAAAGGTATCGTTTCAAGTTAATACGGAAATCGGTAGTTTTAAGGGAAAAATAAGATATAGTATTTTGGACTCTAATACTAGATTTTATAGTCTTAATGGATGAAGGATTCAATTACGAGTCCAACGGTTCTTTCCGGAACGAAAACGGAGCTATAAACGAAGAAGTTATGGCGAAAACAGTGATCAGACGCGAGAAATGGGGATTTCGGAGCCCCGCGGGTTGGTGGGCGACCCTAGGCCGTGACCCAGGATGCGTAACCCTATAGATGGGTGTTGGGGAAGCGCGCGACTTACCCCGCGACTTCCAAACCGCGAGCCAAACCGCGGGAAGCTATCTGAGGATTTTATACGCGATTTTTGGAGGTCTAACTTCATTTCCTCATAACTTTCTCATCCTAGCTCCGATTTCAGTGATTCAAATTGCTACGGTTTCGTTTTTGAGGGATTTTCAAGGATCTAGCAAGATATTGGAATTCTATTAGAGTATACAAGAGTATTTTGTGGTGGTAAGCTCCTCATCTCTCCCTCTTCATCTTCTTCACCAAAGTTTTCTAGGATTTCATCCACCCTTTGTTCTCCCTTTCGTAGATTGGAGGTTTGTAACCATTTTGGTGAACTAGAGGTGTTTTGGTTGGTGTATTCAAGTTTGGATTAAGGTAATCTTCTATTCTCTTCATTTATGGAAGTTAGGGTTTCAGTATCAGTTGAGGTATTCATGTATAAGGTTGGGAAACGATTCTTTGTGGTTGATTATGATTATTTATGGAGGAATATGTATATTTATGGTTGGAACCTTGTGGATCTAGGTTTTGGAAGATTTGGCTTGAAGATTCAAGTTTCTTCAAGGAAGCTCTAAGTGGGTAAAATCTAGATTTAGCCTAAATCTAGCAAGGTGAGTTCAAGTTGATTTGTGAAAACGGTGTACATGCCAAAATGTCCATTTTAAAGTGTTTATATGTTTTACATGAAATTATCAAATGTTGGGTTATTTGTTAATCTTTGATTATTTGAAATATTTAACTTTATAAACTTTGCATAACACCACATTTGGAATTTTTGAGCATTTTGATAAAGGGTCACAAATGAGTGTGTTTTGATGTTTTATTGCATAAATAGATCCTTGGTCAAAGAAATATATTTTGAATGATTGTCGGGTTTTATGCATCATTCATGAAATGGAATGGTTTATGAAGTATTACTTGCACATTTATGTGAAGTACTTGAAAGAAAGTGTATAGTCTCATTTTATGATTTCCATTGTTATCATCAGTTAAACTTGGAAATGCATATTTGAAAATAAATGAGTTTTTAGGACTTCGGTCCGGTTTAATAGCCCGATTGTGAAATACCAAGTATGATGACGGTTAATGCGCATCACTTGAGAATTACATGTTTTGAGTGCGTTGGTCATTCAATTGTGTGACACCCCAAAATGGGGCAAATAAATAAATAAATATGAAAATTTAGGGGAAAAGAAAATAAAATGAAATTAACTTTTATTTTATTGGACCAAAAATGAGAAGAAAATAAATGAAAACGGTCAACTATGTCATTTAATGAAAGTGGATGTGAACAAATGAGGTTATATTTACTTGAATCGAAAATGATAAAGTGTTATATCAACAGGGAGTAAATGTAATTTATGGAAAGTCAAGGGGGAGGGAATAGCCAACTGTCCAAACTCAATGGGCCTGTTGCAACAAAATCATAAAATTTGATTATGGAGATCATCTAGTGTACGACATGGACTGCAATGGATTGATATTTTTTTTTGTCTTTATTCAAGATTCCTTTTTATAAATAAAAACCCCTCCATAGTTATGAACCAACTATTCTCATTCTTTTTAAGAAAAGTGAGAGTTTTAGAGGAAGAGATATGGAAGAAAACTTGGGAGCTTGGTTATGGTGTCTTTAAATGGAGGTAAGAAACTTAACTAAATTTTGTTTTTTTTTTCTCTATTGAATCTCGGTAACATCATTTTTTAGATGTACATTTTTTTTATGGATTGATTTGGTGTTCAAAGTTGTTGGGTTAGAACTGAAAACCTAAATTTTAAATGAGAAAATGGAGCTCAATACTTGATGAAATATTATGTTTTTTGTGTCAAAATGTTGATAAAAATATTATCAAAGCTTTGGTGGGAAAAGAGAAAGAAACTATCAAATTTGAGCTAAAAAGTTTCTGAAAAAAAAAATGAAGGAAAAACGCAGCAATGGCTACGTAGTGTGCTCTAGGTTGTTTCCATCTCTACCTTTTTGTATTAAATAATAAAAAAAAAAAAAAAAAAAAAAAAGGAAAAAGAAGAGACATTTGGGGAAAAACTTGAACCTAACACCTACGGGTTATAAGGAGTATGCTTTCCCCATTTAAGCTATGAATTTTTTTTTGTTATTTAAGCTCAAAGGAATTTTCCCTAAAGTTTTGAAAAGGCTTTTCTAGAAATTTTGACAACCTTACATGGATTCATAAAATGTAATTTTTATCCGATTTTGATTATTTGTCTTTACAAAATTACCAAGATGTCCCTATAATCTAATAACCGGTATTTCAAGCAATGTCTTGTGTAATTGTCTTTATCAAATTTCCAAATTTTTTATAGACTTGGGATTTGATATTTTAAATAATGATTTTTAAAGGGATGGTTACAATAAATCATTTATTTACTTAGATGATTTAAAAATGATATTTAACGCGTCAAAAAAAAAGGTATAGTTATTATCGAGTTCTTTAAATTCTGAATTTGAAAATTTATATAAACTACTTCTTAGGAAGATTTAGGTTAAAGGTCATTTAATAATTTAATGATGGGATTAAAGTGTCATCTTTGGGTTTTATATTTACCAGGACACTTTAATTTGGAGTGAAGGTTTATAAAATTATAAACGGGTTAATTTGACGTTTTGGGACGTCATCAAGTTATACACTTAAGCTTTAACTAGAATTTGTCGGAATTAATCGAGTTGACTAAGGGTTGACTTTTGACTCGTTTGACCCATATAGATTTTAATGATGAGGTCGTATTGAGCTATTTATAACAGATTTGGAGACTCAAATTTGGAGTTTGACTTTAGGTCGGGATGGGTTAGACAATGAGTTGACTTCTGGAAAATTAAGTCGTTAATTAGATATTGTGGTATAAAATGTGTAGTTTTCCATCAGGAGCTATCGGTAGTCGATCTACGCGGACAAGTGAGTCTTCATGAGACTTACACTGGGATGCATACCTACGTACAAATTATTTTGAGCATGATATGATTTCTATGGTGAATGTTATGCATGATAATGATTTAAATAATGTCATTGGTATATGTTTACACGTATGTGGAGTTTTGTGGAGCATGCATGCTAATTGTTTTCCGGTTTTTAAACGTATTTAGCATGCTTGGATTTTCCGTTGGTTTATATTGTATAAATGGTGCATGGTTTGGAGTATGGGATGTCGGTTTGGTTTGTCACACTTAAGGGGAGGCACGACCCTGAAATGGGTTACTGGCTCTGTGTGAGTCATACACACCAGGGAATGCCTGTGACATGGAAGCATGACCCCGTAATGGGTTATTGGCTATAGGTGAGCCGTACACACCCAGGGAATGCTTGCAACTTATCAGTCCTTACTCGAGGAGACGGTTATGAGGTCTCGTTTATTTTGGTGTTGCATGTTTCAGAAAATGAATGTTATTTTATACGAAGTTTGCATGTTTGATATGTGTTGCAAGATATGATTTCACTCACGCAAACCATGAACTCACTGAGCTTTATAAGCTGACTATAGTATGCATCTCAGGGATTGAAGGTTTCAGGTTGGACGAGGGAAAAATGGCACACATAGAGACTTGCCTAGCTTATTTAAGTTCAATATTCATGTTGCGACATCTATGGTAGATAAATTTGTAACTTAATCCGGTATGGGACGGATTAGCAGTTAAGTTACATATTTATTATTTTAAAGTCTTCCGCTGTAAACGGTTTTAATTTAGCCGTCATTTTGGAGTAATTTAGAGAACTTTTTTGAGATTAAGTAACACTTATGAAAAAAATGGGTGTTACAAATTGGAGTCATGTACTGTTTAGACTGTAATGCAGTGGATCCATAGGCATGTGAGTCGGTCTTTATTATTTAAAAAGAAAATGGGCTATTATTTATATGTTGGTGTCAGAATTAGTCTTGGAATTTCGAGGACTTGTCGGTGAGGGCTCTTGGAGTCCAATACCCGGACCTGCATCCGCGAGTTAATTTCTGAGCCTGTTTTTATGGGATAGTTACTTCCCATTTATAGCTAGTTGAGACATTGGATCCTCAGGTGCCTTTGGTACGGTTATGTGGGACCGGTTACTAGCCATCGATTAGGTATGATTAGGTATCCTCGGGTGCCCTCCCTCACATCTTAGTACGAGTCGGCGTGCTCGTGGCTATGGGTCCTAGTATGGTGAGCTCAGTAACTTGGAATGTGACCTACTTTTGTCTTCTGCCACTAGCCTTGGAATTCGGGATTCCCCCGTCATCGAGAGGTGTTGTTTTGAGGTATTTGGTTTTATCCTCGTTTTCAGTGACGTTTGAGATTTGGGTTGTCTTCTTATGCTATAATTTTGGAGACTTGAGTTTACTCATATTTTGGTCGTTTGTTTTTATAAAACTTATTCAAATGTCATTATTTGAGCATTACCATTATTCTCGTTTTGAGTAAGTGTTGGATTGCATTATTTCATGAAAGAGTGTTTTGGCGTTGAGACGTCCATCTATAAAATGCATATTATTGGTAAATGAGTTGTTCCATTATTTTAAAGTAAATCACTTTAAATGATCATGCTTATAAGTTACAATATTTTCATTTTACGTTTTCCTTTATAATCATGATATAAACTCTTGAACTCACTATGCGTTAGCCTAACATTTTTATTTGTCGGCATGTGCATCAGGTTTCATTTCGGGATTAGTTCTAGCTACACTGTGAAGCGTTGAGTGCTAGTTGTGTGCTCGAAGAGGTGATTAGCTTGATGAAGTCTTCCGCAGTTATATTTGGAGATAGCGATTGTTATTGGGTTATAGCAACACTCGACTTTAGTTAGTCTTTATGTAAGACTTTAATTATTTGTTGATGGTTCAACCTATAAATGTATTTCAATTATGGACTATTAGTAAGGGATTTTATTACCCTTTAAGGAAATTTTGGAAGTTTTTAATTAGTCGCTCTTTCCAAATTTGAGGTGTTACACACATGCATAGCCACCATACTTTCTTTGACTTTCAATGCATGCATAGCCACCATACTTTCCTCTTTCCAATTTCCATAATCCACACATGCATTTTGGACTTTCAATAGCCACCATAATTTTTCCTCGTTTGAAAATTCTCTTTTGCATAAAACATTTGGAGTCCACTTTATGTATCATCCTTTTTACACCATAATTCATGCATGTTTATTTATCTATTTCCATGCACATATATTTGTTTTGGAGTAAAATAAATTTACAGGTATCTGTAAACATTCTCATAGAAATATAGAATCATAGTCATTGAGAACTTAATTTTTGTCTGCGTATCGATAATTTAATCCATTTTCTTATCTTTCCAAAACTACAAATCATGGTTAGCAAATTTGTTCGTATAATGTTCAATAACCCATATATATGCTCAATGAAATGCACGAAATAGACTTCTTTTCACATTCGTGAGCAATGTAGAGCTTGATACTTGGAAACTTTACTTCCAAAACGACTATATAAGTTTATGGGTTTTGCATACATCAGAGGGTCGATGTATTGCTATGTAGAATTATAAGAAAAACGATTAGACCTTGAGGGCATTCCACAACTTGACTGTAGTGTCAATAACACGAAAATAACCTTTTCACTTTTAAGAATTAAACTAGAAGACAATAGTTCTAGCACTTGTAATATGAATGTGGTATGTGTTTGTTTTGGAAAAAAAATATTGTGATATTAGATGGACAAACAAAAGCCACATATTTGGTCATTGAAGACTCAACAAGATTCCAAAAAGTATAAAAATATCATCATAATTTTATCTATTTTTTTACAATATAGATGTGAAGAAATCTAAGTTTCTTCATGTTTCCAAGGCCTTTCATAACAATTTGTGGATTGATTTCCATTGTGAAGAGTTTTAAACACCTTGTTGCTTCAATACCCTGTTATTCAAAAGTAGTGACCATCAAACTTGTGTCATGCCAAATGAAAATGTGTAAATTTTCTCAACGTTACAAATAAACATGATCCTTTCCCGATTGTTTGCCAAGATGTCTTTAATTTCCTCGTCGATCCACAATTGGCTATGTTTGTTAGGCTCATCAGGGTGCAAACGATGAACAATATTCATGCCCATTTCTTCGATATGGTCATGCATGTCCAAACACTTATTATAAGAAATAGTTATAGGAGATTTTTGCTCAAGAACTCTTAAACCATTTCTAGCATGGAATCCACAACTTTCAAGCACTATGATTGCTTCGTCTTTCCTCCAACCTTTCAGTATGCATGCGACATCTAAGAATATTTCCTTGTAATCATCCTCTAGACCGTTGTAGCTTAATTCTAGTTTTTCTAGAGTTTCCTTCAACGGAATTGTTTTTAGTCTTTCTAGGACATCTTTCCATTCAAGCTCATTTTTACCACAAAGAAACGAACCCAAAACTCGTATTGTTAAAGGAAGACCCGCAACATAACCTACTACTTGTCTTGATAGCGCTTCATACCCTTGAATTGGAACCTCTTTCCCAAATGCATACCTGTTGAATAGGCAAAGTGCTTCTCTATTTGATAACAAACTAACATCCCGAATCTAGTTCACTCGATGTGCCACAAGTACATGTTCATCTCTTGTTGTAATGATAATTCTACTTCCTGATAGCAACTTATTAAAATTTTCTAAATACATCAATAATTACTTCGACTACAAACACAATTTAGATTCAACTACAATACACATATACCATCTTATACATACGGACTATAAAGGACGGGTGCTACTAATACCCGTGGATAGTCACTATCTCCATAAAGCGGAAGACTTCACCGAATACTTACTTTCGGATCTAGCTAAAGCTCTACTCTTCATAGGATTGCTAGAACCAACTTCTAACCTTGAAACCTGATGCACATGCCGACAAATAAAAAGGTTAGGCTTAACGCCTAGTGAGCTCAAGAGTTTAACATAAATAAATATATCTTTTAAAAGAAGGAATTCCGTTTAAAGCAAGATCTTTCGAAATATAATACTTCAAAATGGAAACGACATATTTTCCCATAATATACACTTTTAAAGACAATGCTCCCAAACATGCATTTCTTGTAAAACGATGCAACCCGTAACTCACCCAAAACGGGGTCATAGTTCGATACTCAAATGTGCTAAAATGTAAATAGTACTTCATAGCTCAAAACACCCAAAACTCGGGTGGGACATAATACTCGACCCTTAAATAACGGAAAACAATTCATATAAATATGATACGCCATTAAAACATGGAACCGAAACTTAATACTCACGCGACTATAAAATGGAATGAGATCCCAATATTAAAGCATGGACAATTAAATATCCAAAATATCGCGGGCCGACAACGGGGGATACCCGTATCCGTTGAGAGCGGAGGAACACAAAAGTATGCCACTCAACAACGTTGATCGTATGACACTTCACGACACGCAAGCCCAAGTGCCCCTACGACCTCTTGACAAGTTTCACCCAAAGAGACAGCTGACCTTAGCGAACAACACCGGAATTACCGCCAAAGGCTCGGCCCACGGGGGATACAACGAAGGCATTGCCCCACATGGTGAAGGTCCCAACGCCCATCAGAGGACTACCCATAGTCATAATAGCTTAACTGGACTCAACCCTCTTAGTGCCTACTCGAAAAGACAAGGTCATAAACCATGAGTCCCAGAGTCCAACCCCGTACCACCCAATTGACCATAAAATGAGACTGACTTACGTGCCTATGGATCCAATGCAACACAGTCTAACATTACATGACTACCCATGAATGACCAACGCACTCGAGCATGTAATTAACAACAATATGCAATAAGATGCATTAAGATGTAAACCGTAATTTGGACTCTAACTCGAGCCATTAAAACCGGACAACTGTCCTCAAGACTATTTAGTCAATACCGAGCTAAATGCTCAAAATCCATTTGACCAACAATCAATGGTCCCCCAAATAATGAAATGTCTTTAAACAACGTTTACTAAGACACACACCTCAAAGGCATGGTTTACCCAAGACTCAACACGAATTGTGACCAAAGATTCTCCAACGGGATTATGAATGTAAATACCCCAAAATGCCTATGACATGAAATAGACTTCGTTTATACAAAATCACCAAAGATGCATAACTCATAAAATAGATCTTACTTGTACAAAATCACCAAGAATACATAAATCATGCTATTTAGTTGTTGAAATGTTCAAACCCCAATATAAGCATTTTAAGAGGTTAACACAACCCCAAGTTTACCAAATCTGAAAACTTATCGAAATACTCACACTTTGACAAATAACCAAGTAAAACATATTTTACTTCAAAATACTAAAAACTTATCAACAGTTAACCATTTCATGTAAAACACTTTAAAATAACCATTTTGGCATGTACATCGTTTTCACAAATCAACTTGAACTCACCTTGCTAGATTTAGGCTAAATCTAGATTTTACCCACTTAGAGCTTTCCTTGAAGAAACTTGATTCTTCAAACCAAATCTTTCAAAACTTAGATTCACAAGGTTCCAACCATAAATAATCATATTCAATCACTTAAAATCATTCCCCAAACATTTTATACCAAAATCCCCAAATGTGGCAAGAACCCTAATTTTGACCAAAAACTCCCAAAATTATCCAAACCAAAATTTAGAGAAATCAAACACTAGGAAACCATCAATGGAGCATTTATAACTTATTTCATGGTTTAGAAATGGAAGGGATACACTTACCACTTAAGTTTTGATGAAAACCTAGAAAACCCAAAAATTCTTGAAGATGGAGGTGATGATGATGAACTATTGGTCGCGTGAGTATTAAGTTTCGGTTCCATGTTTTAATGGCGTATCATATTTATATGGATTGTTTTCCGTTATTTCAGGGTCGAGTATTATGTCCCACCCGAGTTTTGGGTGTTTTGAGCTATGAAGTACTATTTACATTTTAGCATTAAAACTTAAGTGGTAAGTGTATCCCTTCCATTTCTAAACCATGAAATAAGTTATAAATGCTCCATTGATGGTTTCCTAGTGTTTGATTTCTCTAAATTTTGGTTTGGATAATTTTGGGAGTTTTGGGTCAAAATTAGGGTTAAAAGCATTTAAAAGTAGTACATATTGCTTCATTAGTTGTTTTTTAAGAGATTTTAAGTAGATTAACATTAAATAATAGTACATAATGCTTAATGAGTTGTTTTTAAGAGTTTTTTTTATCTCTTTTATAATCTATATCTATACTATATAATGAAAATTCTAAAACGGTTCGGTTATTGTACAATCTTTTGTACAATAACATTTACCACCCTTAATCTTTTGTACAATAACATTTACTACCCATATAATGTTACATTTACCACCCTTACAATTACTTATTTAATTTATTTTATATCCCTTATTTTTTCATTTGTCATTTTACACCGTTATCATAATAACACAAATAATCGTACATGAACAAAAAATGCAATGAAAAAATACGTTTTTTTTTTTACAAATTATATCATTATAATCGTCTCGTCAATACCTTCAAAACGAGCCCAATATTGAATATTTTTTAATTTAACCATACTATTAAATATCATAATATATACGAATTATCTATACTACTAAAACGGTTATTGTACAATCTTTTGTACAATAACATTTATCACCCTTACAATGACTTATTTAATTTACTTTATATCCCTTACTTTTTCATTTTTCATTTTACACCATTATCATATTAACACAAATAATCGTATATGAACAAAAATGCGATGAAAAATACGTTCATTTTTCTACAAATTATACCATTATAATCGTCTCGTCTGACCTTCAAAACGAGCCCAATATTGAATATTTTTTAATTTAACCGTACTATTAAATATCATGAATATCTACGAATTAATTTGTTTTCTATTCATACGTTTTATTTATTTTTCCACCATTAACACATTAAAAATACATAATCGTAAAATACGTTTCATTCTTATTATAAATTATATCATTATAATTTTTTTCGTCAATAATTGTAATATAAACTAATTATTGAATATCTTTATAGGTTTAGGGTTTTATAAATTGTGATTCTTAGGTTATGATTGATTGTTGATGACATATCTATAAGAAAGTAGCATTAATTGTTCGTTCTTTACTTACATTCCGTTGCATTGCGTGGGTATATGCCTAGCTATATAATGAAAATTCTAAAACGGTTATACGGTTATTGTACAATCTTTTGTACAATAACATTTATCACCCTTAATCTTTTGTACAATAACATTTACCACTCTTACAATTACTTATTTAATTTACTTTATATCTCATACTTTTTCATTTTTCATTTTACACCGTTATCATATTAACACAAATAATCGTATAGAACAAAAATGCAATGAAAAAATACGTTCCTTTTTTTACAAAATATACCATTATAATCGTCTCATCAATACCTTCAAAACGAGCCCAATATTGAATATTTTTTAATTTAACCGTACTATTAAATATCAGAATCTATACTATATAATGAAAAAACTAAAACGATTATTGTACAAACTTTTGTACAATTACATTTACCACCCTTACAATGTTACATTTATCACCTTTACAATTACTTATTTAATTTACTTTATATCCCTTATTTTTTCATTTTTCATTTTACACCATTATCATATTAACGCAAATAATCGTATATGAACAAAAATGCAATGAAAAATACGTTCATTTTTCTACAAATTATACCATTATAACCGTCTCCTCAATATCTTCAAAACGAGCCCAATATTGAATATTTTTTTAATTTAACCGTACTATTAAATATCATTAATATCTACGAGTTAATTTGTTTTCTATCCATACATTTTATTTATTTTTCCACCATTAGCACATTAAAAATACATAATCGTAAAATACGTTTCATTCTTATTATAAATTATATCATTATAATTTTTTTCATCAATAATTGTAATATAAACTAATTATTGAATATTTTTATAGGTTTAGATTTCATAAGTTGTGATTCTTAGGTCATGGTTGATTATTGATGAAATGTTTATAAGAAAGTAGCATTAATTGTTCGTTCTTTACTTACATTCCGCTGCATCGCGCGAGTATATGCCTAGTATAGAATAGAATAGATGTAGATATTGATATTCTCGATTTTTTTTAAATGGTGTATTTCGAAAAATAGATTTTTTTTGGTTCACTAGGCATATACCCGTGCGATGCAGCGGAATGTAAGTAAATAACGAACAATTAATGCTACTTCCTTATAGACATGTTATCAACAATCAACCATGACCTATGAATCACAATTTATGAAACCCTAAACCCATAAAGATATTCAATAATTAGTTTATATTACAATTATTGACAAAAAAAAAATTATAATTATATAATTTATAATAAAAATGAAACGTATTTTACGATTATGTATTTTTAATGTGCTAATAGTGGAAAAAAATAAAACGTATGGATAGAAAACAAATTAGTTCGTAGATATTCATGATATTTAATAATACAGTTAAATTAAAAAATATTCAATATTAGGCTCGTTTTGAAGATATTGATGAGACAATTATAATAGTATACTTTGTAGAAAAAGAAACTTATTTTTTCATTACATTTTTGTTCATATACGATTATTTGTGTTAATATGATAATGGTGTAAAATAAAAAATTAAATAATAAGGGATATAAAATGAATTAAATAAGTAATTGTAAGGGTGACAAATGTAACATTATAAGAGTGATAAGTGTTATTGTATAAAAACTTAGGGTAATAAGTGTTATTGTATAAAAGCTTAGGATGATAAGTGTTATTGTACAAAAGTTTGTACAATAACCGTATTAGTTTTTTTATATAGTTAGTAGAGATTTAATTCATAGATATTCATGATATTTAATAGTACGGTTAAATTTAAAAATATTCAATATTGAGCTCATTTTGAAGGTATTGACGAGACGATTATAATGGTATAATTTGTAAAAAAAACGAATTTTTTCATTGCATTTTTGTTTATATACGATTTATTTGTGTTAAAATAATAAGAGTGTAAAATGAAAAATGAAAAACAAGGGATAGAAAGTAAATTAGATAATTAATTGTAAGGATGATAAATGTAAAATTTAACTTTCCAAAAACCGTTTTCTATCCCTTGTTTTTTCATTTTTCATTTTACACCCTTATTATTTTAACACAAATAATCGTATATAAATAAAAATGCAATGAAAAAATACGTTTCTTTTTTTACAAATTATACCATTATCATCGTCTCGTCAATACCTTCAAAACGAGCCCAATATTTAATATTTTTAAATTTAACCGTACTATTAAATATCATGAATATCTACGAATTAAATTTCTACTACTATATAAAAAAACTAATACAGTTATTGTACAAACTTTTGTACAATAACACTTATCACCCTAAGTTTTTATACAATAACACTTATTACACTAAGCTTTTATACAATAACACTTATTACTCTTGTAATGTTACATTTGTCACCCTTACAATTACTTATTTAATTCATTTTATATTCCTTATTTTTTTCATTTTTCATTTTACACCATTATCATAATCGTATATGAACAAAAATGCAATGAAAAAATACGTTTATTTTTCTACAAATTATACTATTATAATCGTCTCGTCAATATCTTCAAAATGAGCCCAATATTGAATATTTTTTAATTTAACCGTACTATTAAATATCATGAATATCTACGAACTAATTTGTTTTCTATCCATACGTTTTATTTTTTTCCATCGATAACACATTAAAAATACATAATCGTAAAATACGTTTCATTTTTATTATAAATTATATCATTATAATTTTTTCTGTCAATAATTGTAATATAAAATAATTATTGAATATATTTATGGGTTTAGGGTTTTATAAATTGTGATTTATAGGTCATGGTTGGATTGTTGATGACATTTTATAAGGAAGTAACATTAATTGTTCGCACAGGTATATGTCTAGTATAATTTTAATATAATAGTATAGATATAGATTAAAACCGCTTGGGGTTACATAATTGGTTCCGTTTAAACCGGCTAGTTACATTTACTGGTTCGTTATAAGAACACCATCACCGCCACAAATAACCACCGCCGATCTTCTGAGTAAAACCCTTTCAAAACTGAAATTCTGTGTAAAAATTATTTCATGAAGACGACGATCAGTGCGGATTTCACGATGCGAAAGAAGATCAAGCTTTACTGCGTGCAATGTGGACGTAATTGATAACGATTGAAGAACAAAAACCCTAAAAAAGGGGGGTTTTTCGTTGTATTCACTTTTTCCCCCAATTTTGTTTTAATTGGCCGGATAAAATGGAGTCGCCGGCGACAGGAAGATATATTCCTCAGAAATCGAAGTAAAATTCTTTCACTCTCTCTCAGTAGATAGAATTGTGCATTAGATTATGTACGTATTCCGTTTATGATTGTTATAAATTTTTAGGAAAAGAGTGTTTCCAGGGAGTTCATCGTACATGGAATCGAAATTAGAGGTTAATCGAGCTCTGAAACGCGAGGATAAGACGAGTAATCGAAACGAGGTAACGATAATAAGATCAATGTTGGTTTTTTTGATTATTTTTTCGTCTTCTTAAGTGGTATGATCATGAAGATACATGCAGTTTAATATCATAGATGTGATAAATATCAACAAATTATGGGCCTATGAGTTATGTGGTTTGATTATCACTGAATGATTATAATTTTGTTACATGGTAATGGGTTGGTTTGATCATTTCTTTTTGATGATTCTTGTTGTTAATTGTATTCATGAATGATTGTGATTTTGTATTCTTAGGATGGTAAGGTAATGATCTCTTCAGGGACTAGTCGTGCTGAAGAACACCACTTGATAAACAAGATTCACTTTTCAATGGAGGTCCAGTCGCATAAAAAGGGGAAGGTATATTTTATGTTTCCTCTTTCTTATGTTTCTAATTTAGTATGTGTGAATTGCAATTCTCAACAAAGTTTTGAAAATGCAAGGTTTTTAAAATAGTGGGTTAGAACTAAAGGCTTAGTGAGCTTATGGTTTTTTCATGCACGTTGACATCAACAAGACTATGATGGAGCAATTTTCTCACATAGCATGTAAACTTTGAAAATGCTCCGGAGTTCGTCACAACACACAATGGTTGCAAGAATAACAATATCACTTGGCATGAAATTGTTAAGGTGTCATACTCATAAAACTTAAAACAGTCCCATGTCATATGGTTTATGAGACAACACAGTTCCATGTCGTTTGGTTCACGAGACAATCTCATGTAGGGGTGTAAAAAAACCCGAAACCAAATAACCCACCTGAACCGAATGAGGTTCAGGTTAAACAGTTCGGTTTATTCAGTTTTCGGGTTGAGCTGAACTGTATTTAGTTTGGATATCGGGTAGTTTGGAAAAAAGTTGAAAATTTGAATAACCTGAAAGCTGATTTAACAGACCAAATAACACCCCTAATGTCATCTCACACGGGTTCCACGTGTGAGCTACGACAATCCACAAAACATTCTTTTCACATCAAAATATCAAGTTCATGCATTCTTAATCAAGAAGTACTTGCATACTTCAAATCATTCATAACATCATTTAAACCCATCATTCCAATTGACGGGTTGCCAACCCCATATTCTTGTTTCCCAAAACGCACAGATCCTAACCTTGGATCCAACCCAGACATAACCCGTCATTCCAATTGACGGGTTTTATTCACTTGGGTCATTTAACCCCTTTCCAAAACCAGAGATATGTGTGCACGCTTGCACAAGTAACAATCTGGTGCTGTTTTTGTGTCTTGTTTTCAAGTGATCGGTTACAGTTAAGCTTATTTATAGTTAACTATGCCTTTCTCTGTTCTTAGGGTGTCATCTCATCGGAACTTGGCGTAATAGAAGTAGATTCAGATTCAGATGATGGTGTTTCTGATTCGTATATTAGGAAAGATTATATGGATTTTTATGCTGGTGATTATATTTATTATGATGATGAGGATGAGTATTATGCGATTTTGCAATCTCATTTTGACAACATAGATCTTCCTACTGGCGTTGAAGCTTCCCTTCCAGGGCTTTTTGATTCTACCAAAATGAAAAACACGACGACTTCTCCAACGCAAGATATCATTTCTTCAACTGGATTCGTGCAGTCAAATTTCTCATCAATGGGTACTCTGAACTTGGATAAAGCCAGTCGCAAACACAAGGTGGAGCGGTTTCCATCGAGGTCATCTGCTAAAGATAAACACACATCACGTAGTTCCCGTAGCTCTACTTGTCCTAGTCTACAGTTACGAAGGGATGCAATGAAGGTTCAATCTGTAAAGAAACCGCTCAAAGAAAGGCTCCACAAAATGTCCTCTGGTTTAGGAGCCAGTAGTTCCCATCATAGACATGGCCAACTCAGTTCGAAGGTTCCTGGTTCTAATTCTCAAGTTGGTGTTCAAGCAATTGATGTGGAGGTAAATGAGCTTGTTGGCGTACCTGAACATGGACAAATTATTCCTATGGAAGATGTGAAATTGGACCAAGATTCTGGAGTAGTGGGAAGTTCGTCTAAAACGGGACAACTTGGAAATGGTGATCATGTTTTGAGAATGAATCAGAAATTCAAGAAGTTTGACATTGTTAAGGACCATAAAGATCATCATTATGCAGCAAAGAATTCATCAACCATGCAGGCAAGTGAAGTTATAATTGAACTTGTTTAATGTGTAGCTACTCGCTACCCTTCATCCATATTTCACTTTTATATTATTTCATAATTTTTGCAGCCACCGAGAAACTGGGCTAAAAAGATACAAGAAGAATGGAGGATTCTCAAGAAGAACTTGCCTGGTTTGTTTTCCTTCTCTTGGAACACTTGGGTTGATTTTTGTTAATAATAGAAATTAGTATTAATCTTTGAAATTACTGTATTCAGTTATTCACCGTTCCTCTATAGTTTGGCATTGTTTGGCAAAAATAAGCTAGCTTATTTTCTGGGTACATGTTTGGATGAACATAAGCTAGCTTTTTGATAAGCTACTTGGAGTAGCTTAAGAGGAGCTTTTTGTGATTATTCCAATTATGCCCTTATTAATAATATTATTATTATATTAACTATTAAGTATAAATAAATATTAATTATTAAAATTTATTATTATTAATTAATATTATCTGAAAATTATAACATAAATTTTAATTATACATTGATATTAATTTTTAATTCTTTAGAATTATTGATAATTATATCATTTTTTTTAATATTGATCAATATCTATTAGTTATCAATTATTATTATTTTTGTAATTATTAGTTGATTATTTTTTTTATAATATATGTAACGGTTATTTAAAATCATAAGTTAATGTAGATTTTTTTTAAAAGTTGGTTTAAAATTCAAAATTTATAATATAAATAATAATAAATTTCAAATTCTTTTAATTAACATATTATTTTATTTACTACCTTATTTGTATTAGTTAATATATTATATTACTATAAATTTGTTTTAATTATATAATTAAATATTGAAATTGATTATTTTTTTTCTAGATGTCCTTTTTGGTAATTTTGCATGCTTATAAACTAGTTTTTGCCAAACCTGACTTTTTCACCAGCTAGCTTATCAGCTAGTTTGCCAAACATAGCCTTTGTGTGCGGTATATTTTTACCTTTGGGACCTAACTTTTTTTTGTTATTTGGTTACAGATATGATATTTGTTAGGGTTTATGAATCGAGGATGGATTTGTTAACAGCTGTGATAATTGGAGCAGAAGGGACTCCGTATCACGATGGTCTTTTTTTCTTTGATGTCTGCTTCCCTAGTAACTATCCTGATGTTCCGCCTGTATGTTTTTTTTTCTTCTTTTTTTCACTTTATCCTATTGTTTGATTTCATGTGAGAAAATCTGATGATGGTTATTAAATGATTCTTTTCAGGAAGTTTACTATCACTCGGGTGGGTTACGTATTAATCCGAATCTGTATAACAACGGGAAAGTTTGCTTGAGCCTTCTAAACACTTGGATTGGTGTGCATAATGAGAATTGGATACCAGGTGCTTCAACAATGCTCCAAGTTTTGGTCTCTATACAGGGTCTGATTTTGAATGCAAAGCCGTATTTCAACGAACCTGGATACAAAAGTACGAGTGGCTCTGTTAGTGGCGAAAAGCATTCGTTGCAATACAACGAGAGTACTCTAGTTCTATCTCTTAAAACTATGGTTTACACTATGAAGAATCCACCAAAGGTATGATTGCAATGGCTTACTACCTATATGACGATGCTATCTTTTATATATGGGTGTGTTTGGTACGTGGGAAAGGACGGGACTGGACAGGACAGGATTTAACAAAAAGAGTGAATTGTGGATTTGATCCGTTTTGATATATTTTCTGACTAGGGTCCCTATGGTATGTTTATTGTGGATTTGGTCCTTGTGGTATTCAATTTGTTTTGGCCATTGTCCCTCTGACCAACACCCCTGTTAACTCCGTTAAATCAAGGGTCATTTTAGCATTTTGCTTATTCTTTTTTCTTTTCCCCATTAAAAAACAATATTTTTATACACACAAGTGTACGTGTATATATATATATATAATGTGATATTAAAATAATAAAATAAAATATTATTTTATGATTTGATTTGATTTCTTTAAATTAAAAAATTAATTATATTAAATACGATTTGATTTTTATGGGAAAAATAATAAGAAAAATGCTAAAATGCCCCTTGATTTAACGGAGTTAATGGAGACGTTAGTCAGAGGACCATAGCCAAAATAAATTGAATACCACAAGGACCAAATCCACAATAAACATACCATAGGGACCCTTGTCAAAAAATATATCAAAACATTGGGACCAAATCCACAATTCACTTAACAAAAATGTGTTCTATGTTTGGTGACATTACACTGAGTGGGACAAAAATGCATTTTTCTATACCACCAAAATAGAAAAAATTAGGGAGATGGTACAAACTTGGGTAAATTACTAAACTACTCATGTCGAATTAAATGCCTAAAACCTTGCTCAATTCTTTCACCTGCCTACCTCACTCTCGTCCGTCCAGTCCCGTTTGCCTGACAAGCATATCCTTACGGTGTGGATTTTTAATGTCCTTTAAGTGTCATTTTGGAGCATCTCAAATAGACTCACCAAAATAGTTAATCAAAAGTCAAAATCTTCAAAAAAAAGTTTAATTTATTTACAAAGTAGTCTCCTTTTTGGAGATTACCGTATGAATTATATTATCAAAATATGCAATACCTTTCATAAAATATTATTTCTCGCTCCTATATATTGAATTTCAAGGATTTTCATTGGTAGGTAGAATAAAAAATAATTTATCTTTCATAAGTGATCATTTTTCTAGAGTTCTCCAAGTTTGTAGAATTTCATCTTCGATCTCCTACTTTCTCGATTTTGGAAAAGGTTTTGGGAAATCTGTTGGAGCACAAATCCCCAAAATCTCTGATTTGGAGAATCTGTTGGAGATGCATTTATTGATCAAAGGGTTTTAAGAGCATCTTCAACAGCTTCTCCATTTTGGAGAAAATGGAGATTTTGGATGTAAAATGAGTTCCAACAGTTGCCCAAAACTCTCTCCAAAATAGAGAAAGTAGGAGAGAGAATACATTTTTCTCCACAAGAGAAAGAAATTATTTTTTATTACATTCCAATAAATGAGAAACTTTGAAATGAATTGTTTAGGTCAGATAAATAATATTTTATTAAATATATAGAATATTTTAATAATATAATCAATGATTTATCTTCAGAATGGGAAAACTGTTAATTTATGGTTGTAATTTTTTTTGGAGGTTTTGACTTTTGGTTCTCCATTATGGAGAAATTTTACAATAATTAGCCTGGAATAGTGTCACACATGCATGCCAATACATCAATTATTGAGCATGATAAACTCCTATTTTTGTGTGTAAATCTTGAAACCCTTGTGAACACATCCTTATGAAAGTCAATGTATGATTGGTGTTTGATGAATTGATGTTGTTTTTCGATGCAGCACTTTGAGGATCTAGTGATTGAGCATTTTCGTGGTCGTGCCCATGCTATTTTGATGACGTGTAAGGCGTATTGTGAAGGCGCTAGAGTTGGGTGTGTTGTTAAGGGGGAGAAAGAGGGGTGTTCGCGGGGATTCAAGAGAGACGTGGGACAGTGCATGAAGATGCTCGTCGGAGAATTTAAACATATAGGAGTCGAGGATATCGAGAAGCTTCTAGAACAAGAAGGAATCGAGGATATAGAGGCAAACCCGTCTCTAACTAAGAAGATAAGAGTATTTTTCGGTATGTAAGAGAGAGGTTGTGGGGAAATTTCCTTGTTTATAACTATGTAAATAGTATGGAAACTTTATGGTCAAACTTTTATGAGTCTTTTTTTGGAGAACCATTTGATTTGAAGAGCCTTGGAATATATAGCAAGTGAACTTTTGGAAGTCAAGTTGTGAGTTGAGGTGTTCTTAAGTGCTAATAGAGTAATTAAGTGCTAATAGAGTAAGGGATTGTTTACCAAATTTTCTATTAAGTCATGTATGAATAAATCTGTTTGTTTGGATATATATTTGTCTGTCCGGAAAAAGAAGTGTTAGATGTTTAATTTTTTTCCTGAATAACCGTCTGAATAGCATAAATGACCGTTTTATCCTTCAACATGAAATAACCATTGTTTAATATTTCTATATGACCAAAAAAACTACAATAAAATGGTTTTAACATATTTTTAAATTTCAAAGATTGATCAACTTACAAAATCATTTGAAAACAGGGAGGTTTGAACTTCAAAATTAGATCAATATGGTGAAGGACATAGAAAAAAAATTGAGAGGAACAAAGCCTGTGAAGGACAACGAAAAAAGAACCAAGAAAAACAAAGTGAAGGACATCAAAGAAAAGAGGAACAAACCAGATGAAACCCTAAAATCGAGAGTTGCAACTAGTACGGGGAGAACAAACCAAATGAAACCCTAAAATCGAGGTTCGAATCGAGTGAAGGAGCGACGACGGTCACTGGTTTGTGAAGAGATCAAACGGGAGGACCACCTCTATAGCTAGGGTTTTGTGAAAAGAAAAGCGACAGGGAGAGAGGGACGGCGACGGTCGCTGGTCACGATGGTCACGACGGAACGGAGGAGCAAACCATGGAGATCAGACGACGATCAAATGGAGGAGGAGGACTACGACTAGGGTTTGTGGAGAGAAAAGCAACAGGGACAACAAACCAGATGAAACCCTAAAATCGAGGTTCGAATCGAGTGAAGGAGCGACGACGGTCACTGGTTTGTGAAGAGATCAAACGGGAGGACCACCTCTGTAGCTAGGGTTTTGTGAAAAGAAAAGCGACAGGGAGAGAGGGACGGCGACGGTCGCTGGTCACGATGGTCACGAAGGAACGGAGGAGCAAACCATGGAGATCAGACGACGATCAAATGGAGGAGGAGGACTACGACTAGGGTTTGTGGAGAGAAAAGCAACAGGGAGAAAGAAGCGTGTATTTTTTTTGGAGCGTGTTCTTTTTAACAAAGGGTAGAATTGTCAATATTTTGGCTTAATGGGGACAACACTCCTTTCCCTACTTAGCGAATAAGCCATTTTCGTCTACGCAAATAAGCCATTAAGCCACAAGTAAACACTTCCAAACGTCTATGTGAATAAGCCATTTTTGTCATTAAGCTCATTAAGGCACACTTAAAACACCCCCTAAATTACAAAAATCATCTTTGGTGAAAATTTGGTTTTTGTTCCTCAATTTTGTTTATTACAATTATACCCTTGTAGTTTGCATTTTGTTTCTCTCTTAACGGTCGTTATGTTCGTTGTAGCCTTTTAGGTGCCCTCATGAGCCGCCCTTGTGAGGGTATATTTGGTGCACAATAATTATAAATAATAAAAATATTTATCGATAACATAATTAATATATTGGCTTCTTGGTGAAGCTTTGGTTTTTGTTCTTCAATTTTATTTATTATAATTATATCCTTGTGGTTTACATTTTGTTTTGGGTTTCGTTTATTCTATTAAGGACCGTTATATTTGTTATAGGTGTCCTTATGTGCCCCTCATAAGAGGGTAAATTTGGTGCATAATAAGTATAAATAATGAAAATACTTATGGATAACATAATTAATAATAGAGTGAATTGCAAATTTGGTCCCTGTGTTTTATTGTTTTTAGCACATTTGGTCCCTACAAAATTTTTATTGCAAGAAACTCCATATGCTATGCAAAAGTGCTCGGATTTGGTCCCTGTGACTAACGCCTGTTAGTCCAGGTTCGTTAAGTGGAATCACGTGCATAGCACACGAGGGCAAATCCGTCTTTTTCCCTTTAACCCCAAAAATAATAACCCTTTACCCCCTTATAGTTATCCACTCTCCCCCCCCCCCCTCAAACGTACAAAAACCCTTTCTCTTTTTCCCTCCTCTGAAGCTCGTTCGACAATGGTGGAATGCTACTGTGGATCAAGAGCAATTGTGAGAATCTCATGGATAAATGCTAACCCAGGTCGAAGGTTTTTCTGTTGTCCAAACACGGTAAGTTTAAAAACACCATTTTCTACATTTCCTAAATGGTTTATTTTTGCCCTAAACCTGTTTCCCTCCATCAATCATCGATACAGGGATACAACTGTGGATTTTTCATGTGGGTTGACCCAATAATGATCCCTCGACCTGTGGATGTGATTCCTGGTTTATTGAAGTTGAAGAACAATCTTGAAGCAAGCTTGAAGGCAAAGACTGAAGAAGCTCGTAGGTGGAAAATATTGATGTTGATTAGTTGGGTTTTCTTTGTAACATTTTTCCTTTTTACTTGACCTAATATGTGTAAAGGTCAAGAAGTTGTGGAATATGATGCTTCCATGAAATGAAATGGTTATTAACAATATTGTTTTTGGGTTATCTTTCAACAATTAAAGTATGTTCATGTTTGTCTTAATTCCAGTCACCAAAACTGTTAAAAGAAATGGTAGTTAGCAATACTGCTTTGTGAATAGGTTGTACAACAATACTGTTTTGTGGAATATGAAGTAACATCCAGTAACCAAAACAACATAACATCCAAGCATTGTTAAAAGATTCATCCATTAATCTTGGTAACCAAAATAAGATAACATCCAATGACCAAAATAACATAACATCTAGTGATCATAGCAACCAAAATAACATAATATCCAGTGATCACAGTTACCAAAAGGACAACACATGAAATGATCATAGTTACCAAAAGGACAAAACATTTAGTGAACACAGTTACCAAAATAACAACACATCACAGATCAAGTGTGTTTTATGCATCCCTGTCCTCTTGACCCTTGCAAGTCCTGGAGTTGTGGCCTTTCTTCAGGCATTTGGCGCATGTAACAGTCTTCCCCCGATGTAGCAATTTTGAACCCCTGACAATTGGCTCACTGAGTTCTTCAACTGTTTTCCTTCTTTTCTTTTTTGGTCTACCTACTTGAATGTGATGCTTTGGTGCAGTAATTGTTATTGGGCACTCATAAACATCCCACCTATCTCTACTGTTGATTGGATCAACAGTGAAGTCATTTACAGTCTTCCATGTCTCTAGTGTGTAGCAAGGATGCACCCACCTTTCAGGTATATCCACTTGTAGCCCATTTGATGCCATATACCATATCATCGCAACAACATGTTTACAGGGTATACCTGTCAGCTCCCATCTTCTACATGAACATACCCTTAACTCATAATCCGCAACACACTGGTCCATCCAAGGTCCAGTGACCTGATACTTGCTTCTCCCATTCCAAATGACTGTATATTTAGATGCTTCCTTCTTCACAGACTCAAGCAAGGCTGTTGCACTGGGTGTAAGAATTCCTTCAGGCCTTTCAATAACCTTTCTTACATTCACGATCCTTTTCATCAAGTAAACTCTAACAAACTCTAATGCCATAATTATAGGTTTGACTCTAGCATCAAGAAGTTGCCTATTAAACACTTCACACATGTTGCTCAATAGGACATCACTGGCTGCTCTACCTATACATACATAAGGATAAGCATAAGCATATATATATATATATATATATATACATATATACATAACCATATATACCAATAGACATGTATATATGCTGAATAAACTGATTTACCTGAGAAATGAGACCTTGTCCAACAATGAGGTGGAATTTCTTTTAACCAAGCATATGCGTCTTTGTTCAGAGTCCTTAACTCAACCATACATTTGTTAAACTCTGGAACTGTAGTTGCTGATGCACACTTCCACAATAGATCTTTGTACTCCTTGCCCCTCCACTTTTTCTTCATATTCTCATGGATGTGTCTTAAGAAGTATCTATGCTCAACACATGGAAATAGTATTGCTAATGCTGGTATAATATCATGTTTAAGTTCATTATAACTCTAGGTTAAGAAAAGCAAACATATAAACCAAACAAGGAAATACTAAATGTGAATGAGGTGTACCTTTTGCCTATCACTGATAAAAGTGAAGTTACAATTCCTCTCCAGTCCCAAATCATCACCCCAAACACTCAAGAAACCATGCCCATGAATCTGTACATTCAGTTTCAACTATGGCATAAGCAAGGGGATAAGTACCATGGTTTGGATCTAGCCCAACTGCAGTTAAAAGTTGTCCTGGAAAAGGGCCTTTCATAAATGCACCATCCAACCCTAACAAGTCCCTCTTACAGGCTTTGAAACCTTTCTTCAATGCTCCAAGACATACATATATCCTCTTGAACTGTCTAGTTGTATCTTCTGGATTTGGTGGATCTTCAACATCTAGCTTAACTGTTGTGTCTTGGTTGGTTTTATACAACTCAAGGGTGTAGTCCCTCAACAGGGAGTACTGCAAACTGTAACTACCCATCACCCTGTTCATTGCCTTTGTTTTTGCCCTAAATACCTTATGCCTTGAAACACCTAACTCAAACTTCTTTTCTAGATGCTCTTTTAGGGCTATCAATGGAATACTAGGGTTGGGGATGATTGTTTGTTCAATCTGCTCAGAGAGAAAGGTGGATGTGCACTGCCTTACCTCTCTACATCGAAGACATGTATGATTATCAACATATGTTTTAACCACCTAGGTTCTTTCATCCTTGCTTGTAGATACGTGCAGTACCCAAGGACAAGAGGACCTACTTTCATCTAATTTTGACTTTGACCTCAAGTTTGACTTTGACTGTGAGTTTGACTTTGACCTTGTTTCAACACTATTCTCCATTGTTTCTTGGGTGCATGTTAGTACCTTACCCCTGCATATTACCCTCACTCTTACCTTGTCATTCTTTATTAGGGACAAGTCTCTCCTGGTTTCAATAGAGTGTAAAATGATTGCTTCTTTGATATCTTTCTTGTTTCCAAACTGTTGGCCAACATAAAAGTTGGTGTGCACACTCCCCTGAGATGTTTGTTGTTTTTTTAATGGATTCCAACTTCTTCTTTCATGGCCTTTCAACATCAGAATCTGAGGCATTTGCAAAATCACCCACATCTATAGGTTTTCCACTTTATTCCATGGTGTCCTCATCAACTAGGTCTTCAGTTTGGCCAAGCCATTCATCATTCCAGTCTACAACTGAGTCAAAGTTAGTCATGTCTGCATCCATTTCCTCAGCCAATAGGGTTTCATCCATACTGTAGTCACTATCCTCATCATCTGTTTGTTCATGACCCTCCTCTTCTACTTGCCTGTCATCTTCTTGAGCACTCCAGAAAGGATTAAAACCACCAAATGGATCAAAGTCTTGTCTAGGCTCCACTTCTACTTCTGAAGGATGTTGACCACCCAATGTTTCATCTATTGCCTTTGGTATGTCACCCTCCTCTGTTGATTGTACACCCACCACTGTTTCATCTACTGCATTTGTTATGTGACTATCCTGAGCAGCTTGTACACCCACCCCTGTTTCATCTACAACATTTGGTATGTGACTATCCTCAGCAGCTTGTACACCCACCCCTGTTTCACCAAAGTTACCTTGCAGACCCACCCCTGTTTCATCTACAACATTTGGTATGTCACCCTCCTTTGTTGATTGTACACCTACCCTTGTTTCACCAAGGTTACCTTGTTCATTTGGTTGTTCACCAACTTATATTCCAGCCCCCACCCCTGTGTCAATATATTCCAACAGTAATTATTTTTTGCATGATGAACTAACAAAACTCTTCACTGGCTTCCTACTCCTCTTCATTTCTGGTGATACCTGGCTAGGAAGTTCCTCAATAACAACTTTAGATTTCCCTGGTGACTCATAGGAGGGTCTTACAATTGTCATCCAATGCTCTATGAATACCTCAATAACCTTGTGTGCATTGGTGTATTTCAACAAGTTTATAATGTCTTGGTCACTTCCTAGGTCTTGCAATCCTCTATCTAGGTCAGAATCATGGATCTTAAAATGGTACCACATTGGATGCTTTGTAGTATACCCTATCTCTTGAATCATATCATTGATCTCATGGACACTCAACTGATCACAATCTACCAGGTCAACAAAGTTCGTCTTACCTTTGGCATACTTCCTTCCTGGACTTTTAGTAAAGAACCCACCATGATTGATCTTCATAGTAATGAGATTGGGAAGATTTTCTGCAAAATAAAGGTGCTTTTTTTAACCTCAAAACCCAATAATATACATGGAAACCTACTTTAACAAACCAAAAACAACATACCGTAAGCTTCATGAGGATCAAACGATTCGAAACGACCACGAATACGCCAAAATGAGGGGCTCATTGTCGAGTTCTTCGATTGTTCTTCGTTGTTTGTTGCAGAGACCAACTCGGGGAAGATGAAGGATTAAACCCGGTTTCAGAGGGTTTTTGTACGTTTGAGGGGGGGGAGAGAGAGAGAGAGTGGATAACTATAAGGGGGTAAAGGGTTATTATTTTTGGGGTTACAGGGAAAAAGACGGATTTTCCCTCGTGTGCTATGCACGTGATTCCACTTAACGGACCTGGACTAACAGGCGTTAGTCACAGGGACCAAATTCGAGCACTTTTGCATAGCACAGGGAGTTTCTTGCAATAAAAATTTTGTAGAGACCAAATGTGCGAAAAACAATAAAACACAGGGACCAAATTTGAAATTCACTCTTTCTTGGGTCATCTGAAGATTTGAAGATGACCTCCCGATCTTCCATTTTATATCATCATACTTAGAATATTTTGAGGTTCTTTTGGCACCTTGGTTTCTATATAAATATTCGGTGAAGTCGAAGATCAGCCGAAGAAGACAAAGAAGGAGTATATCTCTCAAAGCGGATTGAAGATAGACTCCTCAGCTTAAAACCAAGTATGCCTACTTGATCAACACCATTGGCCAGGATGGTGCCGATCTCAAGTCTTCAGGAGCCGAAGACCTCTCTGTCTTCATCAGGAGTCGAAGACTGCCGAATACCTCTTCGGAAGCCGAAGATTTCTCATTCTTCAGGAGCCGAAGACTTCTTAATCTTCAAGGCCTGAAGATTTCTCCAACACATTGTACTTTTCTGACAAAGTATATTTGTGATATCTTGCATTGACATGGGCCTCATCTGAAGATCAGATAAAGTAAGCTTTGTCTCCTACACCATTTTAAGGAAAGGTCTACACCATCATGCATGTCAACACTTCAAGCCAAAACACCTCAAGACAAAAGGTACATTGCTGAAGACCTGTGTCCATCCTTTGCTCAACAGGTGTCCCATGCATTTAATGCATGAGGCACTATAAATATGGAGGATGGTTCAACATGCAAGATCACCAGTTCTACAACCTTCAAGCTCTCTTAGTGCACTGGCTTTTTCTCTCTACGAAGTTCTTTTTGTTTTCTAAGTGTTTTACAATTGTTCTTCATTTCTCTTAGTGTTAGATTGTTTGAGCAGATTCATCTGTTCTCTTCCGCAACAATCAAAACTTTTCTATGTGTAATTCTTGATTTCAAATCAATAAGAATTAAATTAAGTGAAAATCTGTGTGTATTGTATTCAACCCCCCCCCCTTCTACAATACTTTGCTTCTTTATTTACTGCTATTTGGGATCAACAAGTGGTGTCAGAGTGGTTTAGTTTAACTCAATAAACTAGATCCGCAATGGCAGCCTCTTCTTCTTCTTCTTCTTCTTTAAATAATGCTTCTTCTCAAAACACCATTGTTGTTTCATACGACAATGGCTCTATAGCCAAACCACCAAGATTTAACCCCAATAACTTCTTCTTGTGGAAAAGTCGTATGATACTTTTTCTAGAAGGAGTTGACAACAGATATCCAACTATCGTACATGAAGGTCCTTTTATTCCTAGAGTTTGGGACCGGTACAATGCAGATAAGGCAAAAGCTGATGAGGACTCTTCTGAGGAAGAAAGAACTCCAGCCACTAGGAGATATTGTAAAGGACCCCAGTAAATACAATGATGAAGACAGACGTCTTATAGCTCTTGATACTAAAGTCAGAGCCATCATTTCCCTCTCTCTGCCTGATGAGGTCTACCATTCTCTTGTTAACTTTACTACCGAAAAAGAAATGTGGTCCACTCTGTGTGTTCTCTATTAAGGTACGTCTGAGGTGAAAAAGAGCAGAAAGATTGCTCTTGTAAGAAAGTATGAACTCTTTTCTCATGAAAAGGGTGAATCTCTATCAGACTACTACAATCGTTTTAACAGTCTTCTTAACGATCTAAAACTTGTGGGTCGCATATATGATAATGAGGAAGTCTTGTGCAAGTTTATGGACTATCTTCCTGAGTTTTGGGAAAATATTTGTACTTGTATCAAGTCTACCTAGGATCTTGATTCCATGCCTCTCACTGCCTTGTATGGCACTCTCTTCAACTATAAGCAGACTAAACTGCTTAGGAATTCTATCACAAAAGACATTAAAAGCTCTTCTCTAGCTCTTGTCAGTGATTCTTCTAAAAATACTGTGTGTGTTCCTCGAATCACCTATCCTTCTGATTCTGACAATAATAGTCAAGAGGACCCCAATGACCCTTCAGAAGCTTATCTTAGTGAGGCTGATGATGAAGGAGAGGAAACCTCTGTAGCTCGGCTAACAGATGATGTTGCCATGTTGGCTGGCTTTTCAAAAGGCAAGCCTCGTTTCTCTTCTGGAAAATCCAGGTTTTCTAGAAGATCCTCTTCTACTGTTTCTAAAACCACTTCCTCTGACAAATCAAATGAGGAATGTTACAGGTGTGGGAGGAAGGGACACTTTGCTTCTGAATGCAGAAGCAGGTCCTCTGATAAATCTAGACTGCCCTCCTCTAACCGTACATCCTCTAGGTCTGTCAGAATCAAGTCTGATTCCTACCAACCCTATTTTCAAAAGCCAAACACTTCTGTTCCTTCGAACTCTGACCGTGCTGAAAAGTACAAGGCAAAATATAAAAGAGAGAAGGAAAGAAATGCTTTTCTAGATAACAAAGGAAAAGGTCTTCTTGCTGAATCTCATGATTGGGCAGATGAACCAACTTCCGAAAGTGACAAGGAAATGGGCAACCTTTGTTTTATGGCTAAACTAGATGATGTTGATGACTGTGAATCTCTTTCTACCTCTATGGCTCTTGTTACTGCTGAGAGCTCCACCTCTTCTACTCAGGTACATCCTTTCTTTTCTCTATCTGATGCTGAGAAAATTGAAGCTTTTGACTCTTTGACCATTGACTTCTATGAAGCCAAAGACGCAAAGAAAAAGGCAAATGCTCAGATAAAATCTCTTTCTTCTCAGCTACAAATTTGTCTTTCTCAGTTAAAACACTTTGACAAAATCAAGGCTGAGCTTGAAGATTTGAAAACCATAAATTTCACTCTTGCCAAAGAGAAAAATAAACTTCTTAAAAGATTTAAAAAGGAGCAAGAAATTGTGAAAAGGTGGACAAGTTCCTCCAAAAATTTAGAGAGGATTTTTCAAGATCAAATACCTTGTGATGACAAGTCTGGACTGGACTAGGATTTGGAAAATCTGACCTTGAACCTCCTTCTGACACCCATGCTCCTTTCTCTCTTCCCTCATTCTATGAATCTTCTGAAGAGAACTATGACAACTCTGAACCTTTGGATTCTTCTGACCTCTCTAAAGATCTCAAGTTTGGAATGTTCATCAAAGCTAAGAGCATTGATTCACCTCATGAGAGTGAGGAAGCCCAAGACTCAAATGACCCTTCTAAACCCATTGTTGAGTCTATGTGTTCCTTAAAAATAAACGAGCCTTTCTCTTCTAAACCCAAACCTTCCAAAGTTCCTCAGCCTTCTTCAAACAAATTCTCTTCCTCCGAAAAGGGAAAACCAGTTGTCAATCTTCCTCCCAAAAAGAAATTTCCCAAGAAAAACTCAAAGAAATCTTCTTCTCTTCCTATCCCAAGACCCGTGATGTTGAAAAAGTTGAATTCCAAGACACCCTCTCCTAATCCTTCAGCTAACTATGGTAAAGGTATCTTGGGTCCTAAGCCTCTTGACACTTCTCTATCCTCAAAGGTCATGAAAGTCAATGTGACCAGTCATCACAAGGAAGCTGATCAAAGCTCCAAAAAGGTTTTTACCTACAGAAAATGTTATAACTGTGGTAATACCTTTCACCTTGATAAGGATTGTCCTATGGAAAGAATTGATAAAAATGCTTCCAAGGATTCTTCCTCTTCTTCTAACTCAAAAGGACCCATTTCCAAATGGGTACCAAAGAACTGATTTCTTTGTGATTGCAGGGTCTAGGGCACCAACAAATCTGGTATCTCGACAGCGGGTGCTCAAGACATATGACCGGCAACAAATCTCTTCTTGTTGACTTCGTGCCTACCAAAGGTCCTTCTGTCACCTTTGGTGACAACTCTAAAGGAAGAACTAAAGGTTATGGAACACTCTCAAATGGTTCCATCACCTTTAATAAAGTAGCTTATGTTGAAGGCTTGATGCACAATCTCCTAAGCATAAGCCAACTGTGTGATCTGGGGTACAAAGTGATGTTTGAATTATCTACATGCATCATTTTCAACGAAAAGATGGAAACCGTACTCTCTGGCTACCGTAAAGAAAATGTCTATGTCATAGACATGGGACATAGCTCATCCTTCGGAACAAACATCTGTTTTGTCTCTGAAAACTCTGCAAAAAGATGTTGGCTTTGGCACAAGCGTATCTCTCACCTCAACTTCAAGACTTTGAATGTCCTTTCAAACCAGGAGCTTGTTACGGGCATGCCAAAGTTATCCTTCGTGAAAGAAAAGATGTGCGCTGCTTGTGAGAAAGGGAAACTCACAAAATCTTCCTTCAAGTCCAAGCGATGCTTCTCCATCTCTCAGCCTCTTCAGATGCTCCACATGGATCTATGTGGACTAGTCAGTACCCTAAGCCTTGGTGGTAGAAGGTACATTCTTGTTATCATTGATGAATTCACTTGTTACACTTGGGTATTTTTTCTCAGGTATAAGAGTGACACCACTGAAGAAATTATAAAGTTCATCAAGAAGTCTGAAGTGCTGAATGGGCAGCTGGTAAGATCTGTAAGAAGTGACAACGGAACAGAATTCAAGAATAATATGTTGGATGACTTTTTCAATGAAAAAGGCATCTCTCAGAACTTCTCTGCCGTCAGAACTCCACAACAGAACGGTGGAGTGGAGAGAAAGAACAGAATGCTATGTGAAGCTGTCCGATCCATGCTGAGTGAATCTCACCTTCCTACCTATTTTTGGGCCGAAGCAATCAATATTGCATGCTTTACCCAAAATAGGTCCATCAGTGTGAAAAGACACAATAAGACTCCTTATGAAGTCTTTTATGGTAGAAACCCCAACATCGGCTTTCTTCATGTCTTTGGGTGTGTCTGCTACATTCTCAATGATAGAGAAAATTTGGGAAAATTTGATCCCAAAGCTGATGAAGGAATCTTCGTGGGATATTCTCTCACTTCCAAAGCTTTCAGAGTCTACAACCTCAGAAGGAAGTGCATTGATGAGTCCATCCATGTCAAGTTTGATGACCTCAAGACTTCATCATTCTCTTGTGATGATGAAGAATTGAACCGTTGGATATCTTCTTGTGTTGGTGATGGTCCTCTTCCAACATCATCAGACATTCCCTACACAGTTCCCACTTCTATCTACCAAAACAATGATCCCTCTACATCTCACAACCCCTCCTCTCATCAAGAGGATGATCCTCATCCTACCCAACCTCAAAATACACTTCAAATCATACCAGTCACTCAATCTGACCTTCATTCCTCACCTACACCTGCCGATCTTCCATCCATCTCTCCTGAAAATATCCCTTATAACTCTCCTCTACAAATATCTTACCCTCCTCCTTTACCTCCTGCCTTAAAGTGGACAAAAGATCACCCCATTGATCAAATCATCGGTGATCAGCAAGCTGGTGTTCAGACCAGAAGAGGTATTGGAAACATCTGTCTCTATGTGAACTTCCTTTCCCTCATTGAACCAAAGAAAGTTGACGAAGCTCTAGCTGATCCATGTTGGATCACTGCCATGCAAGAAGAACTTTCTCAATTTGAAAGGAACAAAGTCTGGAGATTGGTTCCTTGTCCTTCCAGAAAAACAATCATAGGAACCAAGTGGGTCTTTCGGAACAAAATGGATGAAGAAGGCACGGTGATCAGAAACAAGGCCCGTCTGGTTGCATAAGGCTATAGGCAAGAGGAAGGAATTGACTATGATGAAACATTTGCTCCAGTTGCAAGACTTGAAGCCATCAGAATCTTCATTGCTCATGCTGCCTACAAGAACTTCAGAGTCTTCCAGATGGATGTCAAGAGTGCCTTTCTGAATGGGGAGCTAGCTAAAGAAGTCTATGTGAAACATCCTCCTGGCTTTGAAGATCCAGTCCATCCTGACTATGTGTACAGGTTAGACAAAGCTCTCTATGGTCTAAAGCAGGCTCCTCGTGCCTGGTATGACACTCTCGCTGACTTTGCCCTGAAGAACAAGTATTCAAGAGGTAAAATTGACAATACTTCATGCAACCGGTTAACACATATTCCTTCGGAGCATCACGGATCCGAACCCAACGTCAAAGATGGCAACCAAACTCCCATGAATCCTCATATTTCTACTGATCCACTCCTAATATCTATAAAGACATTCTTCCAAGGCGCACCAAAACGTCCTTCATGCAACCGGTTAACACAGATTCGGCTGTCACTCAACTCCGACCCAACACCAATCTCACAACATTCCTAAAGTAAAATCCTTATCACCACAGGAATGCTTGGGCACATCGATACTCAATCCTCAATACCCAAACTCCTTTCAAAATCCATCACCGAAAGGTCACTATTTTCCATAATCCAACCGGGTTACATACATCCATTCCAAGATCCATTGACCTCAAGAAAACAAGTCGACGCCTAGGACTAAACGGTGACCTCGAAACGTGGACATCTCGCCCAAAATTCTATTCCAGACGGATTGTCGCACCAAGGTTGACACCTAACAGAGAGCTAAAATTTCAAATCTTACATCTCTAGCAGACAGATCACCAAAATTTCATTTGATCGCGGACTCGCTAAGACGGTACACCAACCACATAAGCCATGGTGCCACACTGACGAGCAAACCACCAAAACGAAACCCAATCTAATCGCCAATAATTACCTAAAACTTTAACTCGCATGATCACCGAAGCATAAAATCACCCCTTAATTAACCGGGAAGACTTAAGTCTACTATTTCCATTAATACAAACGCACACAGATTCGAAAACTGAAACCCAAAACTCAAGACTGACCGCAAGTCGGATCATCCGACGCTTCAAAACCCAAGGGCTCCCTTAGTCCCTAATTACCACTGCTCTTACGCCAGGGTTTAAATCTATAGGCCTAATGAGTTCAAGGTTTTTCAATTAGTAAGCCAATTTGAGTTTATAAAACTTTCGAATACAAAAGCTTCTTAACGATTAGACGTGCGGCAAAAAAAAATACACTACCGTCCATGCGATAGGTTTCAAAGTTGATTAACCACACAGGGCATATGAACACATTTCCAAAAACTCGTTTGTGCAATACTTACGTTAGTAAAGACAACAATAAAACATGCGCAACAATTTACACCATATAAGAGAAAATAGATTCATGCACCACAACACGTGCAATAAAGGTTTGTACAACTCCAAAAGAGAAATTCACAACTTTAATTTTAAAAATCCTTCCTCTTTAACCAAAAGACGTTGTGGCCTAAAATTATCAACGATCCCAAACGCATTGGTTTAATCCTCAAAGCTTGGTAAAATAGTGGGAATACAAATAAAGTTTCAAATCGAGTTTAAAGCTTTAGATCGTACAGATAAACACCTTTGACCAAAAAGTAACTGCAACGATAAAAATATTGCTAACTCAATAAATGGATCGTGGAAATTTCTAACGGTAAAAGTAATTGATTGCAATATGAACAGAACAAAAGTCCTGTTTGAAATGATGTAAATCTTTTATATATTTACTCATACCGACGTTATAATTAAATCCAAATGCAAATAGTATGCAACGATTGACATTTGTATAAAGCCCAAAGATAAATTGCATGATAAGGGGATTTCCCCAAAACAACATGTGGGATGACACCGATTAGTAAATCTACATTTAGACGTATGCAGAAATGTATGAACACATGCTCCAACCTTATTTATGTAACGCAAAATGACGTACGATGAGACACCATGGACCCAACTGAAATTTTCGTGAAACTCATTAATGCTAAAGTCTTGCAGTGTCAAATTTTCATCTCTCAACAAAGTGTGCAAGACGACTATATGTTTAAAATATTAATCTTCTAAGAGTTTCCTCTTTTAATACAATGAAAGGTAAAATGACACCTTTAACAAAATTCACATGGGACACGACGCCAAATAACTCGTAGGCTTAAAAGAAGCAACATTAAAACTCACGCATGAAAAGACATCGCATAAAACAATACTCCATGAAATTTCAACAAAATTCACACAAACTAAAATTCTCAAGAAATTCCGACTCAACACGTGGGAATAACTTTTCCTTTAGAACCATTGACCTATGTGGAGGAGATTCAATACCTAGGTTAAAATTTCATAGCTACTTGCCCAATACTCAAATGACATTAAAACATGGATATTACAATATCCGCAAATAGCGTTAAACAAGAGACGTGAATAAAGAGATTTTTGATAACAATTTGCAATTACGTGCAACAAAACATTTTCATGAATGCTTAAGCTCACAGTTTAAAATCTGATGCGTGTTAAATGCTCTACCAAAACTTTATAATATAAACCACTTTTTGTTTTATGAACATAAGAAACAATTTATGCAAATTTATTTCGGAAATAAATTTAGTGCATGAATTTGATCGGCACTTGGCATCATAGGACTACCCTTCCCAACAACCCGACAGACTATCGTCATTCGGATGCATCAAACGTCTTAAAGTCACAATCTCAATAATTTGATAAACTTACGAATTCTCCTTGAAATAGAATCGGTCTAACAAACTCACGGATCTAAATCCAACCAAGATTTCCGACCCAAACGGATCAACTTAGTGACCTCCTCGCGCTTAGCTATCTCTCCCGGTGACCTTGATATAAACATCAATCCTTCCTTAGCTGACTCACTTAGGAACTTTCTCACTACCCCAACGGTCATCATTTCGAGGTAGCGCAAGTGCATATATGTAGCATGTAGGTTCACCATAACATTGACCAGGTGCTATTAGAAACGTACCGTACATGACCATCCTTGCGACCCTCGACAATTTTCCCGTTTCTAGCGACTAGGCATCCTCAAAGCATCTTATCTTATGGTACCTAATGTGCAACTCCACTTATCTTCGCTTATAAGAACGCTAGTTTGAGTCTGGCATGCTAAAATCAATACCTAAATCTCTCAAACTTAAGTTGTGATACCAACTTGTAACACCCTCAATCTGGAAATAGCAACTTATTTAAAATTTTCTAAACACATCAATAACGATTCGTCTACAATCACAATTTAAGAATGAACCTCCATACATATACATATCCTATATAACAGTCTATGATAAGGACGGGTGCTACTAAACCCAAAGTCAGCTACTATCTCCAATTTGCGGAAGACTTCATCAACTACTTACTCTTGCACAAGGCTAAGGCTCGACTTCTCAAAGCACTGCTAGAACCGAACCCCCAACAGGAACCTGATGCACATGCCGACAAATAAAAAGGGTTAGGCTTAACGCCTAGTGAGCTCAAGAGTTTTAACATGAATGAATGCACAAGTAAAATCATGCTAGAAACAGTTACAGTTCTTATCAGCAGTTAACCAATTAATCACGTAGATGTGGAGTCAACGGGAGCGACCCATATCTCCAATCCGGTTCACCCAAAGAGGCAATGCACCTTGAAGTCACTTTCACTGACAACCCAAAGGCCCGACACGCACCGGGGACTACCGCTTAAGAAATTCCCCGACGGCGGAGGTCTAGGTACATGGGAGACTACCGCCTTAGGAAATTCTCCAAATGTCACCCACCTACCATTCCTATAGTGAATCACAGACTTGGTTCGTCCACATAATGCATATAGGAGGTCTCAAAGATGTGTTTCAACCCGTTAGTCATTCGGGTATCAACCAAGAACACAATATTACCATCCTAAGCATGTAAATCCATCATATGACATAATATCCATTCAAATACTTCGTGAGAATATAAGGTCGCCAAAAAGGCATTCCAAGGAGGAATCATCATAATACCAAGATATGCATAAATGACTCATGGTAAGTTAATCATATACAAATTTCCACATAAATCCCCAAACACTTGTACATTAAATAAGAACACTTGAGAAATCACATCAATGACAACACTTTAGATTCAACTTATTTCCGAACCGGTTCACCCAAAGAGGCAACTTGAAATAGCAAATGCCTACACGACTCATTTTAGTGAAAACCGAGCTAAGATACTCAAAAGCCTTTTTATCAACAATTGACGTCTTCCAAATAATGAAATGCTTTTAAACATCATTTATGAAGACACATACCCCAAAGACGTGGTTAAACCGAAACTCGATACGTATTGGGACCAAAGATTTTCCAATGGTTTTATGAATGCAACATAATCGGAATGCATAACCCATGAACTTAGGTTTCAATTGTACAAAGTCATTAAGAATGCATAATGCCATGAAATGAACTCCATTTGTACAAAATTGCTAAGAACCCAAATATGAGCATTTTATATAATTTCACAACCCAAGTTTACCAAACATGAAACTTATTAAAATACCCACACTTTGACAAATATCAAGTAAAACACACTTTTACTTCAAAATACCCATTTTTGGCATGTACACCGTTTTAACAAATCAACTTGAACTCACCTTGCTAGATTTAGGCTAAATCTAGATTTTACCCCACTTTGAGCTCCTTTGAAGAAACTTGAATCTTCAAGCAAAACTTTCAAAAAACCTAGATCCATAAGTTTCCAACCATCAAAACATATAAACAATCACTTAGAATCATTCCCCAAACATAAATACCAAAATCCCCAAAAGAGATCAAAACCCTAATTTCTCCAAAACCAACAAATCCGAGATTTGAGATATCGAACCTTAAGAAACCATCAATGGAGCATTTATACCCTTGAAGACAAAGAGACTTCCGAGAACACCCAATCCAACACTTCAACCCGAGCTCCCAACCGATGAACTTGATGAGGAAGATGAAGATGGAGGTTTTGTGGTTCAAGGTTCCAACTAGTTAGATGATGAAGAATCATGTGGTTCAAGGGGGAAAACCATCAAAATGGGTTAGGGTTCGGTTTTAGGGTTTGGGAGAGAAAAGGGAAGAAGATAGAAATGAGAAAATGAGAAGAAATGGTGAAAATCGCAACATTTAACCCACTGGTACGCGTAGGCTATTGTGTCAGGAGATAGTGCCATGGCACAATCTCCAGGAATGTACCGTGGGTGCTCAAGCTTTGGCGATTGTGCCAGGCTATTGTGACCTCTGGCACAATCGCTGGCATAGTCGGTCGGGTGCCCCCGAACTCCAAAACTCCGACTTTTTCAACGCCAATACTCCCGATACTCCGAGGGACTTTAAACAATACATTCCCCAACAAAACCCCACTGTTTACAAGTCACAGAAATGTCCGGGTGACATTTACTTACCGAAATTTACGGGTGTTACACTTTCTGAATGGGGAGCTAGCTGAAGAAGTCTATGTGAAACAGCCTCCTGGCTTTGAAGATCCATTCCATCCTGACTATGTGTACAAGTTAGACAAAGCTCTCTATGGTCTAAAGCAGGCTCCTCGTGCCTGGTATGACACTCTCGCTGACTTTCTCCTGAAGAACAAGTATTCAAGAGGTAAAATTGACAACACTTTGTTCATCAAGAAAACCTCAGTAATCTTATTCTTGTTCAAATTTATGTGGATGATATCATTTTTGGTGCCACCGATGAGTCCCTGTGTGATGAGTTTGCCTCTCTCATGAAAAACCAATATGAGATAAGTATGAAGGGGGAGCTTACCTTTTTCTTAGGACTTCAAGTTAAACCATCTTCGGAAGGAATTCTTATAAATCAAAGCAAATATATACGTGATCTTCTGAAAAAGTTCAACTTTGAAAACTCTTCCCCCATGAAAACTCCTATGGCACCACCTTTGAAACTCCATGCTGATCCGGATGGTGTATTTGTGGATATCACCAACTACCGAGGCATGATCGGCTCCCTTCTCTATCTTACTGCTAGTAGACCAGACATTATGTTTGCTACTTGCCTGTGTACGCGTTACCAAGCCAATCCGAAAGAATCTCATTTGACTGCGGTTAAACGCATTTTTCGGTATCTGAAAGGTACCATGAATCTGGGTCTTTGGTATCCCAAAGACTCAGGTTTTGATCTAATGGGGTATTCAGATTCTGATTTTGCAGGCTCAAAGATTGATAGGAAAAGCACCACTGGCAGCTGTCAACTCCTTGGTGGCAAGCTTGTTAGCTGGTCCAGCAAAAAGCAAAACTTAGTCTCCACCTCTACTGCTGAGGCTGAGTATGTAGCTGCTGGAAGTTGCTGTGCTCAAATCCTTTGGATGAAGAACTAACTGAGAGACTACAATCAACTGTACTCTCATATCCCGATTTTGTGTGACAACTCAAGTGCGATCGCAATCGCAAATAATCCGGTGTTGCACTCTCGTTCCAAGCACATCGACATCTGGTATCATTTCATCCGGGATCACATCTCCAAAGGTGATGTCGAACTTCACTTCATCCCTACCGACCTTCAATTAGCAGATCTCTTCACCAAGCCTCTCGACGAAGCTCGGTTCAAATTTCTCATTAGCGAACTCGGTATGTTAAATGCCGATATTTTTTTTTTTTTTAAATGAGAGAAAGAAAATAAAATAAAAAAAGGGAAGAAAAGAAAATTAAAAAAATGTATTTTCTTCTCTCTCTCTCTCTCCCTCTCTCTTTCGGTCTCTCTCTCTCTCACCCTTTTTTTCGGTATCTCCCTCTCTCTTCCTCTCTTTCGGCTTCCCTCCCACCGACCCCCTCTCCCTCCCTTTCCCTCCCTTGGCCTCCCCTTCTCTCCCTATTCATTCGGCCTCCTCCCAAACATCACCTACCGAACCCACCCCTTTTACCCCCTTCAGCCTTAACCCCTAACCACCACCACACCCGCCGAAGACAAACACCCCACCGAACCTCTCTCTCCCTCTCCTACCCACCGAAAACCCCCTATCCCATCACTCCCTTATTCGGCTCTCTCTCTCCTCTCTCACCCACCCCCACCGAATCCCTCTCTCATATCCCCCTCTCCCACCAAACCCTCTTTCTCCCTCTCACTCTTCCTCCTTCGGCTTCTAAGCCACCGACCCATACACCCCCCTTATGCCTCCTAATCCTTTACCCCCTTATTTTTTTCCATTCGGCCCACACTCTTCGGCCCAAACCGTTTTCGGATCCCTCACCCATCAACAAACACCCCATTCGGCTTTGCTTCTTCGGCCCAACCACCCAAGCCACCGACCATCCTCCCTCCCTCCTTCTTTCGGCCCTCAACAAATCGAAACACCCCCTTATTTCTTTCCCTTTTTCGGCCCCCCTTATAACTCCCACCCTTTCCACCATAAAAACCTCACCCACCGAACCTCCTAGCCACCCCCTTTCGGCTCTTTTCCCCTCTCTCCCTTTCGGCTTCACTAGCCACCGAAAACCTCCTTTTCGGCCCAACACCCAACCGAACACCCCCCCCCCCTTCCACACCTCACCTTCGGCCCCAACCATTTCCCTCCTACCCACCGAACCCACAACACCGAAATCCCTAAACCCAACCCCCTTTCATTTTTTTGGCCTCCTCAATCCCCCCCCACCCCACCCCATTCGACCGAAACCCCCTCCCCTCTCTTTCATTTTTTTTCGGCCTAACACCCCCCCCCCCACTACTTTCCTTTTGACTTTTTCTTAAATCCCACATCTCTTCCTCACTTTTTAATTATTTCCATCCCCCAAACTTTTTCTTCTTTCCCATTTTTCAAGACTTTCCCCTACTAACCCCTTCTATCACTTCTTCTTTTTCTTACACCTCCTACCCCCTCTCACCTTTCCCTCTTTTTCTTCCATAATCTTTTCCTTCTATAATTTCTTCCATATCTTTTCCTTTCCCCATATTTTCCTCTTTTATCCCATCAATCTATTCCTTTCTTCCTCTCCCTATTATCTATTCCATAATTACCTCCATATTTTCAAATTTCAAACTTCTTCCTCTCCCTATAAATATCATCCTTCTCCTTATTCTTTTTTCACCAACTTTCCTACTCCCTCTTTTCTCCTCCATTTTTTTCCTCTCATGGCTTCCTCCACCTCTCCTTCCTCCAAGACTCCCAAGAAAAGTATTCCCCCTCCTTCCCCCACTTCTCTTAGTGATCTTGTCTTCAACCCATGCAACCATGTTGCCCGGTTGGAATGTGATCCTAACCATAAGGAATTCAATCCTATTTCTTCCTTTCTTCAAAAATCACCTTTTCGGTTTACGTTGACAAAAAAACCTGCCAAAAATGAGTAAAATGCTCATTGGTAATTTTTGGCTCACATCTGTTTACGATGCAACAACCAACAAAGTCTCTACTTCTATTCTATCGGACCCGACATCACCGGACATCACTTTCGGTGTCAAAGATGTTAGGCGGTCCCTTGATCTTCCATCCTACGCTTCTTATGACGCATTTCCTCTTGGCACCGAACATGATGAGGTGGTTGCGACCTTGAACTATATTCATGGCGAAAACGATCGGGGTCGTGGCACACTTCTACGCAGGCATATGGGAGGTATCTGGAACTTCTTTTTCTCTCATATTATTTTCTACCTGAGTAAGAAGACTGGTGGACATGATCAATGTCCATCCTACCTTACTCAACTAGCCCATGCTATCATGTTCCAGCGTAAAATCGATTATGCTCAGTATTTTTTTCACGAGTTGATTTCTGTCATCACACCGCCTAAGCGACCGCATGTTGCTTACCCGCGGTTCATTTGGCTTATAATCAACAATTTACTTGCTGATGCAATTGAGGCGGACCATCGGGTCATCTATGACTATCATGCCCCGCTTGTGGCAAGACCCCTTCTCAAACGGGGTCCCTTGGCGACTGACAATCCTCTCCTTCCAGGTATGGTCTCATTCATCAATTCTCCCGATCTACAGTGGGGAGATGCCAAGGACACTCCAATGTCCACAGGTCCCTCCTCTGTAGTGGACCCTTCTTCCCTCTCCCTAGTGAAGCCTACTAGCACTCACTCCTCCAAGTCTATAGGCACCGCCGCACTTGCCCAAATGACCATACCACCGAAAGGACCTTCGGTGGTTACCCAGGTCACACCCCACACCTCAAAGCGGCGACACTCTACCTCCTCCCCTCCATCTTCTCCCAAAAGAAAGAGGAAGGTTTCTAGGGCCACCCCACATACTCCACCCGCCGATTCTTCACAATCGGCAGGTGTTGAAATTGTCTCATCCAGGCCCGGGGAATCTGCTACACCTACTGCCACCTCCTCTGTATCCTCTCCAAAGGATGCAATTGCGATTTTAGGGGACCCTTATTGTTAGTCCCAAAGAAGTAAACAAGTTTTGTAGAAGGGGGGGGGTTGAATACAATAACACAAAATTACTTAATTTTAATTCTTTTATTGATAATGAATATCAAGAATTACACAAAGAGAAAATAAAGATTGTTGCGGAATAAGAATAGTTAAGAACTACTCTAAACAATCTAACACTTAGAAGATATTAAGAACACAAAGACTTAAACCTTAAGAAAATGAAAGACAACTATCAACCTGCTTGAAATCTTGTGAATGCCAAAACTTGAGCTGAAAGCGTGAGTAGCAAGGTGCTACTTCCATCCTTTATGTACTATCCAATGTAATGAGTGCAAAGGACAAGTAGGAGTAAAGGCTTTGGTGGTTGAGAGGTTGACAATAAATTATAAGATATTTGATGTGACTTGTCACAATACAAAATGTAACTTTTGTACTATGAAAGTACAATATCAATTATAAAATATTCAAGGAACAATCTTTTTGAGATCTATTAGAAAATAAACATCTAATCAATTTAAGACTAAATGTAAATCTTCTAAAGGAAGAAAGAAGCTTCTATTTCCATTGTCAGAAGATCATTGGGAAAGAGGAAGTATGTCAAATCATGAGGATTTAACATAAATGCTCGTACTAGATAAAGAAGCAATCTGTACGAGGAAAGTTACCGAAGAAGAAATTCGGTAACTTAGGTATGTGCCGAAAGAGGAACTCGGCACAGAAGGAATGAATGTCGAACAGTAAATCGGCAAGGACAAGAATTGCCAATATAGATATCGGCAAGGGTATGATCTGTCGAAAGGAAATCGGCAGACTATGCTTAGTTTCACTTTTGAAGTCCATCTCAATCCGCATTGTAGACTTCCTTCATGTTGAATTCGGTTTATCTTCGACTCACCGATCTGTTAAACTAACTAAGCTATTACAAAGAACCATAAATCAAAATATAAGGTTCAAACATCAATAAAGACTAAGGAGAGGTTATCTTTAAATCTTAGATGACCCAACAATCTCCCCCTATTTGATGATAACATCTCATACAACATGGAAGTTAATGAATAATGCATTTTGACCCTTTTTCATATTCTTTTGGGTTCTTTTTCACATAGACCATTCTTTTTGTTTATTTTCTGGAGATTTTTTTTTTTTTTTTTTAAGTAACCGACAATTACAAGTATAAAAGAATGAACTAAATATTTGTACAAACTATTTGCGATAAGAAATAAAATACTCAATGTATTAATCTTTTTAAGAAGATTACAATACAGAGGAAAACAAAATAAATTATACCGAGTTTATTCAAAAGAAAAATGCGGTTCTGCATCCCTCTTCTTTAGTTCGTCGGTAGTAGCCACATAAAAATCCTTAGCCGACATTGGAATTATTTGAATAATCCCGTGGAGAAAGGTTGTGTCGGCAATAGGGATTTGGCTTGATCTGAAGAAGGAGATCTGCCCAAGCGCGTTGTTGAAGAAGATACCATGAGTCGGCTCAGAAATCACAGTTGTTGAAGGATGAGGAACCGGAATAGGTAAAGAGAGATCAAGATTTGAAGTATCCGGGACCTTTCCTTCTCTAGCCATTTGGGCAAACACGTCTTCCTTTTTGGATTTCGACTTTGATTTGGGAGGAGGACGACCAGACATTAGATTGTTGATAATCTCTTCTTCGGCAGGATTATGGACAATGTTGTATCTTTTTCGGTAGGTTCTGAACTTGGTTTGAAGATCTGCAATGTATTTATCAACCTCAGCTTTTGCAGAGCTTTGGCTTTTTAACAAGCAGATACCAATTTCTACCCATTCTGATACTCCGAACCGAACAAGAGAGTCTAGTCGGTCCATAGACAAAGAAGCATCATCCCTGATAATCTTTAGCCGAATAACCTTGCAGCTTGCAGACGGTTTGATTATTTTGACATCTGTGATTTTGGCAGAGCACCGACGTCTGTTGAGGGTTTTGCGGTACCAATCGATACACATAGTCTTTATTTCCTCATTTCTCTTCGCCGAGTCCTCTAGAGCGCTCATCTGAGTTTTGATTGTATTGGTAGGATCTTCTTCAGCAGCAATCTCCAACGCTAGCTCGACATCTCTGTCACGAGCAATCTGGCCAAGCTTTGCAGCTTTCAGTTCTTCTTCAGATAAGCCTAGATCAGGAGAGGTAATCTTTGGAGGAGGAAGATGAAGACCAGCACCATCCGCAGCTTTCTTTAAAAGAGCATCTTTACGACGCTTTTCTTCAGCAGCTACTTCATCCGGTGACATAATAGCATTGCCCTTATCCTTTTTGGGCAGTTTCTCCCCCTCAGGTTCTTCGACCACCTTGGGGTGATCGGTTCCCTTCTCTTTGGTAGCAGAAGGTTCGGTAGAAGCAGATGGTTTGGTTTCGGCAGCAGTAAAGGGTTTTTCCTGACTCGTACTGATATGAACTTGAGAACGGAGTTGCTCCCCCTCAGTTTGTTTCTCCCCCTCAGTACGAGCCGGGGAAGAAATACTGGATCTGGCCGACACACGGCCTACTCGCCGATCAATACGTTCCAAAACATGGCGATCGGCAGGAGTGAATGCAGACTCAGTGATATCAATATCAAGAGACTGAGCACAATACTGAGCCATATCGGCAGGCAGAGAGTCAAGACGCCGATTTAAATTCTGCAAGGCACTGAGAATGTCAGAATTAATAGACTCCTGAGCCGAAGTCTGCTGCCGTAGACGGATAAGATCCTGATCCCGAGCATCCGAGGCGGCCTTGAGAGCAGCCATCGATAAGGTCAAGGAGGTATTTTGATCATTAAGTCTGACCACCTCCTTGAGAATAGAATCCATAGCTGCGGATAGAGGAGAACGAAGATCGGCAATCTGGTTGTGCATGACATCCAAACACTGAAAGATGTCGCGATTAAGAGCGACAACCTCAGAATTTTGCTCCTTGACGAGCTTCAGAAGTTCCTCCAAAGAGATGTTGTTGGCGTTCAGAGAGTCGAGGAGCGCCGGTTCACGCAAAGACTGGCGAAGCTTTTCGAACTGGGTACCAAGCATTCGTACCTGCCGATTGGTGTCACTGATGTCGGCAAGTAAATCGGCAGATATTGTGACCGGTACATGGGTAGAAGACCCAGCCATTTTTGCAGGGGATGGTTTGGGTGAGGGAGATCTCTTTGGTGGTGAGTTCTTCGGCGTTGGTTGAGGGGAAGGGGAGCTCAATGGTGAGGAAGTGGGAGAGAATAGCCGTCGGTACATATCTTGGGATGAAACCCCAGTTTGTGCAATATCAACGGGACTGACCCCGGGTGATAGGCTGTGCGGTGAGGAAGCAGAATGTCGGTCCGGAGAGAAGACCAACTCATCTTCAACCTCCACATAAAAAGGAGGAGGAGAAGGAATATTTGGGGACTCCTTTTGTACATCCAAATCTTGTGGAGAAGGTTTGGAGGAGCTGGGAGTGGGTTTAACGGATCCCCGTGGCCCTGGAGGGGAAAGTTCAACATCTTCCGATTGTTGAGAATCGGTATATGGAGTGTTAGTCTCGGCCGAAGGTTTCCTAAGTTTCTTAGAACGAGACTTAGGAGGGGATTTTGAGCTCCGTCGCTTAACAGAAATAGAAGGGGGTATGACTGGGGTAGCCACCGAAGGATTCGTCGGTAGCAGAGTCATGAGAGCAAGTGCGACGTTTCCGGTGGCCTTTTTCTTTTTAATAGCCATCGTCTTAGCTCGGGAAGGTTTTGGGGGAGAAGGGACCACCGATTTGGATGGCTTGGGAGAAGGTGAAGGCCTTTCGGATTCACCTTCGGCAAGCGTTCCCCAAATCGGATTGGGAGAAGAGATGAAAGAGAGCATACCTGAGGTGAGCGTAGAGTCGGTAGGCTTTATCGGTTTGAAAATAGATTGCTTGCTAATTTGATAAATTGGCAAGTCAAACTTGATCATTGGCTCTGGAAGAGCAGCATCGGCACATAGTTGTGCAGAAAGCTTGTGGTTGATGATGAGAGAGATGAAACGAGGAAGAGCCACATTGTGATTCCTGGGAGGAGAGATGGCGGTGATCAAGGAGTCGAAGAATACCTGAGCAAAGTCGATCCTCCTCATAAAAATAAGGGCATGAGCAAGACGAGTGATAGCTGCCGGAGATTGATCCCATCCCGAAGTTTTGTGGGAAAGACAGTAAAGGAGGTGAGAAAAGAAGTAGTTCCATAGTGCACCCATATTCTTTCGAAGGAGAGTGCCGGAACCCTTGGTTTTGCCTTCGTGCACATACTGGAGAGCGGTAACAACTTCATCATGCTCTTGATGAGTAGGGAATGGAGCATATACATTAAACTCTGGTATTTGGAGAACCGAGCGAATATCATCCACCCCAAAAGAGAGATCGGGGTGCACTTTAGAGGATAGAACGGAAGCAGACACCTGGTGAGTAGTAGAGTCATACTTACATGTCAACCAAAAGTTACCAAGGAGCATTTTGCTCATCTTGGTGGAGGAAGTGAGAGCATGGCATATTGGAGATCGTTGGAGAAATATGGAGACTTGGTTGAACTCTGGGTGATCAGCATCCGCAGAGAGACGAGCAACTTGGTTGCAAGCAGGGAAAGTGAGAGATTCACGAGTGAGAGGAGTATCCTTGGAAGCCTTAGTTGATTTGGAGGATGCCATTGATGAAGAAGATGAGAAAACAGATAAAGAATAAAAAGGAAGAGAGAAGAAGTATTTTATAGGTTTGAAGAAGAGGGAAAAACGTGCGTATGTAGGAATTCAAAAGCCAAAAAAATGATGTTGTGACGCAAACGTGCGTAATTGGGAAGTGGAACAGGCGAAAAACGGCTGAATGTCAGGTCATGGACGTCCCATCAACTGACACACGTACCCTGAGATGCCACGTGTCAAATTTGCATAGGGTAAAGAGATTGTGCCGATGATAGTCGGTATGTGTGATGTAGATAAGGATGACACCTCATACAACATACCGAAGGAAAGAGCTACCGAAATGAATAGGTACCGAAATGAATAGGTACCGAGAGTGAGAAGTACCGAAGTATGAAAGATATTTCGGTAGATAAATTCGAATATGAAAGTTACCGAAGATTGAAAAGATAGATATCGAAATGGTGAAGGAGTTTCGGTAATATTGAGTTCGGTATGTGTGAGGACCGAAATGTGAAGACTCATCGGTGACAATATGGTCCAATATTTGTTGCCGAAAGGAAATCTTTGGTAAAGGAGGTACCGTCAATTATTGGGCAATTTTTTTTTTTTTTACGATAAATTTAACATACCTAAGGATCCCACAAGGAAGTTGAAACGTGCCTCATCCAGTGGTTTTGTAAAGAGGTCTGCAAGTTGAACATCTGTAGGAATGAAGTGAAGTTCAATATCACCTTTAGAGATATGATCTCTTATAAAGTGATACCGAATATCAATGTGTTTAGATCTGGAATGCAGCACTGGATTGTTGGCAATGGCTATGGCACTAGAATTGTCACATAGAATCGGTATATGAGAATAAACTTTGGCATAATCTTGTAGTTGGTTCTTCATCCACAAGATTTGAGCACAACAACTTCCAGCTGCAACATATTCGGCTTCGGCAGTGGAGGTGGATACCGAATTTTGCTTCTTACTGGACCAACTGACTAAGTTTCCACCTAGTAATTGACAGCTGCCAGTTGTACTTTTTCTGTCAACCTTAGACCCTGCAAAGTCAGAATCTGAATAGCCAATTAGATCAAAACCTGAGTCCTTGGGATACCAAAGACCCAGATTCATGGTACCTTTTAGGTACCGAAAAATACGTTTCACAACCACCAAGTGAGATTCCTTGGGGTTGGCTTGATAACGTGCACAAAGACACGTAGCATACATGATGTCAGGTCTACTAGCAGTAAGATAAAGAAGAGACCCTATCATTCCTCTATAATTCGTGATATCTACCGACTTGCCGGTGGAATCTGCATGAATCTTTAGAGGTGGTGCCATTGGAGTTTTCATGGGAGAACAGTTTTCAAAATCAAACTTTTTCAAAAGATCTCGAATATATTTATTCTGACAAATGAAAATACCTTCAGAGGATTGTGTAATTTGAAGACCAAGAAAGAAAGTAAGTTCACCCATCATGCTCATCTCATATTTACTTTTCATGAGAGAGGCAAACTCCTGACAAAGATTTTCATCAGTGGCACCGAAAATGATATCATCCACATAGATTTGAACAAGAATGATATTACCTTTTGTGTTCTTGAGAAAAAGAGTATTATCAATTTTACCTCTGGTATATTGGTTGGATAGAAGAAAGTCAGACAAGGTGTCATACCAAGCACGAGGAGCTTGTTTCAGACCATAGAGAGCTTTGTCAAGTCTGAACACATGGTACGGATGTGCGGAATCTTCAAAACCAGGTGGTTGTTTCACATAAACTTCTTCAGCAAGTTCTCCATTGAGAAATGCACTCTTAACATCCATTTGAAAGACCCGGAAGTTTTTGTGAGCAGCATGAGCAAGAAAGATTCTTATTGCCTCAAGTCTAGCAACAGGAGCAAAGGTTTCATCATAATCAATACCTTCCTCCTGCCTATATCCTTGAGCAACAAGCCTGGCTTTATTCCGGATTACAGTACCGACTTCGTCCATTTTGTTTCGGAAAACCCACTTAGTACCTATAATGGTTTTGCCGAAAGGTCTTGGCACAAGTCTCCAGACTTTGTTTCTCTCAAATTGAGACAACTCTTCTTGCATGGCAGTGACCCAACAAGAATCAGCTAGAGCTTCTTCAATTTTCTTGGGTTCGATAACAGATAGAAAATTTACATAGAGACAGATGTTTCCAATACTTCTTCTAGTTTGAACACCTGCTTGCTGATCTCCGATAATTTGATTTATCGGATGATCTTTTGTCCATTTTAAAGCTGGGGGAAGAGGTGCTGGAAATGTGTTTGAAAGTGAAGGATCGGTGGATATAGGTTGCATGTGTTGGATAGGTGAAGAATGTAAGGTAGGTTTGGTGGGAGATGGAGGTTCGGTAGCAGGGGAGGGAGCTGCCGAGCCATGATGTAGGGAAGAGGAAGATACTGAGAATGGTACATAAGGAGGTCCTGAATTTAGAGTAGTTGGATATTCGTCTCCAACACAGGAAATAATCCATTCATGAAGTTCAGTGTCATCACAAGATAGAGAGGATGTCTTATGATCATCAAACTTCACATGTATTGACTCATCAATACATTTTCTTCTTAGATTATATACTCTGTAGGCTTTAGAGGAGAGAGAATAACCCACAAATATACCTTCATCAGCTTTGGGATCAAATTTCCCAAGATGCTCTCGATCATTTAAGATAAAGCACAGGCAGCCGAACACATGAAGAAAACCAATGTTTGGTTTTCGGCCATAGAAGACTTCATAAGAAGTCTTGTTGTGCCTTTTCACAATGATAGATCTATTTTGAGTGAAACATACTGTATTGACAGCTTCAGCCCAAAAATAGGTTGGAAGATTTGATTCACTTAGCATGGATCTTGCAGCTTCACATAGCGTACGATTCTTTCTTTCCACAACACCATTTTGTTGTGGAGATCTTACTGCTGCAAAGTTTTGAGAAATACCTTTGTCACAAAGAAAGGCATCTAAAGTAGCATTTTTGAATTCGGTTCCATTGTCACTTCTGATAGATCTGACTAATTGACCGTTGAGAACTTCAGATTTCTTGATAAAGTTGATGATTTCTTCAGGTGTATCACTTTTGTACCTGAGAAAGAGTACCCAAGTGTAACGTGTGTATTCATCAATAATTACAAGAATGTACCTTTTTCCACCTAGGCTAGGTGTGCTGACAGGCCCACAAAGATCCATATGCAGCATCTGTAGAGGAGTAGAAATAGAAAAACATTGTTTTGATTTGAAAGAAGATTTTGTCAGTTTGCCTTTCTCACAAGCTGCACAAAGCTTCTCTTTTGAGAAAGAAATTTTCGGCAAGCCAACAACAAGCTCTTTGTTAGAGAGAGCATTTATCGTCTTGAAGTTGAGATGAGAAAGACGTTTATGCCAGAGCCAGTTCTTCTTTTCAGAGTCTTCAGAAATGAAGCAGATGCTTTTATTTTCAGTTGAATTGTCATTCATATTGATGACGTACACATTATCCTTTCTAAAACCAGATAGGACAGTGTGAAACTGTTTATCAGTGATGAGACAATCAATTTCTCTGAAAATTACATAGAAACCTAAATCACATAGCTGACTAATGCTTAAAAGATTATGCATCAGTCCCTCCACATAGGCAACTTTGTTAAAAGTAATGGAACCGTTAGAAAGAGTTCCATAACCTTTAGTGGAACCGCGAGAGTTATCACCAAAAGTTACAGTTGGTCCCTTTTCTTTCACAAAGTTTAGAAGAAGAGATTTGTTCCCAGTCATATGTCGTGAGCATCCGCTATCAAGATACCAAGTTTGATGATGCTCAAAGACCTGTAGATAAGAACAAATTAGTCTTTTGGAACCCGTTTTGAGGTGGGTCCTTTAGGGTTAGAAGAAGAAGAAGAAGGGTTGGTCTGACGATATCTTTCGATACGGTCCTTTGGACAGTCTTTGGCCAAGTGAAATGTATCACCGCAGTTGTAACACTTTCGGTAAATAAATTTCTTCGTTGGATCAAGAGAGGCAGCTTTTACCTTTCCTTGAGGTTTAGATTTAGGAGGTTTGGAAAGGTGAGAGGGAATGGGATAGTTGTATGGAACGTGAGGGTTATGGGGAGCCGGTCCAAGGATTCCTTTGTAAATGGAAGAAGAAGAAGACATGTTTGAAATTCCTTTGGACTTCTTTATTTTTAGGGCTCTAGGGATGAAGTCCGTTGTGTTCATGGGAGATTTACCTTTTGAAGAAGGTGTAATCTTTCTTTTGTTAGAAGTATTAATGACAACGGATTTTTCTTTAGAGAAGAAAGAGACCTTTTTCGAAGAATGGGAAGAAGAAGAAGAAGAGGAGTCGTTGTTTAGATTTAATGACATAAGAAGATCATTTACAGGTTTGACCAACTCATTGGAGTCTTGATCTTCCGTTAGAAGAGGTTTGGAAGTTTTAGCAGACACAGAGTAGCCAATCTTTCTTGAATCGCGAAGATCCATTGAATAAACAGAATTAGATTCTTCTGACATAGAATCATCCCAGTCAGTAGAATAAGAAGGTAATTTAGAAGACAGAGGAATATCCTGAGTAGGAGAGGATATGTTTTCAGAAGGGAGGCACAAAGAATTTTCTTTCCAGTACCCTAGACCATAAGTTTCTCCAACAACTTGATCTTGAAAGATTTTCTCAAGATTTTTGGAAGAGGTGTTCCATTTGTTTAGGGTTTCTTGTTCCTTCTGAAGCTTCTTTAGAAGCTTGTTCTTTTCCTTGGCAAGCACAAAGTTTATAGTCTTTAAGTCATCTAACTCAGCTTTTAGTTTGTTAAACTGTTCCAGCTGGGATAGAGACTCATGAAGTTGAGAGGAGAGAGTTTTGACTTGAGCATTTGCTCTTTTCTTTGCATCCTTTTCATTGTGAAAAAGTACAGTTAAAGAGTCAAAAGCCTCAATCTTTTCTTCATTAGTGAGAGAGAGGAAGGGATGTACCTGAGAAGAATAGGAAGAGCACTCAGCAGTGAAGTCCATCCTAGAGCAGGAGTCTTTAGGTTCTTTATCAAGTTTGGCCATAAGACATTTACTTGACACTTCTTTCTCACTGTCGGAAGTGGGTTCGTCTGTCCAATCTAGAGTTTCAGCCATCAAGCCTTTGCCTTTTCGTTGAGAGTTGAAATTTCTTTCTTTCTCTCTTCTATATTTGGCTTTGTATTTGTCGGCTTTGTTGGTAAGTTCTTTGAAGGAAGAAGACGGAGAAGGTTTTCTTGGATGCGATCTACCTGTAGAATTAGATCGAAGATGTCTTCCTTTAGAAGAGTTAGAAGAATTAGATATGGAAATCCTAGAAGGATTGCTTCTGCATTCAGATGCAAAATGGCCTTTCTTACCACATGCATAGCAATCCTCCTTGGATTTGTTCAAGGAGTTTCTAGAAGAAGAAAAATTTCTGTTTCTTTGAAATTTATTAGAAGAATTCTTTCGAAATTTAGAGAAATTTGCAAGCATACCCATTTCCTCTGTCAATAGATTTACAGAGGGATTTTCTCCTTCATCATCAGCTTCACTTAGATAAGCTTCCGAGGAGTGATTCAGATTTTCATGACTTTCTCTATCTGAATCATCAGAAGGGTAGGTTATACGAGGAATACACGCAGATTTCTTGGAGCCATCACTGATAAGAGCCATAGAGGGGGCTCTTATTTCTTTATAGATGGTTTTCCTTTGAAGTTGGGTTTGTTCATGATTAAGAAACATACCATAGAGAGAAGTGAGAGGAAGGCTTTCCAAGTCCCTGGAAGTCTTAATGCAAGTGGAAAGGGTATTCCAGAAATCTGGAAGACCATCCATGAATTTGCATATGATTTCCTCGTTGTCATAAAGTTTTCCAACAAGTTTTAACTCATTTAAGAGATTGTTAAAACGGTTGTAATAGGAGGAAAGAGATTCTCCTTTTTCATGAGAGAAAAGTTCGTATCTACGTACGAGAGAGATCTTTTTAGATTTCTTTACTTCATTTGTACCTTCGTACAAAACACATAGAGTTGACCACATATCTTTTGCCGTTTTAAGACTGACAAGAGATTGGTATACTTCATCAGGAAGGGATTGAGCAATGATGGTTCGCACTTTGGAATCAAGTTCAACCATGCGCCTATCTTCATCATTGTATTCTTTGGTCGTTTTTAAGACATATCGACCAGTTGCAGAAGTTCTTTCCTCCTCTGATGAGTCATCGGAAACTTGAAAGAGATTATCCTTTTTCTTTTCTTTATCCTTAGGAGATTTGACAAATCTATCCCAGACTTTTGGGATAAGAGGACCGTCACTAAGGATGGTAAGATACCGACTGTCAGCTCCTTCAAGGAAGAGCATCATCCTACTTTTCGATAAGGAGAAGTTGTTCGAGTTGAACTTAGGAGGTTTAACAGTAGATCCATTGTCAGAGTAAAAAGAATTTTGAGAAGAAGACTCAGGTTTTGTAGAAGGAGAAGTCATTACGGATCTGGTTTATTAGATTAAACCAACCGCTCTGATACCACTTGTTAGTCCCAAAGAAGTAAACAAGTTTTGTAGAGGGGGGGGGTTGAATACAATAACACAAAATTACTTAATTTTAATTCTTTTATTGATAATGAATATCAAGAATTACACAAAGAGAAAATAAAGATTGTTGCGGAATAAGAATAGTTAAGAACTACTCTAAACAATCTAACACTTAGAAGATATTAAGAACACAAAGACTTAAACCTTAAGAAAATGAAAGACAACTATCAACCTGCTTGAAATCTTGTGAATGCCAAAACTTGAGCTGAAAGCGTGAGTAGCAAGGTGTTACTTCCATCCTTTATATACTATCCAATGTAATGAGTGCAAAGGACAAGTAGGAGTAAAGGCTTTGGTGGTTGAGAGGTTGACAATAAATTATAAGATATTTGATGTGACTTGTCACAATACAAAATGTAACTTTTGTACTATGAAAGTACAATATCAATTATAAAATATTCAAGGAACAATCTTTTTGAGATCTATTAGAAAATAAACATCTAATCAATTTAAGACTAAATGTAAATCTTCTAAAGGAATAAAGAAGCTTCTATTTCCATTGTCAGAAGATCATTGGGAAAGAGGAAGTATGTCAAATCATGAGGATTTAACATAAATGCTCGTACTAGATAAAGAAGCAATCTGTACGAGGAAAGTTACCGAAGAAGAAATTCGGTAACTTAGGTATGTGCCGAAAGAGGAACTCGGCACAGAAGGAATGAATGCCGAACAGTAAATCGGCAAGGACAAGAATTGCCAATATAGATATCGGCAAGGGTATGATCTGCCGAAAGGAAATCGGCAGACTATGCTTAGTTTCACTTTTGAAGTCCATCTCAATCCGCATTGTAGACTTCCTTCATGTTGAATTCGGTTTATCTTCGACTCACCGATCTGTTAAACTAAGCTATTACAAAGAACCATAAATCAAAATATAAGGTTCAAACATCAATAAAGACTAAGGAGAGGTTATCTTTAAATCTTAGATGACCCAACACTTATCTTCCCTCCTCCCCCTCCTCCTTAGGGGATGAGGATGACTTGGTCTTCTCCCCGGACCAAGGCTCTGACTTCTCACTGCACGGCCTGTCACCCAACCACTTCATGGTCGACACTTTTGCACCGCCCGGTGAGACACTGGTCTTACCCAAAGCCAGTGTTGAGGGTATTTCACGCTATTTGGCTTATTTGCAACAGGGTCAAGACAAGGTGACAACTCAAGCAGGCCCTTCTACCTCCGCCTACCGCTCTCCTCCACATTCTCCAGAGAGTTCTTCTTCTCCTATGGCTACCTCCGCTGACGGTAGCTCCTCTGATGACTCATCTTCATCACCATGATCACCTGCCACCGATGCTTTCCTCCAGAGCAATGCATCCTACGAAGAACCATCTCGGATTCTTCCTCTCCCTCATCATCCACCGACGCCTTCATAATGTCAGGCCTCAGCTGCAGCGCGAGACACTCCTCCTCCTGTTTCTGTTATTCCCCCAGAAATTCTAGCGGATATTCAGGAAGCCAACAAACAGCATCGTCTAATTGGTGCTCAGTTTCGCGAACATCAGAAAGTTCTGGGCTCTCTCGTCAAGGTCACTTGCGACAAGTTGTTATCTCTTGAGACCTCCCATCATCATCTCACTGCCTCGGTCGCTGCTCTTCAAGCAGCCTCTGATGCTCGTGATGAGGAGGTCCGGCGTCTTCAGGCGACTTCAGAGGCTCAATGTGCCATTTCCACTCAAATTCTTCAGTCTCTTTTGTCTCTTCATCAGAGGTTGGATTCTTTCTTGGTTGCTCCCCCGACTACCGCTGAGGGGGAGAAACAGCTGGTCCAAGTCTCTTCAGACAGCGGTCGTCAGGGTCCCACTCCTGTTGTTTCTACTAATGCTCCAACTGAGGAGGAGCTGCTTCCAAGACAAGGGATAGACAAAGGAAATAAAAAGCTATCTGCTGATGAAGAGGCCTTGCTTTCCCAACAACAAAAGGCTGCTGCTCTAAAACCCTTTGTTTGTGAAGCTGATCGGCTAAAGCTTCAACCTCCTCCTAAAGTTGACATCCAGCAGGCAGTTGAGCTTAATTCTGATGACATTCTATGGTACCGAAAATCTTTGATGGAACGAACGTTGGAATCTAAAATTGTTGAAGTAAAGTTTGGCACCTCCAAACGATCAGAGATAGATATCAGAATGGTCATCTGCAGAGAAGACGACTCTCAGCAGACTACCAGATTCTGTGACTTGGACGACTATGGACTTTCTGAATGGTATGAAATCTTTGAACTTTTATCCAAGTCCCTTAGTCGGCACAAGCCTTCGGTCAAAAAGTCTCTGAACAGTCTTCTAGAGAGAATGAAGAACATTGGCAAGAAGTACAAGCATTCACATGATGAAGAAGTCCAAGTTGAAGTTATAAAGAAGATGTGTCTCTCCTCCCCTCCACAAATCTCTCATTCTGACAAACAACACATTTTCAAGGATCTCGCTGCCAAAGGAATGACTCCCAATACTCAAAATTTGAATCTGAAGGTACCAAGTGGTCCGCCCTTCCGTCCAGGCACTGTGATAGGGCGTCCATACAAAGGAGTCTATTTCCTAGATGAGACGGAAACTAAGAGATTCTTCAGACATGAAGAAATATCTATTGCTCACACCGAGTTTCTGGTATCCATTATCTCTCTTATCCCCGTTAATTCTCAAGTTGCATTTCTTCGACATGACATTATGGTGTGAACTTCATAAAAGACAGAAGAAGGAATGAAGCAATGCTCTATCTTACCTATGTACTTGTAACTTTTGCTTTGTTAAGTTATCTTATTTAATACAAGTGCATTTCTTTTACTTAGTTTGTATATATATACTTCATTCTTTTATTTTTTGTAAATATCGGATATACTTATAAATCCTTATACAAAAAAGAACACTATGTGAAAAGAACCCAAAAAGAGAAAAAAATGGGTCAAATTGAATGATTCAGTATACTCTTAACTTTATTCTTTAGTATGGATGTCATCCTCAAATAGGGGGAGATTGTTGGGTCATCTGAAGATTTGAAGATGACCTCCTGATCTTCCATTTTATATCATCATACTTAGAATATTTTGAGGTTCTTTTGGCAGCTTGGTTTCTATACAAATGTTCGGTGAAGTCGAAGATCAGCCGAAGAAGACAAAGAATGAGTATATCTCTCAAAGCGGATTGAAGATAGACTCCTCAGCTTAAAGCCAAGTATGCCTACTTGATCAACACCATTGGCCAGGATGGTGCCGATCTCAAGTCTTCAGGAGCCGAAGACCTCTCTATCTTCATCAGGAGCCGAAGACCTCTTCGGAAGCCGAAGACCTCTTCGGAAGCCGAAGATTTCTCATTCTTCAGGAGCCGAAGACTTCTTAATCTTCAAGGCCTGAAGATTTCTCCAACACATTGTACTTTTCTGACAAAGTATATTTGTGATATCTTGCATTGACGTGGACCTCATCTGAAGATAAGATAAATTAAGTTTTGTCTCCTACACCATTTTAAGGAAATGTCTACACCATCATGCAAGTCAACACTTCAAGCCAAAACACCTCAAGACAAAAGGTACATTGCTGAAGACCTGTTTCCATCCTTTGCTCAACAGGTGTCCCATGCATTTAATGCATGAGGCACTATAAATATGGAGGATGGTTCAACATGCAAGATCATCAGTTCTACAACCTTCAAGCTCTCTTAGTGCACTGACTTTTTCTCTCTACGAAGTTCTTTTTGTTTTCTAAGTGTTTTACAATTGTTCTTCATTTCCTTTAGTGTTAGATTGTTTGAGCAGATTCATTTGTTCTCTTCCGCAACAATCAAATTTTTTCTATGTGTAATTATTGATTTCAAATCAATAAGAATTAAATTAAGTGAAAATATGTGTGTATTGTATTCAAACCCTCCTTCTACAATACTTTGCTTGTTTATTTACTGCTATTTAGGACCAACACTCTTAATAATAAAATAAACATAGAAAAGAAATGAAAAAAGATATTGGATATTAAGTATCAAATTAAAAGGGAATAAAATATTTTTTATTTTGATATTTAACAATATTATAGATTTAAAAAAGTTAGATAATCTATATTAACTAAAAAAATTAAAATGTTGTGTTTATCCAAACGTCGTAAAAAATTGATAGAGAATATCGATATGAATATCAAAGTTAAAAAAATGCTTATTTTTTATATAATTTATTAATTAAAATGTAATATTTAAGATATTTTATATCTAAAATAAAGAGATAATATATTTTAATTAAGAAAATAAAAATAAGGTTGATTATTATATGTTTGATTTATTAGTTAGCTATCCATTAAGATTTAAAAAGGTGTAATCATACACCATTAACATTTACATTTGAATTTTAAATAATATATATAATAATGTGAATGATAAAAATATTAATCGATAGGTACGCATTATGATGAAAAAATAAATCTGGTAAAACTGTGAATAAAATATTGGTACGAATATCAAAGTAAAAAGAATAAAATACTTATAATTGAAATATGGATTGTTTTATATCTTACTAGAAGCGTACTGGTGCAATGCAACGAGATATATCATGATTTTAATGTTTCATTTTATTTTTTGTTGATTTACGGTACGATTTTGGATGGTTTTGAGAGAGTGATAATGTTTTTTTTATTTATAAATTTATTTAATTTAGGCTTAATAATATAATGTTTTTTATATAAAAAATTAAGTATTTTGTTATAAATTCAATGATTATCTTATATATTTTAAATTATTTATATTTAAATTGAGATGTTTATCCTATTTTGATTATGTTTATTAGTTAGTTATGAATTCAAACATATGGCTTTAGAAAATTGTACTCATGTATCATTACTTGTAATCTTGAATTTTAAGTATGTTTATCAATAAACAGTACTTAATGGATAAAAACTTGTTTTTAAGAATTTTTTTTCGATATTTTAATAATAATGTAATTTATTTTAAATTAAACATTAAATATTCTGTTAGATTTTCTTAATTATATTTTAGATTTTTTATATTTTAAATTTGATTTTTATCATTATTTAATTATACATGGAAGTGATTTTAGGGGGATTGAAGTGAGGAGTGATTTTAGTAGAGATAATGATTGAAAGTTAATAAATAACATTAAATATATTATATAAAATTTTAATGGTTGTTTTTAAGAGATTTTAAGTAATTAGTATTAAATAACAGTACCTTAAGTTTTAACAATTATTTTTAAGAGTTTTTTATCCGTGCTTTATAATATAGTATAGATTATATGGTTAATATTTTAATATAAAATATCTTATAGATAATCAACATTCTAATCAAATTAAAAAAAAAAAATTGACCTAAGTTTTAGCACTTTAAAATCAAATTAAATATTTTATAAGAAAAAATTCGTGTAGTATAATTTAAAGAGTGAATTATATAAATGGTCCCTCATGAATGCCTGGATTTCACTTTTCGCCCCTCGAGATTTGAAAGTACATTGGTGGTCCAAAAATCGAGTTTTCTAGCCCAAATCGGTCCCTATCGCTAACACCGTTAGATGGAACTCCGTTAACTCTATCATGTGCCGCTCATACGTGGGGCATTTTTGTCTTTTTATCTATCTTCTTCAACCTCACATCCATCCCAAGAACATTATAATCAAGTAAAGAACATCATCATCCCAAAAAAACTGATACATATCCATTCATGAAATAAAAACTCTAAACAAACTTGAACAAATCCATCGCCAGTAAATGCTCAGACCCAAAAAATGCAAAACCGAAATCTTGATAAAATAATAAACACAATGAAATTAGTAATCAAATCCATAAAGGAAAAATATCAGATTCAAACACAAGAAACAACCCAAATAACATATAAAAATCCAATATCTGGAACTACAAACAAAAATCGAAAACCAAAAGCAATCTAATCTAGATCTCTCGATCGAAACCTAAACAAAATTGAATTCGTAAACAAAAATTTGAAATCATAAACAAATATGACCTGAATATGTCGATACCTTAAATAGAAATCAAAACATGGTTATGATGAAGAAGAGGGTTTATAGGGAGATTTGAGGCTTTTGCGGTGGTCGTTAGCGGTGTTGGAAGTGAGGCCTAGACTGTAGAGACGGTGGTAGGGGAGGGTTGGGGTGGCGGCAGAACGGAGGTGGGTGAGGGAAGGGAACCCCAATCTGAAAATTTTCAGCCAAAATCCATTTTTCATCTTCTTTCATTCTCTCCCATTCTCTCCTTAATTCCTCTTTTTCTAATCCAAGGTACAACCCTAGCTATGCATACAGCAGCTTCCTGTTGGATTCCATGGCTTCCTGAGTTTGTAGCATCTGATCGTTCATCTTTTCGATCTCTGTTGCCAAATCCATCGCCAGTTCTATATCATCGATGTTGTTTGAATTGGAACTGGAAGTGGAGCATGAGATATGGAGTTTAGGAGGGGTATTGTGGTAGTGGAGAAATGGGTGAGTTTGGAATTGGGTGAACAGTAGAAGGTACGGTGGGGGAGAAGAAGGTTGGTTGAATTTTTTGGGTTAAGTATTCAAACAAAGAATTTAGGGTTCTTGATTTGTGGAGAAAATAGTTGGGGAGGAAGAAGATAGATAAAAGGATAAAAATGCCCCTCACGTGAGGGGCACATGATAGACTTAACGGAGCCTAGACTAACAGTGTTAGTGAGAGGGACCGATTTATGCTAGAAAACTCGGTTTTTGGACCACCAATGTACTTTCAGATCTCGAGGGATGAAAAGTGAAATCCAGGCATTCACGAGGGACCATTTATGTAATTCACTCTAATTTAAATTATAAACCGGTTAGTTACGTAATTGGTTCCGTTTAAACCGGATGGTTACATTTAACGGTTCTGACTGGACTCGGTATAATCCCTCTTTTAGACGATCAGTATGAATTGGAAGAAAATGCGGGAAATCTGATAACGATCGAATAACAAAAACCCTAAAAAAGGGGTTTTTTTTTAAATGGAATCGCCGGAACATGCATTCAAAGTAAAATTCTCTCTCTCTGTTGATTGAAATCTGCATTGTTTTATTTGTTTATGATTTCGTTTTATATAATTGTTTAGGAAGAAAGAGGTGTTTTCAGGGAGGTCATCGTGGATTGAAGCCAAAGTAGAGGTTAATCGGTGCTTGAAACGCAAGGATTGAGATGAATGAGCAAAACGAGGTAAGAATTAAGATAAATGTTGGTTAATTTATTGATTATTTTGTGGAATTTCGGATTTTTTACTGTTGGACATTAGTATACATACTTCCGTAATGCAAATTGCAATTGTTTTCGAAGCTAGTAGGCTGTAATTAATTAACAAACGTGATACAGAGACTCAGATAGGACCAGAGAGTTAAACCGGTCTTTCTCTGATATTTGGAAGAAATAAAACGAGTTCGAAAGAAGTCTGGAATTTGGCATCGAAAACTGGAAAACAGTCGATTACGCAGCTTCTTGCTTTTACCTGTTTATTTGATTATATTGTTTCTTAATTAATTTAGGATTATTATTTGTTTATTTTAATTATTATTTTATTTGCTTCATAATTAGATTAGGATTATTAATATTTACTTTCCTTTATTGATTATTATTTAATGTTAATAATAGTTGGTTTAGGATTAGAATTGAGTTTGAATTTAGACTTCATAGTTATCTCTTAATTAATTTAGTATTAGGTTTATTGTTCTAGGTAGTATTCAGTTTTTATATCTCTAGTTTTATGAGTTTTCTCTCAATTTTTCGGGTGCTAGGCTTGTAGGCTCCTTATCTTTAGTGTTTAGACGTCTGCCGACCCTTTTTGCAAATTCCGCTGCATCAAAAGGGCATCAATTCAACATCTTAATAGGTTTCAGCTTTTCTCCATAGCTCAAAATTAACTTGTGCTACAGTAAAACAATTCAACCAGAAGTGGTTCAGGAAATTTTGGTCATAACCCAATCAATGCAATTAAAAGAACATCCAAATTTCAATATTTTCCTAAAATACTTTCTATTAATTCTCATATTTTGACTTCAAATGTCAATCACAATTTTATTTTCTTGCCTATCAGTAATGATAACATGATATTGGTAACATTGCTCTTGGCCTACTTTAACAAATGCTAGTGAGTCACTGAGTTGCACTTTAAGTGTTTGTTGGTATGATACTACAATCTGGTGCTGTTTTTGTCTTGTTTTCCAGTGATTTGCTACAGTTAAGTTTTCTTGTAGTAACGATGATTTTGTCTGTTCTTAAAGTGCCATTATCTCATCGGCATTTGGTGGCGTAACTAGATTCAGTGCAAGGTCCTTCTAATTCTTATAATGCGAAAGATATTTATTATGGGATCTTATGCTCGATATGCAATCTTGCATTCTCATTTTAATAACATATATTCTGAAAGGACAAACTTGTAATCAATAGGTTGTTCGAGCTCGCTTACACTGTCATTGAGGTCGTCTGATGAGCCTGTTAAAGTTAAACACGCATCACTTATTTCCAGTAGCGCTACTTGTTCTAGTCTACAGTTACAAAGGGATGCAAAGAACCTTCAATCTGTAAAGAAACAACTTAAAAAACAAGGTGCCACAAAATGTCATCTGGTACAGTAGCCAGTAGTTCCCATAATGGACATGGCCAAATTAACCCCATGAAAGATGTGAAAGTGGCCCAAGATTGTGGAGTAGCTGGAAGTTCCTCTAAACTCGACAACGTTATCAGGAAAGATGAGAACTTCAAGAAGTTTGACATTGTTGAGGACATTTCAGATCATCAATATGCAACAAAGGGTCCATTTTCAAAGACGCAGGCTAGTGAAGTTATGATTAAACTTGTTTAAAAGTTGCTACCTTTCATCCATCTTTCACTTTTAAATGTGTTATAACTTTTTGCAGCCATCGAAAAACTGGGTTAAAAAGATACAAGAAGAATGGAAGATTCTCAACAAGGGCTTGCCTGGTCTGTTTTTCTAGTTTCTGCAATTTTTTTTAAAGACATCAGCACTGATTAAACCTCAGTGGCCACAATTGTTGTGAACGCTTGGATTCGAACCCTGGACAGATGGGATATTCCACCACATCCCTCAAGGCCTTGACCAGTTGCTTGGTCTCAACTTTTTGTCCTGCAAGATTGGGACACTTGGGTTGATTTACTTTTGTTGATAATAGAAGTTATTATTAATCTTCTGTATTGACCACCCTCTACAATTTGTCTATTTTTGTTATTTGGGTACAGATATGATATATGTTAGGGTTTATGAATCGAGGATGGATCTCTTAAGAGCGGTGATAAAGGGCGCAGAAGGGACGCCATATCATGATGGCCTTTTTTTCTTTGATGTCTTCTTACCTAGCAACTATCCTCATGTTCCGCCTGTATGTCTTTTCTCTTCTTTTTTTGCCACTTTATCCTGTTGCTTGATTTCATATGATAAAATTCTAGTATTCTATAAAAAGCATGTCATGGCGACTGATGTGACACCAGGCTCGTCTCTGAAGCCACTTTAATCCCCATGGCATGCCATGGTCCAATGCAAGTTTTTATATGGCGTTATTTGATCTTTTCTTTTTTACTTTTTATTGATTTACTTTTTAGGTTTTAGTATATATAATATATTTTTACTTGCATGTGGTCTAGAGTAATATTAGAAAACATGTATTTGTCTTTTAAAGAAAAGCTCTTATTAGCCTCTTATGTATGATTCGGTAAGAACCATTAAGAGTGTTTGTTTTTTCCAAATTTTTAGAGCCACTTATGTTTTATCGTCCTCTTATTTTGCCTCTTATTGTTTTCAATCAATTAACCTAATAGGTCCTTTCTCTCAATCGATCCACTTGGATTATTATAAAACTTAATTTACTCTAATTAGGCGACTTTCTAATTTAAATTTAGAGTAAGGGGCTGTTTGGCAGTTGCTGAATGGTTTGGTGCAGAATGATTAAGTGATCAGAATGATTAAGAGGCTCTTATGATATAATGCGAAATGAAATATGGTTGTTTGCTAATTGTTCAGGATGAAATCAGGGCTCTAAATGGTTAAGACAGGCTCAAGACACTAAATCATTCAGAGGGTTTTGGAACCATTAAGAGGCAAACCTTTTTTTTGCCAAACAAGATTTACCTCTTAACGATTCAGAGGTTGCCTCTTAATGGAACCATTAAGAGGTAAACAAACAACCCCTAAACTACTATTTTCGTCCCTCTGGTTTGTCTGAAATTACTATTTTCGTCTCTATGGTTTCAAAATTACATTTATCATCACTATGGTTTGTGTTTTATTTCTCTTTCAGTCCCTGAATTAACACCGTGCTTAAAGGCCGTTAAAACTCCACCCTCACCCCCAAAACCCACTTCCTATTTACCCCGGTACCCACCGCACCCCCACCCCTTGTACCCTTTTCATCACAACTCATCATTAATTAATTATTAATTTTAATTTTAATATTTTATTATTATTAAATATTATTGATATTGAAATTATTAAATATTATTGATATTGAAATTATTGTTTATATATAGTATTTATTATTATTACTATTATTATATATTTTGTTTTGATGAATTTATAAAAGGACATACTTTTTATTTTTATCTTTATTGATCAAAATTTGCAATAACTAAAAAAAATGCAATATTACTTAGCAAATCTATCATTATTATTTAATAAATATAATTATTATCACTAGTTCTTTAATATATATATATGTATGTATTGATGAACATAGATTCAATTTTTTTATTTAAATATAACTAGAAACGTACTCGCACAATGCAGCGAGATATATCACGATTTTAATGTTTTATTTTATTTTTTTATCGATTTACAGTACGATTTTGGATGGTTTTGAGAAAGTGATAATGTTTTTTTTATAAATTTGTTTAATTTATGCTTAATCATATAATATTTTTTATATAAAAAAATTAAGTATTTTGTTAGAATTCAATGATTATCTTATATATTTTAATGACATCTAGAAATAATAATCAATTATATATTTAATAATATAATTAAAACAAAATTTTAGTAATATAATATATTAATTAATAGTGAATAATGGAAAGATCTGCATAAAAGAAAGATATTGCAAATACCAAATTGGTGAGTGTTAGAAGTCTGCAGTAGTAATATGTATCTTGTGCTTTGATATTTGTAAATTAAGAGATTTATAAAAATTTGCATAAAATGATGATACCTTGTGCCTAATAATTTGTATTTAATAGTTTTTTTATCCATGCTTTATAATATAGTATATATTATCGTTATATGTGTTTGTATGTCCAATTTTTATTTTTATATTAGCTTATTGGTATTTAAAAAAATAAATAATTGTAACTATACGTAAGTTTTTTCACATGAACCGATCTAAATTGCATCATTAAGAAATTTTAAAAAATATGAACCATTTTTACATCCATACGATTTCTTATACAACGCGTTAGTTTATCAATGAATATAAATATATATTAATAAATGAATTAATTAAGTGAAATTGGTTTATAAATCTTAAAGTTTTTATAGCTAGTGCCTAGTGGAAGAAAGTTTATGAAAAAAAGATTTATAGATTGCTAAAATAATAATGTGTAATACATTGATTAATTAATTAAATGTTCATACACATGAGATAGTTTAATATTATCAAAACTAACAATTTTACATTATTTTCCGTTCATCTTTTAAGTTCATAATATCTTATTTTAATTATAACAAAAAATAAAAAAACTCAAATAATGTTGGCATTATTAATAAATAAAATACAATGGATGTTGCATTTTTTTCACAAAAGATAAACTTGATGAAAAAAATGCATAACTTATTAGAAAAACCATAGTTATAATCAAATAATACTAAAACAAATATTCTATTTTAAAAATAGAGTTATAAAGTTAATAACTTATCAATTATTTTTATTTTAAGTTTTGATTAAGTAATTAAATTTTCTAAAACAATAAATATAATTGTGTGTTATGATTTTGTGAAAAAAAATGGGTTTGGGGGTGGGTGGGTTCCACCTAATAGGGGTGGGGTCAAAATAATTAAAAAAACATATTTTGGTGGGGTTAATGTCTTCTATTAACGCCGTTGGGTTGAAGGATGGATGAAAAGAGAAATAAAATACAAACCACAATGACTAAGAAAGCAATTTTAAAACCATAGGGACGAAAATAGAAATATTTTACAAACCACAGGGACTAAAATCGTAGTTTACTCTTAAATTTATATAATTTAAATATATTATTATTTCTCAATCGATTAACCTTATTCGTTTAAATGAATGTTAATTTTATGATTTAGACAATTTAAACAAATTCAGGCATTTATCAGTTACAAAAACAAACTAAACAAATTGTCTTATTGATTCAGATTTCATAATTCAGCACCACGTCTTATCAATCAGAAGTGAAATGAGACTTTAGATTTCATCACCTCTTAAAAAACAAACGCCACCTAAGGCTGTGAACTTGCCCTGACTCTTAAGGCCACGCCTCACGCCTCTTTATCCAACGGTTTGATTTCATATATATGATGGCTATTAAATGATTCTTTTCAGCAAGTTCACTATCACTCCGGTGGCTTACGTATTAATCCAAATCTATATTCTTGTGGGAAAGTTTGCTTGAGTCTTCTAAGCACTTGGCATGGCGTCGGTATCGAAAAGTGGATACCTGGTTCTTCAACAATGCTCCAAGTTTTGGTCTCTATACAGGGTCTGATTTTGAATGCAAAGCCATATTTCAACGAACCTGGATACGAAAGTACGAGTGGCTCTGTTAGTGGAGAAAAGCATTCGTTGCGATACAATGAGCAAACTCTAGTTCTATCTCTCAAAACTATGAGTTACACTCTAAGGAGGCCACCAAAGGTATGATTGCAATGGCTACCTATATGATGCTTATCATTTTTATAACCAAACCAACCGACACCAATTATCCCACCTGAAGGTAGGGGGGTGTACGCAGACCTGACCTTTACAAAGTAGCAGACCCCATACTTGTGAGAAGTGTGCAAAAAAACAATTTAGAAGATTACCAAATACCAAGAAATAGACCCGAAACTAGAAATGAAACAAAAGATTTAGTGCAAAGAAAAGCTAAACAAAGTTAACCCAAAAGGTTTGCGAGTTGCGACTAACTTGAGGGCCAACTCACCCGACATTTAAAGTTTAGGCCTTGGGGCCCCTCACCATATGTCGTTGAGTCTCTTCATGGCTACTGGGATTTTCCTGGTTGTGAGCTTCAGGGTCCCATGGGATTAGTTGAGGTGCGTGCAGGCTGGTCCGGATATCCAGGGTTACCAAAGAAAATAAAAACAATGCCAACTCCAACAACTACTCTATTTTAGCAATTTTAGCATCAACTATATTATTAAAATATTTTATACGCTTAATAAAATATTATTTCCCTTTTCTAACCTGTTATTGGTGGAAAAAAAATAAAATATCATTTCTCTCTCTTATATAAAGTTTCTGGATATTTCTCTAAGTTTGGAGATTTCCATATTATCTCTCTTCTTTTTTCTATTTTACCATACAATATAGCTAGGGGTGTAAATGAGACGAGACAACTCGTGAGCTACTTGAGATCGACTCGGTCAAAACTCGGTCAACACTCGACTCGAATAGGCTCGACTTGAACTCGAGCTCAACTCGATATACTAACGAGTCGAGTCGAGCGACCTGATACTCGACTCGATAAGCTCGTTAGATACTCGATAAGCAAAATAATAATAATAATTAGTAATATTATTTTAATTTAATTGATAATAATAATAATAATAAACTCAAGTTTTTTGATTTTTTTTATTTGGAAAATGATGGTGTAAAAGACATGGGTAGACTCTTGATGGTGTGTCCAATCCATCCCACATTGGCGGGATATAGAACCCAATGTTTTGAACTCCACTATATATAGACTTTTCTACTCCCTTGTTTTACATATTTTGCCTTTGTTAAATGTCTTGAGCCTAAGGGCTTGAGCCTATGTAGAGGTATAAATGAGACGAGACAACTCGTGAGCTACTCGAGATTGACTCACTTGAGATCAACTCAGTCAACACTCGACTCGAATAGGCTCGACTCGAACTCGAGCTCGACTCGATATACTAACGAGTCGAGTCGAGTATTATGATACTCGAGCTCGACTCGCATCATTTACACCCCTAAATATAGCATAGTTGTTGCTTGTTGGAGCACAAAACTCTCTTAAATCACCAGAGTTTCTATTATAGCATAGCTGTTAGAGATGCTTTTATGATCTAAAGCACCACTTTTTTTGAATTGTTTATTTAGAGTATCTCCAACAGCTATGCTAAAATATATAAAAAAAAAGAGATTTTAGCAAAATTTTTTGCTCCAACACCTATGCTATATCATATGCTAAAATAGAGAAAAGTAGAAAGAGAAGGTAAAAATCTTCAAATTTAGAGAAATCTCTAAAACCCCATATTGAATAGAGAGAAATAATATTTAATTCTTTTACACCAATAAGAGAGAGAAATAATATTTTATTAATATAATTGATGATAAAATTGCTAAAATAGAGTAGCTGTTGGAGTTGGTTGTAATTTTTTTTTAGAAATTTCAATTTTTATACTCTATTTTAGAAAAATTATAAGCATCTCCAACAACTATGCTAAAATAGAAAAAAAAAAGATTTTAACAACTTTTTTCTCCAACTATGCTATACCATATGCTAAAATAGAGAAAAGAAGAGAGAAAAAGTCTCCAAATTTGGAGAAATCTCTAATACTCCATATATAACAGAGAAAATAATATTAAATTCTTTTTCACCAATAGGAGACATTGAGTTGTGTGTTTAGGAGAAAGTAAATGTATTAAATATTTTAATAATATAATTGATATTAGAATTGGTAAAATAGAGTTGTTGTTGGATATAATTTTTTTTAGAGATTTTAACTTTTTATATTCTATTTTAGAAAAAAATTATAGTATAGTTGTCGGAGATGCTCTTAGGTGTTTTGAGCTTTGTGTAAATCTTGAAACCCTTATGAACACATCTTTATGAAGCCAATAATACATGGTTGGTGTTTGATGAGTTGATGTTGTTTTTGGATGCAGCACTTTGAGGATCTGGTGATTGATCATTTTCGCGATCGTGCCCATGCTATTTTGATGACGTGTAAGGCGTGTTGTAAAAACGGTGGATTCGGGCGTGCGGTTGGCAAGGGTAAGGGTAAGGGTAAGGCTAAGCGTAAGAAGGAGTTGGCGCGTGCACGGCGATTCAAGAGTGATGTTGAACAATGCATGGATATGCTGGCTTATCAATTTGAACAATTAGGAGTGAAGGGTATGGAGGAATATAAGAGCATTGGCGATGGCGTTTCTCTAAGTCGAAAAGTAAGGGCGTTTTTCTGTATCTGTGTTTGTACGTAAGAGAGACGGCGTGCGGCAATTCCTATACGTTATGATCACGTTTACGTTATGGTTTTATCTTTAAGTTGCGTCTTTTGAAAGAAAATGGTGTTTTTGGAATGATTTTACATAACTTATGATTTTGTTAGCTTGTGTGAGCCCTTGCTGCTCCACAGGCTCTTCGATTTTAGTTGGACTCGCCATTTGCTTGTTAACGTTAAATCAATGCCTGCAAAAAAGTGGTTCGTTTTTGCTATTTTAGGCCCGTTGGATAAAAAAATAGGTTTGGCCGAACCCTTAAATAACGGGACATCAAAAATATTTTATGTTATTTATTAGGTAAAACGGATTTATAATTAATTTAATATTAGGAACCGAACAATTGGATACATTATCAACGCTCCATTCAATGGTGGATTCAGGATTTTTGTCGAGCAGGTACACCTTTAAAGTGGATCAAAGACATACAAAGTCTTCCAATGTGTTTTTAGCTAGATTTCACTATTTAAAGAGATTTTTAAGTTTTTGGTTGATTTTAAGGGACTTCAAAGTTTTTTTTGTTGATTTCAAGGGACTTTTTCGGTTTTTTGATTGATATTCTTTGTATTTGCTAATATCTCGGAGTACCCTTTAAAGTTTAACAGATGTACCTTTCATACCGAAAAAAATCTACTTACACAAATAAGTTAAGCGGGTGCATGAGACCCAACTTGAGACTTAATAGTTCTGCCCTAACACTATTAATAATTTGATTTGAAAATGTAAAAAAACTCCCTTTTCACCTAAGAAGTAAGAGCAACCCCAACCCAAAAAACCATTAAAAAAATGGCAAATTGGTGGAACCATGAATACGGAATACCAAAAACCGTTTTAAATGCAAACGCTCGTTATTTATGCAGTTTGAATAGGAGGTAAACATAGTGACCGTTTCTCTCCCATCTTCGTCAAAATGCAATTCCCTTTATCGGCCGTGGTAGTTTAGAAACCGACAAAAATGCTATGTAAAAAAACTAGCATAAAATTATAAAATTATTTGAACTAGAATAAATTATGGTTTTCGTCCCTAGGGTTTCTTGGAAATTTCGGTTTCCCCCCTAGTCATCATTACATCATATAATACAGGTTTCTACACTCTAGTTTGCATTCGTCGCCTTTTTCATTCCTTTGGGCCACGGCTAACGGTCGTTAGGAGGGCATTTTGGTCTTCTTTTCTCAAATTTTTTAATTTTTTTATTAAGGGGGTGTTTGGGATTGCTTATTTATTTGAAAAAGTGCTTATTTGAAAAAGTGTTTATCAGCTTATGTGGTGCCAAATCGGAGTTTTTTAAAAAGTGTTTGGATTAGCTTATTGTGGTACCAAAACGTAATAAGCTAATAAGTTGTTATTTAAAGGTGTTTGGGATTGTTTATACATATAAAAGAACCAAAAAAGTCATAAGCACTTTTGAAATAAGTCATAAGTTACAACAAAATGACTTATCAAAAATGGCTTTTCAGCGGTTTGGCACCGCTATAAGCTGTTTTCTTTTTGTTCCATCCAAACACTCAAAATAGCTTATCTGCGGTACCAAATCGCAATAAGCTAAAAAGCCCTTCAAATAAGCAATCCCAAACACCCCCTAAAAGTTTGATAAAAATATATATTATATTATATTAGAGTAAATTTCAAAGATCATAATCGTCTATGGTTACATGAAAAATATGGATTGGGTCCCTCAACTTTTTGTTCTTACACTGTGTTCTCTAATCTGGAGAGAAAAGAAATGGATAGAAAAAAAAAGAAAGAAAAATAATTTTTTCATTTTTGTTCTCGAAATGGAAGGAAATGGAAGGAAAAACAATAGTTTTTCATGTTTTTGAATAGGAGAGAAAGGAAAGGAAATATGTTAATTGTACAAATATACCCTTATAAAATATATTCTTTATAATAAAAGATTGGGTAGTTTTGTAATTTTAATAATTTCAATAATTTTTTTAAATGATTTTAATTTCTTTCCTTTCACATTTGGGAGGAAAGTTATCAAAAATTTCTTCTGTTTCCTTTCCTTTCTCTCCTAAAAAAGTTTCGGGAACACGAGTTTTTTTTACTTTCCTCTCATTTCCCTCCCTTTCCTTCGTTAAATGAGTTTCGAGAACACAGCGTTAAGGATTGGGTACTGTGTTTTTTTCTGGAAGGCATAGCGGCATCGAACCAACGAACGACTACCACGAACTCATGCACACACGCACGCCCGCCTCCCCGGCGGTATCGGACATCCACGGGCATCCCACTAAACCACCGTTGTCCCGGCCCAGCTTACGCTAAACCTAGAGCCCAACCACAATCTAAGACTGGGCTGGGGGGCAGCCCAATCAACGACTGGACCGGCCCAAGGACTGGATACCTAACTTCCGTTAAATTTGCTCTGTTAAGTCATAAATAGTTTTGTCCTTTTATCCATTTTCTTAAGAAAACGTTTTAAAATACTCCCTTCATTTCAAAATAAGTGTCCACAGTTGAAATGATAATTACACTTTTTTGTTAACCAAAAGACATGTTTACCCTTATTTATGTCTGTCTCTTCAAAACTCTATATTTGTTCATTAATTAAGAGTAAACTTTGACAATTTGGTTTTCTACTTTTAAAAGTTGACGCTTATTTTGGGACAAACATAAATAGAAATACTATTTTAAAACGGAGTGAGTAATATATATTATATTTTACATTTACTATATATATACCTCTCAGGCTCCCACCTAGGGGTGTAAACGAGTCGTGTCGAGTCGAGTCGAGTTGAGCAATAGGTTATTCGAGTCGGGCTCAAAAAATTAACACTAGGCTCGAGCTCGATTAACTTTTTCAATGTAGGGCTCGAGCTCGATGCTCGTTTATGGGTTCGAACTCGCGATCTAATTAACTCGTTTATCGGCTTGAGCTCGATAATTTTTATTTTTTTACTGTATGGTTAATAAATACATCAACATCTTGGCTCGAAAAAGGGTATGCTTGAATGGCTCGGCTCGAAAATTTTAATCGAGTTTTCAAACGAGTCGAGTTGAACATTGATGTTATAAAGTTCGACTTAAACGAGTTTGAATAATTTTACTCTCGAGTAGCTTGTTTACACCTGGTCCCACAACGTTTTTCCCCTTCTTCCAAACAAGTTGTATAAGCGCAATCTCCGTCTATTTGTCAATTTTTTTTTTAAAGATTGCTATTAAGTGAAGTTTGATTGGCTATTTGGATAACTGCCTCTATATAAGAGACGAAAAGGACCTTGCGTATTTTTAGTGGCAACCCCGTGCGTTGCACGGTAGCGATAATTTTTTTTAAAGAAGTACTTGACCGAGTTAAAATAGAACATAATTTCTTACTTAATAATTAATGAGATACAATTTAAAATGAAGAATGTATTTACATAAGTGGTTTATTTTCACGTATCGATAACCTTTTATTGTTACGAAGAGTTTGACACGTATTGACATTAACTTTTTTGTTATGTTATTTAGAATGAAACAACATGTCATACATCCATATCATTATTGTTGTTACGAAAGTTTTGAGGAATCACCGTCTGACTCAAATTTGAGTTTGATAATTTTGAAGTTTGAACTTAAAAAATGTTGCTTATTATTTTAATGACTCAAACTTATAATGCGCTAATATGATATACAACTTGATTCGTTCCAAAAGTTCGTTTGATGCTCTTGAGTTTATATATAAGGTGACATATAATAAAAACACTCTAACAAACATGTTGACATTAAGTTTTAAACTTAAGGCCTAAAGTAGATGTATAGATTTTTTGAAAAATTATTGTTGGCCAATATATTTAGTCAAACCTATTTTTAAATTTTTCAAGCCAACTTATTCTCATATATAACCATCTATTTTTAAATTTTATCATCTTCATAGTAATGTGGGATAATTTAACCAAACCATAATTTAACGTTTAATAAATACTCGAACTTGGTTAGGCCACATCATCAGTTGTGGCGATAATTATTTCAGGAAATATATGTATCGAGATAAGATATATAAAACATAATTCGTCAGTTAACAGTTAATTGAATACAATATAAAATAATTGATGTGTTTCAATGAGTGGTTAATTATATATATATATATATATATATATATAATTTTTTTTGGAAAATGAGAGTTGGCAGCCAATATCAACCCTCTCTTCCAAATCCTACTTTCTTGCTAATTTATTATGGGATTTCAATCGTGAGGTAAAACATATTTATCCAACTAAAATTTTGATTATCAAAATCAACCCTTGTTTCTTACAGTCATCTTCATTCTCCAATCTTGCACCTTGCATCAAGGTGGGATAATTGAACTACAACACAATGCAATATTTTAGAATACTGAAATCTCACAATGTCATCTCATTATTTATGGTTGTTCTTTTTTATATAAATAAAGTCACATAAAGATTAATATTTTATAAAATTTGATTTTTAGCGAAAGAGGCCGACTAAAATGAGACAACCACATAGGTTGCCACAAACTTTTAAACTTGTAAGTCATCTTATCCGCCTTTTCTTTTGTTTACCTCATCTTCCAAATTTATCATCTTTACGTTGATGTGGATTAACCAAATAAGACAGCTCATGCACCTTTTATATACTAACCTCTTCTTTCAAATCTATCTTTTTTTTACCGATGTGGGATAAATAAATAAGACATTTCATCCAGCTTTTATATACTAACATCTTTTTCCAAATCTATTGTCTTTATGTCGATGTGGGACAATCAAATAAGACATCTCATTCAACTTTTACATACTCATCCATTCTTCCAAATTTATTTTCTTTCTATCAATGTGGAATAACCAAATAACATCACAATTCAAGATTTGAGAATACTTAAATCTTCTTATGACTTGTGAGAAAATAAAAAGACATCAATGTTCAACATTGATAATATTGTATAAATTGATGAAATATGATGATTTGTATACATTTGTCTATCGATTTATTTGCTTATATAAATGGGTATTTTTAACAAAAATAGGGGTCGGCCAAAAAGAATATTTAGCCAAGTAATCCTTTAATTTATCAAAATCTAAATCTTTGTGTTTCTACAGGTATATCTTCGTTCTCCAATCTTATATTCACTCATCAATGTGAGATGTGTAAAACACCACCAGAATATAGTAGTATTTGAGAATACTCGTATCTCATATCAAATCCAAATGTCCTCGTTTCTTATAGGTACCTACAGTACTCAAATCTCACAATGTCATATCATTCTCTATGGTTCTTTCTTTTATATAAATATAAATATATATATATATATATATATATATATTGATGATTCTTATTTGAGGCGTGTCATTTCTCTTGGGTAATTTTACTTATATATATATATATATATATATATATATATTAGATTTCTTAATCAGGGCCGTTCCAATCTTTTCGGAGGCCCTGTTACAAACCGGTTGACGAAACGAGTAATAAAGAAAACCTAAAACTAAACAATCAAAAATCTAATTATTTGAATCTAAACATTATGAACGATTAACATTCTAATTTATGAACCCACACAACATGTTAATTTTGATATGTAAGCCTAAACAATGTAAACAATTAACGATATGATTTATGGACATAATCTGAGTAATTAAGAATATGAATCAATGAACCTAAACAAATAACAACCCAACACTCTCAATCTAATTCATATAAAAACAACAGCCTTTATTTATCAATTTATGAGAAGAGACAAAAGAAATACAATTTAAAAAATAAACAAAATCAGAGACAACAAATGATATTTATGAGAAGAGACAAAACAAAATCAATTTAACCAGATAAATAGCAAGAAGAATCAATTCAATCATAAAAAACAAAATCGAATTTAAAAAATCCGATCACCCTGTTCATTGATGTTGATGTTAAATATCTAAACCAAATCAGTTGTTATTATTAACAATTAACAGACCTAAACCAAACCACGCCTTAAGGACTGGTTGAGGCTTTGAGTTGTATGAAACCTTGAATGTTGATACCGATTGTAGAATGAGGACTCGAGATTGTAGAATCTTACTTCAAAACCAATCATACAACTCGTATTATACAGATGAGGAAGAGGAAGTCGTTTGAAATTGAGTTGTTGTTTTCGCCCTTGAAGAAACAAATCATATGTACACATCTTTAGGGATATCAATCGTTTGAATCGGGAATAGAAGTGAGAAGAAATTGAAGAGGCGCTCTTGATCGGTTGTAGGCGGCTTTTCTTGATGTTGAGTAGCAGATTTAGGCGGTTAGGTTATAATAGGGCTCAAAAAAATTGTAAAATTGGGCCCCTAATTTTGGGGGCCCTGTTCACAGAAGCCGTTAGTACAGCCCAAAGAACGGGCCTGTTCTTAATCCACATCATGATATGTCATTTTGTCTTGTTTTTCATTTTATGTATACAAAGACAAAAAGATATAAAAAATAAACAAATTAAATGAAATAAGTGTATCTTATTAGTTGTAATACAATATATATCAACACCAATAAATTTGTAACTAAAAATCAACTCTTTAATCCAAAATGGATTAAAACAAATCATAAATCATGTAAAAAAAAGTTGGCATACTTTTCCTTTTATAATCATCTTCATGTTCCAACATTTCATCTTTCTATCAATGTAGGATAGCCAAAGTTAACCACAATCCAATATTTTAGAATTCTCAATCCACATTGTACCATGTCATTTATCTTGGTTTTTGTTTTTATATATTTAAAGATAAAGATAGTTGTAATACAATATATAATATATATTCAACATCAACAAATTTGTAACTAAAAATAAACTCTTTAATCCAAAATGGATTAAAACAAATCATAGGTCATGTCAAAAAAGTTGGAATTCTTCTCTTTTTATAATCAACTTCATGTTCCAACATTTCATTATTCTATCGATGTGGGGTGACCAAAGTTAACCACAATCCAATATTTTAAAATTTTCAATCCACATTATGCCATGTCATTTCTCTTGGTTTTTGCTTTATTCTATCAATGTGGGATGACCAAAGTTAACCATAATCCAATATTTTAAAATTCTCAATCCACATTGTGCCATGTCATTTCTCTTGGTTTTTGCTTTTATATATGTAAAGATGTATAAAAATAAAGATAGTTGTAATACAATATATAATATATATTTAACATCAACAAATTTGTAACTAAAAATAAACTCTTTAATCCAAAATAGATTAAAACAAATCATAGGTCATATAAAAAATGTTGGCATTCTTCTCTTTTTATAATCAACTTCATGTTCTAACATTTCATTATTCTATCAATGTGGGATGACCAAAGTTAACCACAATCCAATATTTTAGAATTCTCAATCCACATTGTGCCATATCATTTCTCTTGGTTTTTGTTTTTATATATATAAAAATTAGTCTAGAAAAGAGTACATTATGTTTTTAGTCCCTGTGGTTTGTTGAGATTTTCCATTTTCATTCTTGTGGTTTTGAAATTACATTTTCATCCTTATGGTTTATAATTCATTACCTTTTTCATTCTTATGGTTTAATTTTTATTGGTTTTTTCATCCCTATGGTTTGTAATTCATTTCTATTTTAATCCATCATACTTATAAGTACCGTAGTATTTTGACCCCAGGGACGAAAATAAAAATAAATTGTAAACCATAGGGATGAAAACTGAAATTTCAAAACTATAAGGATGAAATTCGCAAAATTTAACAAACCATATGGACTAAAAACGCAATTTACTCGTTAGAAAAAGAAAATGAAGTTTCTGTTTTCTAACTTTGTTCAAACAAATTTTCGTTTGCTGTTAGTAGCTCCGATAAATGGAGTCGCCGGCGACCGGAAGACGCATCCCTGAGAAATCAAAGTAAAATTTATCTCTCTCAGTAACTAGAAATAGCATTGATTTATCTATATGCCGTGCTTATGATTTTTTTTTTTTTTGTAATTATTTAGGAAAAGAGTGTTTCCAGAGAGTTCATCGTCCATGGAAGCCAAATTCGAGGTATCTTCTCCACCGGTTAATCGGATTTTGAAACGCAAGAAGATGAGTAAGCAAAACGAGGTAATGATAAGATCAATGTTGCTTTATTGATTATTTTTTGTCGGAAAATACTGGTATTCAAGTGTTTTAATGTAGATTAGGGCTTGTGAACTCGTGTGATGGATTAACAAAGGACATGAACTGTACATCTCGATAGGTTTCAGCTCATAATTAACTTGATTGTTCTTGTGCTTGTAGTAGAACAATTTATACAGTAGTCGATCAGAATTCAGAAAACTTTGGTCATAACTTTCTTGTGATTTTTTACAGTTAAGCTTCTTTTTAAATAACGACGCGGTTCTTTGTTCTTAGGGTGTCATCTCGTCGGTGCTTGGTGGCGTAGTAGAATTAGATTCAGATGATGGTGTTTCTGATTCATATAATAGGAAAGATTATATGGATATTTATGCTGATGATTGTATTTATGTGGATGAGGATGCGATTTTGCAATCTCATTTTGACAAGGTAGGCGTTGAAGCTTCACTTCCAGGGTTTTTCGATTCTATTAAAATGAAAAACAAGATGACTTCTGCAATGCAAGATATGGCTTCAAGTGGATTCGTGCAGTCGACACACCTTAACAATGCAAGTCCGAATATGTCATCAATGGGTACTTCGAACTTGGATACAGGCAGTCGCAAACACAAGGTTGAGCGACTTCCGTTGAGGTCATCTGCTGAGCCTGCTAAAGATGAACACGCATCAGTTGGTTTCAGTAGCTCTACTGGTCCTAGTCTACAGTTACGAAGGGATGCAATGAAGGTTCAATCTGTAAAGAAACCACTTAAAGAAAAGCACCATAGAATGTCTTCTGGTTCAGGAGCCAGTAGTTCCCGTAATACTCAAGTTCGTGCTGACACTTCACCGGTTCCTCAGTTGTCCACTGTTGCAGTTTATCCTCAAGTAGTAGACCCTCGAGCAATCGAGGTGGAGGTAAATGACTTTGTTAATGTACCTGAACATGGACAAATTATTCCCATGGAAGATGTGACGTTGGACCAAGATCCTGGAGTAGCAGGAAGTTCCTCTAGCATGGAAAAACTTGGCAACGATGATGATGTTCCAAGGAAGAATCAGAACTTCAAGAAGTTTGACATTGTTAAGGACCATTCAGATCATCATTATGCAGCACAGAATTCATCAATGATGCAGGCAAGTGAAGCTATAATTGAACTTGTTCAAATAGTTGCTACCCTTGATCCACATTTCACTTTTATAGGTTTATAATTTTTGCAGCCGTTGAAGAACTGGGCTAAAAAGATACAAGAAGAATGGAGGATTCTCAAGAAGGACCTGCCTGGTCTGTTTTTCTAGTTCTGCAACTTGTTTTGCTTGATCTTAACTTTTTCTCCTGCGAGGTTGGGTTGATTTGTTTTTGTTATTTGGTTACAGATACGATATTTGTAAGGGTTTATGAATCGAGGATGGATCTGTTAACAGCTGTGATAATTGGAGCAGAAGGGACTCCATATCATGATGGTCTTTTTTTCTTTGATGTCTGTTTTCCTAGCAACTATCCTGATGCTCCGCCCGTATGTCTTATCTCTTCTTTTTCGACTTTATCCTATGGTTTGATTTCATGTGATAAAATCTTATGGCTGTTAAATGATTCTTTTCAGCAAGTGCACTATCACTCTGGTGGTGTACGTATTAATCCGAATATGTATCACAATGGGAAAGTTTGCTTGAGCCTCTTAAACACTTGGCCTGGTGTCAGTAATGAGAAGTGGATGCCTGGTGCTTCAACGATGCTTCAAGTTTTGGTGTCTATACAGGGTCTGATTTTGAATGCAAAGCCCTATTTCAACGAACCTGTAGTTGCAGATTCGAGTGGCTCTGTTGATGAAGAAAAGCGATCGCTGCAATACAACAAGCATATTCTAATTCTCTCTCTCAGAACTATGGCTTACACTATGAAGAACCCACCAAAGGTATGATTGCAACGGCTAGGCTATAGCATGCTATCTTTAGTATCGTATTTACATTGTGCCTTATTTAGGGCCTTCTGTGAGAAGTAACGTGTTATTGATAAACCAAACTGAACGTAGCGAGTATATCCCACACAAAGGTAGGGTCTGGGGTAGGATATAGGCAGACCTTGCCTCTACCCCAAGGGGTAGAGAGGCTGTTTCTGTTTCCATGAAGACCTCTCGCTTACAAAACATAAGATAAAAGGATACAAGTGGGAAAAGTAGGAAAGGAGTGTGTGCAAACAAGCATAAGGTACAACGGACAAAATGTTAGATTTAGGTTTTCGTGATGAATCAATAAAATCAAACTTGGATAGAATCTTGGATTGTGTAAGGAACAATGCAAGGGGGTGTGGCTCCCTTGACCCCTGCTGCATGCGATCCCCGATTCAAGTTAGCTTATATAAGTGTGTACTCCACACCTCTTAACTTGTTTTATAGCTTAACCAAAACCCTTTTAGTCTCTTGTAAATCTCGATTACACTAAATGGCTCATGACACTAAAATTACCGACACAAAAAGTAGGAACACATGGGATAAAACAAACAAGGAAACATAAAGCTAGTTAAAAAAACTACTAGGCGAGTGAGAAAAACTAAGACCAACGTACAATACAAGCATGAAAATTGAGGAGTTGTTTGATTTTTTTTCCATTAAGCCCCGGATCTATTAAGCTGCCTGGATGAATTAAGATAAATTGTTATTTGACTTTTTTCCAGAATAAATAGTCTGAATAACAAGAATTACCATTTTACTTAAGTGTTAAATGAAAATTATTTGTATGATAAATCTTCTGAAAGACAAAAAAATAAAATTGTATGAATTGTATAAAAAACATAAATAATATAAATTCAACGAGTTAATCACACAATACTTAATAATTTAAAATATATTTAAAACAATTAAGCATCATTTTTTAAAATAAAGTTTAAATTTCTGCATTTGTTGGTAGACTATTTTTTTTAATGATACGTGTGATTAAAAATTGTAGGGCAAAGGTAATTTTGGAAAAAATCCTAGCTTAATGCATCAAGATAGGGTGGTTTGGCTTACCATGTTAAGCTCATCTCTTACTATTTAAGTTAAAAACAAACATTTAATAAAGTTTAATTAATTAAGCTAACCACCCATTAAGCTTATTAACTTGAAATCAAATACCCTAGAAGACTAGCATAAATAAGACAGACAAGAAAAGTAGAACAAAAACTAAAGCAACTCTCATTGTAAGGTGGGTTTTATTGACCTAAGTGCCACCTTGTTCCCCCCTCCTTTCTCCAAACTCACCTCCTCCCATCCATGTTAGTTATAGACAGTGGCAGATCTAGTTTGGGGGTCGAACTTGGGAGTGTCGAAAATTTTCCGAAACCGGATAACCCACTTGAACCAAAATGGTTTCGGGTATTTCATTTTCGGGTTAAATGGTTCAGTTTCAGTTATGTTTTCACTATTTTGGTGACTGAAAAGCAAATTATACCATAATTTTATATATTTTTATCTCTAGATTACTGATTTGAGGCTTTTGAGCAAATAAAGCAATTCACATATGATTAACCAATTTATATTAAAGCTAATAACAAGATATTGAGATGGATTTAACATAACAATACCAAAGAACTAGATATTGAGATGCCTGATATTGAAATAGATTTATAAAACAAATACACAATATATTAAGATATTTATTTCTTTTGGTTATGGTGGGAAAAAAAATCAAATGTTTGGGGTCTTATAAAAATTGAATGGGTTCTGTAAGCATGAAATCAACCTTTTGTGAAGGTAAAAGAACTTTTTTAAGCTAAATCAAGATTTTTAAATTTTTTGAAATGGGGTCAAGAGACCCCATTACTTTCTATGTGGCTCCGCCATGGGCTACAGATCCTCTCACATAGTCTGCTATCCTAATTATGTGTCTCCAAGCACTCCTAGTAGATGTCATGTCATCGGAAATGTCCTAAGACCATTTCCAACTCATTGCACTATATTTTACACTATTTTGGTGTAAAAAAATAATGTAAACATTAACTCCAACCCATTACACTATTTCTTACATCAAATAGAATATTCCTGGTATATTCTTATTTAATTATTATTATATATACTTTCAATAACACCTCTATATTTATCAACTTTACATGGTATACCCACATGTTTTTATTTTTACAATAACTTGGTCAATTACATTATTATATTTTTAACCAAATTAATTTGTTCTTTATCTAGAACAATACATGATAACCCACATGTGTAATATAATGTATGTAACAAGTAAAAATTAAAATGTCATTATACAATAAAATAAAGTAAAATACATAAATTTCAAACTTGAAGGACTAAATTGTCACGTTGAAACTTTAACACCAAATACTGTTACACCAAATTTGGTGTTTTACTATTCATTACACTATTTTAGTGTAAAATATAGTGTCTTCATTGGAGAGGTGAATCGTGAAAAAAAAGTAAATTTAGTGTCTTCATTGGGAGATGCTCTACGGCCATCATGTCCATGCTCAACGGCTTCTTCCACGTTCCCCTTGGTCTTCCCCTCTCCCTCACCCCTTAAACCGTCATCTATGTCTTGTGCACATGTCCAAACCACCACAATCTACTCTTTTTGTCCCAATTTACCCGTGGAAGCACAACTACTCCCAACGTTGCCCGAAAGACTTCTTTCGGTATCTGGTTTCCGACAAACACAAAAGGTATATGACTAGAAAGAAACAGTAGCAGGACTTATGATCTAAATATCTCCTCTTTTCTTCAGATTGGTGTTTTGAGCTTTGTGTAAATCTTGAAACCCTTGTGAAGTCAATGTATTATAAACACTTAAATTTTGGTGGGATTGTTGGATGCAGCACTTTGAGGATCTGGTGATTGAGCACTTTCGCGATCGTGCCCACGCTATTTTGATGGCGTGTAAGGCATATTGTAAAGGCGTTAGAATCGGGTGTGTCGTTGACAAGGGTAAGGGTAAGCAGGAGGGGTGTTCATGGGGATTCAGGAGTGATGTTGAACAGTGCATGAAGATGCTTGCTAGAGAATTTAAGCAAATTGGAGTAAAGGATATGGAGGAATCCATGTCTTTAACTCAGAAGATAAAGGCGTTTTTCGGTTTTTAAGAGAGATATTGTTCGTTATAATCATGTAAATTATAGAAGAAACTCGTCCCCTTAACTCTATGTTATCGTCTAACTTTAACAAGTATATGGAGCAGGATTAGTCGAGTATAGAGAACTAGTCATGTACCCACGCTATGCATCTTGATTCTATAATTCTGGAGTTGAGAACTCAAAACATCAATCCTGTTTAGTGTTTCCTTTCTATTCACTGTCTCTATTAAAGCTAGTTCTATGGTTTTGTTTTGTACCTGGCTTTTAAAAACCAATTTATGCCTTAGTGTTTGTACCCACACGATGCAACGGGATGTAAATTTTATTTAAACATTTCATTATGCAACACCAAGGGAAGTAGAGAACACATAATTTGAAATTCGCCTATTTTACAAAATCTGAAGATGGAATATGTTGCAACAAAAAACTCAATGTTGTGATTAGGTAAGAAGGGAAAGTTCATATGTGAATTATTGGAAAAATCAATTTGAAGATGCATATGAACCCATATGAATAATTTATAATGTTGATTCACATATGTATCTTCAAATAGATTTTTTTTTGGATTTGTTTCAATGGTTTGTTTACATATGAATCTTCCCTTCTCCCGATATTTAACCTTCTTATTTAAATTGTCCCCTATATATATGTAATATACATAGGGTCAGGGAAAAAAACCACAAAAAAAGGAAAAACTTAGGAACATTCTAATAACCATGCATCCATGAAAACCAAGAAACATCTTCAATTACTTGTATGCACATGTACATACCGTACAGATGAATAGTTATTACGTTGTTTCTCAGTTTTTTTTTTGGTGTTCTTCCCTGAAAAGCCCTCTCTCTCTCTCTATATATATATAGAGAGAGAGAGAGCATAAAACCTTATTATTAATTTATTTATTAGATATACAAAGCAAAACCAAGTCAACCATCAACACATCATCAATTGTAAGAAAGTCAACCAAATCACCTAATATAAAACAAATATTTAAATAACAGAAACATCAGAAGGAAATTATTCAGAACCTACTTGATGTTTATTTTAACAATTGAACCCATTATATCATCATCTCATGAGATCAAAACTAAAACAACCATCAAACATCATGAATCCTTCATCTGCAATCTTCTTCTTCATCACCATCATCATCTTCTTCACACAAACACTCTCCACCCTAACAACAATCTCCTACTCTCCACACTGTAATTCTTTTGCCCCTGAAGCAACTCCTACTCAAAGGGTGTTCACTCGGCACCCGTTTCTCGAACCACTAACTAGCCATTATACGGGGGGCGAAAAGATTCTTGGCCAAGATTCCTCATCGCACACGGCCATCCTTTTAAAAGCCACCCGTAACCTGTTCAAGACAAACATCACCGACACATACAAAATCCAGGCTCGACTCACTTTCTTTCCCTCGAATTATTCACAACTTGATCGGATAGATCGTCATCAATTGGTGTTTTTCTTGGATGGGTTTTGGTCGGTATCTACGGATATGCTCTGTATGGTTGGATCAGCTCGGTTTTCGAAAGAAGGTAATCCTCTTCGATTGGATGTTGTTCTTAAGGTTAAAATGGCTAGGTATATAACTTTGAAAACGAGTTTAGTAAGCGGAATCTTGGAGAGTTTGGCTTCTCCTGATGATTCCAGTTACTTTGATCCAATCAGAATGATAGGATTCCCTCAAGTGGCTCCATTCAAATACAACTATACGTTGGTTTCTAACGACGAGTGTAATAAGGGTGATGGTAATACTCAACAAGATTCGGCAACTAGTATGCAGTCGATAGACGTATGTTCAAGATTCAAAAGTCGAACCAGGACTTACCAGTTGGAGTATCCAAGCAGCTGTAGTTCTACAAATAATTGTACTCCATTTGGTCAAGAATACCGATTCTTGCCTTCTTTTGTCGCCTTGAATGGGATCCAGTGTTTATCTGCAGACAAAAAACTTCGTTTTTTATTAGAATTTCAAG